>OZ010597.1:67459019-67924525 GCA_963932145.1 Acanthosepion lycidas | reverse complement strand
TCCATAAAATATATATATATATATATATCCATAAATATATATATATATATATCCATAAATATATATATATATATATATATTATCCATAAATATACATATATACATAAATATATATATATACATAAATATATATATATACACATAAATATAAATATATACATAAAAACATATATATATATAAAAACATATATATATATAAAAACATATATATATATATATATATAAAAACATATATATATATAAAAACATATATATATATAAAAACATATATGTATATAAAAACATATATTATATATATAAAAACATATATATATATATAAAAACATATATATATATAAAAAAACATATATATATATAAAAACATATATATATATAAAAACATATATATATATAAAAACATATATATATATAAAAACATATATATATATAAAAACATATATATATATAAAAACATATATATATATATAAAAACATATATATATATAAAAACATATATGTATATAAAAACATATATGTATATAAAAACATATATGTATATATATATATATAAAAACATATATGTATATATATATATATATAAAAAAATATATATATATATATAAAAACATATACATATATATAAAAACATATACATATATATAAAAACATATATATATATATAAAAACATATACATATATATAAAAACATATACATATATATATAAAAACATATACATATATATAAAAACATATATATATATATATAAAAACATATATATATATATATAAAAACATATATATATATATATATATAAAAACATATATATATATATATATATATATATAAAAACATATATATATATAAAAACATATACATATATATAAAAACATATACATATATATAAAAACATATATATATATATAAAAACATATATATATATATAAAAACATATATATATATATAAAAACATATATATATATATATATATATATAAAAACATATATATATATATATATATATATAAAAACATATATATATATATATATATATATATATAAAAACATATATATATATATATATATATATAAAAACATATATATATATATATAAAAACATATATATATATATATAAAAACATATATATATATATATAAAAACATATATATATATATATAAAAACATATATATATATATATATAAAAACATATATATATATATATATAAACATATATATATATATATAAAAACATATATATATATATATATATAAAAACATATATATATATATATATATATAAAAACATATATATATATATATAAAAACATATATATATATATATATATATAAAAACATATATATATATATATAAAAACATATATATATATATATATATATAAAAAAACATATATATATATATATAAAAACATATATATATATATATATAAAAACATATATATATATATATATATATAAAAACATATATATATATATATATATATAAAAACATATATATATATATATATATATAAAAACATATATATATATATATATATATATAAAAACATATATATATATATATATATATAAAAACATATATATATATATATATATAAAAACATATATATATATATATATAAAAACATATATATATATATATATAAAAACATATATATATATATATATAAAAACATATATATATATATAAAAACATATATATATATATAAAAACATATATATATATATATATATATATATAAAAACATATATATATATATATATATATAAAAACATATATATATATATATATATATAAAAACATATATATATATATATATATAAAAACATATATATATATATATATAAAAACATATATATATATAAAAACATATATATATATAAAAACATATATATATATAAAAACATATATATATATATATATATATAAAAACATATATATATATAAAAACATATATACATAAAAACATATATACATAAAAACATATATACATAAAAACATATATAAATATATATAAAAACATATATACATAAAAACATATATATATATATATATATATATATATACAAACATATATATTTATATTTTTTTTTTTGTCTTTAATCATTCCAGTATGCCTAATGTCCAAATTCTGAAGGAATGAAAATTCTCTGAAAAGGTCAAATATCTTCAAAAGTCTCTGCCATCTTCATGACAAAAACTAATCAAGTTTTATTTCCTGTGATACAATTTATGGAAGACTTATTCCTCCCACCTTCAACCTCACTAATCCTGAAGACAACAGTGGAGAATTCAAAAAACATTCGATATTGAAACCAAAAAATAAATTAACAAGACATGAAATCACATCATTTATACTTTTAAAATGGTGACTTGTCCATTTCAGAATTTGTTAATGATAAAAAAAAAAAAAAATAAAAAAAATAACTACAGTAATTTCCAAGCGTGCCTCTGGGAACATTGCCCCATATTAGTTTAACATTACAACAGATTTCTTATCTTAATTGCCAAGCTCCTGAACTGAAAAGACAGTATTCCTCTAAATGAATACATAAATAGATTATCTAATTATTAATTTATAGTCATTACCTTATCTACTTCCTGGAGGGTCTTTTGGTGAATACTTTCTTTCAGCTAATATAAACTATGGTTGATCACATATTTTGATCATTATATTTTTTATGCAGGTCTATGTCATATTGATCCTGTTAATGTTTATTAAATTTCTTCATAAAAAAAGGCATGTCCAGTATTAATGTTGATCTCAACTGGCACCACTTGTCTGCCTATGATAAAACATTGTTGCTGTTTTATATCACTGAGAATCTTTTTTTGCATGGATAAAAATGGGGAATAAAAAAATTAAAAAAAAATGATCCTATGATCTTCTCAAAGGCATAAACAAAGCACAAAACAAAGTAATAGGTATTTAATATTTATTCATGGTGGGCATATAAACTAATTAAGATGAACATAATGAGATCTACATAAGTTTCATTAAAGACAAGTGACAACGTAATACAATTAAGCTTATTTTTAAATTTTTTAAATGTTTTTTTTCTGGACACAAAGTGTGTAAAAAGTGTGGCTAAAAGTATGCCCAAAAGTGCTTGGAAATTCAGAACATTTGGACAGTTTTTATATAATTTGTGTTCAGAAAAGAAAACACTTATACAAACACAAGAAAAATTAAATGAAAATCTTCATTGCAGTACCTTGTCAGTCATCTTTAATAATACTTGTATAAAAGAGGGATTGCTGCCTAAATACACAAATATATATTTATATATACACACACACACACACACACACCTAAGAACCAATATGAGTGTGTCAGAGAGATTTCTCCTTTATTTTTGTCAAGAGCTACTGCTCCAACTATCAGTGTATTACACTATTTCTCTATTCCTTGCAAAATTCTAATGAAGATTCCACTGGACAGTCAAGGTGGCTGCAGACCCCCTTGCTATGACATCCGAATTGTGACACAACAGACATGGTCTTAGAGTTTTGACTTTATCTGTATTTTTAGTTAATATAAATATATAGTTAAGAACAAACTTGAAATGTCAATAAAAATTCATTCAATAGAAGAGATACAAGCAAAACTACATGAAACTGTATACTGACATGTGAATATGCAATAAAAAAAAAAAAAACATAAACAACATGACGCAATGGAATGTGTGAAAATATGACCCCTGAAAACTACCAAAGAAACTGCAATGAAGACACATAGGTGCAACATGATCATCATGAAAATAAAATACTTTAATTATTGTCTAAAGAACACTCAGTGATGACAGTCTGTTTTATGCTTAAACATAATCCTGAAGCCTATAGCAGAAATTAGTTTTCATGGTTGATATTATATATGGAAAATTAGATCAGCTAATTCGGCTACCTAGGTTTCAACTTTTCAGTATCTACAGGCAATTTCGGTCAATTGATTTCCTAAAGCTTTATTTTTTAAAAATAAAAAATTTATGAATGCTGTATTTAAAAAAAAAAATGTGAATAAACATGAAGTGTGGTAAAAGGTGATGAGGAGGACAAAATCAAGTGTATTGGAAATATATTGGTGGGGATTAAATGAAATATACATACATTCTTTTTATCCCATTTCAAATGAATCCAAAAAGAACTTTTTAGTATGTAAACAACAGTCATAATTTCTGATCTCTGGTTCAAAATATTTTTGGGGGGTCTGGAAATGTTGTAATTTTTCTTGTTGGAAAAGGTTCCAGATGTTGCTATGATTGTCATAGGGTTTTGCTTTTTTTTTTTAAATTTTCCAGTTTACAATCTGATCTTTATTCTTCTCCTTTAATTTCCACATGAGCACTTTTTTCATATTACTGTTCCCAGGTCTAATTCAACTCTGACGATTAACTTCTTTGTTTTTTTGTTTTTTAAACAAAAGTGTCTATGGATGACTATATATATATATATATATATATATATATATATATATATATATATATATAGGCACATGGCTGTAGTGGTCAGAATATCCACTTTCTAATCATGAGGCCAGGGTTTGAATCTCACCATGGTCAATTTGGCAGAAGGGTAACTTCTTTATATTATCAGTCTGGAGGAGGTGATCACAGTATTCAGCACCATTGGAAAGTGCCTGAAAACCACACCATATTTGATCCAATGCTTCCAAGTGAAATTTCTAGATGGAACCCTTGGAGTTGTCAATGGCTGTGCAAGCACAAAGTGACAAGTCATTGTCACCAAGGTTTTGAGTGCGCTGGCCTTATTTAGATTATTGATCAACACTAGATAACACGCTTCTGTCCCAGAAACTGTAACTAAGGTCTGCTGAGTATAGTTGCAGTATAAACAACAAGTGGGCTCTGCAGAGGTTGAACAAACACAAAATTGCTTGAGCAAGAGTCTGCAATAGGGATTAGCTAGCCACTATAGTGGACAGGTATCCACAAATACAAGTGGCCAGCCATTAATATATATATATATATATATATATATATATAAATAAACACACACAAATATAGAGATTTAAACACACACATATATATATATATACCCACACATACACATATATGCACACACACATATATAAATATACACACATATATATATACACACACATATACATATAAATACACGCACACATATACATATAAATACACGCACACACACACAGATATATAAATACACACACACACACACAGATATATATATATAAATACACGCACACACACACACACACATATATATAAATATATATATATATACACACACACACACACACAATAATAGCTAGCCAATCCCTATTGCAGATGCTTACTCAGGTGCATTTACATCCACAGAACCCACCTGTGGTTTATGCTGCAACTATGCTCAGCAGTAGTTACAGTTTCTGAGAGAGAGTGTGTTATCTAGCATGATCAACAATTTGAACAAGGTCAGCATGCTCAAGCCCTCGGCCACGATGACTTGTGACTTTGAGCTATCATAGCTATTGGCCCACAAGAGTTTCATCTACCCAATTTCACTCACAAGGCTTGGTTCAACCTGTGGTATGGTTTTCAAGCACTTTCCAAAGGTGCGGAAAATTGGAATCAACCTAGATCCAGTCCAATAATATCATTAGGTTGCCTTTCTGACAAATTGACCATGGTGAGATTTGTACTCATGGTCAGTGATATATATTTATTTGTTATATATAACAAATAAAATTACATATTCAACTTATACGGTTTCAGTTTTACAGATATGGTATTCACTCATCAGGGTTTGATAGTAAAATTGAATTTTTTTTTTTTTTTTAAATCTTGTTTTGTCTGACATATATTTATCCCCTCTCTCTCCTTTCTTTCATTCTTTGCAGTTGTATATCTGTTTCTTTCTGTGGCTACTTTCCATCACTGCTTTCGCTTTGATTGTAGTTTGCATAGAGAGGAATAGAAGGGATTTGCTTCGTAGGTTGTCAGTGTGGTACCTTTTTGCATGTGGACATGAATGATGTCATGACTTCTGTGCATCTAATGTCAAAATTTTGCACACTGTCCCTCAATTGTTACACACACACACACAATATATATATATATATATATATATATATATATATGGCATGTTATATTTAAGGATAATCAGCTGAAGTTCACTAAAATGAAATTAAAAAAATGTTTGTCTTACCTTGTCATGTGATGAATCTTTGAGGATATCTTTTAGTCTTAAACTCAACAAACTAGAAAAGAAAAAAAAGATCACAAAATTTCACATTTTCTAATAAAACCCCAACAAATATAAAGATATTATTAAACTGTCTCAGGATTGGTTCTGTGGTTATAACACTGGAAAGCTGACAATAAGGACATTGATTCAATTCCTCATTATACCTGTATTTGTACAAAAGTGACAAAATTAATGAACATTTTTAATTATTATAACATCCCCATGTCAATTCTGATCTGGAGGCAATATACGCCTGCCAGTGGGTAATAATAGACATCTTCAGCCATCTTGAGCAGATATTTAAAGAACATGTTAACCAAATTTTTTTCTGCATATTTTTAATATACAATATATAATATATATTTTAATAAGAACTACAAAAATTTTAGCAAGCAGATGTTTTGGGAACATAGTGTCAATCAAGCTTCTTTTGCTAGATCAATGATGACTGAATAGTGAATTTGATCCTCACTGGATGCCACATACTTAAAATTTAGATTTTTGGTTTAATCCAAAATTTAAGTAGAGAAATGACAGATCAAAGAACATGGTCATCTAAAATATCCTCTAAATATTTTGAATATCTAATAGAGATTTTAACAACTGCTACAAAATTTTACAGAGAAAATATCTTAAGCAGTTTATAAGTTTTCAAAATCTAACCAACACTATAAAACTACACTATAATACTGCACTATTTACATTATTCGGACTATTGTCCTCATCTTTGCCGCCATATTTATTACAACAAAGTTGTAATAAATATGGCAGCAAAGATGAGGACAATAGTCCAGATAATGTAAATAATGTACATAATACCTCATCTCAGAAATATAGACAGACCCTTAATACTACATCCTTTATTATTTAAAACTGCTCAAATTCCTTTCACTAACAAGAAATTTAAATTCAGAATAGAATATTAATTAACAATTGCCAAAAGAAAACTGTGTGGGCTTTTAAAAATGTTAACTATTTAAAACTTTTGTTAAATAATAAAGAAACACTAGTTTTTAATAGATAAATCTTAAAATGCATTTTGGAGGAGGTTAACACAAATTATTTAGGTTTTTTGGGGGGTTTTAAACAATAAGGAACCATGATATTTTAAAAAGATAGATTTAAAACATTTTGGCGGCTAAGACAAGGTTTTTAATCTACCATTCATTGAATATTGCTGTTACCTTTGGTTTGGTGCTCCTGCTATATATTTTGAAACTCTTGATAAAATCCAAAGAAGTGTCTGTAATGTTATTGGTCCAAACATCTCAACTTCAGTCACTTTCCCATCACTGTGACATGGGTCCCCTGTGTCTTTTCTATAAATATTTTCATAGCAATTGTTCCAATGAGCTTTCTTCCTTGGTGTCTAAACCACATTAATTTAGACATAGTATTAGATTGGCAACTAAGTCTCATCATTTTACTGTTGAAATAGCAAAAGATGCAACCCTAAATTCTAGTCATATAGTTTCTTTTCTTGTACTACTCGCTTGTGAAACTCTTCAGGTTTCTGGCTTTCTTGTCACCTACAATCTTCAAATGTTTAAATGCAACATCAATCACCATCTTCTATCTTCTTGAATCCTGTTCTATTATTGCTTTTCTCCTCACTAACATTTTCTCATCTTTGTTCACTCACAGTAAGCCCTTGTGCCTCAGTGGCATTAGTGCTTTGATTCCCCACTTTTTTTTTTTTAAATCAATTTCACCACAAGGAAAGTAGTATAGCCACTAAGACCCAAAGAGTTTTACTGGGTGTGAACGAATTAAAAATGTGAAACTTTACTAAGGAGCAAGAACAAAAGAATAATCATCAGGAAGACAGCAGAAAGCAATTGACATTTGTATTTGAATTTTTGAAGATTAAAGTTGGCTGAAAAGCAAGGAACCAGAAGAGTGCTCCACAAGTGAAGAGTGTGAGAAAAGAAACTGTTAGCATAAAACTTATGGTTACATCTAACCAACTCAACTGTAAATTGGTTAGACCTGATCTCCAGTCTAGAACTGTGCTTTAATTCAAAGAGTTCAGGTACCATGGTGAAGAGCTCACCCAAACAGTAGCCATGAAGTTATTTATAGAAAAGGTATGAGGAGGCAGCTTTACAACAATGGGAGAGTGAAGCTGAGATGTCTGATCATGAACAATAATATTGCTGATTTTTCTTTGGATTTTATCAAAGATCTCTAGATATATAGTGTAAACACCAGACCATAAGTGACAGCAATATTCTAAGTATGGATGAATGTTAGACTGGTAAATATGCAAGGTAGATTCAGATTGGAGAAACAATTAAAAAAAAAAAAAAAAAAAAAAAAAAAAATGTATTCCAACATGCTATTTTATGAAAAACAATATGGTACCAACTCTTTTTAATATGTTATATGCAGAATAGGCTTCAGAAGCTAACATATAAAGTACTCAGGCATTATCTTTAAACAATAAAGAACCGTTAATTCTTTCCCAGATGTACTCAAAATGTTTGATATAAATATGAGAGATCCTGCTTAAATTGGAGTAATGGAATATTAAGCTGGGAGGAGGAAAAACTGATTTCAAGCCTTCTGATGAATAGTGCACATAGGAGAATTAGACCCTTGTGACACTATGTGACAAATGTAAAGGAAAAGGTTTAATTT
The DNA here is from genome assembly GCA_963932145.1 of Acanthosepion lycidas. Lineage (NCBI taxonomy): Eukaryota > Metazoa > Mollusca > Cephalopoda > Sepiida > Sepiidae > Acanthosepion > Acanthosepion lycidas. The sequence goes on along the minus strand of OZ010597.1, from coordinate 67,915,678 downwards.
AGAATATGAACTGGAACAGACATAGAAGGTTACGAGCATGAGATGTCATATAGATTTATATCCACTTACCAAAAGTGCAAGTGACGAAAACATGTTTCATGATTACCAGGCAGAAGAAGGGGTCAATTGAGTATAATATTTGATAATTTTGAGAATGAAGGCTGGATCAAGAGACTGACATGCCTGTCAGAGAGAGGAAATGGCTTCACCAATTTTGAAAATGTAAATTAGTTCAGTTGTTGTGTCGTAAATAGGAAAGGCTGACACACATATAAAAAATAGGAAGTAGTTTAGTCCAGGCAATAATATGGTACACGGTCGAGAACACAGAATAATGTAACAAACAGTTAACTGTTAACCCCCGCACCTTCCTCAGTAAGGGACAGTGCTGTTTAAATAGTCTTAGACAAGTCCATCTTGTGGGGGTTTTCAGCTACTTCACAACACAAGTGTTGCTGATGGCTGATCAGCAGAAATAGCTGGCAGTTGTCTTTTTGTGCAAACAAGACCAGTTGTTGAAAATTAAAAAGATAATTACAATTAATGACTAAAAGTTAAGACCATCTTCTCACCGACATACTTTGAAAGCTGAAATTGTCAAAGAGACAGCTGAGGTGGCAGGATTAGATGAGATACCAAGAGAAACAGAGAGATTATCTCCACCCATTTGGAAGTAAGGGTGTAAGGCATAAATAAAAGAAATGAATTATGCAGGCAGGCCAATACCTACAATCACTACCAGTAGGAAGAGTGATTATCCCAAATTTGGAAAGATAATTAATATTATGAACTAGACAACAAAGAATCTTTGTTCAAACTGATACAGAAACTTGGGGAACTTACAAATTCCCAAACATCATCAGTCCCACTCCAGTCTTGAGTCAAACCAAATCAAAAATTAACCTGAAGAATTTTTTCATTTTTATTTTGTCTGCAAAGTGGACAACAACAAACGACCATTGACACACAACAGTACCGAACAGTGTGGAATTGACCTTGCAATCAACTTGTCATCCAACAACCCTGAGGACCAAGACATCTTCTTGCTAAATTCAGTGTGTGGCAAGGGTCAGATTGTCTGGTCACTACTGTCCAGGCTGACCTAGAATTGAGCACCAGGTTAAGTGTCATAGAATAAAACAGTGTAGTTCTAGAATATTCAAGAAAATTTAACACCTCAGCCTTTAATTTGCCGTCAGATAAAACATACATGTATTATTTTGATTCTTGGTTTTCTCTGAATTTTTAATTCCCCTTTTTCTTCTTAAGAAAGTTTATTTGACAAAGTCATATAGATATCAAATAGGAATACTCAAACTGATGTGGATAGATTTATTGTCTGACAGTGACATTGCTTACAACTAATAACAGGAGAATTTGAATGTCAGTTTTTCAACATCTATATACAAACAAACCTCTTATCAAGGTTGTAATAGTGGGGAGGCGTGGTTCGTTAAAGTCGAATGTCCATAAATGGGAAGGGATTTTTTTTTTAGTTATAAAACCACCAGTAGTTATGATCTTAATGCAAATACTATAAAGATGTATATATAGCATAAATAAATATATAATTAATATAGATGTATTAATCAAAATAACAAAAATAATAGATTTCCCACAGCTACTTTCTTACGCACATGCTAATGTATTGTACTTTATATACTGTACACCTGTCTTTGTTTACAATTGAAAGGCCAGCCACCGCTGCCAAGTGGTCACTTTGAGAACTAATGCAACTCATTCTGCTAAGCTTGTAAATTTTGAAATACATCCACAGATGAGAGGTTTGTCTGTAGTTTGATTTGCAGCCCATGATATCTCTTCTGAAAGTGATTCTTTTTGTTTATTTAATTCTTCAAATAATAATTCATTATGTCTTCTTTTTCCTAAAACATGTTGGCTGGTCAAGGTATTTCTTAGTCTATACAATACTACACCTGCACCCACAACTATTTCGACTGCCAACTGTTTTCAAGAAAACATCAAGGTTGGATTACAATTTTAAATAAAAGCTAAAAATTTTCCCAGTTTCCAATTTTTAACACTTAGACTAATTCCCTTGTGTGGTGTGAAGGTGAACAACCACCTGCTGCTAAAAACTGTCTGTGAAAATTCCTATTTTAGTTTTGGAATGTGCATTTAATTCTAGACCTGAAAAAGCTTATTATTTAGGTATCTTTTTTTCTGATGGCCTATTTATCTTATTATATTTTCAATATAGATTGATAAATACCAACCCTCAAGAAGCTAACTTTGTCCTCAGCTCAGACCATGCTTTAGAGTCTTTCTGTTTTGCCAAAATAATTATAAAAAGTAAACAAATTGTGCTGTAGTCCAAGATGAATCACACAGGTTGCAGGATCCAAAATAAATATTCTTTTTCATTTCCTAATTCAGGCAAATTTGGTCTCATATATTTTAAAATTTTAAATTGAACTGAATAAAGTATTACCAATATCTCACTGGTGATAGTAATGGTTGGCTACTTTTTTCAAATATGCCCATCTGCTAGGGTAGCTAGTTAATCTTTGTTGCAGACACCTGCTTAGACAGATCTGTTTCAACATTCACAAACCCAACCTGTAGTTTATACTGAACTTATACCAAGAAGATATTAATTACATCTGATGTGATCAGTAGTTGAACAAGGCCAGTTTGTGCAAGCTCTCAGTCATGATGACTTGTGCCTTTTGCTAGGATAACCATTCACAGCTTCTGAACCGTTTTGTTTACCTAATTTCTTTCACAAGGCTTAGGTCAACATGTGCTATTGTTATCAAACAATTCTGGATAGTGCCACATGCCAAAATTATCTCCCTCAGCCAATATTATCAAGAAGTCAAACTTAACAACTGACCATGGTCAGATTCTAACCAGAGTCCTATGGTTAGAACACATCCATTCTGACCTCTTGGCCACAACAGAGACAATGAAAGGAGCAATGAAGAACAAACAAGATTAAAGCAAAGAGCTTTAGAATCTTATCACAGAGTAATGGCTAACAAGCAACTCTTGATAGACAATTAGTAGTGAGTTTGAACTTCAACAAATGCCACCATGTCTGTGAGATCAGATTAACCACAGTAATTACTTATTTACAACATTTTGCATGAGGTGTGTGGTTTTAGTGTGTGGATAGAACAATGGTTAGTGGCTCATAAAGAAAAATTAATGAGCCAAGTTTATTACATTCGCTTTCACACAAATAATCATCTCCTCTTCTCTGCCAACTCAGTTAAATAACAGGATAGACTGGGATCACTAACTGTGGATGGCAACCAACTTAAGAGGAGGACAATTCAGAATCTCTAAACCTTCACCTTGGGACATTTGATAACCCTGGCAAGGTACTTATTATACAGAAAATGAAAAGATATGTAGTTCACAGTTAACTGTGGCATGATATAGACTCTTGAAATTATGGAATCTTGACTGAAATTGAATGAAAAAAATAAAAATATATTCAGCATACTTTCACTTGCTGCTTTGCATTAAGAGCCTTGCGCCGAACTCTGTTAAACTAAGTAAACATCCAGCATTCCCAGTAATAGTAATGGTTAATAAGCTAGTCTCAAAGATCATTACAGCTGTAGTAAGTCTGATTTTTATTGTTTTTTTTCATTTGAAGCCTTTTGTTTCATCAATACCTTAAGAAAAAAAAAAAAAAAAAAACCTTTCTCTCCTGTAAGTGAACATTTTCTTGCTCAAAAGTAGTTTTCTAAATTTCCTAAACTCACCTTTGAACAGCCTGCACTACTTCCGATTCCACTGGAGACACTGAAGACACTTCTCTCTTGAGTGCACCATATTGCTTCTGCAGACTTTTTATGGCATGAATAATGTTCTGCGTCTCTTTCACACCTTGTTTCATTGCTTTCAAGAAATCCTGCTGCAAAATATTATCCGAGGACGATTCCAGCATCACTGAAAGAGAGTCAAGAATATTAAATAGATAAATAATTTGCTCACCTAAAAGATCATCCTTGTACCAAAACAATACATTTCCAAGTTTAAAAAGATAATAAATCATTTTGTGTGTGGATGTGTGTGTGTGTTCCATAACCCCTGAGAATCATAGAGACACCCCCATTTACTGCAGCCATAGCAACAGTGGTGAGTCTAAGACCAGAGCTTTACGGAACCCAACCCTCTTCAGGCTGGTTTTGAATTCAGACATTTCCTTCTAAACTGGTTGCCACCAAAGGCAAGACAGCTCAGTTTGCCCTCTTATTTAACCCATAGCTGGAGGAAGATGGATTCATGCCTTTTCCAAGAACATTAGTGCAAAGTGAACAAAACATGTGAATAGGAATTTAACTCTGCACACTTAATTCATTTTTTGTGTGAATCATCATCACCATCCATGCCTCCTTGAGAATGGAACAAAATTTGAAAAGAATTCTAACTGCAAGTGCATTACTTCAGAGGAACGTGACTGGATTCAGAAAAACATGGAATTCTTTACACTATTTACATTATTCGGACTATTGTCCTCATCTTTGTTGCCATATTTAACACAACATTTCCTCCGTTGTATGCTCTGGCCTTCTTCAGGTAGTTGGAATGTCAAACTGAACCCTTTATTTCACTCACTGGGGTAGACTGTTCTAGTTCCACATGCCATGTCTAATGGATTTCAGTTATCAGTTATCTCCTGTTAATTCCCCTCTCCAAGTTCTGGGACAAGAAATGCAATATAACTCAAACTTTAAAAGGATGAAATAAGCTCTGAAAAACACGTTTATCATTGAAGGTCTTATGCTAATGATAAGAACAAATGAGACTAGAAGACCTTTATATGTTCTTATTAAGAAATAAGGAACATTGGAAGGCTATTGTTCAAAGTGAAACAAATTAAAATCAGGATTAGCATAAGTAGCAGGCAAAGAGAACATCTATCAAAATGTCTAATTAGGGCCACGTACCAGACATTCCATAACAAAATTAATGCTAGTTGAATATATTTAACATAGTGAAAATTAAATATAATGATCACTACAAAAAAAGTAGTTAATTCTCAAGATTTTAAACATAATGAACACTACAAAATGTACATGATTTAGTTCTGAAGTTAGTCTAAGTCTTACCAAACAGGTTTTAAGTATAGTGTTTCACTTGTTCATTAATCTCTGGTCAAAATTTGTACTAGATCCTTGGTTTTGGAAAGATGTTTTGGAAATCTGAAATATTAACTTAAATATGACATGAGTGATGTTAATATTCTTCCTGGATTTTTAAAATGCTGTTTTTCTGGCAACAAACTTGATATTTATTTTCCAAAAATCTTAAAAGTTACCATGTCTTACAATCTAAAAGTTAATTTCATTTTACTATATATTAGGATATATTTTACTTTTCATGACACCAAGTATGATAGATGACTTGCTCTCATATTTTAGAGTAAAATAGATAAGGAAATAAATATTTTGCCACACTAAGTGAATTGAGCCCACTTGTTAGCATATTAGAACACAGTTCAAGAGATCTAAAACAAGTATCCTATGGTCAGCAATCTGCACTGGATTGAATAAAATTGAATTGAATGCCCCAATTATCAATGCTGACAAAACCAATGAACCATAAAATCTAATTCTATCTCCAGTGGTGGTTAATCCAATGAACTGAAGACAACTGTCTTCATATTTGAATATTCTGTGACAATCAAAGCAGATAATTATAAAGGTCAATAGTTCAATCCCAATTACAAGATTTGTGAAGGGCAGGTAACCTTCAAGATTGTTGGACTATCACAAATCACAAAGTCAGGTCATTTTAATTGGTTCCCACAAAAGCTAACATTTGTATGATATACTAAAAGGAGGGGAAAAAAAGTTGCCTTTTCTTTTACTTGTCCAAAAAGACTCAAAACATTGCCCTCTTTCAATAATTCCCTAGGAAGATGAGAAGGCGAACAAAATAAACATAATTTCTAAATGGTTATAAAAAATTTGGTCAGATCGAGACTAAAAAAAATTCCTCTAAATGTTATGTCTCATATTACTAACTTTTCTTATTTTAAAACTTGACAAACTTAGACCATTTGGGGGACAAAGCTTCAAAAATCTGAACTTGACTGATACAGAATCCCAAAAATCTTAAACTAAAAAAATAATACAAGACAGACCATTATTGAGAAAGTTTGAAATGTTTTGAGCTTTCAAGATTAAACTGCTGTTAAAATTGATCAAACACCATGAAATGAGTTTTTAGTTGATGAAAAACAGAAAATACAATTTTTTTTCTTTTCATGTTTCTGTAATTTAAAATAACAAGGATTAACTTTTTGCAGATGGACTAATGGAAAAGCCCCCCTGAGGGTTGAATACATGGCCACAAGGTCAAAATGAAAGGTTAAACTTTTTAGTTGTGGACAAAAGAAAGCAATGGTAACAACAATAAGGAAAATGGTCAGAAACAAGTTATTGCCTTGTGATTAAAAAAAAAAAAAAAAAATCATTAAAACTTACATGAAACCAGAAAAAAGATTGTATTTCAAAGCCAAGAAATGAATGAAATAGGTAGAAACAGTTGCCAAAATTTGGGCATTTAGTTTGTCAAAATAGAACTCCTACTCTCTGGCTTCTAAGATATACGTCGAATTTGTTGAGTTAAATTTTGGAAAAGGAAAAAAAAAAAAGAAGCAAACACTGGGTCAGTGAAGTGAAATTTTCTTGATTTCAATAAAGTCAATACTGACAACTAAAATAAATAATGCCTTTTAGAATGCTTTGCAAAAGCAGCTAAATACAACAAACACAAGCAAACTTTGCCAAAATAAATGGACAATGTGCAAATATCAGCTATCAGTGTTCCATTCCATGTTTGATGTCCTGATTGGAAGCCATTTAAGCATCTTCCAGTTTTAGTCTATATCGACAGACAATCTGTGGAAAGAAAAAGATGCAATGGGAAGAGACTGGTCAATCAGTTAGTATCTTCCAGCCTGCTTAGATTGGCAAATAAATTGGTTAGTTCTTCCATAACCTACTGAAAGATCAATAACACTTTGTGATTATTATTTTGTTTCTGGACTATCTTAATGGTCTATAAAGTTGATCCTAACATCATCTAATAGTGAATGCCTAATTATCTTATATCAAAGCATGTTGACACTGCTGCATTATTGCCTGGCTCCACTTGCCCATTTTGGAAAAAACAGGAAATTCTTATTTACTGGAAATAAATGACTATAAAAGATGCTGACAGCAATTCCTCAGGGGTGTCACCATTTTGGCTTTGACAGGATACTCTGCAGTACAGACTATGCCAAATGACATCACCAACATACAATAAAAAATCTCTCAAGAAATAGGTTTCATATTACACTACTGTATGACTATACTGGCTAGAAAATGGCACTATTTACTAATTAATTTATAACAAACATGAGGAATCAGCATTTCATGGTGTCATGGAAATGTATGCGTGTGTGTATTATATATATATATATATATATATATATATATATAAAAACATGAAGACATACATGTACATAAATATGTAAACATATACATTTGGCCTGTGTAAATGTGTCTAGTAAGCATTTTTATTTATTTAAAGTGCATGTTTATTTGGGAACATTTTTATATAACTTTGTCATGGTGGTAACAGTAGCAGATAGATATATTTTATATTCTTTAAGTATGGATTTTATAAAAGTTTGACAGGTATAGATGGTAAGAGATTTATCAGAATCCTTTAGAAGTATTTCTGTCGTAAAGAACTATGTTCTTTTTTAATTAGGACAGCATTTATAAAATCAAAGTTATGACCAGTTTCGTTCCTGTGTATTACAAGGTTGTCACAATGTAGGTCTTCTCTTATATTCATAAATGCGGGCTTTTAGATTTCATGATGTCTCACCAATGTAACTATTGCTAGTACTTTATTTCATAAATCTTAGCATCTGAAGTGGTGTTGGCTCTATTTTACTTCACAACTATCTCTGATCATCTTGCAGGTGGTGGTTTCTTATTTTGACCAATGACTCTCAATTTCATTAGTTCCCAACTAGCTATTTATGTCAATGACACAGTTATTTAAGCTTGTCTTAACCTTTACCACACTAATTTCTTTCTAGAATTGTTCCCCCTGCCACTGCATGTTTTTGAGGGTGCAAAAATATGAACACCTACTGTTTTAAAATTGTTATAATTTTCTTTGTATCGTGCATATAGATTTTAATTTTTGTACACTAATAAAAGAATGAATGAGTAAATATTTTGATGTAATGCATTACATTTTGGATGCATGTTGTGATGCTGAAAACAAAAAAAATTGAAACATGAAATAAAAAAAAACAAATACATTAAAAAATACATAAATAATTTAACATAACTTTTATTACTCCTTGTGGAGTTCTGGGAGTAAAATTAAGGAGTAAAATTGCTAAGGCAGCTCTCATTTTGTCAAAAAAAGTGACGTGTTTACATATGAGAAGACACTAGCATTTGTTTGCCCTTTCTTTCACCCGACTCGTTTCATTTGTCTCGTTGACATGTTCTCATTGACAAATAAAGTTATTATTTTGTCATTTATAAATAGACAAAATAATTCACCTTGATGGCAACCAGTAGCTTCCAAAAAATTAGTCAGGCATGGATGTTAGTAGCCACTAGTGGTCATCATCGCTTTCCTCCACATAGCTAGTGTGGTTATCATCTTCAACCACTTCACTGTCAATATCCACTGTAGTAAAGCCTTCAAAATCATCATCGGGGACTTAATCAAAGAAAAACTCCTGAATAAAGGCTTTGTTACATATTGATGCAGCCATTTTTGTTTACAAAAAAATCATGAAAAAAATTAACATCAGTTTAATCAGTGTTACACCTCATGTAGAGTCTAGAATTCAAAATAGCATGGGAAAACAGAAGTTTAACTTCGTCCCAAAGCAGTAGTTGGCGATTTCCAACTTAACATACTGGAAATAACAGTTGACAAGTGTTTATTTACAGCAACCGTCTCAAGGTGACAGGATGTGCCTAGAGTGGCAAAGGGAGAGAATTCTACAGCTACAATTTTCACCTGCAGCATGGTTAATAGAAAGTTTGATAAAGTGAAGCTGCCTGCTGAATGTGAAAATTACCATCGGTCAGTTATTAACTGGGACTGTAAATTTTAACATCCACAAAATGAAACTGCTATCATTTAGTCATCACAGAGAACTATTTTTGCCTTCCATCAACATGGCTGATGTTAATCTCCAGGAAAGCAACTCATTGAGCTTTTTTTAGTCTCACATTTTCCAATGACATCAAATGAAATGACGATATTGAATCAATTGCTAGGCTTTCTGGTAAGAATATTGGTTCACAGTGTTGTGCCAGACAATTCTTCTCACTAGAATCCTTCTTGCATATTTATGAATCTACCATTCATCCATACATTGAATATTGCTGCTATATTTGGTTTGGTGCCCCTGTTATATAGCTCTAGATCCCCAACAAAATCTAGAATGTTATCATCCTAACCTGCCATCTTGACCTTGATCACTTTCCCACCACTGTGGCATGGCTTCCCTGTGCTTTTTCTATAAATATTTTCATAGCATATGTTCTAATGAGCCTTCATCCATGGTATCTTGACTGCATGTATTTTTTCCTCTTATTTATAATGCATTAACATCTATCTGCATAATTTGCACAGGAGAGGAGTCATATACTTAAAATATGAGTTAAACTGAAAAGGTCATTGAAAGATTGAACAACTCCTAATTTAAGCATTACAAAACATTATCTACAAACAGACTGTAAGTTACCAGGTCAGTTTCTGAATTAGTAGCCTCAAACCATATAAGATTGGAATGCTCATCTCTGACTGTATTCTAATGTGTCAGTATGTTATCTCTTGCAGACTGAACCAACCTGCTCTTTTGTTGCCTCTTACAAAAGATTAAAGGATTAACTTCAAGCCATAATGGCACCTCTCTTAATGCTGTGGTTCCTAACCGGAGGTGTTCCCACCTGCAGGGGATGCAAAACCTTGAATTTGGCAATTTAGCAAAAACAATAAATAAATTTAAATGTTTAAACTTTAATGGTTAAGCATTCAAATTTATTTGTTTATTATTTTTGCTGAAACTTTTAACCATTTTAACAGTAGCAGACAAGTTGTGCTCTTGAAATGCATTTTGAAAGCAAGACTTTGGTATTCAGCAATGAATATGTTTCCAAAACTTTGTGATAAAGCACTTGGTGTCCTTATCCCATTTGTGACCACATACTTATGTTAGTCTGGATTTAGTTCGCTTTTGTCAATCAAGACAAAATCTAGAAATCACATGAATCCACAGGCAGACATGCGGATCACTATCAGCAACAAAGTACCACATTTTGACAAAATCATATCCAAGAAACAGGGACAAAAAAGTCATTAGATTTAAATTTTACATTTTTTATGTGAATTTCTTAATGTTGGATTTTAGTTTTTTGAAATTGTTTAATTTACAGTTACATTGAATAAAAAGCTTAATTTTTTTATATTATTTGTTTGTATATAACAGTTTTTTTTCCTTCCTTTTCATGTCATTCAAAAATTAGCTTAAATAAATCTGTTGCTCAAATTAAGTGTAAATTGCCTTCTTCGTGTGTGTGTGTGTGTATATATATATATATATATATATATATATATATAGGAGTGTGAGATCATATTATAAGTTTTCTAGAGGTGCAAGACATAATTCATGGTCATGAAACTACTCATCTAAACAATTCTTGAAAAAAAAAAAAAAAAAAAAAAAAATTAAAAACCTTTAGATTTCTAGTCCAATGCTCTTGCTGACACTCAAACTATAAGCTCACATCCTCCAATCATTACTGAAACCAACACAGAGAACCTTAAAATGTCTTGTCCATAGCTTTAACAACTGAACAATCTCCCAAGACAAAAATGTAGATCTGAGGTCTGGTACAATTGTCAATACAGATACAATGTAATTGAAGTCGATGTCAGTAGCTTAGACTTACAACAGGTAAACAATATTTGTGACAAACCTGTCCCTGAAGGCAAATACAAGAATGATGGGCCAGTCTTTAGAATCAACCAGACATGATTCCCTACTTGTCTGTCAATAGAGTCTGGAGATTGGTCAACATACCAACTTTATTAGGTTCCAAGCAAGCAACAATCAGGTTGAGGGTGCTGTGAGCCATTTGTCTCCGGGTTGGGTTGATAATTACTTCATTGTTGATGAAACCAACACGAACAGCACCTGAAAAAATGAAGCAAGTGAAAGAGTGTCAACAATTTCTATGTTCATCATAAAATTTTAGGAGTAGTAGTAGTAGTTCATTTGTACTTGGAAAGATTTGATCACTGATTGGAAATACATATGAAGATTCACATGAAAAATATGCTACAGAAAATTATGAGCGAAATGCAAATTACAGAAAATCAATACAACAAACATTATTATAGAGACACATCAGCCTGGGATTTTAATGAAACATATTGGCCTGGGATTTTGATAAGAGAAATTGTGTAAAGAAACAATTCTTATTTGCAAAATACACTTTTCCAATGGGCTAGGGAGCATCATCAGTGATGCTTTATAACCAGAATTATTGGGGGTCTTCTAATATCAGACCCCCACTTCCCTGGTTGAACCAGTTCATAAACCTATTTCCACTTTGGTAGCTTGATTGTTGGTTCCAAAATTTTATATATCTTAATGACATCATTACTACCCAATGGTGTTTTGGCATTGATCAACTGCTATATATTTAATTCTAATTAAGCTGTTTCATTTGGCTTCTTTTTTCACAGAATAATCTGGTAAGTTGTATTTTGAACTTATTTGTCTGGTGCAAATATCTCATTTTTATTTTGCTATTCTTGTTCACACTGAAAGAAAAAAAATGGTGAAATAAATAACTTTGATGCAAAAATATTCTTTTTGTAGCCATGGTAATCTTCTCCTTATCCACGACCATCTTGCAACATTTTCAGTATTTCTGTGTCTTTTTTTTTTTTTTTTTTTTAAATATAAATTGAACAATTTTAAAAAAATGCAAGCAAAAAGTACTAATTTCTATCAAAATATCAATAAAGATTCTTTCATAAAGAAAAAATAATCAACCAGTGTATTACTAGAAATTAACACTTTTAAGTTTTTGTAAGTGTTCAATATTAAGAAACAAAACATTAATAGTGTAACAATATGATTTTACACATCTTTACAAGATAAGGAGATAATTTTTTTCTTTTAAGTCTACTTATCTAAGTTTTGTAGGAATTTTGTCTCCAGTCCACCTGAGTAAATTTAAGTGTCAGTATGTGGGGGGTTTTATGTCTACAGCTGCCTTTGAATTGGGAAGCATAAAAATTTTATAAATGATTTTAGATAGTCCTTTGAAGATTTGACCACCCATGTGGCTTTGGGGTGGTCCCAAATCTTCTGGAAGACAAGTGAATGGAGGGGCTGGGACCCTAGAATTGTCCATATAAGCAGAGAGAGGAAGGAAGTTGTGAAAAATGAGTCCAGCTGTGAGAAAAGTAGATAGGTGACCAGAGGAGTTGTAGCTGCCCAGCAGCCAGTGACAGAAGGACCAGCAGTGAGGAATCAGGAGTTGCCAAGGCCAGTTAGGAAGACAGCAGCCCACCTATTGAAGCTGAAGGAAGGATCCCACATTTAAGTGAGAAATCATATTGTTGCTACTTCCCAACCAGAGTTTTGAAAAACAATTATCTTCATTTTTTTTTTTTTTTTTTTTGTTGAAAGCAACCATGGCCAAGAAGACAAACCAGTGCACATAGCGAGTTGGGTGTTTATACAAATACACTTGGATGTCATCACAGGTGCAATGAGCAACAAACAATCGGAGAACATTGTCACAAAACTTGTCACAATAATAAACAAATTAAAATTCAAAATTTTATCAAATGAATTTATTAATATGCATCATATATTGTTCTTTCTTAAAAAAAGAACAAATTTAAAAAACTGACATCAGAAATTAACATTTTTACATAACATTTTTTTAATAAGATATCTTAATAAATTCAATTGAGTGGATTAATTTCTATAAAAACTTGGTCAAAATATCAATATATATTTTCATTTTCCAATTTGGTACACTTATAGAGCTTCATGATAAAATAGAATGGTACCTATTTTACATCTCTAGGCCAAAGGGGTCCCGAGATGTGACCCTTTGACCTTTGCCAAAAAGGAGAATTTTTGAATGTGTTCCAAGTTACAAGGATTTTACAGAGTTGGGGCAAATTCAAAATGACAGATTTGCCTATTTGCCAATATATGCTAACATTTACATATCTCTCAATATGATAAAGTTGTATATCTTTAGAAAGCTCTTTGAATGCTATTAATATGCACATAAAAATCATAAACATCAAAAGAATTTGTGATATTTGTGATGAAATCTTAACCAATTCAGTGGAAAATAAAGAACTTTATTTATGGTTTTGTTTACATTTTATTATACAACAAATAGATTTTTATATGAAAAAAATGACCATGAAAATAATTATTAAAAAAAAACATGAATTAATGTTAAGATGACATAAAATAATATGAAATTTTTGTATATATCTTGCCATAAGGCAGACAAATTTGTCAACTTTTTAGAAAATTCAAGATATGCTTTTTGAGAAATTAAAGGCCAAAGGTTAAGGTCAAGTTCAAAGTATCTTATTTGACCTTTGAACAAAAAATAAATGTCACCTTTTAGATCTATCCACTACTTTAAAATGGTATATAATTTAGCTTTGTAGGTAAAAAAAAAAAAAAAAAAAACAACTTTGAGATTATTTTACAAAATTCGCCTTTTTCACAAAGGTCAAAGGGTTATATCTTGGGAACCCTTTGACATAGAGATGTAAGATAGGTACCATTCAATTTATATCATGAAGCTCTATACATGTACCAAATTTGAAAAAAATCTATATCAGTGATGGTCAGAGCATGGTCAATTTGACATGGAATGAGTTCTTTATAGAATCTTTTTAAACAATTAATTTTTTTTTTTTAATTCTCAAGTAAAAATGTGGATTTTTTTTTTAAATTAAGACAAATATTTTGTAGCAATGAAAACTAAAAGTCCAATCAAATTCCATCTTATTTTGCTAAATAGTTAACTTTTTCTTGAAGAAAATCATGAACATTTTTGTCATTGACATGAAACAATTGTTGAAAATTTCTTATACCGGTATGAATGCTTTTTTTTTTTTTTTTTTTTTTTTTTTTTTTTAACCTCCTCAGAAATCCAAGGTGAAATCACAATCTTCACCCTGATCCACATAGGCCCTACTCAGCCACAGGAATCACTTTTTTCTATATCAGCATGATGGTTCCAATCACAACTGACATCTATTTGGATTTGCACATTTTAACTGTAAATATGTCTTTGAAGACGACAAGTCTTTGTTTACTGATAGAATGAGGCACCATATAAACTCTAACAAGTTTGGCTCTTATGACTACTGGCAGAACTGTAATAGTGTACTAAATAAGTGCAAGTCTATCTTTCTCCACTTCACTCAATTTCAGGTGTTAACATTTCCTGCTGATAAAGCAGATTTTGATTGTAAATTCTCTTCAAATTCTACTCTTGACTCATCTGGTGTATCATTACCTGACTTTCCACTTAGAACAGAGTCTCTTCCATGGTTTCAGCGATCATCTCTAAACTCTACAATATATGCCTGGCTGCTTTCTTTAGTTCCAGCCTATAAGAACTCAGGTGAACCATCTGATCCTTCTATCAGCCTATTAGTCTTCTACAGCTTTTTGGCAAAGTAGTAGAGGCCCTAATCAACTCTGAACTGCATAATCACCTCACATTGCAGGGTATTCTTTCAGATAAACAATATGGGTTTAACTTCTCTAAGTCAACTGCTGATGTATTAACTATTATTGCTGAAAGTGTCTATCAAGCTTTAGATATTGGGCTATTGCTTTGGACATCTCAAAAGGTACTTGACAGGGTTGACAGGGTTAGGCATACCAGTCTTCACAAGTTCAAAGCTTATGGCATTTCTGGAAGAATTTTCGAACTGATTAAGTCTTATTAAAATCACAAAATGAAATGTATCCTCAATGGCCACTCTTCTAGATCTTTTTGCATTAATGCAGCTGTCCTCCAGAGCTCTATCTTTGGATCTACACTGTTCCTAATTTTTATCAACAATCTTCCTGAAGGTTTTAGCTCTCAACCCAGTATCTATGCTGACAACTCCTGTCACAATATTAAGGCTGATCAGTTCAATAAGGTCAAATTGAAAGCTGATCTCAAAAGTGGCCTAATGTCTGCTGTTAACTAGGGCAAGAAATGGCTTGTTAATCTAACACCTCCAAAGCAAAACTGATTTCTATTAATCCTCTGAGAAAACCCTTTCTGAGATATATATATATATATATATATATATATATATATATACATACACACACACAGAGGGATGAACTTAGATCACAGCAACATTTAATGCATGTATTTAATGTTGACGTGCCCTTAAAAGACAAGTCACTCCATGGCAATTTTTGCCTTCAACTTAAGAAAAAAAAGTTCTTTTTTTTTTCTTTTTTTAAATTAACAATGAAAAATATTAAGTTTCTCTTAATAATGTGGCTATGGTGATTTTCCAAGAAAAAATTTGACAAGAGCCTTATACAGATATATTTTCAAAGAAAAGAGTTAGTTGAAAGTTTATTTCAATCTTGCAACATTTGTCTACTGGAAATAAAATGAATATCCTATGTAAACACAGACACTACAGAGTTATAAGTAATGCATTTCTTTTTAAAATAGCAATAATTAAATATACTGGTCCCCTCAAAAAGGAAAGAAAACTACAGATATGCCAAAAAGTCAGGGATCAGTTTGACATTGTATTTATATTGTAGACAGGATCCTTCCTCTAAAATAATAGAAAATTAATGTTTTTCAATTCTGACAAATTGCCTGAATAGAGAAAGTTTTTCAGAATGCTAGGCAACAAAAATTAGTCATGAAAATATTTTTATCTATAAGTAATTACTAATTAATATTCATGTACGTGAGTAAATATTTTTTTGTTTCAACAGTTATTTTGATTTTATGCTGAAAAAGCATTTTTTATATTTTTTATACAGTAATACAACAACCTCGTTTTTCCACAACATATTCTAAGCTAATAATCTTGTAATGTTTGATTTCTTTTTTGAAAATGTTCCACTGCAATGTCTAATTGCTAATAATTTTAGTCATCATGTTATTTGTCAATAAAAATATTTGATTTTAAAGCATTTTTTATTTTTATCATTTTTTTTAAAGATTTTACATTAATATCACTTGACAAAAAAAAAAAAAAAACTTTGCAAATTCTAAGAAAATTGCCATGATGTCCTAATTTTTTCCTGCCCCTATCTTAGGCTAAACTCATCACTGTATATGTGTATAATTTTCCTTGTAATCACATCAACATTAAGCATGACTAGAAGAGTTTAACAGCGTTTGCATTAAGTTTGTTCACAATGCTCATTTGAGGTCACCAATTTGTTGAGAAATGTGCTTGCTATTGTTTATTTTGAGTTTTTATATATCCCAATTCAAAGAGTATGAAGAAAAAAATATGAAAACAAAGACTTTATTGCATAAATAAAAAAAATGTTTAATACACAAACAAATCACAGATGGACCTGAATAACCAGTTGAATGTAACAAGTTGAAAGTGAATATCTCTCTCTCTTCCAATTTCTGATGTGTAAGTGTTAAAACTTTCTCAGCTCAGTTCACTTTTAAAAAATCACTATTTCAATGACTAAATAATATAAAAATCTTTTATTTATGCATTTATTTTGTAAAAAAGAAAAAAAAATTTTTTCATTCATATAGAAATATTTTTCCTCCTGAAATTAATCTGTCATTATTTCATACAAAAACATTAATCTTTATTTCTTTTTCATCACCATTTCCAAACTATCACAAAACAATATTTTTAAATTATATGTTCAAAAATCATTAACACTTCACTCAGTGAAAAAATAATATGTGAAGCTAATTTTAAATTTTAAATTCAGTTTCAGTTTATATAAATACAGAAGAGTTCCTCTTATTTATTTGTTTGTGAATAATTATGTAATATGAAGTGACATGACATCTAGTTCAATCAAGTGAAGTAAATATCATATAAGAGAAACATTAACAATTATACAAGCAATTAATGGGGTTTAATATGACATTATTTCTTATTACTCTTGAAAAAGGTATGAATCCATCTATTTCTTACCCAGGAAAAGGTTAAATAGCAAAGCAGACTGGACTCTCTAGCTTTGGTTTGTAATCAAACGAGGAAAAGGACAATTCTAAACCCAATATCTTTGATCTTTTCAATTCATGTTCTTTTATTGTTCTTAATAATATTTTCTTTTTCTCTTATTCTCTCATTTTCAGTAATTCCTAGCATCTTGGTGGCTTTATTGCCTTGCTTGGAGTGAATGGATTAAAAGAAAAGAAACAATTGGAAATGGGGGTAAGCAACTCCACTTACTTGCTACAGAAACCCCTACAGCAATACCTTGCACGGTGGGACTGGCCCTATAACCTATGAGCAGTCTATAGGATAATTGATTGATTGATTGATTGAGATATAGATGCAAAAATTAAATGTTACTGACTAAAGTTAATTAAATCTTATAAAAGTGACAGATTGACCATTTAGACAACCAACCCAAGGTTACCATAAAAAGACTTGTTAATATTAGGTTGGTGCAAAAATAATGACGTAATAATGTCGTTTTTTGACGTATTTTTTAACGTCAAAAAACGACATTACATCATTATTTTTGCACCAACCTAATAATACTAAGAAAATTTGCAACATCATATCTTCCTCTTCCTTGTCATAAATTAAAATTATGTCAAAAATGTTTAAGAAACCATTTTCATGATGTGATAAAATGTGAAAAATTATAAAAATAAAAATATTTTAGTAAGTATCTTTTGTTCAGATTTTCAAAACTAGTGATGAAAATTAATCTGAAATATTAAAAGCCCAAGATTCTATTTCAAGATGGTAAAAAAAAAAAAAAAAATTTTCTAAGAAAGGAAGCAGCATGCGATTCTACAAATAATACGATCTTCAGGCCTGGATTCTCTGTTGGCATATTACTTTTCCTGGGTAAGCTATTCTTGAATTTGTCTTCACAGCCTTCTCTCTTGATACAACAGTAGAAAATATGTTTAAAATTTGCGCAGCAGGTCGGGTGGTTGTAAAAAGAAAAAAAAGAAAAAAAAAAAAAGAAATCAAAAGTTTCTTACCCACAGGACCATTCCATGGAATACTGGAAAGAGACAAAGCAGCAGACGCTGAAAAACAAAATGAAAAGAGAAAAATCAAGGGGGAAAAAATAAGTTTAATTTCAATATTGTTGTTAGAATTATTCAGACTAGCATCTCATTTCAAACCTCATCTTCTGGTCAATGTACTCCTCACCTTTGGAGACGCATTGCATTCCATCAAGTGGTAAACAAGGAGTTAAAAATGTAGAAAAAAGAAAAAAAAAAAAAAAAAAAAAAGTTTTTCTCTTTGAAACTGGATGCAACAGATATTTGATAAAGGCCAAAGAGTGAACTAGCAGAAACAACAAAATAAAAAATAAAAAAATGCTGGTTCAAATAATTCAACAAACAACCTTTTCTAAAATTAAATTTCTTCTCTCTTTACAATAATAATAGTATGCAGAATTAGTGTTCTATCTAGTAGTCGAGATAGTCGTATATTGAACCTACCCATGCTAGAGGTCAGTTTGAGCCTGTCATATGCCCTACTTGTCGAATAATTTATAATGCAATCATACGCCGACCAGGAGATATAAACATTATCACGTCTATGGAGAGATACGGGCTATCTTTCCCAGACCGTGACAAATGGACAATTAGTAAACAAAAATATTTTAAAAAACACTGTTCGATTGGGATAATCAAACAGTAATCTTTCCCATGTTCGCTTCGGTTTCAACACGAATACTGGTCCACAATTCAAGGATGAACAATAAGGCGTAATAAATTTTGGTATAAGAATTTTAATATATACATATACACAAGATATTAAAATAAAAGAAAAATATAAGCATGAGTAAAGCCTCCAATGACCAGAACCTCAAGGCTTATGTTGGGATACCAAAATATACCCAAATCCAAGTGAATTCTACTGAACCCGAACGGATTAGAAAAAAAAATTAAGTATGAATAACTACAAATGCAGAAATCAATACATAACCAAAAAAAAGAGATGGGATAGGATTTATATATTACTATTTTGACATGTGGAAAGGTGTTTGTGAGAACATAAAATTTATGGATGCATGTGTATCTTTCTAACATGGGTCCAAAATATATAGTTATCTTTATATTCAGTTCTCTTACTCATTGTCCTTTCTTTTCTCTCTCACATTTCCTCTTTTCTTTCTTTCTTTTTCTTTACACAAATACAATTTCACATACGGTCCGGCTGCAACAGAGATATATACTTTCTCCTTCTCTCTTGATTTCTTCAAACACAGGCTGTATTCTCAGCGTACAAATTTCCTTGCGTCTTCTGTGATAAATAACTCAATTTATCTTCTTCAATTTGAAGTTAACGAACAGAAATATACATCCTTATATTTCTTATCCGGAGTTGCTTATGATGAATTGGACAAGTTCCATCATTACCAAAATGAAGCTCATCTTTCCGTTCATAAGTTATCAGCACTTCGATTTTGTGTCTTGCTCCTTCAAAGACAAGACAGCAACTGACTTCCAAGTAATTTTCTAATTCCCACATGTCCTGCATTTTGGCGCGAATTCCAGTTCCTGCTGCTTCATGACCTTACGTCAGTCCCCTGTCTAGATTCTGTCTAGATGTCTGTTGCTACGGGTAACTGGGTCAGTCAACCTCTTGACCTGCTTCCCCAAAATGACTAGAGACTCCCACGTGACCTCTTCTGTTGTCAAGCAGAGATTAACCTTAATATATGCATGTATGCGTGTTTGGGCTATCTGCATTCGTAACAGAGCCCAAATAAAAAAGCAGAAGATTTGAATGCTGATTTTCTCTGCAAGCAAAGCTCTTACCCACCTCCCTCACACCTCACATACACACATGAAGCTACCATATTTTGTGGCAGATAAGACACTGCTCTCTTTATTTACATTTAAAACTAGCAGCATGGCCTGGCGTTGCCCGTGCTCAATTCAAAAATCGTACAACTCATACAGCAATCGCTATCACTTAAATATTTTTGCCCTTCCTTGCCTTTAAAAGAGTGCCCTTTGCCGTGCTGATGTTGCTACATGCCTTACTTCTTGCCTATCTCACACTGCAAATTTTTTCAAAGCTCTATACTAAACATTAAATCTGTTATGAAAAAAGAACTAAACAAAATGAAGACGAAACGATCAGCTTTAAAAAAGAACTCGTAATTGGAAAAACCGAATGAAAAAAGAATGTTAACAACAAATACTTTTTCACACCCAATCCAGTTCTACGGAATCAGAATCAACGTTAAGTTTAAGCAAGCGAATGAGCCAATTGGAGTAAAGTGCCATGCAGATTTAAATTTTTCTCATTTGTGACGAATGCAGCTATCGATTTTTTTTGCATGCTAGCATGCTAGTTAACATTCGTGTCAGTCTGCTGTTGGCTCTCACACTGGCCAATAGAATCTTCCTGCCTATTCATGGCAGCCAGCTATAGGCTCTCACCCTGGCCTGTACAAAATGGCCACAAACTACATGAAAACTACCATAGAAGCATGAAAAAAATTGACTATTTCCACTATCGATGGGAGTTGTGAAATGCAAAGTCAGTCTTGGCCTTCCCACTAACTTGGAGCACGTACATGTAAATTTTGGTGCAAATCCGTCAAAAATTACAGCCGTGCATTCGTTACACACACGCACACACATCCTGCCTTTTATAGATAGAGATTGGAGTATTATGGAGATTAGACAACATACAATCACTGGTGGTTAACATAAAAGGTAAATATATCCCTGAACTTCACATATAAGACCTAGAGATATTTTCAGAGCGATTTAAAAAAAAAAAAAAAGTTGGCAGATGGTTTCATATATCACGAAATATATGTTAAATAAATTACTTTTCAGAACACATGCCTTGAGGCTAAGAGAGTTGCATATTTCTATACTTCCTAAAACTGGTTTAAGCATCTTGGGAGTGGTGACTAGTCCCTTGAAATGAGAACCAGAATGAGATGACTATCAGTTGTTGATTTTTATGCATTAAAATGCAAGGTTGAGGAAAACTAAGACTAATACTTGAAAATAGTAATAAGGAGAAGACAATATTGCTTAGTTGTTTTTGTTTACTGGCATATCAACACCTCCGGGTTATTTAATACTGAAATTTAAATATTTTGGTATGCAATTTTAATTTATTTTGTTTTTGGAGATAAAAAGTTAATCCATAACTGGGAGGGAAGAAGATGTAGATTAATAATTTTCCCCAAAGTATTTGTACATAAGTGAATATAACAAACCCAACTGGAATTGGAACTCAGCTCTCTAATTAACAATTCTGAGCCATTATCCATTACAGCAGCTGGCATTCCCAAGCAGTCACCCATCTAAGTACTGACTAACACAAAATAATAATCTATTCGAAATAGGAACAAAAAAGAACTAAAAATGGAAACCATTTATATTTACTAGCAAACAGCAGTTCTCAGAAAACTCATTTCCTACAAAATTGATGTCATGTACACTAGTACAGGCACCTGGATTGCTATATCTTACCCTTTACTAATGTCAATGACCAATGATCAGGACAATGTTTAGTTTAATTATTTTTAATGGCTTATCAACCCTATGCAGGTTATTTAAAGCCAGAAATATTTTTAGTGTGTAAGAATTGGGGGATGGATAATAATGGTTTATTAATACAAGTCTTACTAATTAACTCATAGCTAGTGGGGAACTGTTGGATTCATACCTTTCCTAAGGGTATTTGTGTGTAACAAACCCAACTGGAATTGAAACTGATCTCTGATTAACAATTCTGATCCATTATACTACCTGCACATCCAAGTTTGCAGTACCTGTTATTCCCATCTAAGTACTGACCAAGCTTGACATGGTTTAACTTTGGCAATCATACAGAAACCAGCATTTCAACATGATATGGCCATAAGACTCAGCACAATGCAAACTGATGTAGGGATCAAACTGCCTGTATAAACACCAACTGGAGTTAAATATATGTTGTCATTTCTAAACTTCACTATAAACATCAAGATTTATTTCAAATTTCTTATGACTAAAAGGTTTTACCATTCTGCAGAAATTGTAATAAACATTAAATATCAAAGTAAATTCTCATCCATTTGTGCTATCTGTTCACAAAATGTATCTAGTAAGAAAATAAATATATGAATAACGTGTACATATGATTGTTATTTATATTGCTGTTGTGAAACGTGTTGTTATTGTAATGCAGCCTGGTTTATACAGAATAGACCAGTGTTTCCCAACCTTTATCAAATTAAATTTTGAATATTATACTGAATTCATCTTTTATAGCAAGACAACACTTAGGTATGAGTACAAAAATAATTTTAATATTGTTTTCATATCTATTATAAATGCTAATGATTAAAATGCTAAAAAACAAAAATAGATCTTATTTTGTAATTTACAGGCAGTTTCTTTGTTTAGTAAGAAACTGTGTGACTGCATTGAAACCACATTCCCACAGCTTTAGATACCTTTCAGAAATTTCCTTTTGTAGCCAATATTGAACAATTTTTTTTTTTTAAATTGAAAAAGGATAAACATTGGGTAACACTGGAATAGACAAAGATTTTTGATGGATGTCAGTTATCATTTATCTCCTGTTAATTTCCCTTTGAAAGTTCTCCACTGCCTTAACCGGGTATTGAACTCACACTCTTTGGGTCCTGTCACTGGATCTAACCAATGCCTTTATCCACTGTGCCATGTGTCCTTGAGGACATCTGGGTATGAATTTCTGGGTATTATAAACCTAATGTCTTCAGCAACCATTTTTACCAGTGCTCATATTGCAATTTTTTGCTGTTATCATTGCATGTTTTTACCAGAGCTCATATTGCAACTTTTGTTGTTATCATTGCTTTTCTCTGGCACTCCTTATTACTGGTTCCCATATTGTATTTATTTCTATGCTTGGTCAGCTCAGGAGATTTTTGTGGCCTAGCATATGTGCTGATTCCTTAAGTTTACGAATTTTCCAATGGTGTTCCTTGTCTATGATCTCAACATGATCCCACAGAGGGCGGTGATCTCCCTTCTCCCTCCATATGTGGTCAGCCATGCCTGATTTTTCTACTTCCCCTCGCGTTACAGCTTTCTGGTGTTCTTGAAGCCTTACCTTGAGGGGGCGGCCTGTCTCTCCTTTATATTCCTTTCCGCAGCTGCACGGGATAGCATACACACAGTCTTTAGTCATGTACTCCTCTATGGGGGGGGTCTTATACAAGAGAGATATCTGCAAAGTATCACCAAGCTTTTTAAGGTTGTCCTGATGTTATAGGGACCGCAGATTCTTTGTATTTTCTCTGATAACCCATTCACATAAAGCAGGCAGACTTTTCTGATTGTTGTTGTCCTCCTCCTCTTGTACCCGCCTATCCCAGTTTTGGGGGGCTGCTGCCATGTACCCAGGGTAGTTGTTACGTTGTAGGGTACTACTTATACTGACCAATTCTTTATCTAACGTCTCTGGGTCGCCACTTATGACCGAAGAAGGCCGGAGCGTACAACGGCCGAAACGTTGTGATAAATATGGCGACAAAGATGAGGACAATAGTCCAAATAATGTAAATAATGTACATAATACCCCATCTCAGAAATATAGACAGACTCATAATTCTAATTTTCTTAAAATACCTATTTACCAAAAGAAACTTTCATTGCTAAATAATTTTGTAACATTTTATCAAATTGAAAAGAAACAAAATCAACATTCTTTACAAATAAATAGCATGAATCTTACAGTATAAATATTTTTTTTAATCCAACATTTGATCAGAATGGTTTATGCATATTTTTTATTCATTCTATAGGTCATCAACTTTTGCATGTTATGTCACTTCAAAATGTAGGAAATGATGGCTCTCCCCAACTTCCTGTCTTTTATTACTCTAAATTGTGATCCTTTACTACACCGCTTTGTCTTACCATCCAATCACTGAAACTTATTAAGTAGATTCCTCACTATTTCCCCCTTTGCCTTCTTTTACCTTTAGTATGTCATGTGTGTACAAAGGCCTGGAGGACTCAAGTGTTGATGAGTGAATTTAGTGACATAGCAATTGAGAGATCAATCCCTGGACCAAGTAGTGCAGAAGTACTCAGGCTCAGTGACAACAAGATCAGTAACAAAATGACCAGTAGTAAAAAGACAATTAACCGAGACATGATATCCCTAGATAGTGGAAAGTGGAATGAGAACATTCAACTCTGCCAATTAAAGAATTACCTGGATCAACAAACATCAGGAGGCTAGAGGGCACAACTGCAAAAATACTGGGAGATTAACAATAATGATGAGGGCGTTAGTCTGATTGTAAATAATATAGTGATACATGTGTCTTGTGAGTCAGACTTGTGACATTCCGTGTCATATCTTGTTTATCATCTCTTACATGTCTGTATTTGGGCAGAGTGCAATCCAATTGTGTGTGTGTGTCTCTTCAGACAGAGCACAACCAATTTGTGTCTTTGCCTTCAGACAAAAAGCAATGAAAAAAAAATTGAGAGGTTCCCGGTCATGGCTGGGGGACAGCTGTCTCCAGCAGTTCCTCCCTATCTGCACACACCTGGGTAGTAGTAATACTGAAGCCAGCGCAACCAACATTTCTGGAGGCTGGGCTATTTTTTTTTTTTTTTTTAACCTGGCCTGGGTGCACATGCTTGGGCTGCCCACATTAAGCTGAAATTGTGTCACATCCTGTGTGGGGCAGCAAGTACATATCAAATATAAATAATGATAACTCCTCATCCCAAAAATTTAAACAAAAAATATCCTGTAAGTGTTAAATTCTCCAAATCCTTTTTCTTTATTATGTACTCCAGAAATTTCATCAGTTTCTTTGCTTGTAAGTCATGTTTTCTTTAAATGCTTCTTTATTGCTCATATGTTCGGCCCATCTCAGCATTTCTCAACCCTCTTTTCATTGAAACAGAATTTAATCAAAATATTTTATTTACATTTATGTTCAAATCAATTGTACTTAAAATACAAGACAGGTACAGAAATGTTTTGTTATGTAACCTTTAACCTTGGATAATCTGACCTGACTTAGCATTGTCTAGTCATATGAAAAGAGTTGGATTAACAGAAGCAAGTGGTCTTTTTTTTTAACTTTTGGATCAAACATTATTATTACCTTTTGTATATCTAAATCTTCACACATTCAGTAATTACTGAAAAGTGTTCATTTTCCCCACTTTACAACAGTAATCTCTTTCATTCTGTTAGGGTACAATGGACACCTTTTTTTCTGTTTTACCTACCTGCATTAATACCAACAATATCTGGATCATTAACTCCATCCACAGATAACAGATTACACATCAACTGAAAAATAAATAAAACACCAAGATATATTGAATATAACACAATATCAAGTGGAATAAAATTAACACTTTTTGTATATACTTAAGAGCCTAATAGAAAGAGGGGGTGCACTTATTTTTTGAGGAAATTTATAAAATAACATTTTTTATCATTCTCCAGGAACTGTTACAAAAAATAAATTTAATCAGCTTGAAAAAAGATTTATAAAGACATTCCAAGATCAATTTTTTTTTTAAACTTTGTTATCATTAATAGTTTTTAGTAGAAAAATAAAAACATCTTTAAAATGTTTAGGAAATAAATTAAAAAAGTCAAAACATTAAAGTTTCAAACATGAATAAATAAAAAAAAATAAATTAAAAAAAATGGTTAAATTTTACCATAATTTTTATAAAATCACAACTTTAGACATTCTGGCTCAATCAACTTGAATAATTTCTGTCTGAATTTCTGGGATCAGTTATCATGTAACATTTGGACTATTGTATCCTTTTCTCTTGTTATGATAACAACAATAAGGACAATAGTCCATATCTAAATATCCACACTGAATAATGTTAAACAAAATGTTCTTAATTAATTTTCATGTTCCGGATAACTTATACTTTAAGATTTCTTTTATACATTTTCTATATAAATAATATTAGGGCATTCCAATTATTCAATCATTAAAGATTTTTGTTCTTATCAAACATTTTTTTTTACAATTATCTGCCTCATGTCATGACTCAATTTTCCTTGTTTACCATATTTTAAATTATGTTTATTTTCAATTTCTGATAAGCAATTGAATAACACACAAAAGAAAGCGTGCGCGTGCGTATGTGTTCCATTTATTTTAGAAAAGGACGTTGGTGGGAAGTTGGTTTTTTGTTTGTTTGTTTTTTTTTTTACCTTATTTTAAGAAATTAATTGCTTTTAGAATAAATATAAAAGAATTACAATTTCTTTTCCCAAAAACCTAACCAGTCATTCCAAACTAATGCCCTACCATCCTCAAAACAACGTTAATCACGAGCCCTGCCTCTTTCTCACTTTGCTAAAATCAGTGTTAAAAGAATTTGAACATAGTTACTTCCCTTAGAACTGGCAGACCGACTAAGAATATGAGAACTTAGCTGCCCTATCCTTGGAGAGAAATACAAACATCTCTAACCATTATTTAATGTGAACTGACTTCAACAGGCTCGGGTGGCAGACACCTTGTACTAATGTACCAGCTAGAAATATTGTCTTTGTGGTACTACTTAAGATAACTAGATTTCTTATATATTATATATTTCTATTTAATAATCCAACAGATTTTATAACTTAAACGTTATCTAGTGGATACCCATATTTGAGTAGACACTCAGTTTATTTATTAAACAGTATATTTATTTATTTTCGTCTACCGGCCTGAATATTAGAGAAATTATATAGAATTAACACAAATATAAAATTTGTCACTTAGCTGATTAGTGTTACCTTCAACATCCCAACTCTAAAGTTTTGTAGATAGATCCACCATCAATCACTGTGCACATCTCAGGGGATATCATCAATTTATATTATATATAAATTTGAACAAAAGTTTGATACCACAGAAATTGTAGTTTTGAACAAACAAAACCACATGTTTCCCTTTCAGGTAACCTTTATGGCTAAAACTGCATCAAAAGAATCATTGGCAGCCAAAATAGAATATTAACAAAATTTGCAAAGTTACCTAGGAGGAAACGAGGAACAATGACTAAAACAATTTATTAATAGAAAAAAAATGGGAGAGCAAAAACCAGAATAGTTACAGTGAATGTAAAAAGGGAAAAAATCAGGAGTCACAAGGTTCCTAGTAAAGAAAGGGAACAGGCAAATTTCTTTCTGTTGACACGAAGAATATTTATTTGTCTTAAAGCTTCAAGATAATTGCAACGAGTTCAATTAAAATGAATGATTGCATTTGATCATATACTTCTAGAAAGCTTAAGCATATACATAAAACTGAACATGGAGGTAGGTAGGTGTGTGTAAATATATATATATATATGTATGTAACTACACTTGTCTCAGAAAACCTTTGGTTTCTTGATTTGCTAATGGTCAAATCAATTTCGAAGGAAAAAAAGGTTTTAAAAAAAAGAAAGAACTAGGAACATGAACATATGTCGAAAATAATTGTACAGCATACAGGTTCAAAGCCTCAAAAAAAAAAAAAAAAAAAAAAAACTAACAGCTATGACTGGTTTCTCCTGTTGTGTGTCATGATGCAGAGTCCTGTTGCCAGACATAAGAGCTTCCAGCAGTCACCCTTTTGACCTAGCCCTCCATGTTGAGTCTGAGGCCCTCACCAACAAATTTGGGAGTTCTTTTCTTATCAGAACAGAGTGACTTTTCCAAGCTATCTTACCTTTGTAATCACCATTAGACTAATTCAACTCTTTTCAAATCCTCTGCACTGCCCTCAGATTGACATCAAAACACTCTGAAATATTCGTACTGGAGCTTCCAGCTCAAATGACAAGCAGTACTGCATGCCATTTCCAAATTTCTGCTGGATTGAATTGTGTCTTTCTCACAGACAGTGCCCAACTTACCCTACTATATTGTGTAGTTGACAAAATCAAAAACAAACAACACACATGCGCAAAATTAAAAATATAAATGGCGGCAATTTACTTATTGCACTCTGTATAATATATATATATATATATATATATATATATATAAATAAATAAAATGAAGCTTTTATGACACTTAAGTTTGATATACTATTATCTGTGTGAGTTCAGTTGTTTTTTCTTTGTTTAGTAATAATTTATGAAAGATTTACAAAGTATAATCTGATAGAATACGTGGCATATTCAAGGACAAACTAGCTAATAAGCAACAGTTTGAGATTAGTTTTTCCCTAGTAGGCATTTAGGAACTATTGACAATGTAACGAACAAGATCAATATGGAAACAAAAGATACAGCAGCACTGAACAGGATTCATTGGCAAGCCAAAAATATACAAAAAGAATTTTCTTTTTGTTCTTTTAAATACAAATTTTCTATTCATTCTTATAGCATTTGGCCAGTCATACTGACGAATTATATTCTTATCAATCAGCTGCGGGTCAAGGATGAATTACAGTGTAGGCACCCTTGTCTGTGGTCAATGCCCAAAAGCAAGTTTGGCTGGACTTGGTCCAGTTGGTGAGGTTGCCATGGCCTTGTTTGCAAGTAGAGCCAAAAACGATATGTTTAGCAGTGTGTACCACTCCTTCCATCTTTTCATTTGATTGAGAAAAATATAACATGGTTTTATTGTCAAGCTAACAATATCACAAAAGAACTTTTCTTCTTTCTCTTAAATACAAATTTTCTATTTGTTCTTATAGCATTTGACCAGCACTACTATTACTAATAGGGGAGGAGGAGGTTATCAGCATTGCATGGAATGAACTCTTGATATCCTAGTAGTCTCTGTTGTTAGAGTACAAGGCTGAGGTGTTGAGCCTGAGAATTCATTGGAAGTGCGAGATTATTCTGGAGTACTTGGGCTGACAGGAATCTTGGGTATATTTAGCAGATAAGTTGACTAGATCTTTGAAGGCTGGAACTCACTGACACCTGCCAAAATCTTTCTTGTAGCCATTGCTCATTCTGGCATCAAGATAGAGAATTACATTCTTACCAATCAGCTGCAAGTCAAGGTTGAACTGCAGTATAGGTAACATTATCTGCAGTCAATGCCCAAAAAGTAAATTCAGTTGGACTCACTCCAATTGGTGACATTGCTGTGACTGTATTCAAGTAGAGCCTAAATATGCTCCCTAATAGGTTGCAGGATACACTTAGTAGTCCATACCACTCTTTCTGCCTCTCTATTGGGTCGAGGAAAGTATAGGTTGCTGGTGATGAGTGCAAAGTTCCAGGATCTGCTAAAATTTTTGAAGTTGGTTGGCATTTACTAGTGTCATCGGAATACCCTGGTTGGCAAACATAAAAAAAAAAAAAAAAAAAAAAAAAAAAACCATGTCAATGTTTGGTAATCGTGCCATTTCTAAATATCTAGAGAAATAGTCCACTCGTATGATCTACCTTTTATATCACAAGTCTGCACCAACCATTTGAAATGGGCATTCAGGTAAAGGAGTTGGGCTAAGATGCTCTTTCTTCTGTTTTGGCCTGTTTTCTTCACACCGAGTGCATGTCTGGGCTCTCCTAATTATGTCTGTTGATTCCCACCCACTATAGTGATGATCACACATAATCTCAACATTTCATTATGCCTTGATATCTGTCATGAATGGCTTCACCCCTAGCAAGGGTAAAGCCACTAATACAAGAGGTTACCAAGAGTGAAAGAAATGAAAAGGAAAGGATTTAAGATTAACATGACATTTAAATTCTTTAAGATTATAGCAGACAACAGGAAGAGAGTTCCAGAACCTATATATCTAGAGATTTTGTCAAGAATCTCTAGATATATAACAGAAGCACTAGACTACATTGTGGCAACAATATTCAATTCACAGGCGAACGATAGACTTGTAAATGTGAACACTAGATTTTGATGAGAAAAATTGTCTAGC
Organism: Acanthosepion lycidas; assembly: GCA_963932145.1. Taxonomy (NCBI): domain Eukaryota; kingdom Metazoa; phylum Mollusca; class Cephalopoda; order Sepiida; family Sepiidae; genus Acanthosepion; species Acanthosepion lycidas. The sequence continues at coordinate 67,885,560 of OZ010597.1, read as the reverse complement.
ATGACATGAAACAATTTTCCTAGCAGCAATTGATTCAATCATTCCACTTCATGTTAGTGGAAAATGTGAAACCAAAAAGATGTGAGTTGCTCTCCTGATCACAAGCAGTGCTGTGACTTAATAGGTTGTCAGTATTTGCAAATATATATAATGATAGTTCATTAACTGACCTGACTGATGTAGTAAATTGTCTAAGGTATTTCATGGTACCACTTGGTGACCTAAGTATTGCTTTAGTAGGTCTGAGTGAAGGTTTTAAACAGAGTTTGTGATATTGACACAAGGAGATCACCGATATGTCAGTGCAAGTATGAATTTTAAGTTGATATTCCTTCCTATAAATGTTTACTTGCACATGCCATGGCGGTTATTAGAAGACATTGCACCAAGAAAGTAGATAACACTCATCTGTATGGTGTCAACCCTTCGTCTGCAATAACAAATAGCAAAATGATTTTGGATTACCACATTTAAATTTGGAGCGTTTCCTTTAGCAGGACAATCAATTTTTATTTGCCATTTTTTGAGCATAATTTGTGCATTTGCTCCCCTACCCCCAACACTCTTCTGCTACTAATACTGAGAGAGGATTGACATGAACACAGACATTCAGTCTGTTCCCTTGACAATGTTTGCTTCTCTTTTTTTTTATTGTATTGAGCACTAGAGACCACAGTACCTTCATTTGCATTTTTATCTGTTCATGTTGACAGGCAATTGTTATTGCTCTAAGTAATTTTGACAAATCTCTGTCACTAAGACCAATTAAGGATTCCTACTCCAGAAAGTATGTTCCAATAGTCTATACAATACATCAAACACAGGTTTCTATATTCTCACTAGGTTGTTGGTTTTACTGGTGAATGTAGACTTTTTGAATGAAGATTTGTTGAAGTTCTGAATGATAAGGATCTGTATCAATGTTGAAGGATCCATATATTTGCTTGCCCTCCCCCATACACTATATGAGTGTGCACTGATTTCAACATCCAGGGTATTCTTATCCAATTTAGAAAAAGTTGGATAGTGTAAAAATTGTTGCCACCACACAGGTTTTTTCTTTTTAAGGCTTTCAGAATATTAAATTAAAATCTGACAGTACTTTTCTCAATTTGGTGCACTTTGTTTTTTTTTAATCTACATATAATCCTAGCGCTGTTACCATGTAACAAACAGAGTCAATAAGGAAATGTGAAGCAGAGCAACACTGAATAATGTTCATTGGCAAACCCAACATTTACAGAGACTTTTCTTTCTCATTTCATTTTCTAGTCATTCTTATAGCATTTGACTAATAGGGGTACAGGCATTGCATGGGTTGAGCTCTTCAATCAATGCTTTTATCCACTGGGCCATGGTGATATTAATGATTTACTGATATCCCCAAGTAATCCAGTGACTTAAACCAAAGTGCTGTGAGTTCAATACCTGGCTACAGCTGAGGTGAATGAAAACTTGGCAAGTTGAGTTACTAAAGGATATTAACTGAAACTGAGATATCCAGAAAAGGTATGGCATGGCATGTGGAACTAGAACAATCTAGCCGAGTGGATGAAATAAAGGGTTCGGTTCGAAATTCTAATATATATCACCTGAAGAAGACTGGAGCATACAACAGCCAAAACATTGCAAAAATAACAATAAAGATGAGGAAAACAGTCTGAACAATGTAAATAAAACTCATGTTATTCAAAATGGAGATAATCATAGCTAATATTTCAGAACATTTTATTTTTAATGCTATGTCCCTTAAGTACATGAGTGATCATGGCTCTCCACAAATACCTTTTATCTGTGAAGTGTCATGCATTCCTAAGGAGTATAATAGAGCAGTTTCTTCACTAAAGTTTGAAATTCAAATTTATTCTCCTCTTAGAATGACTGAGCTCAGTCTACTCTATTTAAACCATAGCTGGGGGAGGAGAAAACAGATTTATACATTCCCCAATGGCATCATTGCAAATGTGAATACAACAGACTAACCTACAATTGGGTACATAGCTGTGTTAAAACAAAAGAAAGTTTTAGAATATATGCAAAACTTGAAAAGTTTCAATAAGAGTGCCCTAAAGAAGAAAATACCCAGTTCTAAATGGAATTTTGGTTAAAACTTTCTGGCTGCAATACAAAAAAAAAAATTATGTACAGTCAGAAGAAAGATCTGATTCTAGATCTTGATAAAAGTGTATTTCAGTCAACACTAATTAAAAAAAAAAAAAAAAAAAAAAAAGGGAAGAAGAAATCAAAGAAATCAATCCTTAACTAAGATTTGGTATGAAGCCATATAAATGTCTCAACCAGTCATCTGTGGAAAGTAATGTTCCAAAGAAAAAACAAAATTCTATACTGAAAATAGTACTTAAAATTCTAACAAACTAAAATTAAATATGAGTAATGTCATCTTAAAAGAAATAAATATTTCAAAGTAAATGTCCTTTTATTTCGTTATTTTTTTTTTAATTAACCAAACAAAAATGGTTAGAACAGAGGTTCTTACAGTGTCAGATCACATTTTTTCTTTTGCAATCCCAGATTTCTTCAATTCATTCATTTAGAACTGTAATATGATTCATTACTATATTTATATATATGGCTGAAAATCGAGTAGAATTTCTCTTAAATTTGAAATTTCTTTCGTTTGAGAAACAGTACCTCAGAATGAAAGATTTAACAACTAATGACGATAATAAAAAAATAAAAAAAAAAACCTTCAAGGGAAGTAACTGTCAGTCAAGCAACGCAATTTAGGAACTAAGGGAGGTAATGAAATACGTTCTAAAAGCGACAAAAATAGAATATTTAGTCAAAACTAAATAACTATGCTTCTCAAAAACTTGTAAGCTTCTTCAAATCGCATGCACGAGACTTTTTTTTAAAGATACAGTGTAACCCGGATATAAGAGAGTTGTCGGGACCGGAGAGGAAGTCTCTTATATCCTGGTTTGGTCTATAACACAGGCTCTAATTTGGGACCAGAGAAAATATCTCTTATATCCGGATTTCTCTTATATCCGGGTTACACTGTAGTACTTTCATATGCAAACGCAGACTAAGGCAAAGATATTTTTCTCAATAAATCAAAATCTGACTTAATGTACAATATTTTGCATTTAAAATTAAATTAAGTAAATTTACTTAATGTTTTTCAGCAAGTTGGGCTACAATCATTTTGATTTATACATATGAAAACAACTTTTGAAAGTCTGTAGTCTAACATCAACCCTATAACTACCTACAAATATAGTTTGAAATTTTACCGTCCCTCTTCGTTTTGCCATACATTCACTGAAACTCATTAAGTAGAATACTACCACCACCTCACTGGGTCTTTTCTTAAATTCAATACACCCTGTGAGTACAAAGGCATAATGGATTAAAGTAATTGAGAGTTCAAACCCCAAGCTAGGGAGTTTGGATGTACTCAAACTCAGTGGAAACAGGACCAGAAACAAGTGAGTGATACTAAGACAGACAATTAACCAAGACGTGATATCCTTGGACATGGATAACAGAATGAGGACAATCTACCCACATAGTGTTAATAAAAGATTCAGTTCAAAATTTCTTGATTGCTACCTAGAGTGACAGATATCTGAAGAAGGCCAGAGAGCATAACAGCCTAAACATTGTGATGCTAACAACAAAGAGATTAGTCTGACTGAAATTCTAGCTATATTTTACATATAGTTCTAGATTTATTCCATTTCACAAAAAACGATCAAAGTTTAGAGTATGAAAAAAAAAAAATTAATAACTTTTACAAAATGCTTTCTATGACACCATTAAAGTTTTGTTGCAACATATTATATAAAGCCAGTATTTGGACTGCCTTGTATTGAAAGATGGTTAACAAGCTTATCATACAGATGAATTCCGCAGTATAATTGATCTTCAATGGGTGCCACTATCAGTGCCTTGCACCAAACTAAACTGAATAAATGAATATTCTCTCAAGATCCTGTATTATTGTTGTGCATCTAATGTCTGATAACAATTTTCCGACCTTATTTAGTATTGTGACTAATTCTTCTGAGTAAATAACTACTTCTTCACATGGTCAATCTTGCAAGTTACCACGGTGATTGCTGTTGTTGTTCCCAGTCAGGTAAATTAGTCTGATCTTGAATATTCATTATCAAAGCATACAGGTGCAACACAACCTTCTATGTCCTTCCATTTGACCTCAGGCCATATTAAGCTAAGTTCCATAAATAAAAAGCCAATTTTCCAATAAATTTGATTTCAGAATCCATTCCACTTTGCTAGATCAACAATTGTCATTTAAGAATAATTCAATAATACACTATGGTTCACTAATTATTCATATCTAATATATTTAAAGCATTATAGCCATTAAAAACTTAAACATTTCTTACAAAAAATTCTTTAATAAATATCTCAACAGGTATACTAGAATTTTCCACATTTAACAAATGCTTCATGAAAAGAGACCAATACATTTATGGCATTAGTAAAAAAAAAACGTAATAATATAAATGTTTATGACTGTTTATGTGGATGGCATTGAATCCTTGGGAAAGACACTAGTTTCCTGCTACCCTCCCCAGTACAGTTTTGAATTCAAAAGTCATTCTCACTAGCTGCCAGCTTACAGCCACATTATGTTAAAACACCGGTTCCTGTACAATCACCAAAGTTAAGCAACATCAAGCCTGGTCATTAACTAGATGGGTGACCACTTGGGAATACCAGGTGCTGTAAACTTGGATGTGTGGGCAATGTAATGGTTAATGGCTCAGAATTGTTAATCGGAGAGTTGAGTTCCAATTCCCATTGGGTTTGTTATGTTCACTTATACACAAATGCTCTTGGGAAAAGATATGAATACACCTCTTCTTCTCCTCCCAGCTATGGGTTAATTAGTAAGACATTTATCACTAAACGAACCTATCATTATCTCCAAAAATAAAATAAAATTACATATAAACTATTTAGATTTCGGCATTAAATAACTCATACAGGTGTTGATATGCTGCCAAACAAAAACAACAAACCAACATTATCTTCTTGTTACTATTTTCAAGTATTAGTCCTAAAGTTTTCCTCTACCTTGCATTTTAATGCATAATAATCACCTACTGAAGAAAAAAAAAAAAAAAAAAAAAAAAAAAACTGAGTCAACAAACAACGCTTTTATCCAGATCTAGCCTAGTATTGAACCGATAGGTGAGAAGGAAAAGAGACAATTCATGCACCTCTAGGCTGGAATTTGAACTGTTTGCCAATTCTACATTCCATAATGATAACCACTGCACTAATTTAATGCCATTGATGCTCAAATTGATAATTAACTCTCATATTGTGACACTGGGACCTAAAGGGGTTAATAAATTTTTTTTTTAAATGGGTGGGGGTTATGGAAGACTAACTGAACCATAATGGTTTAAATCCACAGGAAAGGTGATTGAAAAGTTAAGAAAAAATTAAAAACAAAGGGAATGAAATCCAAATTTAACTAAATGGAATTCAGTAAGACTGAGCAAAACCAAGATTACCCATTCTTCCACCACATCCTACCAATAAGAAAGATACAATGTATCCTTGAAGATGTTGGTCTTGGAAAATACAATAAAAACATATGTCGTCAATAAAAAAAAATAAAAATAAAAAATAAAAATAAAAATAAAAAAAATAAAAAAAAAAAAAAAAAAAAAAAAAAAAAAAATAAAAAAACACAGGTGGTCACTAAAATAACATCTACAATTGTTCTGGGCATAGAGCCAGGAAAAACATCAGGTCTGAATCAACCACTCAGAGGAAAAATACACCTACAAAAATAGAGATTAGTGCCTAAGATTGGAGACAAGTCCATTCATTTTAATTTCTGTGACATTCATCAAAATTTTTATGGCCAACATAATTTCAGATTTCTTTGCATACAAGTGATAAAAAAATTAATTACTAGCCCTGGAGTGACCATAGGCCACTGTGTAGTCTTGTCAATTAAGAAATCACTAAAAACAACCAGCATGCGACAAGCTGATAAAGGAAGATTAATGACTGGAAATCCCCTTTTCACCTATGCATACTAAAAGTTTAGATTCATCACAAAGACAGTGTACCAGCTCTTGGAGTGGGTTGAGGTTGGATGCTGAGAAAGTGGGAGAAGGAAGAGAGAGATAAGCACCATCCTTATGGAGTAATGGTGCAAAGGGTGTTGGAGTTAAGGGGTGGCTTGATCCCTCTGACCACTCTCAAAAGGGGACTGGACAAACCCTAAATTTAGAAAATTACTTGAGTAAACATATTTTGAAAATATGGGATTTTAGAAAAAGGTTGATGCTAAGGGTGGAAGACAACCAAATATCAGACCCTCATTAACCACGCACCTGCTGGACACAGGACTTCATACAAGCTGGAGGTTTGGACAACCTGAAAATTTTCCACATTACTGCTACTGGAATCTACATCATTCACCAAAACCTCCTGACCAAGACCTTGTGCTAGCACTGAAGACCAGAACTTAGAAATTTAAATTACTATTAACACAGGCTGTAAACTCCAGAAGGGGATCCCAATATCATTTGATCATAACAGTAAATAGGAAGTGTTAAAACTGCTGTATACAACAAATCATATTTATAAATAGGAAAACTGTAATAGTTGCCAACATGTCGTAAGAAAACTGTAATAGTTGCCAACTCGTCGGCAACTATTACAGTTTTAAAAAGGACTTATGAAGTCGCAATTTTAGTTTCTGGTGAGAAATTATTTTGGCATGGAGAACTAATACATGATGTTTATTTTTGAAACAAGCAAATAAAAACAAAAGCTTATGTTCTAAGAAATGTGACAAATCTATTCAGTATGGACTGGATAGAACTATTCAAACTGTGGGATTTTCTTAATGTAAAAATGTAAGTGAAGAAGCAACAAATTTAAAGTCACAGTGAAAAACTGAAGGAAGAATTAAAAAAAACGTTTTTTCCCCGATGTTCTGTCTAACGAACTGGGTCAGTCTTCAAAATTCAAGGTGAATTTCCAAGTAAAAAAAAAAAAAAAAAGGTTAAATGCCAGTAATTAAACCAAAAAACAGAGCATACCATTTGCAATATTAGAACAAGTAAATGAAGAGTTGGACACAGTAGAAAGAATTGATGTATTGCAGAAAGTAAACCATTTTAAAATGGACTGCACCAACAGTGTATGTAAAAAGAAAAAAAATGACAAAATTTATGTTTGCACAGATTTCTAAACTGGAATAAATTGTTGTCTTGAGAAAATAGAACGACACATTATGAAGTCCTGAAGAAATTTTTTCAAAGTCAACAGCAGAAAAGAAATTCAACATAAAAGACACCAAAATCTGCTGAAGAAAAAATTCACTGATGAAAGACCTAAAGAACTAGTTAAAATGCAGTGCGACATTTTTGATATATCAGCACCAAAACAAATCAGGGAATCTACAAGAAAAAATTTAAGGAAAATAAAATGTTACAGAGTTCTATCAAGTAAGAGAAAGGGGGAGATACTAATACTAAATAAAAAATATTATTTAATATTAGCAGCATGGCCAGGAGTTGCCCGTGCTTGATTCAAAAATCATACGACTCATACAGCAATCACTATCACTTGACTTAAAATATTTTTGCCCTTCCTTGCCTTTAAAGGGGTGCCCTTTGCCGTGCTGATGTTGCTACATGCCTTACTTCTTGCCTATCTCACACTGCAAATTTTTTCTAAGCTCCATACTAAACATTAAATCTGTTACGAAAAAAAGAACTAAACAAAATGAACACAAAACGATCAGCTTTAAAAAAGGACTCGTAACTAGAAAAACCAAATGAAAAAAGAATAACAACAAATACTTTTTCACACCCAACCCAGTTCAGCGGAATCAGAATCAACGTTGAGTTTAAACAAGCGAATGAGCCAATTGGAGTAAAGTGCCATGCAGATTTAAATTTTTCCCACTTGTGACGAATGCAGCTATCGATTTTTTTTGCATGCTAGCATGCTAGTTAACATTTGTGTCAGTCAGCTGTTGGCCCTCATGCTGACCAATAGAATCTTCCTGCCTTTTCGTGGCAGCCAGCTATTTGCTCTCACTCTAGCCAGTACAAAATGGCTGCAAACTACATGAAAACTGCCGTAGAAGTATGAAAAAATTTGATTATTTCTACTATCGATGGGAGTTGGGAAATGCAAAGTCGGTCTTGCCCTTCCCGCTAACTTGGAGCATGTGCATGCAAATTTTGGTGCAAATCCGTCAAAAATTGCAGCCGTACATTCGTTACACACACCCTGCCTTTTATAGATAGAGATAGTAAACTCAAAATTGGCACATAGAGTAAAGAGTACTCCCCCCCCGGTGGGGCTCTATGAACTCATCCTACAAAGAATTCCATGATATAAGGTCGGGGGTAGTTGTATTGACGTCAGTCTTCATACTAACTATACGGGTGTTATAGCAATAGCTGAAGCATTATGTATAGAGAATACTTCAATGAACCACATTATACCAAGTACAAGTGGGTGTTATAACAATAACCTTACAATAGGAAGTTATAATAATTGGCAATTACGACTCTCCACAATTTCCTGTCCTTTGTAGCTCATAATAAATTTTGACTTTTTGCTATCTCTCCTAAACCTTGTTCTGCCATCCATTCAGTCCATGGTATTCTCAACATCCTTCTGTAGAAGTACATTTCTGTTGCTTCAAATCTCTTCTTCAACTGTGAGGAGATTGTCCAGCATTCAATGACATATAGGAGGATTGATATTACATAACAGTTCAGTATACATATCCTTTTTTCTCTTTTGTTTAATTTACATGTTTGTATTGACTTGAATCAAAATTCAAGATAAATAACAATTTACCAGTGGAAATATCATTTACGTATTTCTTTAATTAAAAAGGAGGGGGAGATTTGCTAATGACCTGCTTAATGAATACAAAGCCAATTGTTCTAAAAAAGAAAAAAAAAAAAAAAGAAAGAGAGAGAGAGAGTTCTTTCCCCAAAAGGTTTCCTGAGGCCTAAACAGCTGGCAACTAAATCACCACCTTTTACAGTGATATACTGAAAGCAGCTAAAATCAGGAAATTTCACTAAATGCCAAATGCACAAATATTATGTGTTTGTCTTGACCAGTTTTCACATATCCACATGTTGAGAGTGCCTCTCTCTCTCAACTGAGAAAAACACTGGTGTTATATAGCTCTCCCAGTTGCAGACTATTGGCTAATATCTGCCCAGTATCATTCATATGCAAATAGTCTGCCCCACCTACTCAAAGTAGAAGCTTTTCTCTGAACAGCCCATTGTGGAAGAGGATGCAACTCCTGGTGCTTACCACACCACATACAACCGACTCAGAGTTTTCTATTGGGCTGATCCAGTTCTCTGTTGCACTCCCCCCGATCTCCTGATCACAGCACCAAAATGCAGGGGCGGGTGTTTCCTTCTGATACTCATTCACAAGAGAGGTACTTCAATCTCATTGCTGTCACTACGTGGGCGAGGTACTTCATCCTCACTATTGTCACTATCCATCTCCACTGTGGTAGGAAGATCATCGAAAATCCAGGAATCTATTTCCAACTCCCCATTGCTTGTGGATGAATCATTGGTGTCGCTTGTGGCAGAACATTGGTCTCATGCAGGTTGGAGGTCTTTAACATGATGTGGCATGCCATCACTCGGGATAGATTGTGGACTAACGCTCCCAGTGACCTTCCGCACTTTCTTCTTCTGATCGAACATGACACTAAAGTCTGGTTTCTCTATGGTAACAGCAACACACAGGGAGGGTTTTTTGCCAAAAAACTTCATTGCACACTAAGGAGTGATTCCTACTACACACCCACAGTTCTTTGATCTCATTCGTCCCACCCAGAAGATTGAAACAAAGTGGCTTTTCTTGTGCCACCAATATGTCAATCTTGACAGGACTTCCACCTTGCAGCCAGAAAGCAACAACTCTGATCCCACAACAGTCTCTGGTCTCCCTGTTTATCGTTGTTATGCATACAGACCTTTTCACCTATGACTGGCATATATCTCTGCTGGCTATAGACAGCAAACAACCAATATTGACCAGCGCAGTGACGATTCTGCCATCAACCTGCACCCCAATTACAGGTAATGTTGGACTGGAGAATATACTGGCAATGACATAACTCTTCACACTTTTTCTCGGACAGTTTTAAGACATATGGCTCACAACATGGAAGTGGTAACAGCACAATTGCATTGTCCTCATTCTCATTCCTTGTCATGTTGTCAGTTCTGACAATCTTTTATCATATGGCTAATACCATTGCATCTAAAGAACTTTATGACATGAATGTCCAAACCTTGCATTGGCTGGGCTGCCACCACAACTTCCTCCATCTCATAATCGCCCGCAACTGGTCTATAGACAGCACATCCATCTCAGACAAGGTACAAAGAGTCCACATTACGTTGCCTGGCAACCCATGCAAAAATGCACAAGCCAGCATATGGTCACTCATCCCACCCATGAAGAACACGAGTTTCTTCAATTCAGACAGGTATACATCCACGGATTCACTGCCCCGCAGGTGCTGCTCAACAAGCTGTTTGTACACAATAAATCCGTAGCAAAGGCTGTAACTAAGGCAGTCTTTATCTGGTCAGTTGGATTTTGCTTTGTCATGCAGTTTTTAGTAAACTGCATATGATCCGCTTGTAAGTCACAAAGGGATCTTGTGCACCAAAGACTGCAAACAAGCTTCTCCATCCATTCAACCACCGGCAGACCAGACACCGATCCATGGGAATTAACTTTAAATCAAATTTAGAGTCTTCCATCATCCATGAATCACCAAAATAGCTTGTGTTCATCTTGTCTGGTTTTCACATGTCAAGAGTGCCTCTCTCAACCAAGAGAAACACTGGTGTTATATAGCTCTCTCAGTTGTAGACACACGCTGACTATTGGCTAATACCTGCCCAGTATTGTTCATATGCAAATAGCCTGTGCCACCTATTCCAAGTAAATGGCATTGTGGAAGGGGACACAACTCTTGCTATTTATAGCACCATATACAGCCAACAGAGTCTTCTATCAAGCTGACCCAATTCTCTGTTACATATTGTTACCTGAAATCTTGAGGAAATGTTGCATTTAAACCAAAACAGAAACCAAAATAAAACAAACACTGATAAATCAGGAGTTTATATAAAGGCTTTCATTTTAGCAAAGTCAATTTCTTTCAACATTTTGATTTGAATGAGTGGGGGTGAAGAAAAAAGGCTTCACTTTACCTGAATTTCATGACAAAAGCCTTCAGGGAAAAGAGGCCGCAGAGAACGATCTGGAAAACAGAAAAGTAAATTAAGTGTGTAATTCATACAGGGTAGCAAAGTCTCACTACTGCCAGATAGATGAGGTTCATTAATAAGAGACATGCAAGCTGTGCACAATTCCAATTAGCCAATGCTGCATTTCATAATTGTTTTTTTTTTTTATATTTGGATAATATCCTTTTCACAAGGCTTAGTCTAAGAGTGTTATTAGGGTTTTATGGCACAGTGATAATTATATAAAGGTCATATAGTGGGAACTCGTTTTTTAAATTAGATCCTCAGATTTTAATCATATCACCCAGTTTTTAATCTTCATTATGATCAGTTTTCTGACATATTAACATCTACTTCTTAAGATCTAATTTTTGCTTATTGCAGTTTTATGTAATACTGAATCCTACTTAACAATGGTCTTAACACAAATGTATCTTTAAGCAATGTTTAATGTTTGTGTATATATTATATAAAATATATAAAAGTGAACAAGAAGTCAACACTTAGAGGTGACAGTCTGTTTCATGCTAGATGCAATCGTCAGGCCACAATGGCATCTAGCATGAAACAGACTGTTGCCTCTAAGTGTTGACTTCTATGTTCACTTTTATATTTATACACGCTCTATCTCCACTATTGAGCACTTTATCTCATAAATATAGCACACCTTAGGAGTATATTTCTTTATATATATATATATATATATATATATATATATATATATATATATATATATATATATTGTGTTTAGGAGCAGCAGATCATTATTCAAACATTGTTAAATATAATAGACCACAAATGTCTCTTATGTTTTATCACGGGCCTTTCCAATCATCATATAATGGCTGTTTCAAGAGAAAAACTGTCCCAAATTTGGATATTTCTTTACTATATTGGTCGTCTATCTAAGCTTTTGACTGACATCAGCCATCATCAGAGTGGCTATATGGATATTACAACAGAGATCTGACAATAATGATTGTAGAAATACAGCCACAGGTCATAAATTCATAATATGGTTCTATGACATCATACATGATCATGTGAGAGAAAGAATTGTTATCAACAGAACCATATATTTAAATGCATTGTAATATGTTGTGACTGGTTTGAAATGTAACACTCAATAAAATTTCATTTCAAACCAGTCACAACATATTACAATGCATTTAAACATTTTTTCTCTTGCACTTCTCACTTATGAAACTTCTTTGAATCAAGTAACTTATTTTTAAGATTAAAAATTAAATTGTCAGCAATAAATTCTTTTTATGCATATTAATTATTTTCTTTAGATAAATAAAAATAACTCTTTCAACAAAATGTTAAATTCTCTACTAGAATTCACAATCCAACATTCATGAGAGTTTCTCAGTGTTTTCCCATCACAAATTTTATAAAGTTTTATTGTCATTAATCTATCAAAACATCCAAGAGGAAAATTCTTCTAGAATGATTTCTTACCGATCATGCGGCTGGTGAGAATCTCTTGTTCTGATGTTCCAATTTCTCTCCGTAAATAATTTGTAGGTATCCGTCCAGCAGCAGCTGCCTTTTGCCTATAGTCCACCTAGAAGGAAACCAAATTGTTCAGATGTAAATCAATCATCAAAGTAATTATAAAGAGAATATAGAGAGCCAATATTATTTAGGAGTTCAAATGCCCCTTAAGGAACTGTCTTCCTGATCAAACCAAAGATAATTATATTGATCATACTACCACATGCCTATCTAGACAGCTCACATTACATCTACCTAACCATAACTCAATCAGGACTCATTTAAACACACACAAAATCCTACCAAATTCTATCCAAAACATAGTAGAAAATACAAGTATAATAGCTTCATACATATGTGAAAAAAGATGAAAAATAATGAAAGCCCTAATAATAAAAAGGAAAAGCTAATACTCAATGACATTAACTAAAACATGGCCACAATGTGCTGACCATGTTTGGAAAATAAAACATTCAAACAACTTCAGACACATACATTTTAAAAACCCACACATTCAGTTAAAAAAGTAAAAATTGTTCTTGATAATGGCTAAAAGAATAGCTGAAAGTGCTTGGATAAGCAGAACTTTGGACAGTTTTTACACACTGTGTCCAGAAAAGAAAAATTAAATAAAAGCTTACAGTACCTCATCAGTCTTTAACAAATCTTGTGTGTGTGTATATATATATATATATATATATATATATAGTGAATTTATATAAAGAGAGAGAGAAAGATATACAACGTGCTATTAAGGGAATTTGAACAGCACATTTTGAAATGTCAATGTACATGCACCCAAGAAATACTCCGAGAGAATGCAAAATAGATGTTCATGTTTTTCATGCTCAAATTCCATAAACTTTTGAGCAGCACTTCCTACATTAAGAATATTATGTACATAAATATATCAGATTTGCTTTGCTCCTTATCAAAGTTAGAAAGCAACAGATTACTTATAATACTGCTTGACCAGATAAGGTAAAGGGTTTATCACTTGACTATTTTTCCTGTTAACATTGCGGCATGTCAGTAACAAGACTTTTTGTAAAGGGTCAGGAAAATCTAATAATGGCAGAGAGCAAAAGGAAAAATGGATTAATGCCTTTCCAAACAGCATTAACAATTGAAATTCCAACTGTTCACTAATACCATTGTTAGGGGGGGGGGGTTACTGATAAATGGTACACCACCACCGTAATTCAGTATTCAATTTTCTGTGCATGACCATTGGGGTGGTATTCTCCTCCAGGTAGCACCTCTTCCATTGCATTTAAAGCAATAGGGTCAGGATTCAATACTTGATGCTCCCAGGTATTCCAAAAGTGATGTGCCAAGAGAAAGCAATTTTTATTTTCTACAAATTTCTACTTCTGCATGTGATATGTGGGAGAAACCACAAGAGCCAATCAAGGTAGAGTGGTTACTGTGTGGCATTGTATGGGCACAAGAAAAAGCAAGAAGTGCAGTTCATGAAGTTCTGGAAGAAATAACAGTTAACCATAGAATTGAAAATGTCAAGATTGTAGTGATTGGGAAAAATATCTTGCCAAGAGTCTGTTCCACAAAGCAACAGTCCTTGGGAAAAAGATGTCTGAATGGAACTTACTTCTTACTCATGGAACATGAAGTGAAGGAGTGAATGGGGCAGGGCAGATCCCAGCTGTGAAGGTCAGTGGGTGGTGGAATGCAACTCTTGGAAATAGCAACCGAGTAGCAAGAACCCAGATATGATAGCAATACTCAATTTTTGGAGCTGTTCAGATTTACAGAGTATAGCTGAGAGAGTCAGATAGTTACTAGAATGGTACAACCTTGTGCAGAGACAACCAAAATATCATCCTGCTCAATTGACTACTGCCAGTAGTATTCAATAAAACAGATTAGAAGTATTAAAACTCACCGTCAAAGGCAAAAAATTGGACGTTGTGGATTTTTCTTTGCAGACCACCGTTGCTAATACAGCAGTATCACCATACTGAAAAAAAAATTAAAATACAAATTTATATTCTATATGATTTATATTATCACACACAACACACACACATTTTAAAGAATGCACTTTTTTAAAACAATATATAAATTCTGTGGTATCAAATTTTTGTTCAAATAAATTCGGTTGTGCCCTCTTGGAAAATAAGTGCGAATTTATAAACAATGACTATAACTACTAATGTTATATGACTCTTCCCCTTCCCTGAATTGAGCTCTCTCAGTCATTGGCATGTTTATTCACAGAGTAAGTACATAAAAATTTGCCTGTCTTTCAACTGTGTGCTGATGGCTTTGGGGGAAAACCTCCAACTATTGCTAAATCAATTGTGTTTTGATCCCGGCCACACAGATGAGCTGTGATACAGCAAAACAGTCTGCAGCTGACAAAATATAAACAAATAAAAATGTTCACTTATCTGTCCCTGGAGATTACATCCACTCATAAGGAGACTTGAGAGTAAAAATTCATTTATTTACAGAAATCATATTTTTCTTAAAAGACATTGTATGACATAAGCTAATTTGAAATATATATTTTCTATGTGGAGCTAAATATTTCCATTATAAATAGGGATATATGTAAAAATGTTCAAAAATTATTACTCTGGTAAGATTAACTGGGATCAAATATGAATTGGAATCCAACAGTTATAGAATAAAGAACAAATAGGAAACATTTATCAATTTAATATTGATAAAAATAAAAGTGAAACCTGTTAGAGTGATAAACATTTCCTATTTGTTCGCTATCCTAATATGTATACTTCAAATGTTATTGTAGTGAACACTTATATTTGAAATAGACACCCCATTATTATTTTAAACTGTGTGGCTTAGCATTGTTTAAAATAAAAATGAGGCATCTGTTTTAAATACATCAGATTAAGAATAAGCTTAAAGTTTAAAAGAGGAACACTTGGTAACTAGTTAAGATGATGATACACCAGCAGTAAATTGGAATTTTATCACCAAAACTACACCCTTTTCCAGCCACAGTGACCGATACAACCTGTGTTTGCTGGAAAAGAGATTCATCCTCAAAAATATTAATGACTGAAATCTACTTAATAAACAAAATGAACTCATGTTAGCTTATAACCACAAAAAGAAAACTCTCATAAAGTATTTTAATTCTGGATAGATAATTTATCTAAATATCACATGCCCTTTACATATTTTAGGTTACATATTAATAACCCGCCTTCAACCATTTTAATGCCTATTAATATTTAACAAGTTACCCAGCATTCCTCTTAAAATTTAAGCTTGCATCTCCTCCCCTTTAAAATAGCCCCCTACCTACACTCTACATTTTGTATTTATACCAAAATAATATATTAACTTTGAGTTTTGAATCTGCATTTTAATTTAGCACTTCTCCCATGAGACCCAGTATTTTTCTAAAAAGCAAATGTAATAGTTTGTGCCTGATGAGTTGATAGAACCACAAAACTAAGTTGCACTTCAGACGTAGGTATATGTATATTTATTAATATTATACTTTTTAGTTGTCTAACTGCATTAAGAAGGTTTGTTTACACCTTATATTAAATTAAGTAAATATTTATTTGCTTACCTGTGTATACATGTTAATGCACATATATGCAGTTGCTAATATTTAATTATTTGGTTTTTATATATATATATATATATATATATATATAAAATGTTCATTAGTGCATAGGAAGTGCTGATGATAATAAACACTGCTCAATGTAAAATAACAGAGCTAAAATTTATACTAATAATAAATATATATTTGTTCTTCACTGTTTGGTTCAACTATGCCTTTCATGCACATGGCAATCTTTCAGCACAACTTGGAGATATATATATATATATAGATATATATATATATATATATATATATATGCATGTATGTATGTATGTAAAAAATCAGATATAAATAAAATATATCTGTAAAAAGATAATATGAATAAGGACAAAACTTTAGGGATGTGTTTCATCCTCTTTCATTTATTAGGCATTAAATTACATCACTTAGCATCTTCCATAGCTTACCTTGACTTGTACAACATGAAGAATATTTATGAGTGTTCTTATATTTTAAAATTTTGAAAACCTAATTTTTTTTAATTCTGCTTATAAATACAAATTGTAAAATCATTACATTTACCTTGATAAATTCCAGCAGATGACAAAACACATCAGTAAAGAAAAGTTTTCCTTTTGTTTTATATATAATATATATATATTTTTTATTTTGTGTCTACTATATTTATGGGTACTCAATATCTGGCATAGAGCATGAGTAATCATAAGAGTGGACACTGAGGTTAACACCAGGCAGTAACAGTGTGTTTCATGCTTGAACGCAATCTTCAGGCCATGAGTGTATGGTAATAGGTTGACTATTTATATATGCTAGTTATTGGAGCATTATGGGTAGCAAGATCAGTTATTTCCAGCTTATTGTGCTATTTTAATGACTATTGTGGAGATGGAAATGGTTATATTTTAAATTAATTTAATGGTTATTGAAAACAGATAATCATGGACCAGAATGCAGTTAATTTATAGCATATAGGGTTATATGTTAACTTTTAACTCATTTATTTATTCAATAATTATTGATTATTATTATTAAATAAATTACTTAGTTGTGGTTATGTGCACATTTGTACAGTTTAATTTTTTTTTTTTTATTTCCTTATTTTATTTATTAATTTATATTTCTGAAGGTAGTTATCTTATTTATTTGTGTAATGTGTACTGATGTGTGTGTTTTTCCTATACATACCTATGATAAAATTTAAAAAAGGTCAGTACTATCAGTGATTTCTGTTGGGATCTTGGAACTTACCCCCACCCATCCAGATTTTTTTAGATTCCTCTCATGAAAGATAAATCGTTGGTTTGCAATTCTCAGTCATGTCACTGTTCAAGACTAAAACAGAAAATGAAAAAAATTTACAACCGACACAAACATTTTAGCAGGTAGGCACAAAAAAAGTCATTGAAACAGTTGTACATCATTCAGGAAGGAAACATCAGATAGTACGACTGGTGAGGTACAATTTTTGTTTTATCTTATGTATATTCCCAGAAACACGGTAAAAGAATCCAGTTGTCTCTGGTTAATTAGAAACAAAATGTAGAACTTTATATAAGAGCTCACAGGAAGTAATGAATTATCACAAGATTTTATGACAATTTCTGAGGAAGTTGCAAACACATGTGTGTATGTATATATATATATATATATATATATATATATATATATATATATAAATATATATAGATATATATAAAATCACTTTTTGCATTTTTTTTGCTTTTTTTTTTTTAACCAAGTCTGAAGATTTACCTTCTTTACAATCATCCATAATTTTATGACATTTTTCCAGCTATTCCCAAATCTTTGAGTGTCAGAGTTCTCGGTATATCATGTCGTAGTGCCTTGGTTCATTGCACCAGACTTGTCAAAATAGGAGTCCTTTTCTAATATTATATAAGTCTGAGAGAGATGAAGAATATGGATTAGAATTTCCTTTCTTTTTAAATAACCTTGGGGTTTTTATTAAGTTTTTTTGTTGTCTGAATTTCTGGAATGAGAAATTATTACTGTATATTAATCTATTTGGATGTATGTTTTGATCTAAGCTGTTATAATCACAATGTTTTAACGATATACAAGGGAAAATAAAATCAAATGCATTATTAGGTGGGGGAGCAGAAAAAGAATAGCAATGTTTAACTTTCATGTCTCCACCCCCCCACCAAAAAAAAAAATGTGTCAAAAGGAGGATTTTTCCCTTGACACTGCTATTACTTTAACTACCTTCACTCCTCAGCAATTTTTATTGTTTTAAAAAGCAATGATTAGAATTTTAATAAAACCTAAACATATGAAAATGAATTTATACATTTTCTTTGTTTTTCAGAATTGACAACAAAAATAACAAGCAATATTTATTAGATTATTTATTTATTAAATTGTTTATTGGACTGGCTGGCAAATCATCAGCTAAATACTTGGGTTATTAATAGCTGCCTTAGTAATTTTCCTAGAATTAACTTAAAGATTTTCGGAGATGTCTGATTATCATTCACCAATCCATTTTGACAAGCATTTTCATCTTTATTTATACATATTTCAGATAATGTACTGAATAAAAATTCTCATGATGAAAACAAAGATGAAGTGCTCAGTCAAAAGAATTACTGAATAGTAACCAGCTGGAAAAACAATATACTTTTTTTTTTTCTTTCTTTTTAGGGGATACACTTGTTTTGGGCCATACTAAACAAAACTTAGTCAATACTAATAAGAGAGCTTTGCCTTCGTAAAAAGAGTTGTTAGTTTATTACTACTAGTGTCATTTCAATTCTCAAAGAGTTGTTAGTTTGTTACTACTAGTGTCATTTCAATTCTCAAAGAGTTGTTAGTTTGTTACTACTAGTGTCATTTCAATTCTCAAAGAGTTGTTAGTTTGTTACTACTAGTGTCATTTCAATTCTCAAAGAGTTGTTAGTTTGTTACTACTAGTGTCATTTCAATTCTCAAAGAGTTGTTAGTTTGTTACTACTAGTGTCATTTCAATTCTCAAAGAGTTGTTAGTTTGTTACTACTAGTGTCATTTCAATTCTCAAAGAGTTGTTAGTTTGTTACTACTAGTGTCATTTCAATTCTCAAAGAGTTGTTAGTTTGTTACTACTAGTGTCATTTCAATTCTCAAAGAGTTGTTAGTTTGTTACTACTAGTGTCATTTCAATTCTCAAAGAGTTGTTAGTTTGTTACTACTAGTGTCATTTCAATTCTCAAAGAGTTGTTAGTTTGTTACTACTAGTGTCATTTCAATTCTCAAAGAGTTGTTAGTTTATTACTACTAGTGTCATTTCAATTCTCAAAGAGTTGTTAGTTTATTACTACTAGTGTCATTTCAATTCTCAAAGAGTTGTTAGTTTATTACTACTAGTGTCATTTCAATTCTCAAAGAGTTGTTAGTTTATTACTAGTGTCATTTCAATTCTCAATGACTAACTCTCCACTGGCCTTGTGCCAGACTAAAACTTAGTACACACAATTATATGAACCAATGTATGTTTAATTACTGTAGATAAGTAATTACTTTAGTCTTACCTGAGCAATGACAGCACCATCGGCAAAACGAGCAAGCTTCCCTACTGTTAGTTTCAATTTGCTGAAAACCAAAGGAAATACAACATTAAACAAGGAATAATGATAAAGTTTAAAAAAAAAAAAAAAAAAAAAAAAAAAAAAAAAGGAAGAAGTTAAATGAAATTAAGAAATTTAGGGCAAAATCCTTTCTCCAATCTGATTACTTATTACTTTGTTATCTGGAAAACATTAAAATAATTTTATTATTTATTCAAAGCAAAAAAAAAATAAAAACAAACATATGCCTGAAAGTAATTATTTTCCAAATTTAGATTTTAAACTAAACCACCCATAAATCAATACATTGAGTTCCTTTTAAAAGCAGTTCATGATACAATATTAATTACACATATTTTTGTAGTGCCAATACAAGTTATTGTAATAATCTGAATCATTATTGCTCACATTATGCAATATTACTTAGATCAAACACAATAAGAAATTAATAAATGTAAAAGGGTCTCAGAATCTGTGAAAAGATTTGTTGCTTTACATTATTTTCTTAATGAAATTCAGCTGTAACAATGATAGACATTAACAGTCTTTCAGAACAATGTATGACATAGGAGGCCCATCATTGTTCCAGTACTATAACCTAATTTTAAACTGAACATCCCTTTTTTTAAATATTTACAACATTATGCCACAACCTTTCACATAAGCTATTTTCCTGCATTCGTTAGGTGTACACACTGATGAAAGAAAGTCTCCGCCATTATCCAAACGAAATTGCGAAGTTTGTAAACTAGTCAACAGATAAAACGCCATTGGATAAGGGGAAACAACTCAAGTCATAACAAGTGAGGTTATTTAAGCTCGGGAAGAATTATAGTAGAAGGATCATGTTGTGTCATTTTTTTCATGACGCAAAAAAAAAACAAAAAAAAACAAAAAACAAACATTTAAAATCCTAGAATAAGGAGTAAATAGTAAGAATGAAAATAAAGCGTCAAGTGGAGTGATAATACTAGACAGTGATTTCTTATCAGTGAGACAACTTAAGATTGATAGGCGGGTCAGTCAATTCAAGAGAAGAGGGATATGAGAATAGAGAACAGAACAACAGTATTATTATTTTCAATTATCTAATCAAAAGTAACGACTACTTCATTTTGCATCTTGCCAATAGGAGAAAAAAAAAAAAAAAAAAAAAAACAGGAAATGAAAAACAAGTTTCTTGTATTTACAACTGATCAATGATTGGAAAAAAGAATTATTTCTCTTCCTTTTTATTTTAAAAGTAAAACTTTTTAGTGTTTGATTTAAATTTTTGTTTTTTAAATCTTTCCTTCTTCACCTTCCTAAAGACGTTAATTAATAATACTTTTTAAATGTTTGCATCTTGATTTGTCAGTGATAAAAGCGGTTTGACTACCATTTTTATCCGTTTCAGAAGCCTGGAAGAAGACAATGACTTGAATTAAAAACAATGCAATTAAAAAAAAAAAGCATAGTGATGCAACCATGTTGCAATTTTTGACAAAACAATTTGATCATCATAAATTATTACTATTTCAACCGTTAATTGTAAAAAGATTAAAATTGCTTATTAAAGTGGGTACCACCAAAGTCCTAAAAAAAAAAAAAAAAAAAAAAAAAAAAAAAAAAATCGATATTTCGTTTTAAAAAAATTGCAAAAAATCATGGAATTATCATATTCAAACGAAATATTCAGTACTTATTCATTAATAAATGAAAGGAATTGTATACGAAATAGGTTATTTTATTAGAAAACCTTGTAAAAAATAAAAAGCAATGCATTTAAATTTTAAAATCAAAAAAAGGTATCATTTCACTAAAAAATATGCTCAATGTAGTATAAAAAAATAAAATATAGAAGAAAAATTATATTTTTAATTTTATTGGTTAATTAAATATAAATTATTTTAAATCATAAATACCAATTTGTTGGTATGACTGCAAGTGTTTTTTTTTGTTTTGTTTTTTGTTTTCTCGTGCGCTTTTTAATTTTAATAGAGGGACTACAATAAAAATAAATATTGCCCTGCAACAGGCTTAAATGCAGTTAATACTTAAATTTACTCACTTCGAAACGTCTCTAGGACAAATATTGGATTTATAAGTTTAATTATTATTGTTTAAAGTGGACTGTTTACATTTCGTCTAGTAGTTCGAGGAGTGACGAGTGAATGTGCCAATGTTTTAAAAATGCCTAAAAACTTTATTTACACCGGGAAATTTATCTTCCTTTTATTATGGATTAGCTTTCTTTAGGTTATTAATATTATCTTTCAAATAAACCAAAATTTAACTGCACAAACGTTTTGAATTTTGATGTTTTTAGTTTGTTTTTTGGTTTGTTTGTTTTTTTTTTAAAGAACCTTGTGTTGGGACTAAAGGTGGATCTATCCCTTAAAGTGACTTTAAGGGATAGATCTGCCTTTAATAAGCAATTACTCAACTAAATTACACAATGAACGATAATAATTTAAGTGGAGGTACCTAATTTAAATTACTGGTTATTCTTAGGTTTTCCTTGAATTCATTTATTCGCCGTAATTATCAGCACTTAATTGTTTGATTAAAGCCGTTGTCTTCTTCCAGGACAGTGTCTGCGGTAAACGGGAGTCAAGCCTTTTTTTTATTATTAAATTATCTAAGAACCTTTAAATTAAAAGCATACATTGTAAAAAATAATTTGAGATGAAAGGTGTTTTTGTGACAAATAAATTTCAAAAGTGAAACCAATATGCAACATGGTCAATTCAATAATAAATAGCAGTTTATTTTAAAAGAAAGGTCGTGGGGTTTTTTATGTATTAATTTCTTACATTAAAATATTATATCTTTAAAAATCTAACAGAATTAGACACAATATAGATAGTAGAAAGGGGTCTGGAGTAACATGTATGTATTGAGTCATTGACTGTAGTGGCTGCTGCGCAGTTTAAGAAAGACTAAGTTAAAGAAATGTCAAATTAAGTTTCGTGAAATCATGTTACCATTGTTTCGTTCAAAAGCTGGTTTATTTTTTTTATTATCCTTTTTGCTTAAGTAAATGGATTTAGAAAAAAAAACACTAAACTGTGTACTGTAAACAATAACGTTGACTACCTTTTTAAAGTGTACAAACCTTCTTCCGACTTGAACTTCGATATCACCTTGTTGGTTTCTCACTTGCCAAGCGGATTGCTGAGAGGACGAATATCTACAATATCGAAACCATTCAATCAAACGACTGTTTAAATGAGATTGGTATAAAGAATAAAATCTTCGATCGACAACACGGGCACATGTTCGTCTGATGGATGCCGCCATCTTTTTCGTTTGAGTCTCGCTCGACTTCTCGTCCTTTAACGTAAGTTCTCGTGTCTTGCCCTTGCAAAGATTAAGTGGGGTGATTTGGAACATGTTTCTCTTTAATTTACTTAACTAGTTTTACTCATAAATAGCAGTTTATTTAAAGATGGCTCTATTTTTATTTTATACAATGCCACCCAACGTACGTTAGGAGAAATCCACTGGCAGATAAGGTGAAATAATGCTACAACAAGTACCATAAGCAAAATATTTAAAATTGCTGATTAGTGATGAACATCAACAAAATGATGAGATTATTTACTTTTTAGAGCTTGGAACCTCCGTATATCCCCGATCAGAGTATTTGTGCACTCTGCCAAAATTCAAAGTTTCTCTCTCCAGCTAACTGCCTCAAAGGCTTCTCGATATTGAAGTATTGAGGGATAATGACGCGGAAACACACGTGTTATTTTTTTTTTTAAATGATAAGGAAATTACTTACAAATTTACACATTTGAAGTTGCCAGTTGCTTGTTTCAGGAAAAGAAATCATATATTTAAACTTCGTAGTTTCGATGAATTGTCAAGAAGAGAAAATGTTCATATTAAATCATCGGACACAAAATAATATTGCAAAACGTTTAAAACAAATTAACAGGGCCAATTCATTTTTTTTTTTTTTCACATAAAAATTATACTGTTGTATTCAACATGAATGAAAAGATATATTTTAAAGTACTTAGCTTTGGAGTTGAATAGAGTTCTTTGAGATTGCCCTGCTCTCATTAGAGGCTGATAATGTATCAGTATGTAATTTGACACCAGCGTTATTCAGACGCGTACAACTCTGGCTTTCTGTCTCCTGCTTCTTTCTGCTTTTTCTCTTTCTCTCTGCCTTGATTAAACTTTCTCTGCCTATTTATATCAGAAAGCTATTTCACATCGGCTCGTTACTTTTTTCTCAGTATGTAAGCCGCTCCCTTTTCTAGAGGTCAAAATAAATTTTCACATAGGCTCGTTAAACTTGGTGTTTTCTTCAGTCCGGAGCCAATCCCTTTTTCCATTAGTCAAAATAAATTTTCGCACAGGCTCGCAAATTTGAAAACAGTGGAGAAAAGAGAGTTATGTTTATTTCGTATTCACCACATCATTTCCCTTCCCAAATTTGGCAAAGTCTGTTTTAGTACATGAATAAGTCGATAATTCACTAGTAGTGGTATATATTGTCGCTTTTCCAAGTAACCGGCCTCCCAGACTTAGTTTTTGTTTTGTGTTGCTGTTTTGTCTCCATAGTTTTGTCGATCTCTGGTGAGGTATCTCTTTGTGCCGGTATTGCTTTATCAATATCAGGTATTTTCGCCGTTTCTGAGGCTATTGCTGTTTTTAATCTGTCTATGGAAACATTACTATTTACATTTTCTGCGGTTGTAATAGTGAAGTACTTATTATTACGGCTAATTACTTTATATAGACCCGTATACTGTGCTTCCAGAGATTTCCGAACTCTGTATGGAACAAAACCATATATGATAGAATGTTGTATCCTTAAAGAGGTTACAAACAAACAAAGGTGGTACTCGCGTGAAGGAACAGCAACACGTGCGTAGATGAATGAAGAGAGGTTTATTTAAAAACATAATACACTGCTGAAAGACAGGGGATCGGGTGGAAGGCTAATAATTCCCGAGACAGGGTGTGGCACAAGACCGTTTTTAATGCAGGACAAAACCGATCCTGTAGGCTCGGGCAAAATTCCCCGTAGACCCCGTACACACATGGTCGGGTAGTTGTCTACCACCCCAGACGAGACTCTGCCCTTCGGCATAGCCTCGTTTGGATTCCTCTCTGCCCGAAGTCAGACAGTTCGACTAGCTTAGCTGGAGACGAATCTCCAACTAATTGCCGAAGCAATATTATTTATTTCTGTAAAATTAACAGAAAATGTGGCACAAGGCCTAAAAGATGAGTGGGAAAAGGACGGTCATCATCTGTCTTAATTTAAAACTTAGCCAGGCACAACCACTGACCCAAACATACAAACAATATTCCTAGCACCAAAACAACACATTCTTACTTACCTTTCTTACTACATCCACCAAAATACCCCATTGTCTCAATGAAAATCTAAATAGTCCCCATATGTACAAATCGTTCGTCTGTGGGGTGAGGGGAATAAAAAAACAACAAGTTAAAAAAATCCCCAATGAGTATATACAATATAAAATAAACTATGTACAAAAAACTAAACAAAATTATGCTAGTAATAAAATCCCCCACAAACCTTAAATGTGGCAGGAATATCATTTAACTGGACGAAATCGAAGCGGGACTATAATAATGTAGAAACATTCATCCATCCCAAGCACTCATAAAGACACGCACTCACTCTGACACAACAACAAATACGAAAGGCGTCCCGCATCCGCAAGAGAACTGACATCACTGACCACCTAACGAGTGAGGGGATGGGGAGTTAAACTAAAAGGAAAAAAGGGACAGAAAGGGTCAATGAGCAAACACTCTAAAGCAATTAAAACAAGAAACCTACACTAGCCTAAACTCCAGGGATGGGTTGTCCAAGTTCAACCCAAGAAAACAATATTCTGATGCCTAACCGACAGAATGCCACTCTAGGTCAGCCCCTTTTACTCGGTACAAACGCGCAAGACTCGCCCACCTTTTGCCAAATTCTGATGAGGTGAACCGTCGCTTTTCCGACCTAATCTTGACTTTAAGCTGATGCTTAAAGTATAAGATCAGTTGGGAAGAAGTGAACTTTTCGCCATCATAGAATTCCTTCTGACGCGTCGTCCAAATCACGACTCTCATAACACCTAGTAAGCAAAAGAAGACATAATGTTCATCCTTCGTCATCTGCGGCACCACATTCCTACAAATAGAACTGACCTCAAGGACAAAGAACTTTCCCCGCAGCATACAGGCCGTGAGGCCTTCAACAAACTTGCACAACGGCGTTACCAACCTGCAATGAAAGAAGGCGTGACCAATGGTCTCGACTTCCCCAATACAGCGTCGGCAGTTTGGAGATTTCTCCAAGCCCGCTGAGCGCAGTCTTTTGGCGACCCAGAGGGCCCCACGAATCACCAGCCAAGTGAGTGATGCCTCATCGTTATTGAGGCATTTCAACCCAGCCGCCCAAGGCCATATTGAGCGAGCCTCCTGCTTCGTAAGACCAAGCTCGTCAATCACGAACGGACCCCCTAATACTCGATACAATGCCCTAACAGACAACGCCTGGACGTTGGAGAGGCCATCCGACGCCCATAAGAGGCGTTTCAGAGCACAACGACATTCGCAGTAGAAGGAGCATTCGGATCGGGGTGTACGCTCGGCCTCCTCCTCGCTCGCGTGCACACTTCTCAGGGATGGGAATTTTCTACGGACGTCTTTCTTCCAGAAGGCGCCCTCCTCATCTGATTCGTGACACATTCGGTCTAGGAAGGCGATGCGAAGTATACGTTGAATCACAATGCTAGCCATACCCAGACCGCTCTCAGATGGATGAAGGCAACAGATCTCCCGAGATACCATAGCGGCCTTGCCTCTCCACAAGAAAAAGGACAAGAGCCTTACTAATGACATTAGTGTAGTACAGAGAGTCGCTAAAGGAGAATCGGGTAGATGTGTGAAACACATACTTCCGCCACGCTTTAAGGAAAGCCTCCTCCGAGACCACAAATTGCGATTTCGGCCTTCCCTTGTACCTCCGACCAATTCATTTCCAACTGGAGATCAGGACCGAACCAGACGCCGAGTATCTTGATCGCCCCATCCGTCCAGAGGAAAGGTCCGGGAAGAGAAACTCCCTTCCACGCTCCCAACCGCAAGCCAACAGACGCGGTTGATCTTGGCCCCTGTTACCATCTCATAACCACTGATCTCTTTGCTGACTTCGTCAATCTCAGCTCTGCTCGACACAAGAACCGAAACGTCATCAGCATATGCAGAATACCTGGCCGAGGTGGTAGCCTCAGACAGGGAAATTTCGCGTAGGACCGGATTTGACTTGAACTTGCGAAGGAAAGGTTCCAACACAAGAACAGTAAAGGCGAAAGCGGACAACCTTGACGAATGGAGCGAGACAATACGAAAGGCTCCGATCTTACTCAATTCACTTCCACCAGCGCACCGGGAATCGAATACAAAAGTTAATCCAGGAGTAAAAGTCCGACCCGAAACCGGCGCTGAAAGGACTGCCTCCAGGAAACGATGGTCAGCCCTATCGAAGGCCTTGAACTGATCTAAATTGATCAACTGCCGACTTGTTCTAAGATCAAGCGTACCATATGAAGGTTGTCCTGAATAGTCCTGCTCTTCACAGCACAAGTCTATTCGGAGCCAATCAGACTAGACAGGACAAGCTGCAAACGGTTGGCTAAGATCTTCGCCAAAATCTTCAACTCTGTGTTTAATATGGTTAAAGGGTGAAAGTTATCTACCCCATCCCCACAATTTTTGTCCTTACGCAGCAATTTGATCACCCCCTAGTGAAGCGTTGAGGTATAGACCCCTGCTTCATCCAGTTAGCAAAGTAACAAAAATGGGCGACTGCCTCAAGTAAACTTCGTAAGGAAGACCATCTAGTCCCGGAGATTTATCCAGGCCAACCTGTTTCAGCGCTTCCCAGGTTTCCGATTCTGTGATGGGACTCTCGCACCTAGCCGCTTCAGCTGCCTCAAGGCAGGGAAAGTCAGCTAAATAGGCATCGAACCGAGCAGGGCTCAGACCAGGCTCCTTAGTGAAAAGTTTCTGAAAGTAATCCAGAAAGGCCTCACATATGCCCGCGCTTGTAGTCACGGTCCGCTTATATGTCGCCGAGACGCGCTCCGATTCTCCTCTGCGCGCAAATTCAGCGGCCATATTCGTTGCCTCAGAGGACATTCTTTTTAACCTAGCCCTAACTACTTGATCCTTCTTGATAAGCAAGGAGAACAACTCTGCCTTAGCTAAGGCTATCACGGGATTTCACTGCCTGATCAACTTTTTGTTCTAATGCTGTTTGCGCCGCTAATCTATCTAGATTGAGTCGACGACTAAAATCAGCAGCAAACGTTCTAATTTTGGATTTTAATTTATCCCACAAGTCCTTCGCTACAACCGCCCCGTCATTTCCCTCTGTATCATTAGTAGCAGCTGGTCCCGGAAATCCTGCTCACGAAATAATGAACAGTTTAATTTCCAGTAGCCAGCCAACCTAACCTTAGGCATATCTAAGTTTACACGGACCCAGACAAGCCTATGATCCCAATAAACTATATAATGGAAACTTAAGAGCCCTACATCGACTCTCCTAACTAAGACTCGGTTGAGGTAGCTAGCAAACGTCCCAGGAGCCGAGTTGCCACTATTTGTCCAAGTCCAAGCTACCTCCTGAGGGTGCTCATTCCGGTATTTATTGACAAGATCAAACCTGTCGATAAAGTCCCGAAATGGTTTCACGTCCCGGTCGTTAGTACACGGATTTTTCCCTATACGATCTATATCGGGGTCGAGGACGGCATTCCAATCCCCCGCCAAAACTACCCAACGATATGTCGTCAAGAACGGCTCGATCTGCCGAAACAAAGTAGGCCGCTCAGAATGGAGATTGGGCGAATAAAACCCAATGAAACGCAGAACCTTATCCATTATGGTAACATCCAGCACGCAAAGTCTTCAGGAATCCCTCGTCACCACCGCGACTCCGTTTCGTGTATGCCACATTCGACCCAAATCCAAGAGAAATATTCCGCTCGACACATTCCAAGCCTTCTTCTTCGTCACCATCGCGACCCCGTCTAGTTGCTACCAAATTCGATCAGAATCAAACAGGGACGTTCCGCTCGATCAACGTTCATCAGCTACACCTAATCCATCGTCCCCACCGCCATAACCTCAGCAACCAACGCACCCTATCACGAATCAATTCACCACCGTGACCACGATCGATCATCATTACAACCAACCTTACCAGGCAGCTCGGCTTCAACATCACACGACCGCCAGCCCATCAACACCGTCACTGATGTCAGTTTCAACCATGAAGAATGTCGTAGGTTAAACCCTACCAACGGCTAATCCGCTCCGGACCTATCCTCTGACCCCAACTTTGACTTCGGCCAAATCAACCCAACTTTCGGTACCATTATTATACATAATGAGGTCACAATAAAATTTGCATTTTATATGACTACTACCTTATGAACATTGAGATGTAATAGAGTTGGGATCCCCGTATCACAGATTCGATAATAAGGACACAATCCTTGCACAGGCCCTGTATTTTCTTCGT
Organism: Acanthosepion lycidas; assembly: GCA_963932145.1. NCBI lineage: Eukaryota > Metazoa > Mollusca > Cephalopoda > Sepiida > Sepiidae > Acanthosepion > Acanthosepion lycidas. The sequence continues at coordinate 67,856,078 of OZ010597.1, read as the reverse complement.
AACTCGAAAGATTTATCAAGTTGATTTTTACAAGAAATTGTTTTTAAAGATAATATATTAGGTTGGTGCAAAAATAATGACGTAATAATATCGATTTTTGACGTTAAAAAATACGTCAAAAAATGACATTATTACGTCATTATTTTTGCACCAACCTAATAATTTCGACTCTCTTTTGACGCCCATTTTGCACATATCTCCTCAAAAGAAAATTGTGAATAGAAACAATTATCGTCCTTATTTTCTGAGCGTACATTTCCTTCCAGATTGTTACTGATTCACTTTTATTCAAACATACAACTAGAACAACTTTTAAATGTTCTGGTTTTAAAAAAATGTTTCAAGTAGAACATTTTTACTTAATTTTTAAAAAAACATTTTTTATTAGTAAATTCTTATAATTTTTATAATAATATAGACATATATTGTTTGTTTGTTGTTTTTTTAGGCAATTTCTAAGACGAGTGTTTTAGGAATGAAAAGTATTATCATTTCGTGCCTCCGTAAACAATATTTACAGTGTACACAAAACATGGAATTCAAACAAACAACAATTATTAAATGTATTAAAAAATATGTTATCGAAAGAGACGAAGTTGAAATTATGAACACTTCGATACAATCTTCAGTCTGTGTCTTTGAAGTACTTACACACCTCGTGTCTACTGGAGCGAAAGGAAATATGTCTTGCCATTCCAAATGTCAAAGGGAAAAGAGGAAGAGCCTTTCAAATATCGCACAGCCTGTGACTATCATCAGGGGCGGTAATCCAATAAATACTCCCTGTTGTCGGAATTTATCTTCTTCCTGATAAATTCGACCGTTGAATTCTGAGTGACAAATAAGGAAAGCATAGGGGTTTAACTCACTAAAAGGTCTTGATCGAGACTTGCAAAGAATTTTATTAAATAAAAGGAGACTCCGAAGTGGCTTAAGCTTTTACGTATTTATTGAGAATATAGAAGTACGGAAAATGTCTCTCCTTCTCCTATAATATTTTATTATTTATGTATCATATGTTCAAAGTGAATTGTGAAATGTAGTCCAGGTGTTTTTTTTGTTTTTGTTTTGTTTTTGTTTTCGCGTGGTGAATATTTATCGGGCTTTGTCAATGTCAATGATGAAAAATGTGGCAGAAATCTTCGATGGTAATTTATCACGCCAATAAACTTTAGAAGTTGTCGAGTTGATTCTGGTTTGGGGAAATTTTGTATAGCGGCTATCATCTCAGGGAGAGGTGATATTCCTGCTTCATTGATTTCGTGCCCCAAAAATGAAAGTTTATTCACCGCAAATGTGCATTTGTTAACGTTAATTATTAAGCCAAACCGCTGCAGGAATTCAAAAACAAGTTGGAGATCTATCATGTGTTCATCCATACACTTGCTTGCTATTAACATGTCGTCGATGTATGTGAATGTGTCTATCAAACGTGGAAAAAGACTGAAACGCGTTTCTTAAACCAAACGGCATCCGAGTGAATCCTAATAAACCAAAAGGAGCGGTAATAGCAGTCTTGGATATATCACTTACTTCAATGGGGATTTTGTAGTACGCCTTGTTTAAATCAATTTTGTCGGAAATGAGCGGTATCTGTAATCCTACAGCGAAATCATGTATATGGGTAGCAATCTTGGGCTGTTGAAACATTTAGTCGTTGAAAATCGCTATTATTTATTCCATTTTTTTTTTTTTTTTCGTCTTTGGAAAAGTGGCATTTTAAAAGGGAAAGAAAGCACAGTGTATATATATATATATATATATATATATATATATATATATATATATATATATATATATAATTATTTATTTAAAAACAAATTTATAACATAAATATGTTATAAAATCACTACAAAAATAACCATTTTGTTTCAACACCTTCGGTGTCTTATCAAGTGATGACGTTGAATGTAAAATAAATGGTTTTAAAAGTTTCAAATTAATTAACAATCCTTCGCAAGGGGAAAACGTTGTTACAAAGGCTAGATGGACCAATCAAAATACAAGTATAGGAAAATTCAAAAAGCTTGACAAAGAAGTCATGTTATAATATCTATTCAGTTGTTTAAAATATGGGTAGTATTAAAAAAGAATTTATTCCAACCAATAATTACTAAATTATATGATAAAATTTAATATTAAAATTAAAAACTGCTAATTTCAAAATCAAAATTTAATCGCTATTAAGTTTACAACTATAAAATTACTGAGGAGAAAAGAAGAAATATATATGTTATTGTTATTCAATTTATTTCTTCATTGAAGTTACTTTAGCTAATTTAATATCCGGTCCTTTGACAATGTATACATTTTAATCCTAAGAGTGTGTGAATGGGGTCCTAAACTCACGCGTAAAACAAACGCAATCAGATTCTAATATATAAGCACCCAGACATATTTATATATATATATATATATATATACACACACAAAAAGAGGCGAGACAGAGAACATCTTCACGGTCTGTCATGAAAAACAAAGAAAAAAAAAGTGGGGGGAAGGTAAACCAACACACACGTACATACATACACAATTAAAAGTGAATGCACTTTCCATACACATAGACACCTATAAATACATGCACACACATCCACAGACATTGACCCAGACAATCGGATACCACAACCGATAAATATTTAAGACTGAAAGTGTCATTACACGAATGCCAACCACCTATTGAAATATAACTTAAGCGAGTAAATATACAAAGATAAAAATGATTAAAAATAATATTATTTAATATTAAAATAGTGTATGTAAATATAAAATCGGACATCAAAGTCAACACCCATAGGTAACTTCGATGTCCACCTCATATACATATATATATATATATATATATATATATATATATATATATATATATACACACACACACACACACATATACATATATATATATATATATATATATATATATATATATATATATACACACATACATACATAAATATACATACATACACACCGAAATACATACACATAAATACATAAACATATACATACGTATATATCTCCATGATAATAAGTACACATACACATACATACATACATATATACACATATATACCCACAAATATACACACATATATGTGTACACATACTCACATATAAATACATATATACACACAGCAATACACAAATATAAACATATATACACACATATACTAACCCATGTGGCCGTAATGACATACCCAAGTTTCCCTACCTACACGTACACTCAAACAATTTCATATACAATAGGTGTCAACATACACATATACAACTGCAAACCTACATAAGTAAACACACACACACACACACACATATATATATACACATATATATACATATGTATACATATATATATATACACATAAATATATACATAAAAATACCCATCTATAATAACAAGTACACATATATACGTACATACACATAAATACAACGACATTTAACCAAAAACATATATAAACATACATACATACACATAAATAGACATAGACATACGTCCATATACATGCAAACACAAAAATACACGTATCCTAACATACATATATAAACACATTCATACCAACAGAAATATACGTAAATAAATTTAGGTACACAATATAACAGTACACTTACAAACATATATACGCATATATATACATATACATACACATACATATACTCATATATATATATATATATATATATATATATATATATATATATATATATATATATATATATATCTACCCATGCACATACACATACATGTACTCATACACATATATACACATGCACACACATACATATATATATACGTATACACATACATACACATACACACACACATATATATATACATATACATATATACATACATGCATATATATACAACTACATATACATACAGACACTTACATATATACACACATAAATACATATATACATACATATACACATACGTACCCACATATATATACACACACATACCCACATGTACAAATACATATACATACACATATACATCAATATTTTTAACCTCTTCTCTTCTTCTCCTCCTTTTTACCTTCTTACTTTATATATATATATATATATATATATATATATATATATATATATATATATATATACACATGTACACACATATACACATATACACATATACACACATATACATACATACATACACACACATACACACACACATATACACACATACAAATACACACACATATATACACACATACATATATATATACAAAACTTAGCAACATATTAATACACTAATATACAAACATACACATTCCACAGTGCAAACACACATAACTACACACAAATATATATATATACACACAGATACAGAAAAATGAATAACACTATGTAGTTATACAATACACATTCGTATCGTCAGATTGACCATCAGGCAATAAAAGTTATAATCTATTAAACTTACAGCTACATATCATTATCATTTAAAGTATACGACCCCTATAATAAGTTAAATTTATAACGGTGTTTACAATTAACCGTTAGTTCATATCTTTGATTTAAGAGATCAGCCTTGTTTTTAAATCTAATAATTTCAAATTTTTCGTTAAGACATAGGTAACATGGGGAATATAGGGAGTTACATGTCCGGGCTTTCTTAATCAATGTCCATTTAACCGTAGGTGTTTTGTTCTTTTCTTTTAGATTCCAAAAGTACTTGGATAATGAAGTCATGTACCTATAGTCACTGTTATTAAAAGTTGCATATGCCCCCGCCAGCGTTCTTTGAATGTATTCATTGTGCTACCAATGTAAAACTTCTTTATATTTGGATTCTCAATAGTTGAGATTGTACTAATATATATATATATATATATATATATATATATATATATAAGCTTTTGGCCTTTATGGTGTGCCACGATTATATTTTAATAATATGTATGCTTACATTTTCGCAAATCTTGCAATAGTTCCTTCCATTTTCTCCGGGTCGGCGCCTTCCACCCAAAATTTGGGTCAAATTGTTTGGTAACGTTTTATAGCCGGCGCAAAATATTCTCAGGTAAGGTGTGAGGTTCTAGAAGACTCCTAATATGTCTCAGGGGTTGTGAAAGTGTCCTGCTTTCGATGGACACTTTACTGAAAATACTCGTTAACTTCTCTTCGGACTCACCAGTCTGGTGTAAAATAGTTTTGTCTCAGCGTGCCGTACGGATTCACCTCAGACACTACGTTCAGCAAATTCAGAATTTCAAAGGCGACCTCCTTTGAAAGCTTTTCCACAATATAAACAAATCTGTCTTTTTTGAAGCCACTCTTCTTGCCGTGAAATCAGCCTGCAGTTGTGCGAACCATGTCTGCACATACAATGGGTTGAACGGTGGTAAATGTAACGATATTGAGGAAGCATATTCATCTTGTCTTTGTCACTGAAGTTGACGTCTCTCTCTAGCAAAAATACTGTGGTTGTAATAAATTCTTCCTGTAGGTGAGGTAATAGCTTGTTATAACCATATTTGAATGGAAGGGTTTAAGCTGTGACGTGGCCGTAGATCGCATGGGGAATAGTACTGGCGTATGTTGCTGTCAGAGGTAAACGAAAAAAATTCTGGAACGGGTGTAATATCCTTTACCAAAATATCTTTATATATACGTATATGTGTGTGTGTGTGTGTGTGCGCGCTCGCGCGTGCATGTTTACATATATGTACAATGTATGTATATATATATATATATATATATATATATATATATATATATATATATATATGCAATTTATATATATATATATATATATATATATATATATATATATATGCAATTTTTTATATATATCATTTATATATTATATATGCGCGGTACTTATAATGGAAAGCGCTCAATATCAGTGATAGAGTTAACACACTTAGTTGCGTTGATGTCAGTTTGTGATCCTGTTTGTGTGTCTGACGATCGCAAAGGACATAAAGCCCAGGGTCACAAACTTACACCAACGCAACTAAATACGCACACACACACACACACACACACACACACACACACACACACACACACACATATATATATATTCAGGAAAACATCGGGTCGGGTCACGTTTGTTGCGTGAATGGAAAGCATTATCCTGGTACATTTGTCCCGCAAACAATATTTGGCAGACTCATGTGAGTCCGGGTAAAAAACAAAAAAAAAAAAAGAAAAGCATGTAATTCAAACAAACCACAAATAAATGTGTTAACAAAACATGTTAACGCATAAAAAAGAAACGACAGCTGAAGTTATGAAGCTGTTCAATACAATCTTCAGTCTATGTCTCTGAAGTACTTATATGCTTGGTTGTCTATCAGAGCAAAAAGAAACGATGTTGCCACTTCGAAAGTGAAAAAGGAAAGAAGAAGTGCCTTTTGAATATCGCGCCGTCTGTCAGGGTGGGGTGGGAGGTAATTCAATACGAGTAAGATGACAGACCAGTGAAGAAACCCCGTGGATACGATTACCGACACGTTGTGAGTATAATAAGGATGATGAGCAACCCAGTTACATACATACCATTTTATAACACACTCCCAAACTTTATCTTTTATCCAATAATAAACAATATTTACAGACATGCCAAAAAGATTCCACAATACAACATACACCATTTAAATCAAAATGTCTATTGGTTAGAAATTACCATCACCATGTGAAATATTTGACCAATCAGAAACAACTAAAACCCTATTTTTCTAGAGCCTACTTTCAGGAAAAGATTGCGATTTTTAAGAGAAGAGAAATGCGACTCTCTCCAAGCCGTTCAAACACAAGAGAACGCGTAGCTAGATAGCTTTTTCCTTCCTCCCAGCGCGTACTGAAAAAACAATCAACTTCAAACAAATCATCAACAACAACAGCTCGGATGGTCATTGAATCTTCGCTGACGATCTAAATTTTTTCTCAACTTCAGATTTTCTGTGGATCAACTACCCACAGACATTAACTCAACTAAAGACTATTTTTACTCCTTTTTGACTCTTTTGAATTCATCTACATATGTTTGTAAATACAATGTTTTCTTTATTTTAATTTTATTATTGTTTGAAATTCGGAATTTTTTTTTACATACGATCGAATTTCCTACAAACCGCCTCATTACACTTAAAGGGGGTTGGTTCAGGATCAGAGCCAATTCTTCATGTATTTTTATGCCAGAACCCCATCGGGTTTAGGAATGTAGTATAATGTGACTGGGATACAAATTTGGAGTGGAAAATTTAAAGATAATATCCTTTATTAAATAAATAGCGAAAATTATATCAAAACCCAATATTTATTTACTTTCTTGTAGATTTTTAAAAACCGAAGTGTTGGCAATGTTCAACATTCGTTCCCGCATCAAAAGATGTTTCAAAAGGACGGTTATTTCCTTAAACCCGCTATTAATATAAACACTTTTGTCTCCCTTACTAATATTTATTTAAAAGATTATAAAAATATGTTATTGTAATGAATGTAAACTAAGTACAATGCGATATTTATTTACCTTTTATAACGATTTATTTACCATGTTAAAGAAATAAATTTTTATTCAAAAATTTATTTTAAAAATTACAAAATTATAAGTAAGAGAAAGAGATTCCTCCTCAACTTATTTCAATGAATCTAATGCAAATGGAAGAAACGCTTGGAAAATGCATTTTTCAAAATTTATAATTATTCGTTGTTCAATGTTTTTTACTCACAGACATTATTATAAATTTATGAAAAAAAAAATTATTTTCATATTTATTTCTTTATAAAATGGTAAATTAAATAAATATTTTATTATTTGGTTCTCATAAGTATGAAATTATTCTTGTAAATAAGCAAGTGTTTTATTGAATCTTTGTTGTCAATTATCAAGGCCAAGAATAAAGAAAATGTACAAAATTAAATGTTTCGGTTTCATTAATATTCTACGAATTATTAATTATAAGATTCTATTAAGATCCTAACTAGAGTAGGATCTTCTTATATCATTTTTTGCTGGCACGAAGGTTATACATTGCAAAATGTGTTTTTTTTTTTTGTTTTTTTTTTATGGGGGGGGGGTCATGTAAAAATTGTTAATACAAATTATTGCGGTTGTTTTTTACAATTATTACGAAAGTTGTTTACCGGTAAGCAGTGGCGTAGCTAGAGTAAACGTCACCCAGGGCGGTCCGCTCAAATGTCACCCCAATGAGCAGATTCACCCTATGCTGAATCGTTAGCTGTAGCTAAATTTTCACACATGCTCTACCTCTACTTTACTCTACTGACCGGTACGTTACTGTTTACATGTATGATCCAAGACAAAATCCAATACCACAAAATAATCAGTTCAAATCAAAAGACTTTTAAAATGCAACTGTTCACTTTCAGAACAACTAAAATAAATACAAAACACGGCAACACACAAAAGAATGACATTCGATACTATGGTCTTAGAATGAATGTTTTCTTGTTTTCATTGTGGCAAACTGGTCAATGACATCGTCAAAATCTGTTTGTCTTGTAAGCTCGTTTTCAATGGACAGCACAGGCAGATCCGACAGTCTCGACTGGCTCATGGTTGACGTAATTTTCTGTTGCTAATTTTCCGGTGTCCAATTTTCCGTTGCATCATTTTCTGGGTCCCATTTATCAATGATGTTTGAAAGTATTTTTCTTGACAAAAATGTTCTATTTAATTTTTAAGCATTTTTCAGAACATTGTAAATCAACTGTAAAGAAAGGTTACCTAGAGAATTTATGCAAAGTTTTTTTTTTTTTTTTTTTTTGGTTTTCTTTATACAAGTAAAATAAATTTACATCGTATTTTGATTTTGATGTTATGATTTTAGTTTTAGTGATAATTTAAAAACAATAAATATTTATCATTAGTACCAATAATGGAAAATTAAGTTAAAAATTTAAAAGTATCGTTTTTGGAATCGGAAAATAATAGGCACAAATTTTTCCGATTCCGATACCGTTTCCGATACCCCAAAAGTTAAACGTTCCGATTTTTCCGATTAATCGTCCCAACACTACTAGATATATTCAAAAGTATATCGCTCACTCACTCAATGGAAAATTGTATCTCAACGAATTGATACACAGGCAAGACTGAAATTGTTGCTCTTTCTTTTGGCTTCGTATTTCGCTTTGTTGATGCAGAGTTAAAACACCATATCATCCGATAAAATGTTACAACAATGTCTCTTAGTAACCAAGATTGTAGCAACTGAAACACATGAAAGCTGAAAACATTGCTATTTTTAATTTTTCCTACTCACAAATTTCCCGACAATTTATTAGAAAATTTCTGACGGGGGAACAAAACTGGGGGGGGGGGGGTCATAAATTATTTAGGGGGGGGGGTCATATGCCCGCCTGCGAAACCCTCTGTCTCCACCACTGTTTTCAGACTATTTTTGGCACCTTAGCCTGATTGAAGAATTTTGTTGGGGGTGACATTGTGTCACCCCTCCTGTGCTGGTACCCGGGGCGGTCCGCCCCCCTCGCCCCCCTTAGCTACGTCACTGCCGGTAAGTAAAAGTAAAAATTACATTACAGGAAACAACTTTTCGCACCTTTCTAAAACTTCTCCTGTTCTATTCCTAATCTTTGTTCTTAGTAACATCAGAAACATATAATCGTAAAGCCTAAAAGGTTTTGTCGAGAAAAAGTACTTTTGTTAAAAAAAACAACTTTTTATTCGGTTGTTTTGTTATTTTCTGAACGAATTCATCTGTTTTTTGTTGTTTTTTTTTGTTTTCTTTTCGTTTTTTTTTTTTTTGTTTTTTTAACTGCCGCTTTAAACAAACGATTTGTTGTATTTTGAAAACAATCTAGAAATGATTTGAAAAAGTATCCGAAAGAATCTACATAGGTTCTGTACAAAATACAACAGACACTACATCACTTGTGGATTCTTTCAACAACGGCAACAAATATGGATAGCACACGTGACGCGAAGGGAAAATAATGATATTAAAATTAATCAAGAAAATGTTGTCCACACTACTTCAAACAAAAAAGATAAAGAAGCCTCCATCAAAAGATTCAAAACAGTGGACTTGAAAAACCTATTTTCCAGAAAAAAGGTTTTAATAGATATATTTTTAGAAATTTCAACGAAAATACCACTGGCTGCTCGGCTAATTAAGGAAACGGCTATTACCATTGCATTATCATTTTTACTTAGATTATCTCTTTTATATGCAAATCTGACATGTTTTAAAACCAATAGGTAATAAAATGAATAGTTTGATTTTATAAACATGGAACATAAACAAAATATATATTGTTTTTTTCGGTTTCATTATTTATGAGGTGTGTATCTGCGGTGGGTTGGTTGTTCAGGAAGCCATATTCCCGTGGATACCGAAGGACGAGCGAAGTTTGTCGGATTTTTACTAAAAGTGTTTCACATCTCTATCATTGTATCAAACAAAAAATTAACTGCCTGTATTATTTCAACCGTTTCAAAACACACGCGTTTATAAGATTTTTATGATGCGTAAAAAGCGAAGCAATGCTAACGAAACGACAGTGTTAACAACAGTGACAAGAATTCCATCTTCGCCAACACTCAGAAATTCTGTTTGTTTGTCCTGCACACCGAAATTTATGACCTCGAATTTCTATTATTTTTAATTAACACGGCCCCGTTCGAGAAAATTCCTGCTGCTGAAATATGTAATTAAATTCAGCCATTTTGAAATTTAAGCACGATGACTACAAATGCAAGCGAACATTCTGACGACAAACATTAATTCAGCAGACTATTACTAATACTCAATGTTTGTACTGTCGGCGTCAACTGGCCGGTTAGCTCAGTTGGTTAGAGCGTCGTGCTAATAACGCGAATGTCGTGGGTTCGAGCCCCATACTGGCCAATCTTAATCTTTTCTTTAGTTAAATTTTCTAGTTTGATATCTGGTTTTTTCAGTAACATGGCAATTAAATTTCAAATCTAAATTCTTTATCATTTTAAAATACTTCACTTTATCCATTTTAAAAATTGTAAAGAACTAGAAAATTGATTTAAAAGCCGTAAATCTTGGCTCATTCTTTTCCTATTGTTCATGGATTGTTGCCAGGCAGAAAAGAATTAGTCATGACATTTTTCTTTTCATTCCATATGTGCCATTTTAAAATGAATTAAGTTTCTGTTTCTGTACCCATTAGGAGTCTACACTTAATTCACTTTATCGTGAATTGAATACAAATACATCTCTATAAGATACGGTGAATAGATAATATTTCAATAATGATTTTTAAACGTCCTTACGACCAACTTATCACCAGTCCACCATTTTAATTGAACAATCATAACACAAAAATTTAAGACATTTTTAAAAATCTCTTAAAAACCAAATATCTATCCAGGATATTAGTTTAAAAGAAAATAGATAAAATGAAGGATTAATTAACATAATTTTGCAAAAATATTACTTACTGTGCCCTCGTTGCGGGAGTATGCTGGTCGAGTGTTTAGGCGGAAAACACGTGTTTCCTGACAACAAAAATGGCGGACACGGAATGTGAGTCCGGGCAATAAATAAACAAACTAACAAAAAACTATATATATATATATATATATATATATATATATATATATATATATATATATATATATATATGTATGTGTGTGTGTACTTACGTGCTAATACCCTTGGGAAAGGTGTGAATCCTCTTCTTCTCCCTCCAGTTATGGGTAAATAGCAGGACAGACTGGGTTCTATAGCCTTGGATGTCAACTGGTCTAGGAGAAGGACAACTCTAAATTTAAAACCTGCAGAGGGTCGTTTGGAGACCTTGTGGCGCTTAGTGCACCAGGTCTCTGTATTCGGCCCTTCAAAAAGTGTGGATGGTCCTGCACGAAACCTTCACCACTACAATCAAATCTCATGTGCTGTTGTCGTGCTGTCGGTTTCCTGGGAACTGATCTGCTTGACCCTCATACGTCGAATTCGACGGGAGAGTCGATTATATATATATATATTAGGTTGGTGCAAAAATAATGTCGTTTTCTCACATATGTTACTATGTGAGAAAACGACATTATTATATATATATATATATATATATATATATATATATATATATATATTGTGGGTGTATTTAGGCAGCATTTTTTCATTCATACATGTTTCATTCATTAATATAGACAAATGTTGTCTATTTTATGTAAATTCTTTTCATAACGTCTGATAAGCTTAATAACATTATCATTAAACGAAGAAAAAAAATCACAATATTGATACATATTTTTTTTAATCCAATTTAAGCTTTCGGCTTACATAAGGCATTATCAAAGATGACAATTACAGTACAATATATTATGCAATACACGGACAAAAAAGTGATGATAGTCTGTTTCTATTTACATGGATGATTTCCAAGCAACGATAAACACGTGCATATAAGACGTTGGAAGTGAAAATCGCACCGCAGCTCATGACGTCACACATGACCACGCGAGAGTGAATTCGAGAAGTAGTATGGGAAGCCGTTGGTATAAACCAATATGACTAACTTAATCATATACTACACTAAATCTAGTATATCCAACTCAATTATTCGCAATGATTCTTCTTCCCCGGTTAGCGATTTGCAAAAAAGTGCAAGGGGAGAAGTTGTAAGTCTTAAATTTCCTAGAAAAGTCAACAGGTGAACAAGAAAATACAGCTACCAAGTGGTGTTCTACTTGGTGCGTTGCAATCATTTTCCTTTTCGTGATTTCTTGGCCTGTGAAACTCGTCCTTTTAGAAATTAACAACAGTTTTATCGCCAGATCAAAGGATTGAACATAGAACAATGCGATATAAAACTCGACTTTACTTAACACCACCTTCACTGCCTATCTAGGCTGTGAGTTCCAGAAACCCGATGTTCTGATTTTGGTTATGGTGGTACCGACTCCCAAATGTTTTGATTGTTGGTAATATTCTTTAATCAAGAGCTCCGTGTAAGTATGGGGTTGTCGCCGTCGCCATTAGCCGCTCCTTAGAAAGACGGCCTTGACCTTCACAACTCCTGATCTCGCAGATTTAAGTCAAGCAACACGCGAGAAACCAGACGACTAGTCCAATATCGTTGATGCCAAACCGTACCTCGTGAGCATCGGATTATGCAGCGCTTTCTCAAACATCGGACAACAATTGATATTAATTTAATATCTACGGTTTTCTACTCCCTCTAGCCGGGGAGTACTTGAATAAATCGCTCCAAATATCATTAGCCCCTTTTTTTCGTCCAAATCCAAGCTGCTCGGCCCGGGGGCCTGGATCAAAGTGTAGTACTCTGCCTTTGTGAGCTTCCGGTGCTTTGTCGAGAGTGTTACTCTTCGGCGCGATCCCGTCTCCGCGGTCGATCCGCCCTGGAAGACGTATCACCTCTCTGACCGGCTTCGCCAAGTGATGCACTTTGGCGCGATCCCGTTTCCGCGGTCGATCCGCCCTGTGAAGTCTATCACGGTTCTGACTTGGCCCTGTTTAGGGACTCCGTCTTCGCCAAGTGATACACTTTGGCGCGATCCCGTTTCCGCGGTCGATCCGCCCTGTGAAGTCTATCACTGTTCTGACTTGGCCCTGTTTAGGGACTCCGTCTTCGCCAAGTGATACACTTTGGCGCGATCCCGTTTCCGCGGTCGATCCGCCCTGTGAAGTCTATCACTGTTCTGACTTGGCCCTGTTTAGGGACTCCGTCTTCGCCAAGTGATACACTTTGGCGCGATCCCGTTTCCGCGGTCGATCCGCCCTGTGAAGGCTATCACTGTTCTGACTTGGCCCTGTTTAGGGACATCGATCAACCTGCTGCTGTTCCCGTCTATTCTCCCATCCGGCAGTCGACCAGCTACGTTCACCGATCAACTCTATATTCGTTTTACCGATACGACCGAAAGCAGCTACCCCTAAACAAAACCAGTCACACCGGACCCGACACCGACTTGAACACATTTCCTCAGAGTACACTCTTGTACAATTGGCATTAATAAAATCGACATTATTGTTTCATAAACCTTTGCTTTTGTCCCCTCATTGTCTTAGCTGTTCACACGTTTCTTCATAAAGCTTGCGGGGGCGACATCCTTATCGGCCCCGCAACAGGGTAAAGAACTTTATATCCATATCTTTCCGAATTACCTATCCTCCATCCATCTCAGAATACCATCTTTATCCATGAAAATATTGAGGTTCTTTGTCAGAGGGGGAGGTCTGCCCTTTGTTGGGTTTTTAGAAATGATATTTCATCACTGACACTTTCTTTTTGCATAATCTTTATCAAATATAATTTTGTTTGATGATCAACTTGATTCTTTTTCTGCATTTCTGAATGAATTATAACACCAACGATGTTACTTTAATTAGTTTCTTCCAACTGGAAAATCTCTGAAACTTCCAACTTATTACAGAAAATGTTTGTGGACACACGCCGCTAGCTGCCGACGGCAGCCTCTCATCATTGTTTGACGATGACACGAAGTTCTTCGATGACTGAGACACAGACGACGAGACCATATTTTTTGATTCGTCAGACAGACATTCTAGTCTGCCTCATTTTCATGCCATTGTAATTCTACATAATAAGAATTGTCTCTTTATTCTTTTTTTTTTTTCGAACAGGTCAATTTTGTGTCTGCCGCAATCACTAATGTTCTCTTCCTCTTTAAAAGAAGAGACGCAAGAATACACTGAAAACATTTTTTTCCAAGTTCCTTTCGACTTCCGCTACTTCGAATACTGGAAATGTCACTGCATGCGTTTGTGCAGATTTCAAGGCGAACTTCACTTTGTGTTCGGGACATGCAGAGTATTTAGAAATTATTGTGTGGTAACTATGTTGTATGGGCGGAAGCTTTTGGTCTGACTGGTGTTATTTGATGGCTACATAGAAAACCAATATAATTTCTGAAAAAAGTGATTCCATTAGGCGTTTTCATACACTGGACAACCTTGATGTTGTCCATATATTGCAAGATATTCACACCGAGAATTCCCTGTATTCTTACTCAATTACATTTGCTATTGTGATGAATAGGAGGCACGGTGAAGTAATGGATAGCGGCTCGTATTGAGGAATCGGAGAGTCGAGTCCGAATTCCAGTCGAATCCATTGTATTCACTTACGTGCTAATACCCTTGAGAAAGGTATGAATCTTCTTCTCACACCAGCTAAGGGTAAATAGCAGGACAGACCGGGTTCTTTAGTTTTGGATGGCAACTGGTCTACCGCAAAAGACTACGGGAAAAATCTGCCTCTTCAGTCATGTATCGAAAGATACATGATCGCTTAAGCGTGTATCACGCATGGCACATAACTGACTGATTGTGATGAAAGGCCATTTTCTAATTCAGCTTAGTTAACTTACTTATTATTCGGTCGAAGCTTTCAAACTCAAATTAAATTTATCATTTAATAACACGGGAATGGAGAGTTCTCTCCCCTCCCCTTTCAAACGAACTTGTTCTAGTCTTTTGTTGATTTCTCCCAGATAGGTTTTAACGTTGTAATCAATCGAACTCATTCTCCAAACTGGGCATTTCAATGTCTTGAATTTTTATTTTGAAAAGTACTACCGTTGTATTCCTGTATATAGAAGGCACTTAACCCCAACTCTTCGTTTATTCCAGTTCAAGGTAATTTCTACTATCGGTAAAATCATTGTCTTCACTGGAAATAGTGCTTACATACGTAAAAAGAGATGTCCTCTTGTTACGGCGGTTGCATAATGGCGCGTGGTCTCCCTTTGAAGCACATTTCTTACAGGGGAACACTAATTGATTCTTCTGCTCAGGACAATCTCCCTCTTTGTGTCTGTCACTGGAATATCTAAAACACAATTTTAATATTCTGCATCTACCGGTCTCATATGTAGGATATTTGGCACACTTCCATGTGGAGTGATCACAGGCTTCACAAAATTTGCATCGTGATCCCTTGAATGTTGAATCTGATGGCAAAAATGTGTAATGCTGCTCGATTTTCTTCTTTTGCACACTCACACATACACACACAGGCACACATACAGACATACACACAAAGAAACAAATAAATATAAATTTATGTTGTGACACTGTAAGAATGCTGACAATTTGAAGAAAGAAAAAAGGCTTAAATTAAATCGAAAGTGAACACAAAGACGAAGATAATAGATAGATTGAAGGACATACCGAAAACAAAAGAAAATATACTTTTATTGTGCGAAGTGCGGTTTTGGACAGAGACCACCAAGCTAGTTACAGATAAGAATTTTATGGCTAAAGGTGGGTGCGGAAAAGGGTAAAGAAAGTACTCTATGTCACTTGTTGATAGGGGTGGAGGATGCACGTGTCGCTAAAAAGGAACAAGATTTTCTCAGTTTGGAAAATTTCGGTCAAGTAGGAAAAAAATGTAGATTTATGAACCAAACGTATAATTGTGAATAATAGAGAAACGCAGATAATAATTTTACGGTGACGTTTAAAATAACATCTGTCAGGCGTTCACTTATTCCCTGGATGGTGGCAGCGTGAGGAGCTGATATGACGAAGTGGGAGGAAATTGAATATGCCCACTGAAAGGTACTGGTGTGAGGTGCGAACAAGAGAAGGGGGAGAACAAGATGACGGATCGACATGCAAATTGCTTCCCCGGACATTGTCAGCAGAGAGTTCTGATTGGATATTTGGAAAATCTGGAACCCCAGATCGCGTCGGACCCACGCCGATGTTGGGCGAAGGTCCATAAAAGCGTTATACCAGAGGGGAATGACAGGGCGAGAATAGAGAGGAAGATAGACAGAGAGAGCAGCAGTTGAGGCAGAGATGCGCTTCCATTAAGCCAAGTGAATTGCTGCCACGAAGAACACCTGGCTCTACCTTTGTTCCAGACAAAGATAAATTGAGCAGAGTGCCCTGAGGAAAGTACAAAGTAGAAGAATTGAAAGTCTCTAACGACAGAGGGAGGCGGAGACGACTGAGACGCCTCAAATGAAAAAAGGTTATATTATTTTTAGCCGAAATCTCTAAATTGATTTTGTCTGATTTAATCAAAAGAAAAAAACAAGAATTCATCCACGGTAGAATTCAAACACACGGCTTCTGAAACAGAAATCCAGTCCACTACACCCTGTGTACAGGGACTCTGTACACCCTCAATACCTCAATGGAAAAAGTTTATACTATTTTAGCTGACATCGCTAAAATGATTTTTTTTTTCTGATTTAATAAAAATGGAACACCCCAAGTGGGATCCGAACCCAGGACATCTGGATTAAAAGTTCATCACTCGATCCCGTGCACTACAGGGACTACATGCACTAAAAAAAAGTCTCAATTAAAAAAAATTATACTATTATTATGTGATGACATTTCTAAATTCTTTTTATCTGATCTAGAAAAAAAAAAGAAAAATGGGACATCCCTGGTGGAAAACATAAAAAGAAACACCCCTGGCAGGAACCAAACTCATGGCCTCTAGATTAAAAGTCCAGCTCTAGCCACTGAGCTACATAGACTACGTACGCTTTTAGTGTCTCAATGAAATTGAAAAATATTTATACTATTTTTAGCTGACATCTATAAATTCTTTTTATTTGATTTAATAAAAACAAAAAAAAAATGATCGCTTTTTTTTTTGGTTCCGAATTCACACCCTCGTGATTAGAAGTCCAGCCAGCGCACTATCTCCTGCATTACAGAGACTACAATCACTACATACATACACTTCCAACGTCTGACTGAAACAATTTTATACTTTTTAGCTGACTCACACCTCTAAATTGTTTTTTCTGATTTAGTAAAAACAAAACAAGGTAATATACTGGTAGAATTCGATCCCACGTCATTGAGATTGATAGTCCAGGGAGCTATCTCGTACGCTACAGATTAGATTCCGAATGTATTTGCCGCCCATCAATGAAAAAAGTTTCTAACATGTTTTTGTCTGGTTTAATTTTTTTTTTTAATGTTGGATTTATCGATGGTGGGATTCGAACACATGGTCGCCTGGATTTAAAAGTGTGTGCTATAGCCTGCGTTACCGGGAGTACATCTACTGCCCCGTCTCAATGAAAAAAGTTTATACTTTTTTTTTAGCTGACATTTCTGGATTTAATTAATAAAAGTAAATGGACGCGTCGTTGGTAGGATTCGAACCAACGGATCCTCTGCAATTATTTTTCTGACTTAGTAAAGAGTAAAGACTAAAGAGTAAAGACACAAAAAACTGAACAACGCTGGTAGAATTCGAACCGGCAGACTCTGAATTAGAAGTCCAGCGTGCTCCCCCTTGTGCGACAGGGACGGTGTATATAGCTATATACCGTCTCAATGAAAAAAGTTTATACAATTCTTAGTAGACATTTCTAATACTCATCTCATTTTTAGTCAAAACAAAACCCCCAAAAAGTAACATCCCAGGTGGGATTAGAACTCACGGCAGACCAGTGTCTAACCCCTGCTGTACTGGGAAGTGATACTTTCTCAATGAACAAAAATTCATACTATTTTTAGCCAACATTTATTTTAAGTACTTCTTTATCTGTTTTAATCAATCAAAATTCTCTGGTGGGAATCGATCACACCTCATCTGAATAAAAAATCCAGTACGCTATCCTACGGTAAAGTTTATTTTTAGCTGACATCTATAGTGTAAAAAATAAAAATTATTGTTTTTGATGATATAATTTTAAAAAAAATGTTGGATTTAGGTAGAATTCGACCCCATGTCCCAGTATTAAATGCCCAGGGAGCAATCTCCTGGGATACCGGGACTGCTTGTATTGCGCCTTCTCTATGAAAAACGTTGCAACTTGACACTATACTATTTTTAGCTGAAATTCCTAAATTGTTTTTCCCATTTAATTAAAAAAAAGTAACTAGAACCTTCGCTGGTGGGATTCGAACCCACGGATACTGAATCCAGCGAGCTATGCGCCACTCTACATGCACTTACATGCACTTATTTTTATCTGAATTAGTTAAAAAACAAAAAAAAAATACATCCCTGGTGGGATTCGAACCCACGGCCTCTGGATTAGAAGTCCAGCGCGCTATCCCCTGCGCTACAGGGACTACATATTTTTTTTACAGCTTGAATGGCAATAGTTTATGTCAGTTTTAGTTGACATTTCCAAAACTTTATTTTCTTATTTGTTTAAAAAGAAAAATAAATATGGATTATTAGTGGTACAATTCGAAACCTCAGCCTCGGGTTTAAAGGACAGGCACAGTATACCCCGTGCTACAACGAGTACTTACGTCAGTACTGGCTATCAAAGACACTATTTTTTAAAGTTAATATTTCTATACTTACTTATTAGGATTATTTACCTAAAAAACATATACATCCCTGCTGAGATTTGACCTCACAGAACCTGGATAAGAAGTCCAGAGGCACTATCCTCATACGTAACAGAGACTGCATGCCCTTTTGAACATCCTGGTGCCATTACGAACTAAATGTCATTTGGAATCAGCGCGTTTATACTCTGCGTTTACAGTACAATGTCAATCAAAAACGTTTTATTTTAGCTGACATTTCTAAATTCTTTTTATCTGATTTAGTAAAAATAAAAACAAAAAAGATTTATCATAGTAAATAATTAAAAAAAAAAACAACAAAAATGAAAACCATCCCTGGTGGGATTCGAACCCACGACCTCTGGATTAGAAGTCCAGCGCGCTATCCCCTGCGCTACAGGGACAACATGTCCTTAACATTTTCTAATGAAAAAAATCTATACTATTTTTAGCTGATATTAATCTTCTTATTTGATTTAATTAAAAAGAAAATGGAACCATCCCCGGTGGGATTCAATCCCATATCCGAAGTCCAGCGCGCTATCTCCTGCGATACAGGTACTAATTAAAAAAAATTAATTAAATTTTATAAACAGGGACGAAACACGCTCGCAACATCCTCAATGAAGATTGAAGAATATATACTATTTTTTAGCTGACATTTATAAAATTAAATTGTTTTTATTTTATATTCTCTTTCACTTTAAAATGTCAGGAAGCAAAAAAATGATAGTCGATTGATTATTATTTTCTTATCGATTGATTAAAATTTTATGTTTTTAATAAAAACAAATATTTGAAGGAATCACTGAAGATTGGAAGGGATGAAGAAGAGAATGTGAAGATATTTTGACACGTGTAGGTATTTAATTTAATTTACCCACCGCCCCACGCAGCAAGATGTGGCACAAGGCCGAGTTTTATCGTGGGGTATCTGAGAAAAATGCTCGGATGCAGTATTTAAAAATACCTGATAGGCGGCAAATCAAATTTCGCTGCGCTTGGACGCAAAACAAAATAAATACAGTACAGACTTACACTCACTACAGTACACAGTCCCATAGAACGATTAACTGTTGAACACCCTCAAACATTTTTTTTTACTTCAACTACTTAAGTAGTCTTTTCAGTAATCTTTTCAGTAAAAGTAATCTTTTCAGTAAAAGTAATCTTTTCAGTTTTCTTTGATTTGAATGATCGTCTCACTCTTCTTATCATAGTCTTCCCAGTCGGGAAAAATTTTATTCATTTTTTGTTATTTTTGTTTTCAAATCATGCAATCACCAAAAACAAATTGTAACAAATGTTCCTGTAAAATTTAAAACTAGAAATTATATCAGTTGATGCTAAAACTAATTACTCTGAATTACGACGACGATTTCCTCATGTTGGATGCTGTTGATTCAATTTAACAATACAATATATGAGGACAATATAATTAATTATTTTCTGAAAAGGAACAGCCCAACATGCAAATTACAAATTAACCAAAAATCAAAATCAACCAAGTGCAACAATTCACGTCCTCTGCTACAAAAAATTAAAACACTTCCCAGATAAATATCTGCGAAGTGTTTTAATTTTCCAGCAGAGGACGGAAAGTGCAACACTGAAATGAAATCCGAAGGCGCATTAAGCTCGTGAAAGTTGCCTTCCAAAAGTTAAGCAAAGTATTATTAAGAAAAAGGAAAATTTTGCTAGGAGCAAAGAAAAGAGTACCGAACTGTTATCAAGTCCTCCTATATGGTTGTGAATGCTGATCTATCTCCTCATAGAGATTAACAAAAAACTTGAAATAACAAAAATGTGGTTCTACAGAAGGATGCTGAGGATACCATGGACCGAACTGAACATATGAGCAACTACGAAGTTTTAAAGAAAATAGAAACGAAAATGACACTTGTACTTCAGAAAGAGAGAGTTGAAATATCTTGGATACATAGTGAAGAAAGAGGGCTTGGAAAATGAAATACTCACATGACAGTTTGACAGTAAGAGGGACATAGGAAAACCGTGTAACCGCCATAGCGACTTTAGTAAATGGATGGCGGAACAAGGTTCAGGAGAGATAATAAAAAGTCAACATTTATTAAGAACTTATAAAGGACAGGAAATCGTGGAGAGCCACGATCGCCAATATCCTGAAGGTGCAAGAAAAATTGTCATTTGCTAATGGGAAATAAATTTGGAATAATTAACTCGATCACTGGGTGTGTCCTTTTGTAAACCTTTCAGAAATTGTCATTTTTAAAATAATAATTAATTAATTAAATAATTTAATAATTTATTTTTTTTAAAAATTAAAATCATTCTCAATTCTATGTTTATGGTTTGTGTTAGGTTTCTTTTCAGGAAATAAACAATTTCTGTTATGGTTTCCTGAAGATTAAAGAATAATAGGATTTTGTTTTCCTGAGAAATAAAAATTGAAGAAAGGTTATTATGGCCAGCATAGGGTTCGAACTGACGACAGCACGACACAACCGACCACTCGACACACGAATCTCCTACACAGAAGTAGTTCAGAAATGTAATCCAAAAAAAATATAGATTTTTTTTTTTTCATGCGGATGTAAGTATTTGGCCATAAATTAATAATGAGATGAGATTGTTTTTGAAAAAAAAATGCAAGAGCGGAATTGATATAATCGAAAACACGATGATTAAAGCAACAATAACAAACAAGCGAGTAGTAGTCGAATTCACTTAAACAATCTCACCACTTAAAACACGATTAATGTTTTTTTTTCCGAATGTTTAACTTTATAAATGATTATAATTAAAATGAAAACAGTGTAAAAAAGTCATCGAAAAAATGTTTTTTCTTAAGACCCTTTAGAGTAAGAATGTCAACTCAAAACTTAAAAAGCAATTTAAAAGCTTTTAGTTTTATTTACTGTACAATATTCTCCAAGGAGTACTGTTTTTATTTTATAAAACAAAATTTGCGATCAGAATTTAATTTCTCGAAATTTCATGAAATTAAGTCGGTAGGAGGTAACAGATGTAAAAAAATATTTTTACCAAGATCTTCTAAAAATAACAGTTTCAAAAAATAATTTAATTCACTTGCGAATAAGTTTTGAAAGAATTCACAAAAATGTGTTATTGGAAGAAGAGACGTTAAAATTTTCATAGTCCGCTAACGAAGACAAAAACAAATTTTTAAGCCAATATTTTGAACGCGGTAGAAAGGATTAAAAAATTTAATAAAAAATAGTTTGGTCTTTACTTTACTCTTCTTAATAGCATAAACATTTTTTTGACGCTAAAACTTTATTTTTAAGTTTGGGGCCTTTTTTATCATGCTATATATGGTGCTGTTCTTTCAGCGAATTTGTGGAGGTAACTCCGGATTAGAAGTCCAGCGCAACAGAGACCGCATGCACTTTCCATGTCCAAATGAAAAAAGTCTATACTACTTTTAATAAAAAAAAAACATCCCTGGTGACAGATTGACGACAAGAGGGACATAGGAAAACATCGTATAACCTCCAGAGCGAACTTTAGTAAATGAATGGCGGAACAAGGTATATAGGAGAGATAATAAAGACAAAAGGGCAGGAAATTGTGGAGAGCCATGATTGCCGACGTCCCGAGGGGACACGGCATATGAAGAAGAAAAAACAAAGTTGTCATTTGCTAACGGGAGTTAAAATTGGAATCATTAACTCGATAACTGTATGTCAACTTTTCTAAATATTGTAGAAATGGTCATTTTTAAAAAAAATATAATTATTTCTTAGAGATTTACACATTCAGGGTTTATGGTTAATTCACCTGTATTAGGCTTCTTTATACAAAAAAGAAACTATGTGTGTTATGGCTTCTTAAATATTGAAGAATAGGCTTCACAACTATTTTCCCGAGAAAAAAAATAACGCTATGGCCAGTATGGGGCTCGAACCCACGACATTCGCGTTATTAGCACGACGCTCTAACCAACTGAGCTAACCGGCCAGATATAGCTGACGATGCTCTCTATTTATATTACAAAACATTAATATTTTCTCATTCTTCATACGCACTGGTTTACGAAGAAATTGAGGCAAGCATAAAAATAGATGTAACTTAATTTTTTTGAAGCTCTGATTTCAGATATCCATTTTTCACATATGATCATGTATACATATACGTACATATACAGGCATACACCCAAAAGATTTAAATGTTTCAGTAATAAACTACATGGATGCCAAATTTAAATTAAAAGTTTTTTAACGTGTCCTTTTTTTTAAATGTCCTATTTTTATATGTCCTATAATAATAATATCCTATCTATACCTACAGATACCTCTAAAAATGAGCATAGATGAGGAAAAATACCCTTTAAACGTAAGCGTAGAAAAATCGTTGCTGATTGTCACGTTGTCATGGCAACGTGTGTCTTACGCTGTTGATCGAGAAAGCGCCTGTTTCGCTGACTGTTCTTGGCGAGCCGTTTTTATCGCTCTGAATCACTATCTGAATTTTGCGCGGGAATATACTCAATTACTTAAAACCCGAACTTTTTCCAGGTTATTTGGAGTTCAACCGCACAGACGTGGGAGAAAGTACATCACGTGACTTGTAAATGAACCAATCAGGTTCCAGAAATCATTTATTTAATTTGGAGTCCTGTTTGTACAGAATTGTTAAAAAGTTTTCGTATTCACTGAATTTAGTAAGATTTATTTGTAGGCGTCCCTTACTTGTTTGTGCTTCACTTACTGGCGGTAAAATATAGGCGTTTATATCTTATAAACGCTCCCTCCTGCAGATTGATAAATATTGAAAATATTTTTCAATATCTAATATATGTTTTAAAGTAAGTAGGACACTTTATTTGTCGATTCGATTTTCTGCTGAAGTTTGGGGATGTGTCTGCCTGTGTGCAAAATGCTTCGTACACCTTGGTATTCGATGATTCGATGGGAGTATAGAGTGTTTTATGTAGGTAAATCCAAGTACGCTGGTTTTAATTTGTCTATAGAGACAGTATCTTGTTTACCTTTTTTTAACAGTAAAATATTTTGTCTTTCTGACAACTACTCGAAAAGGTCCTGAGTTAGTAAGGACAAAGAGGTCTTTTTACTGCATCATTTCGTAAGAAAATATACTTACAGTTGAGAAGATCCTTTAGTGTGTAAAGGTTTTTTGCATGTGTTCGATGGGGTGGGAAATCTAGATCACTCATTCTTTGAAGTTTTGTACAAAAATGTGATTACCTGTAGGTTTTATCGCAAAACTGTCTTGGTAGTGTTAATGATGCTTCAAAGACCAATTCGGATGCTGTGTATCCTAAATCTTCCTTGATCACATTCCTGATGGATAACAAAACCGGTGGTAAATCTTCTAATCATGTCCCGGAATAGTTATTTGCCGTTAATGCTGCCTTAAGTTGCCTGTGAAAATGTTCGATTCAACCAATGAGACAATGATGATATGTTGTGGTTGTTATATGCTTGACTCCCAGTGTGAATTCGTCAAAAAGCGTAGATTAAAATTAAGATCATCATTCTGTTTTTATTATTATGGTCAACCAAGAACAGTAGTCAGTAGATTAGTAGACAAGGTAGCCAATAGGAACACACGTCTGCCAACACCCCGGGAAGATCGAAAATAGACGATGTCAAATGCCATCCTCACAAACGAAATTCTCGGAACCAAACCATGTCAGACGTCATCCTCACAAACGAAATTTTCGGAACCAAATCAAGTAAATACTGACTTTTAAACAAAAAAGACACTGAGAATATTTGTACGCACACCATACCAATATTCTGTAATTCACATCATAAAATAAATAACAAATTCTTACTATTTATGTCAACACGTTTCTCAAGCTTTT
Organism: Acanthosepion lycidas; assembly: GCA_963932145.1. Taxonomy (NCBI): domain Eukaryota; kingdom Metazoa; phylum Mollusca; class Cephalopoda; order Sepiida; family Sepiidae; genus Acanthosepion; species Acanthosepion lycidas. The sequence continues at coordinate 67,831,016 of OZ010597.1, read as the reverse complement.
ATTGTTTATACTATTGTTGTACGTTTTAATTCAGTTTGTTTTCAAATATAAAAAAGAGAAACTGATTCCTCCTATACTACAAATACATATAGCAAAGAGTAATTACTTTAACAACACCCAAATAATACCAAGTCAGGATTACTACTACATCAATCCTAATTTACCTACCCCGACACAACCTATTTCTAGGTGCATTGGTTTATCCTACAGCCAACTTAACGTCTTGCCGTCAAACATCTTTTGCCGTATACATTCGGTTAATACAGACTGGATTGTTTTTTTGTTTTGGATGCTCAACGCCACATCAAACTGACCTTTCGAACATTGTCTTTTTCTGCCAACCTAACTTGCCAGGATTCTACTGCCTTTTAAATGCATAACTCATCTCTAAGATTGATTGATTGATTATGGCAACGTAACTTGGCTTGTTTTTCCTATTTCTTTGCCTAAGAAATTAAGTGAACATTTAGAAAAAAACATCTTTTCTTCAAGCAAAGGTTTCTACTCCGGAACTATTCATCAAGATTTTATGTACTGTATATATATAATTTGTATTTTTGCAACAATAAAAGTTTTGTTAGAATTGAGAAACACTGGTTGGTACGTAAGCATAAGCAAAACCATTGCCAGTCAAGGGGAACTAATCCACATCCAATTGCTGAACGGGTGGATGCGACTTCTCAAGGACTCTACTTTTCAAAATCTTTTCTTTCAAGCTCTTTACAGATTCTTCAACATTGATATTCGGTTAGGCTTAATCTCTTGTATGAGTTGGCTGCCAATGCTAAACTCCAGGTATTTGGTTTTCCAGTGTTTCAATCTCGCCTATACGAAACCAGGGGATACTTACCAACTACGAGTGTTCAAGGGATATCACTCTGCTTTCAATTTCTTCGGTTACCTCCCTTTATTCTTTTATTGGTTCCTGCTAACAACGACATTTTAGTAACTTTCCAGTTTGCTCTCAATTTCGCTATCAATTTCATCGCCCACGTATTTTCTTTATTCTTCACAAGTTATTTCCAAATTTCATATCTCACAAAACCCTTGCATTTGTATGTTTTGTTCCTTCATTTATTTCCACAGTGCTCAGTGCTATCTATGAAGACAGCATTTTCTGACAGAGAAATTTCTTCTTTTAAAGGTACTGCCAAAATGGTTACGTTTCTTTTTTCTCAAAAAAAAAGAAAAGAAAGAAGAGAGTATTTTAACACTTACAGGACATATTGAAGACAAGAGAGACAGTTGAAAGCAGCGAATAACCTACATAACGAGTTTACGTATATGGTTGGTAGAGCAGGAAGAGATAGCAAAAAGATAATTCTTACTAAGAGTTTCAAAGGTCAGGAATTTGTCGTCCATTTAATGAAGGGACGCGGCTCATAGTAGAAAAAGAAGGGACTAAAATATAAATAAAGTCCTAGTTTATTCAGGGGAGATGGAAACAGTTTTGAATTAAAAAGCAATTGACTGCCGATTCTGTCATTTTCATTATTTTTATTTGAAGTAAAAAAAATAATTTGTGCGCTTTTTATTAGGTATTAGGTTGATTTCTTTTCTTGTGTGTATGGCTGTGTATGTGCGTATGTATAACATTTCGTGGTTATTATGAACAAAAACAAAAGGAAAACTTACTCATATTGTCCTTTTACAGGTGTATTTTTAGTTATATATGAAATTTTACACACACGTGTGTGTGTAGGAGAATATGCGTATATAAATGAAGAATTAAGAAGAATCTCCAAACACAGATCTACAAATTACAATAATTTTTATTTATTTTATATTATTTTTCTTTCAAATTGACAGTGTAGAACCCAAATTCTACATTATTCCAATACCTAAAATAGTTGGGTCAAATCTGTGCAAAAAGTGGATCACAGAACACTTTCAACTTCATACACTTTCAAAAAAAATCTCGAACCCTCATTTGTTAATAAATATACAAGTGGGCGTGACTATCCACCCACGCTTAAGTAATTTTTACAGCTTGTGACTGAAATCCAAGTTTGCGCCAAGTCTCTGTGAGCCACCCGAAGCAAGTAAAAACAGAAACTCATTCACACTCACCAGTGAGAATTGTGACATCAATCGAATTGCAACTAAACTTCACGTCACACAATTTTAAATTTTTTCGTTTATACAAACATTATACAACTAAACAATATTGACACTCACTCATCAAAACTTATCAGTGAACTTTATTCTTATTCACTCACCAAATTCCTTTATGCAGAAGTTAAACAAATTCCTGCTAACAAATCAACTTTATTTCTCTACATTCGAGAACATTATATTACACAAAACAATCAAAGATATAATAGATAACTTCTTTGGTCACAAATTGCATTCAACTTTACAAACATTTACTACTCACATGAACAGTAAATTTTTTCTCTTGAAATTAATTTACGGAATCTTCAATAACAGATTCTAACAAACGACCTTTCGAATTAGAACTCCCAAACAAAATTTAATCTTTCACCAAACTTGAGTTCAACATCGACTATATTTTTGTAAAATATTTTCATTACAAAAAAATACATTGAAAATTACTTGTTATTCAAATATTTATCTTTTGTCTTTAATCACAAATGTTTCTTGTTTCCTCTTGTTTTTGCATTTTGCTTAACATATTCGTAGAGTAAAAAATTGTATGGATTGATTTGGGCCGTCAACACCATTAAATAAATGGTAACCACCAAACTTTCCACTACAAAAAAACTTCACACAAAATGTTTTATGTATCCTTTTTTACAGTACAACTGAATGAATGGAAAATGCGTCTATATGTGTGCAGATGTATGTGACAAGTCTACATTGTTTTCCCCGTGTATATATGAAATTCCAGCAATCAGTCGTACGAAGACAAGAGATTGTTGTAGCAGGTAAACAAATTATCGCCAAGCATTATTTTGTAATATTGTATACTCGAATAAATATGCGAAAGATGTGAGTAATTAATTGTCAGAATTTCAGTTTCGTTTGTGTAATAAACAATCAAACAAACACCCTGGTCAAAGGTTCACAGAAAGACTAGTTAGTAAACAAGAATTTATCATATTTATAATAAAATACTAGGCTCTGGATGAATCTAAAATTTAGATTTATTAATCTCAAACTTATCGGTTAATATATATTTCCCCATTTATTAAATATTCCTTTTAAGGAAGAAAAATATTGTTGATCATATTCTGAAGTTGTGCCTGCAAAATTTCATTCTAAGATATTTTACTGTCTGCCAATTCAAAGAATACCACGCGTCTCGTATTTAAATCTATTAGTATTTTTTTACAATTCTGCTATATATATATATAGACTCGATGAATTACTTATCTCAAATCCTCCTTAATTTCTATCATATATATATATATATATATATATATATATATTTTCGACTTAGAAAAAGGAGATACTGGAACCAATTCATGTCTTCTGTTTTTAATAATTATAACAATTGACTCGATTCAAAAGAACACGTATTTTTGGAGGAAAATAAAGAAATCATCCCTGGTGGGATTCGAACCCACGGCCTCTGGATTAGAAGTCCAGCGCGCTATCCCCTGCGCTACAGGGACATATGCTTCGACAGCTTTAAGTCTTAACTATTTTTATTTTTCGATCAAGAAGTAATTAAATATCAAGAAAGCATTTAACACCGGTATATAGGTATATAAAGTATATATTTCCTTCATTTACGACTGAATACTTATTCCGATTACCACTGAGTGCCCCATACTTTCTTTCAACCTTGTGCTGCATCTAAGCTACCCTTAATAAATCACTAATGCAATTTCCTTACAATTTTGCTATGGAAGTAATAATTTTGCTTCATAATTATTTTTACATTTCATCAAAGTGAAAGCTTTATAAAGGAAGTACCTCCACTTTTTCACTGAAAAAGAAAGAGCATAGCGTTATGAAAATAGCTCCACACTTGATAAAAACAAAGTTTTATCGCCAAAATGTTTATTATTAAGAGTAAAGAACAAAGTATTTTTTATTATTATTTTTAAATTTTTAATCCTTTCTACCACGTTCGAAAATTTGGTTAAAAAAATGCGGGGGTGGGGGTTGCGTCAGCAGTCGACGTAATATTTACGATTAGCATTTTGAAGCGCCTTTTTTTTCAAGTGAAAAACACATTGATTTGGAAATTTTTACAAATAACAAAAATTCATGTGATTTTAATGAAATTTTCAGGACTGAAATCACAAATAAATGAAATTATTTTTGAAAGTTTTTCTTTTTAGAAAATCTTGGTATTTTTTTTTTTATGTATGTTTTTTACACACAACTTTCTTGAAATTTCGAGAAATTAAATTTTAATTGCAATTATTTTTATTAATTAAAAGCAGGACTCCTTGGAGAATGTAAATCATACTTTTTGCAAACTACTACTGTTACTACTTATTTCCCGAAAATCTGCTCCGAATTGTAAAATAAAACTAATATACCCTACTCATTATTTCTGCTGCTGAATCGAGCCAAGTAAGGAAGCCCCAACATGCCACAATAGCCAATAAGTGAAATAGTTTTTTTTATAAAGTTGCTCAGTCTCAATCAGCTAAAGACCTGTTTTCTACGCCACCTTTTTGAACTCCCATAATCAGCTGCCTTCATTTAAATAGTTGAATGACTCTGGGCTGTTTAGCCATAACTGTATAGTGGGTTATCAGTTATAGTGAAGTGTATGAGTGTTGAAATAGATTAGTTTGATTTGGCCTTGTTAGGTAGATAGCCCACCATAAGAGGGATATAAAACAAGAAAATCAAATTGTAAAGTGAAACAACAAATTTATATACATATATATCAAATTTAGGTCTTTACAAATAAAATTAATGTATTTTGGGTGATACAAGGTCGTCAAAATGTTCGTAGTAGTCCTTTCAAGAATGAGTTTATATGTACGTAGACGGAACGTCTGTGTGGATGTATGTATGTATGAGCGTTATCGTTATGTCTTTGAAGTAATCGCTCAGTCTTAAAATCTTCCGTTCGTTTATCAAGTATAAAAGGGGCGAGGAAGAAAGATGAGATAATAATAACGATTGCTTGACGTTTGTCAAGGGGCGTGTTAATACGCTCGTCTTCTTCTCTCTGGTGACAGGCGAACTTGCCCGTCTTTTATTTTGTTTGTGGGGCTTGAAAAGGTTATTTGGGAATTCACTCCCGGATATGATTCGGGCTTTTCCATTGGACGACGAACAAACTTCACGTCGGCTCGCGAAAAGGTCCGTAAAAAAAATTGTTTCTGAGAATTGGAAATTATTTGAATTTTGTTTTTAAATGTTTCCTAGTTTTCTATTGGCTGAAAAACATTTTACATCAAGGTGTGAAATTTCACGAGTTTTGATTTGGATTCGCTTTTGCGTGTGAGTTAAGCAAAGTTTGTAAATTCGAGTCTTTTTAATTTCTAATAAAATCAATGAGCCAGTGCTTAGCATTTGAATTTTAAATCTAGATTTTGTTTTGTTCACTACAACTGCAATCACCAGTCAACCTCTTCCTCCTAGCTTGAGAATTCCTTATGCAGGGAAACTTCTTCAAATTCCTTCTGTTTATGTATTCATGATCTTAATCAGTCATAGTACTATAAATAAAAGTTGTTATTTTTACACTTGTTAAGTGTTGTTAAAGTTAAGTTTACTGTCAACATTGGTGAATTGTTTTTCACAGGCATTGCCAGGACAGAAAGGAGTCAAGCCTGATCTTCGACAGTTCTTCACCGATATTTTTGAAGCACAATGTCGGGGACACAGAATTGATGCAGAGTAGGCTCACTGGAGACAGACCAAAATAAGCATGCAGCAGCAGGGTCACATTTGATGATTTTTAAAATTGTAAATAAAATAACAATTTTTTTTTTTTAATATTGCTAATTTTTCCATGAAGTGGACAGAATTTGGTGTAAATGTAACTTGTAGTTAGATATTTCCATAAAATAAATATAATTTCGTATAAATATGGCAAATTTTTCTATTTTTCAATAAAATGAACAAATTTTCCTGTAGATGTTGCTGATTTTCACATTTTTTAATTAAATAGACAATAGTTAGAGTAAATAGTGGATATTGTTTACATTATTAAAAAAATGGACTAAATCAGGTGTAATTGTTGCTGATTTTTACAATTGTAAACTATAATAAACAAAAATTGGTTTAAATATTGCTGAATTTTCCATTAAATGAACAAAAGTTGGTGTAAATGTTCCTTATTTTTACAATTTCCCTAAAATAGACAAAATTTGGCATAAATATTACAGATTTTCCTATTTTTCAATAACATGGTCAAAATTGTCATTGTTGCTGACTTTTGTATATTAAGTAAATAGAAAGATTTTTCAATACAGCGGACACATTTTGGAGTAACTGTTGCTGATTTTCACAATTTTTAATTAAATAGACAAATTTGGTGTAAATGTGCAGATTGCTTTTTTTTCTTTTTCTTTTGTTTTTTTTTTTTTCAATAAAACAGTTTAAATTGCATGTAATTGTTACAGATTTTTATAATTGCAAATAAAATAGAGGAAAGGTGTCAACTGCTCTGACATTGTTAAAAGCTCATGGTATTCTGCCAAATTATGAAAGACCTTTAAGCAAAACTTCAATTTAATTATTATCATCTTCTACATGATCCCCTTTATTCAAGTTATTATCATTTTCTACACAACAGTCATCAACTTGATTATTTATCTCATCTACTCCATCCAATTTCTTCAGAATTGACTCCTTATTCAGCAAAAAGCCACTTTCAGTTAATCTTGCTGTCATTTTTCATTTTATACATGCTAACTGGGGTGCTAGATTTAAATTTGGACTGCTGTCTAATCAGCTTATATTGACTGCACCAGTAAATTCAGCTTTTTGTAGCAAAACAAATTCTTACAATTACAAAATTTGAAAACGGAAAATAATGAAATTATCTACAGTAAATTTTTAAACTTGAGAGAATGCTTTAATATTAATTTATCTACGAGCCAAGTGCTTCTGTTCAGTCAGCTCAAGCCGTGGGCATAGCGGGTAGTATGTTTAAGTGACGGCGCTTCATCTCTTATAACAAAGGAGAAAGGGTGGAAAATGAGTTAGCACAGTTTGATCCAATTTAGTATTTTAAAAATAGTCAACTCACAAGTTGACCGAATGTAGCAAAAAAGAGGGTAACACTTGTTGCTCTTTCAGCTTCCATGGCGGGAACTTCAAAGAGTGAATCTTTTCCTTTTCCTTTGTACATTTGTCACCTTCAAATTATTTTCTTTCGCTTTCTTCGTATGTTTTTTGATTCAAAGGGACACTTCTCTTTTAAATGGTTTTTATCAGTGTCAAAATGATTTCTGCGTTTTATTCACTCTTAGTAAATGCCAAGCTATACTCTATTTTGCACATGGGTGCGTGTGTGTGTGTGAGAGAGAGAGAGAGAGAGAGGGGCCAGCAGTATATAAAGTGGAATAAACAAACTCAAGGCTCGAAATAAATTTAGTTTAACCGATTTTATTAGTGGTCAAAAGACAGTGAAAAATAGTGGGATTTTGCGGGGAACAACTTGGGTTTCCCAGTTAACAGAGCACTTCCTGTGAGTAAATGTTTGAAAGATTTTTCTCTGTTCCCATATGGAATGAGAAATCTCAGGTTCAAGCTGCCAGGACCAGTATGGGTCTGTAGCGGACTGTGGCAGTGATGAGTATGTAGTGTAGAAAACACGTGGGTAGAATTTTCCTGCTAGCCGGTCCAACTACATGAGAAAGTTGAACTTTAATTAAGTCCAAAGAAAACAAGAAAACAAACAAAACCGATAAATATATGTAAACAAATATATGCATTAATAACAAGTACAAATTACAAGCACATGGACAGTTACATTGAGTGCGTGTGGTGAATATTATGTGTGTGTGTGTTGTGGTGAGTGTTCGTACGTACGTGTATTGTTCTTAGCGTGTTCCCAGAATTTGGGAAACGCTGTATCTGTGAGAGCTCACATCTGCGAGGTGGTATAAGGCTGAAGGCCTGAGGAAAAAAGAGATCGAGGCGAAGGGTCAACCAGTATTTATAGCCAGGGGAGAGAGAGCCCTGGTGAAGGGTTAAAAAGCTGAGGAGGAGCTAACTCCGACGGGTCTTCTGCAGCAATGATTGTGAGGGGTTCTTTGAGCTGGCCTTGAAGTTAGCAGCTACTGAAAAGAAAAAGTAGAAAAAGCAGCTGAATAGGAATCGGTCAGCGTTTTTACGAGTTCTCAGACTTTCTGTTGATCCCTGCTGATTATTACTGGATCAAGAAAAGTAAAGAAGCTCCCACATGTCACAATAGTCAACAAGTGAGATAGTTAATATATCCTTCAAAGGGTGACTATTCTGGAGAAGAACCAAAAATTATTTTTGTAAAATATGTTACAACAGAAAAAAATAAAGTTAAGTTCTATATGATATGTGTAGTGGATGTGTTAATTATAATGGGTAAATACTTGTTGAGAATAGGCTGCGTGAAAATTAATGATTTCCACTAACATTAAAATCTCTATATCCATACATAGAATAAGATACAAAACTCAACGGAATGATTTCAAAACATAACAATTAGATTTATTAATGTTTGATGTACAAGCATGCGAACTGAAAAGGTAGGACAGAATCGTGTCCTTTTGATTTGGTATAGTTGTACCAGAGTTCATATTAAGAAGAAGTAATATTGAACTTGTAATTTAGAAGAATAAAGTTTGGAATTGTGAGTTCTAAAATTGGTAAAAGTTCAGGAGTAATTTCAGAGGTTGGTGAGTGAGTGTATTGGAGTTGTTTCGTGTTAAATAAATTCAACTTTGCAACTTCAAAAGTATGAGTGATGTGGAGTAGTTTATTGAGTGGTAAACTTGTGTTCGTGCATCGTATTTATTTACATTCCTGGTCACGTGTGTGGTTCGCGAACACATTTCAAGATTTTTGGCGGTATTTTGTGTTTAAACACGTGTGCGTAGGCGTTGTTATTACTTTGAGATATATTGGCCAAACAGAAGCAATTATTGTAAAACTTGCGTCTGGAGCCTGGATTGTGTTTAGCTTGCACAAAAATCTATAACTAACATGAAAATGTAAATTAGAAATGTTTTTAGCGTTTCTTGTCCAATGAGGATGTAGTGCACTCAGTAATTGGTTCTGATCTACTGGCATATAGAGGTTAAGCTGAGAGAAGAAATTACTTGTAATAAAGATGTTCTGTAATGAGTGACTATTTGGAATGAGTAGTATTTGCAAGAATAAATTTCTTGTGAGGAAGATATGCGTCTGGAAGCATGTTGTAGTTGTTCTGCATTGTGTTGGAAAACGGAAGAAATTTTCTGTCATGTCGGTCCAAAGACAGTTTTTATTGTTCTTTTAGCTTTGATGAAATACTTTTTTTGCGTTTATATAGTATATTTATAGTATATTTATAGTATATTTTTTAAATTTTATTTTAACGCCACAATAATTAAACTAATTAAGAAATGTATATTTTACATTTTTTTAAACACAAACAAAATAATTATTTAGATCCATGTATTATTAATGGGCCCTAAATAATCTTATTTAGAAACATGTATTAATAACATTAGGTAGGTGAAAATGCACTTTTTTGTCTGCATGAATTTTGATGGTCAATAATTAAAATGTAAAATTGCTGTTAGGTTTTTCTGTTTTTTTGTATTTTTTTCTCCAATTACTGCCTAAAAAATAGAAAAAAACACCTTTCATCTCTTTGTATTTAGTAATTGAATATTTTCACATTTGTTTACATTATTCATGTTCAACATTGCTGCATTTAAATTATAAAATTGCAATCTTTTTTGCACTGATTGAAATATTTTTTAATTGGCAACTTTTAAAAATATCTCTAAAAAAATTTTAAATTGTCTCATGAACTAAAACATTTTGCCGAGATCTTATCAAATGACTAATCACTTTCAATTGGGCAGACCATCTGTGCAAAATAGAGTCCGATTCAGTACTTCCTCCTCCCCTGCTACTTTACAACATTCACTGAGTAACCTATATCTTGAGTGGCTCTTGTGCCTTGTATTGAGTAAACTAACATTTTTAAAAAATCTACATTTGGGGTTCATTGAAAAAGTAAATCTCACATAATGTTAAGATAAACACTATCTAAAGCAGTGCTAGAAAAATATGGTTTATTCTGGAATATGAGTGATTATGAGTGATTATGATAAAATGAAATTATGAGAATAAGAGAGTGATTATAGAGAGAATATGTGAGTGAGCAGGGTTGGGAGGAGGTGGGAATTGTGTCATGTAGATTTGTTAATATTGTCTTTGCAGATATTATGTATACATGTTCATTACAAGTCTTCCTGCAATACACTGCAACAGTGACCATTCAAGAATTCTTGGTTGCATGCGTGTTTGTGCTTGGCAATGAGAGTGCGATGAAATAAATCCAAGGTTCAAAATAACTGTTCAACAGCTTTTATTTCTGGCTGAAAGAGAGTGCAAATTAGTAGTAATTAGCAGGAAAAGGTGGGATTCCCCTAGTTAACAAAGTTGTTTTTGTTGAGAGACATTTCTCTGCTAGTTTCCATGGGAGGAACAAGAAATCTGAGTGTGAAACTGCTAGGACAGACTTTGTCTTCTACAGCAAGGATTATGTGTAACTCTTTGAGTTGAGCATAAAGGTAGAGGCTGCTGAAGTAGAAAAATGGGAAAGAGTGGGCCTTGAATGTAGAAGCTGCTGAAACGAAAGATAGAAAAGAGGCCGAATAGGGCTATGTTAGCATTTTTATGACTTCTGAGACTTCCAACTGTACCCTGCTGATTATTTCCATTGTTGCTACTGCTGAATCAAGCAAAGTAAGGAAGCCCCCACAAACCGCAACAGCCAACAAGTGAGATAGTTTCAACGGAATTGATTACTTGACTTTGGGTGGTGGTTATAATGCGATGTTGCTTCTTTCTTTGAAACAGAGAAAACCATAGAATATGCCTTCTTTTTCTGCAATATCATATATGCATTGTAAAACTTATTGAATATTACATGTGTAGGGATGCAAAAGGCAGTTATCTCCCTTTGATTGGGATGAAGTCACAGTGGTCACGTGATGGCTGCTTAGTAATGTCAGTTCATAGAGTCAAACTGAAGTCAAAACTGATTAGATGCATACAAGCCCATAAAGCCATTTTCCTATAGGGAGATGTAGAAGTTAACTCTGGCTCACAGTCTTCCTTTTGTGAAATACACATGACTCACCATTTTCACAGTGGAAAATATGTTCTTATCACAGACATAGAAGATAAATCCGGCCTACTTAAATTCCCATCAGGAAATATAAATATAATCTTACCAGTTTTCCCATTAGAAAAAATATGGCTCCTCCAGAAACATAGAAGTATCTTTTGGCTGCTCAAATTAACATTGGGAATTATTACAAGTAAGACCGTATGTTTCTTCACATTTTTCATGCTGTTTGTTGTTGTATACATGTGTTGTAGTTTCTCTGTGAGGGACAAGTTAAATGTTTGTATATAATTTTGTGTACAACTTAGCAGTATAAAAATTTCTTTGAGAACAAAGTATGTTTGTCATTCCTTTTCTTTCAGCTATTCTGTTCCATCTACATATTAAGGTGTTACTATATCATGGATATCAGGGATATAATAATCCCTATAACAAGGGAAATGTAAATTGGAATACTTTCTTGAATAAACCCCCATTAACATAGTTTGCTTGCTTTAACAGTTCTTCACCCTGGAAGCCAACATTATATGTAGTAATATGTTCAGGAGAACAGGAGAAAATGAAGTGTTTGTGCTATCCATAACACATCAGAAAGGATTATCAAAGGAGAATTCCTACCAACTAATTGCTGACTTAGCCATGTAAAATAAATATACATATTTTTTAAACATCAGTATATGATTGAAAGAAATATTTTCTGCTAGAATTTAGTGAAAGGTAAGTGAAAATTTCACAATTTTGCAGTATGAAACCAAAAATTTAGATTGGCATTTGGTAGAGAATCTTGTTTAATCTAGCACTAAGGTTGTTTATAATACCTGGTGTTTCTCTTTGAATATGGGCTTACTCCATCTTGTGTACCAGGGGACTTCTCTTAATGCCCACTAAATGGCATTGTATATTGAAGTATCCTTTTCTTTTGGAAAGGGCACAAGTCCTCTCTCTTTTCTTGCTCCCTTCACTCACAGGATGCCATAATGATAAGATATGACTCTTTATCTTTCTAGGAGACTTCTTAGTCCCCAAACCATATGTCACATTGTCTACAACACAATACTATCTCTACACTATCTTCTATTCAGAAAAACCTCATGCCACCACAATAATATCTTTACTACAGACTACCACATTAAAGATATCTCTCTCCAACACATGAAAGTCATCCTGTCCACAAAGGAGTCAACACACTATAAAGTGATGATTCCCATAATAAACTGGTAACTTAATTCTGTTACAATCTTACTTCATATTATTACCTTGTTCTAATCTTGCTTGTATTATTATTTTGAGAGGGCGTATTAACAAGATAAAGCATTTCCATTCTTATATTTTGTAAATGAAACAAATAAATGTTGAATTAATTTGAGATTGTTAAAATTCTTCACCAAATTTTGTTAGTAGACTAACAAGATTAATTTAATCTAAACAAAATTAAGTTAACCTAAATGAATCTCTGCCTCATTATTAACTTTGGGGTTTTTTCATGATTACCCATTCAATCACTGTTTAACTTTAGTGATCTGACAGGAACCAGTGCTTTCAATGTAACTTTACTATAAGTTAATCTAAATAGAATGGTTCTTTCTTCTCTTTTGGTTTCAGAATCTATGTAACTTAGCAAAAGAATGTAGACTTGTTTTCCTTGATTTGTCTTTGTTGATTGATTATAATCTTGATTTTCATATGCTTGCTTCCTTGAAAGAAAATTATGTGACAATCATTTCAAAAGACTATAAAATTATTGATTTTGCTCTTATTCTAGTCTTATTTGAATATTGCTGTTATGTATTATAAAAATTTTATTTACTATCATATCTAAGTTCTTGTATCAAACTCAAAAACTTAGTAGGGACAGGAAGTTATAATAGGCACAAAATTACTAAATGAGACTCAACCACCGCATAAAACTTTAAAGGAAAAACAGTTATTACATAATTACAAAAAAAGTACAAATACAAAGTTCACTCAAAAATTTCCTTTTGTGTGCATATTAAGGCAGACTAACAATCTATATCTATAATTCTCAAAATATGTGTGTGTATGTCTGTGTGTGATCGGATGTTGTTCATGCGTTTCCACAGTTTTCATCTGATTTCGTTGAAATTTTTTTGGTTTGATAAATAATTCTTCAGTGCCAGTTTTGAGTCCAAATTGGCTGGAAAAAATTATGACCTTGAAGGTGAAAAATCGAAAAAACTGATTTTTTACACTTTGCACAAAAATCAAAGGCAAAATTTAATGCCTGTAAAAAACAGTGTACAATCAATTTAGAGAGTTGAAATCTAATGCAAAACATAATTAAAATTATAAATAAAAATTATCGTATATTATTATTATGATAGTTCATGGAAGAGGTTCCTTCCTTGCAAGATTGAGAACATAAAAACATCCCTTTTCAGGGCCACCCCCTCCCCATTCAAATTGTTAATCCCCCATTTGGGGATGTGCCACAGTTGCACCCAATTATTGTTACTAATATCAATTTTCAGGTGGGCCGACTTTAAATTTAAACTGCTTCAAATGAATGACAAAAATTCCCAGTAATGAAACACCTGGTTGAAGATCGGTTATACTGTTAGTTTCTGATAAAATGGATTACCATCAAAAAATGGAAAAAATTACAGTTTGGAAAAAGACAAGAATTTAAAAAAAAATAAAAGAGCAATAAAAGAAGACAGAAAAGCAAAGGTGAAATCACCTTTCAGAAAAAAAGAAAAAACCTACTTTTACTTGCCCCATGAGCATCTATGGAACATAGTAATTTTTGAAAAGTCCCTTTTAAATTCACACTGTTTGTGCTTGGGAATATTTCTTTAAATTTTTTTTTGTTCTTTGTTGTCCAACCACAGGAGAATTTTCACTTGAACTTCAAAATTCATTAGTTTCTCTGCAGCTGGCTGGTAACTGGTGCCTTCTTGATGCTTTCTTCTTGATGTCAAATGCCTTCTGCTCTTTAATGTTGATTTCCCTTGACCCTTACTGTCAAAATGTCTTCTTCTCATCCTGAGATCTATATATTTGGAAAATTAAGCTCACAAGGTTCCCATTTGCTTTGTTACTAGAGCTTGAGGTCAGTATATACAAAAAAAATAATTTTCCATAAACTAGAAATGGATCCTTCACAAGTTTTGGCATGTTTTAACTGCTGAGCCAAAAAAGATATACAAGTGTAACAATTTTTTACACAAATCGTCTGGCCTTCATAAAAAAATACACTTCTCTCAAAAGAACATGCAGTAAAAAAACACCTAAACAATTAAACTAACATTTCAAGACTAACATTTTTAAAATAGTAAAAATAAAATTTTTATACTATTTCATCTTATTTTTCTTACATCATTTTTAAACCAAATAACTTACTATTTCACAATATTAGATTTTTAGATGAATACTTAATGTATTTTTTTTATATGGGGTCTCATTTTAAATTGTATTAAAATCATTATTACTCCCTAGCCACAGAATTGTATGTAAAAAGAACTTGTGTATGTGATCAATGCAATATTATAGATAAAGCCTGAAAAGTTGAAGTTTAGGTAAAAGAAAATGCTGATATATGTCATTCTTCCAAGCTCCAGATTTTGGGGATTTAGGTCATATTTTTATGTAATTTATTTTTTACATTAAATATTACTAAAATAATATAAACTTGTCCTACTTCTCCCTGTGTGTGTGTGTGTCTCCCTGCCCCCCTCTCTCTCTCTCTGTATGCATCTATCAATAAATCTTCAAATTGACACTCCTAAATTTTTACTGTATAATGTTATTGTTTGATGTATGCATTTATTTTCCACTGAATTAAATGCATTGATATGTAGTTGACAAGGAAGGAAATTATATCAAGAGATATTTGTTGTGTAAAATAGATGTTTGTTTTGTTTTTTTCATTTATAGGCTGTGGACTTGTTATGTAAAAAGATAGATAGATAGATAGATAGATAGATAGATAGATAGATAGATAGATAGATAGATAGATAGATAGTGTGTGAGGGATGTGCATTAATAAGAGAAAGACTGATAAGAGAGAATGATGAACTCAATTACAGGTTAGGCTATGTTTATATTTTCCTGAAAATGTGTTTATTTAATTTTGGGGCAGAGCAAATGAGTGGTTAAATTTAGTTAAATGTGAATGCAGAAAAAATGTTCTGGAATTTTAATTTTAGTTAAATCTACAAAAGATAAAGATTTGTAAGAATAAAATTATTTTTCAATAATTTCTCAAATACATTACACACTTTTCATAAAGTATTAGTATCAGTGTAGATAGTGTCAACTGAATTTTATACTTGAAAAAACTAACCGCTGTAAATGCAGTAAATAATAAAATCTTTCAACTTAAAGCAAAAACTTGTGATTTATATAATAATCAACAATATTCAGAAAATCATGCTTTTAAAATCAATACATTTTCTCTATCTTTAAGGATAAACGTTGATTAAAAACACTTGAAGCCAATCATATTTCACTTCCTTTTGAAAAGATCACTTCAAATCAGGTAAGTATTAAATAGCCATGAGGGAAGGGCAAGTAACAAAACTTGACAATATTTTCTACATTTATTTCTCCACAGACACAATCTAGGTCATAGTGGGGAAATAATAAAAGCAACAATGTGGTTGTTGTCATATATTTTCTTATTTATCTTAAATTGTTTAATGAATTCTACACAGTGTGCAGATTGTCCTTACACACATTTTTCACCTTACGGATGCCAGTTATTGGTAAGTATATATATACTAATTTTTAAACAAATATAACAAGCATGATTTTAAAAGTGAAATTTAACTTTTTGAATGCTTAGATTTCTAGATACAGACATTAAAGTGTATCAAAAAAGCCAGACTTGATGTTAAAAGATTATATGTATTATATTTTAAAGTGTCATTTTTTTAAAAGAACACATGACACAATATTTTATAAAAATTATCTTCTTAGTTAAAGTCAGATTTATGACATTTAAAATTATTTTGAAAAATTGGGGTTATTAATGTAAATTTGAATTGCATGGCTTTCTTGTGGCTATTTCTTTTCTTTTTCTTTCATTTCTTTATTTATTTCATTGTTTTTACTGTTGTTGTTATTGACCTTTATTGTTTAGGGTCTAGGTTGTTGAAATATTTATGTACAAATGTTGATAAACTATCCCTGGATTGACACAATAAAATTATATTATTACTTAATTATTAGAATTAATTCTTCTTCAGGTGATGATGGCTCTCAACAATTTCCTATACTTTATTGCTTTTAATAAGATTTGTTGGTGCTACTATAGTATAATATCTACTATTCATTATCTACTATGGTATGATATTTACCAACTGTTCGAAGTATGAAATGGGTTATGGTTAGGGTCAGGAATTAGGGTTACAGTTAGGGTTAAAGACAGTGAGCAATGAACTGGTTAATGTATTAAAAATCATTAACAATTTTTTATACAAAAATTTTTTTAAAATCATCAAATAGTGATTTTAATGTTTTTAAACTGATTTGATGTTATTTAAAAAACAATAAACAGATCATCTGAGCATTTTCCGGCATTTCCATCTTTTTTTTATTTTTTTGTCTTTTCTCCACCCCCCACTCTCTCTTCTTCCATCAGTTTATACAACCTCATTAGGTAGGTAACTAGTTATTTTCATCTGTCCCTTTTGCCTTCAGTATGTTAAATTCTCCAAGCTTTCTTTTCTCATTACATATCCTAGAAATTTCAACTGTCTCTTTCTAATTCTAAGTATAAGTATCCTTTCTATTTCCATTTTCCTTAAAACCTCTTTTACTCACATGTTCAATGCTAGTATTCTCAGCATCCTTCTGTGGATTCACATTTCTGTTGCCCCAAGTTTCTTCTTCATCTGTGAGGAGATTGTTCAGTATTCACTGCCTTATAGGAGAACTTATATTACATAAATGTTTAGCAATCTTTTCTTTGTTTCTGACAAAATTTTCCTGTTTATTAAGACTTTGTTTAGCTTTTGGAAGGCATCATTTACTATTCCAATGTGTCTTCAAATTTCACTGTCACATTTTCTGCTGTCTGTTAGGCAAAAATTTATTTTAGTATTATGGCAGCACTATTACATAATACTGCTAAAATTTCAATCACCACAATGTCTAAACAGTGTCTAAAGTAGTAGTCTTAAATATTCCATTCTAGATCTTCTATATTAGTGACTATTCTCATTAATTAGGTAATTATGCACTTAATATTGTCCACTAGAAATAGTTTCTATACACATAGAAAATAAGATATTGACTTTAAAAAGATCTTCTAATAAACAATGTGAATCAGCATCAGTGATATTTAAAATTATTTCTTGATAGTTTTGAGTGTTGTCTTCTAAAATATGAACACTTTTCAGTGGTGAAAATAGGTTCACTGAAAATTTTTAATGATATTTGCTCAGCACTAAAAGGCTCTTAAAGGTTTTTCCAAAAATGATTTCATGATTCATTGTTTTAGTATAATTTATTATGAGGTTTTATATCTGTCTAGAAAAGATTAAAGGTTTTTTCAAAGAGTATCCATAAAATTTCTTTTAAAAAATAAATAAAAGACAAAAATTATGTTAAGCTAAAATTAAAATGTTGCTGGCACTAAATATTATTAAATAGTAAAAATAATATTTTGGATTTTAAATAAATATTCACCTTTTTAAGAGAAATTGTTAGATTATTTGTTATCAAATTCTTTCAGTATTTGATTTTGTGATGTTTATTTTTATTTCAGCCACAATCAAATAAAAGTTTTAAATTTCAGTGTATTGTAATGAATATTATAGGTAAGTTTAAAATTTCTACTTAACTGTAGATAACATAAAATTATGAAACTTACTTTGATTATTAGGTTATTTGTAAAATGAGAAATTTTATTGCATTTTTACATGTGATAAATATTGTATATAGTAAATGTTGTATATAAATATGTGATAAATATTGTATTTCCTGCTAGCAATGATGCACTAACTTCCAAAATATATTCATTAATTCAACTGAAAGAATCCCTACAGTTTCTTACTAATTACATGAAATATTTCACCTCAAGATATAGAGTAAATTATTTTAGGAAGTATTATGAGATTACTTCGCCTTGTCTGCCATAAGACTGCTTTTAACGACCACCAGGTGGCATACTATAAAGAAGGAAAGGACAGAAACACTCTCTGTTCTTTCTCTCTTCAACCTCATTATACCATAGTAAAAAGACATGTCTCCTTTCACTTTTGGGGGAACATCATAGACTCTGAACCAAATGTCATATTGCATATGACATAATACTACACTATCTCCTGTTCAAAAAAAACACATTCAACCAAAATAATATCTCCACTACCACTTATCGTATAAACATATATCTCTATCCAACCCAAGAAAATATCTCAGTTCAATAAATGAGGCTAAGTTGCTACAAGCTGATGACTCCTTTAACAAACTGATATAATAACAAGCTTTTTAAAGAAATATTTTCCAGTCATATTCTCACTCAGATTTGCAGTTTGTTAAAGAATGGATTTTCTCCCCTTTTCTTAGCTATGTCACAGTTTGTTCTGTATATAAATATACTGTATATTTCCATTTATAAAGCAATCTTTAGAAGACGAGGTCAAAAAATATAGCAAATTTTCATGAATTTATCTTAAACCTGTAGTATAAGATGACCGCTTATTGATTGTATAAAGATGATGTTATTGGAAATGTTATTTATTGTATCCTTAGAAATTCAAAATAAGTGAAATAACAAAACCGATTCTATATCATGTTTTTCCTACAGACATTCCCTAAGAGGGGAATCATTGTTTTGTTTATGTTTCATTATGTTTCTATTGTGAATACTGATTCTTCTTATTCTTCCTTTTCTTTTTTTTTATATCGAAACAGTTACAAACAGCTTAGTGTACTAATGGCCATTTACTTATACTTCATTAACAATCACAAAATACTGTTAATAACAGTTATACTGTACAAACATAGTACATTCCATTGTTATGAGTGCAATCATAACTCGATGTTTACATTTTCTCAGCTGAGCTTTCATGGATACAAGCTGATTTCATTGATATGGAATTATTCTTCAAATAGGCAACTTATTATGAAGTCATGTCAGTAATATATATGGTAGAAATGGTTTTATTACTTTTATTATCAGTTTATTTGATAAATTATTGATTATAGCACTGAGGCCAAGGTAGCCTACTGACAAACATCACTCAGAATTTAAGGTTTCTTTTTTAGAATTGTTGTATAAGATGAAGCCCAATTTTTAAGGGTGACTTTTGGGAATTAAAGGTCATTCTATATACAGAAATATACAGTATATAAAATCCATGTATGTGTTGAATTCATTTATTTTAAGATTGTTCAGATTTTGTCATCTATTTTTTTTAAGTAAGTCATGCTTAATGGAAACAACCTTTCCTTCTACTGACATTAACTGGTCTTCTCATAAAGAATAGAGAAAATTTTGTGTCTATTTATTTTTGTAGATGCATTAGACTTTCCTCAACCAACAACATTTGTCAAAATTGAAAAATATTGATTATTATATCATTTTAGAAGTGAGGTCCTGTTAAAATATAAATAAAGTGTCAAATCGATCCCTGATTTGGGGCTTTTATTTACAAAAGTCAAGTATTAAACTGCGCTTATGCTAGTGATAACTGTGTACTAGAGACCTTATCCTTTTTTTCCCAATTCAGGGTTTTCTTCATTTTTTAAAATAATTTTTTTAGTTTTTAAAACATTTTTTCCGTCATTTTTTTTGGGGGGGGGGCTTTTTCTATGAGTTAACTTCAGTAGTGCCCAGGGTTCCTTATAAATATTAATTTTGAGTCCACATCAGGGTTATTAAAACTGAGAGATATAAGTGAAGAAGTCATACTGAATGTCAACATACATAAAACTAAATTTTTTTTTTTACTAATGTTCATCTAATACAAGGCCCAAGAGCCAATCAATTTAGAGGTCTATTGTGTGGACTTATATTAGCATAGGAGAAAAACAAGCATTAGGAGTATAGCGCTGAAGCAGACTTTAGAAAGAACAGGAAACCTAATCCTAAACAGGGAACAAAGGATAAACCTCTCCTCCTGTTCAAAAGACCAGGGAGGAATGTGAACTGGACAATAGGCAAACTTATCTACTCCTATTAGTGGAGGAGAGAAAAAAAATTAAATAAATAGTGAATAAAATTTCAGAGTTTAGGTGCAAACATTAAGAGTACAGAGCTGAAGCAGACTTTAGAAGGAACTGAAAACCCAATCCTAAAGAGGAAACAAAAAAATAAAGCTCTACTTCTGTTCAAAAGATCTGGGAGAAGTGGGAACTGCAGTTCTAATCTTCTGTCTAAAATATTTACACATATATAAGTCTATTTTGTACCTAAAATAATTTTTAATTGAGATGTAATTTTTACTTAGTGCTAAGAAATTTAATGCAAGAATTGTAGATACAGATGCAAGAAATATGCCTGAATCTTAGAAACCAAATAATACTGAATTTAAAATAATACTAACCTCATGGAAATTTAGCTTGGGAAAGCCAATTAAAAGAATTATAAGCTATAAGATGTCCAAATTGTTTACATTTCAAATTTAGTTTTATTTTTAAACTTAAAGTTTAGACAATTAAGTATTTTATGTAGTAATATAAATTCTTTACAAGTTTCTAACAAATAATTTGATATTAAATATTTCTATAAATTTTCCAATTTTAAAAGTGAATTTTAATGAATATTTTCTCTAAAATGTTAAAATGATGTTAATATTTTAAAATAATAAATGTTGAATTTCTTATTTTTTCATTATAAAGGTTGCACAGTCTTCAAGGAGCATGTACCACCTAAAAATCTCCAGTTGAACACAGTCAGTCTTGTATCTATAAATCTATACAATATCACCTACTCTGATAAAGACAGCTACTATTATGGTGAAACATATCCAGCCTTGAACTACACAATTTCTCTCCCAAATGGTGGTCAGTGATATAATTTTAACATCTTCTACAAAATTATATTACAAAAGATTTTTTTAAATTTAATAGTACTGAATGTAATAAATGCAAACACATAATTCTAATAATCAAAGTGGAAAATGATTTCAAGATACTACACTTTGATCCTAGTCATCTGGACAAGCTTTTTCTTCCGGTTGTTTTTTAAAAAATATAGGAGTGCTAACAGGATACAACTCTCTCTACAGGCTATTATGGCTGCTTTAACTGTTCTGTGAGTTCTATTAAGCAATTACATTGGTGGGGAGGCATAAGCAGTTGTTCTTACTATATGGAATACTATTTTGAGAGTTTTGAGAGTTTTAGAAACTATCCACTTTCAAATTGTTTCCCTCTGTCAATGATGACATAGAGTGGAACACTAAATCTGGAAATCCATGTGTTTATAAATGCCTTTGCTATTGATTGTGCCATTATTTCAGTTAGTGGCTACAATCCTATCCAATGTGCTGCATGATTAATACATTTTAGGAGATCTCTATAAGGGCTTAGGTAAAGGTCTGAATTATTATAGACTGGAGGAAGTAACCTGAAAATATCAATATGTATTAACAGAAGGATGGTAGGTAATTCAAAATTTTGAATGGTAGATTTTGTATGTCTGTGGACTTTTGACTGCTGGCATACTGTACATTCTGTTTGATAGATTTGTTCAAATTAAGCCAGAAATATCTGGACTTTATCAATTGTATAGATGATCCTATTCCAGGATGAGCAAATAAATACAAACTGTCAAAAATAGATTTGTATAAAGGACTTGGGATGAATGGTCTAGGGAACAAAATGGAAATGTCACATACAATTGTGCAGTTACTTGAGAGTGGAGATTCTTTCAGGTTTGGGTAGGATTTAATTTCTTTGTCTTTTGTCTGAGCTTTCACTATCTCTGGCAAATCATAAGTATCTATCTGCACTGCTAATGTGGGTCTGGAGATACAGTTTGCTACAATATTTTGGCTACCCTTTATACATGTTACATCAGCAATGTATTCTGTGTGTAATGACAAGTGACATTGCTGACAATCTTTGGAGGGTTTTGGCTGTGAAAGGGTCCGCAATCTGCATAAAGGTTTTCTGGTCAGTGAATAGTACTACATAACAACCTATAAGATGACAAAAGTGAATCACTTCCAAATAAGCTACTAGAAAGTCCCTGTCAAATGTGGAATATTTAATTTGGGTTTGGGACAACATCTTTGATAAAAATACTGTAGGTATAGGTTTCTCATCAATTAATTGATGTTTCACTTTGAATGCCTGACCTGTTACAGAGCTTTATATCTTCATATGTTTGTTTGCAAATGGAATCACTTTACACTTTTTCATAATGCCATATATACATTACTTTTTTTTTACTTTTTGCAAAAATTATCTTTATTTTGAAAGAACTGGGAGGAGGCGGTCACTCTCACAGTCAGATCTTGGTTATGTTTTAGAAGCAAAACTGCATTTCTAACTCATTTAATGGTGTGTCTCCTCTTGGGCTTTTTCAAATCTGCAAATGTATTGGATATTCTTTAAACCATGTGTTGGAGATTCACCATGCACCATTGAAATAATTTTTTATTTGTGTGATCTAAATCAATTTTACCAACCATTTCATTCTCCTACTCCTTTTTGTATCTAGGTCAATGATGGTAATTTCTTACAACTTACTCTGATTTGGAATTTTGTAGTGAGTTACTGAACTTATCAATTACTTCTTCAGCGCTTTCTGATCTAGATACCTATGATAGCTTCACTGAAAGGGTCCTGTTTGATAATTGTCAGTACCCAAAAATGTGCTTCCTCCTGTCTTTATCTAATATTAATCCAACTCCTTTTTTATTTTCCTGATTTGGTGATTATCACTTCCATTCTCTTTCCATGTTATAACCAAATGCATGCATATTATGAAGTGCTTGTAAAATCAATAACACATATATTTTATGAATACTTATTTTTCATTGTTTCCTATATTCTTTCTACAAAGATGGATATATGATCTGTATCACATTCACAAAAGAACATTCTTATTTGCATTGGATTCTCTGCACACAATCATTAATATCCTATTGTCACTTGACCTGAAAGAAAATTAGAGATAGACCTACATGACCCAAGTAAATATTAAAGAACAGGGAAATTATTTTATATTGCTGCATTAATGAGGAACAGAATATTATTTTTTTGTCAAATATGACAAAAGGATGGCCCATATTGTAATAAAGCATTTCTTTAATAACTTTAAGATCATTAAAATTCTTTTTGTCAATACCAAATGAAAAATGTCAATGAGATGGTATTAATATGCAAGAAATTGATGTTTAATATTTTTATATTTGAGATATGCTTGGGTACATCTTGGCTGTACGTGTTAACATATGGAATAATGAAACTAACAGTGGATATGGAGGAGATGGCATTTGCAGAGTCTTTGCTTTCACCATCAGAAAACTGAGTAAAAAAAACATCCAACCAGTAAGTGACTGTTTTAAAAACTACACTTTTTTTTAGAATAAATGAGCATATTTGCATTTCATCTTTACAGTATGTTTTGCATGGAATTCATATATAAGTGGTTATTAACAAGATATTATTTTTTTCTCAACACTCTTGATCAGAAACAAATTCCTACTCAGTTTGCTATCTTTATTTCTCTAGTTTTTATGAAGTGTATCAATTTATTTCTCAAACTTGTAAAAAGTTATGTAAAATTTCTCTGCTCATATGAAGCAAAATATAAGATGGTAAAACAATGTTGCTTGCTCAAGTAACTTTTGATTTGACTCAATGTGAACTAAAATTTAATTTTTCAGCTATTATCACCTGTTTTTTTCCACAAGAATAATAAGTATATTTTTTCATGGTTAAAAAATGAAAACAAAAAGGAAAACATCAGATCAGTTAAGGAAGAGAGGACATCTGTTGCATAAACAATAAACATGTTATGATGGGCGTTGTTTGACTCCTGTTTTTGGTTAGTAAAATATGGCATATATACATCATAACAATAAAGTGAGACATTTATACATATATAGAAGAATTCATTATCAGAAGGATTTGGCTGTTTGGTAGATATATGGAATTTCTTGCAATGTAGTTGTTAAATGTTTCTGATATTTGTCTTTGTCTTGGTGAATGAATGAATTATTTTGCAAGTGATACGTCTATTATTAAAAGGTCTTTCATTTGTCATACACATGGTCTAGTGCTAGTGGCAATACAGTTCAGTATTGATGGCATAACTATGTGAAACAAGCTCGAAATGTAGTATTCCTTGGAATTTCCACCAGAGATCAAGATTTATTGTTTTCTTTCCACTTCCTAAATGAGTCAGAACTTTCTGGCCAAATTAGTACATAATTATAGTGCATATATGCAAGAACAATTTAACAAAATAAAATTTGATTAAATAGCATACACATGAATCATTCTATTTTTTTTGCAATCATCATAACTCACAAGCAACAGCAGCACAAACCTCTACACAGACTGCCTACACATAGACAGCAATTGCCTGCACACAAAATGTTCTAGCCTGTCTAGTCAGATATAAAAACAGACCATATGTTATCTGGACAGCAGTCTTAATAGCAGTACTGATAGCCATTTCAAACCAGCTAGCCAGAAGTCACAAATGCTCAATGAATCTAACACATGCTGCTCCATGAAATAACTTTCAATTTACATAGTAACTTATAAACTCTACATGAAATAAACTTTATTCATTACACACGCAAAAAGGACTTTTTTCCTTTCCTTGTAATCTCTCTTAAATTTTTAAATAAAATATTGTGTTTATTATAAACCCTCTTCATAATTATTTATTTATTTCTTGATGGAGTTCCAATACTCAAATTATTTATTGAAATTTGAGTTGATGAAACATTTTCTCATATTTATATATGCAAAAAAATATTTTTTTATTTATATTATTTTTATTGATGTCTTTGTAATTGCATTTGTGTGTGTGTGTGTGTGTATATATATATATATATATAGAGAGAGAGATATCAAGGATGCATTTATCCAGTTTTTTGTTAATTTTTGATAAATTTCATAGATCATCAGAGGACAGGATTGTTCCTTCATCAGACATTCTTTCAGTAACTCTTCTTGCCCCCAAAATAATTTGAATGCCTCAAACTTTATATGATGTGATATGCAATCTTGTGAATAATTTAAATTTCTTTACTACAGGCTTTTATCAACCACAAATGCTTCACAGCTATAACTGCTAACAATTACTTTCTGAAATTTACAACTTTGCCATATGCTGCAGAGATAACATACAGCATTATTATTAACAGTAAGTCAAACTTTTAAATACTTAAAATTTGACTACACAATCTCACATTTCATGCACTACTCCTATGTTTGCTTTTTTCAAAGTAACACATTTCATTCATTCAGTTATCTTTTATGAATGTTTTCTTTTACTCTTTCTATTTTAGAAACACTTTAATTTTGAAATTGTGGACTAACTCAAAAATGCATTTATCCAACTGACTTTAAGAATCCTTTTATTTTATTATTAATGTTAAAGTAAACAGTGGGTACAGTTAGCTCTCTTTCTAAGGAACTCTCTAAAAAAGGGATAATTTTATATGTCCTTTATTTTCCTGCAGTATATTCAGCTGGTAACTAAATATGTTACATTGTAGATCTCTCATTTGATTCTTCTTTCCTATATACTGCTTGTCATTATAATATGTTGACTTACCACTGCAATCTAACAAGCTATAGACTCAACAATTAAACATTTTCAAACATTCAAAAGTACTTGCCAATTCTATCTCTGCTGTGAACATTTATATAAAATTAATAGCGAGAAAAAGATGACAGAATCTAAATTGTAATCATACAAGTCAGAAAAAGTAGAAGTAAATCTAGTTGCTTCATGCTAAACTCATGGTTAAATTTTTCATTAGAAAATATTTTTACTTTTTAATTATTAAATGTATAAATGAATTAATATTTCTTTTTCATAAAATTTGTCCATATAGCTGTAATTTTATTCACTCTATTGGCAAGAAAGCTGATAAAAAATAAGTTGAATATTGTGGCACTACATTATGTAAAGTGTTAAAAACTTACACAAATTTAATTATATTGTTTTATATAACATTGTTTAAAAATAAAAAATAGTTTTTATTAGGTACCTCCAAAGATTTGCTAAAAAAGATCATACCATGATGAAAAAAGGCCCCAAACTTGATAAAAACAAAGTTTTATGAAATGTTTAAGTTATTAAGAGGAAAGACCAAAGTTGTTTTTTTTTAATATTTTATTAAATTATTTAATCTTTTTTAGCATGTTCAAAATTTTGGTTAAAAATCTTGTTTTTCTTGTGTCAGTAGATGGGCCAAAGATTAGTATGGAAAATTTTGTGTCTTTTTTGTAGTAAAAAAAAACCCAAAAAACACATTTTTTTGGAAATTCTTGCAAAAATCAAATAATTGTCAGATTTTAAGGAAATCTTTTTTGTTTGAATCAAATTATTTTTTAAATTATTTTTTTAGAAAATCTTCATAAAAATAATTTTTTTTTTTTACATTGGTTAACCTAACTTAATTTTATGAAATTTTGAGAAATTAAAGTTACACCCTCAGATAGGGTTAGGGGGAGTGGAGTTAAAAGCAGGACTCCTTGGAGAATTTAAATCATTAATTTGTCTTTGTCAAACAGAAACACCATTTACTGAAAATCTGCTCTGAATAGTAAAATAAAAAATGCAATAAAACTATAACATTATTTAATTAGAAAAGCTTATAATTGCTTTTATAAATAAGATATATTAAGGATATTATTGTATTAAGAAAACATTTTTTTTTATATAAATAATGAATTTTTACAAGAATTGCTTTCATTTTTTTGAATTAATTTTAATTAGTCTTTTAAAATTCTGTATTAATTTCATCCTTTTAGATGATGTTTTATTTAGTAAAAGCTATATTTACTAATCATAAATAGAAAAGCTTGGTACAAATCATCAAACACCAATATTTTTAAAAGAATTTTGAATTTTTTTGTATGTATAAAGGTGCTGATTTTTGTAGATACAGGCACCCATACATGACATTATCAGAAAATAAGTGCGATAACTATAGTAAATTTAAAACAAGGAAGTATCTAAAAATTAGATTATAGAGAATATTTTCTTAAATTTTTAAGATTACTGGGTAAGATTATATATAAAAGGCGATCATGTTATATTCAATTGTTTTTTTACGGCCTAAGCAAGAAGAAGGGACTAAGCATAAACTACAAAAAGATAGAATGCGTTGTCATCAGTAAAAGTATCAGTCTGAAATGCAATTTGCAGGTTGGGGACACTAAAATCAAGCATTTAAATGTCTGGGAAGTGTTTTGACAGAGGACAGTAGGTGTGATACTGAGATCTGAAGAGAGATTGGGATCGCCAAGGATGAATTCCAAAAACTGGGCAGAGTACTGCAAGACAGGAGAATTTCTATGATGATAAAGAAAAGTGTACTGAGCTGCTACATGACATCTGTCCTCCTGAACAGCAGTGAATGTTGGATGGTCTCCTCAAAGATGAAGAGGCAGCAAAGATGTGGTTCTACAGAAGGATGCTAAGGATATCATGGAGCAAGCGTGTGAGCAATAAGGAGGTCTTGGAAAGGATGCAAACAAGAAGGAAGCTTATACTTAACATAAGGAAGAGGCAGATGAAATTTCTGGGACACGTAATGAAAAAGCAGGGCCTGGAGAATCTGATACTCACAGGTTGAATAGAGGGAAAAAGAGACAAGGGAAAGCATCACATGACATACCTGGTGGGCTTAAGCAAAGTGGGTGGCAAAACATGGTCTGGGGGAGTTGGCAGAGGCACAAAACTTATTGAGAGCTACAAGGGAGAAATGGAGAAATGGAGAGCAATGATTGCCTACATCCTGAAAGGACACAGCACATAAAAAGAAAAGAAAAATATCAACCTTAGATAAATATCAATCTGTCATCAAGATGTCAAATATGTTAACAGCTTAAATAAACAGATACCACTGTGTTAATAAAATGTTTTTCTGTGATATTTTAAACTTAAAGTAAATAGTATTTGTTTCAAATCAGATTAAGTAGACGTTAAATCAGGTAATATTCCTCAAATAAAGTTTTATTTTTGAAAGATAATAAAGAGAATTACATTGTGCTGAAAAGTGACTAAAAAATGGTCGCTAATCACCTATTTTAGCAAAAAAAAAAAAAAAAAAAAAATAAAACTACTTCCAGTGAATTTAAATTAGTTTTTGAAATACAACAAATATTAAGATATTAAATTTATTAATCTATTAGCTTGAAATTAAAACAAAAATAAAAGCTTCAAGGATTTTCATTTTAAAAAATTAATTTTAAAACTGAGGTATTGCGTTTTCTGTGATGGCAACTAGACCGGCATTTTTCAAACTTTTTTTTACTGTAACCCACAGCAAGAACCACATTTTGCATTGCAACACATTATACTTACATGTAATAAATTAAAGACAAACTGTGTTCACTAGGTTAATTTACTTACATCAACAATTTATATGTATATTTCTTATGATCTACACATATTGGAATTTCATGTATCTATTTCTATTATCCATTTTGCTTTTAGTAAAACAAATTTAAAGGAAATTCTGTTACTCAGCAACGAGTTTGACAAATAAGATACACAAACTCAATAAGAACAGACTATATATATAATAGAAGTAAAATTTGTTATTTAGCTGATTGATGTTACCTTTAGCATCCCAACTCCAGAATTTTGTTGACAGACCACTCTTCAGAGGGTATCAGAAATAATTATATTTAAAAAAATAAAATAAAATATAATGAGCTTACCTCAGTGAAAAACTAGCAATGATTTATGAGTGCCATGCTAGAGTTGTTTATATTCTGCACTTTGCTCTAACTTGCATATTTTTTCTTTCTTTTTTGTCACAACATATTTTTATTTATCTTGTAACCCACTGAAAGGTCAGGATCCACAGTTTGAAAATCCCTGACCTAGAAAATAAATTTTTTTTTTAAAATCTATTGCAGTAAGATGATATTTTTTTTCATTTACCAAAAAATAAAACAAAAATAAAAAAAATATGAATTTTTTTTTCTAAAGTACAGTATGACTACGCAATAGTAATTTTTTTACTTCCTTGCTGATTTTTTTAAGAAGCATCTACGACAATTTTCATGCCAGCAACATGTCATGTGTTAGCAGTTGTTAAATGTGTTGCATGGTTTGTGCTAATGGACAGAAAGATAGCCATACAAATGGGTGGATTAAATAAATTATATCGATTGTCAAAAGTTTTAAGAAATTGATGAAAACAATTTTTTGCAAAATGGAAAAGATATTTATCTTTTTGTTTTACACTGTCAAAACTGTTTAAGGAGATAAATTTGAGCTTTTTTTTTTCTTTTAAATTAGAAATAGTAATAATCTAAGTGTTTACTTTAATATTATACTTTTTATTTGTGTTCTTAGCTCACAGAAACAATGGCTGCTTTATCCACTAAAGCAAACACTTTTCACACCATTTTCCACTTAAATACTTTGTTTTATTTCATTCACAGAATCCAACCAGATCATTCTTGCCGTTGCTCCTGTGCATCATCGACTTTCAATAAGTATTATTTTAGGATTTCCAGTGACTAATAAATGTAACAATCTATTCTGTTTGACAAGTTATAAAACAGACACAGAAAATGTTTCTTTCTCAGTAAGCAAAACAAATTTTAGCTACTATTTGACAACTTTCAGTTGAATGTTTTCCATTTATGTTTTCCCTGTTACTTACTGAATAAATGAATTAACATGACATTTCAAGATTAAATTTCTGATTTTAACAGGAAATAGATTTCTAGCTGTGTACTTTATTAAAGGAATGGATGAACTTCCAAAAATCAAGGATGATTCAAGCCTTGCAGCTAATCTCCCTTCTGACTTTAACTCTAATAGTTCAATAGGGAAATAACTGGTTTGCAATTTTCAGTACCTCAAAAAGTTAGTATCATTTCAACTCCAGCTGATGTTTGACTGATGTTGATTACTGCTCTCACTGGGGGATGATAGTCATTGTACATCACCTTCTGATCTTTTAATCTGTTTAATTTTTGTACTTGGTGGGCCTTGAATACAATATGGGAAGCAGTAATATGGAGTGCTAGAGAAAAACAATAATTGTAATATAAGCTCTGGTAAAAAATGGTTACTGAGAAATTATGTTTATAAGACCCAAAAATTCATACACTGATGTCCTCAAGGACACATGACCCAATGGGTAAAAGTGTTGGTTGGATCCAATGACTTGACCCAAAGAGTTGTGAGGTGGCTACTGCAGAGGTGAACAAAAACTTGTCAACTTGGAGAGTTAAGTTAAAGGAAGATAACTGAAACATCTGGAAGAGATATAACATGTGGAACTAGAACAATCTACCCCAGGGGACAAAATAAAGGGTTCAGTTCAAAATTCCAATCACCTGAAGAAAGCTGAAGTGTGCAACTGCCAAAATGAGCACTGACACAGAGTTTTAATCCAATAGCTCAGACTGTTGGCACCTCCCCAGGTAAATGACTTTTGATATTTATTGTATAAAAATATACAATTATGGCACAAGGCCGAAAAGGGGGAATGGGTTGAGACTGGTCATCACTATCTTATACCTAGCTAATCCCATTCACTCATTACAAGCAAATGACTTTTTACCACTGAACAAATTTGTGTATGTCTTAAATAGTGCCTGCTACAATCCCAAGCCTGCCTCTGATTGGCTGAAACAGTCTTATTTAAATTAAACCAACCTACAATTTGTTATGAGAAGGTCTCAGGTTCAATTCCTGATAAGTCACAAGTTAACAATCGTAAATATAGCAACAAAGATGAGGACAACAGTTCGAACAATGTAAATAGTGTAAATGTACACGCCATTGTTAAAGAAGCTAGAAAAATACTCAATTCATGAAATAACCGACTCCTTCTGCTATTCTTAATCTTTACAATAGATAAGGACAAAAATGGAGTATTGATCCCATATCTAAGCAGGAGCTGCTCAATCTTACTTTCTAGCCTGGATAGAGTTCAAAATCATTTACGCAGTCTTGTGGGTGAAGACTTATTTTCCACTCTGCAGCCTCTTTCCCACTGATACAATGTTACAAGCCTATTGCTATTATGAGTTCCATTCTTTAGTTCCACCAGTTTAGACCCTTACAGCAAGAACATGACATTCCCACAAAGTTGATTCACCATATTTCCTCAATGTTCCAAATGTAAGAAGAAAGTTTGATACAGTAAACCTTTTTGCAAGAACTACAACTTTGTGGAACAGACTTCTATGTCGATGCTTCCTTAAAAACCTCAAGTCAATAGTCATTTGTTATTGATTCTCTAATCTTCACTTCTTGCCACCTCGTCTTTCACACACCTCATTCATCATTACCATTTTAACAATAACCGTCTTGAGTCTTGTTTTGAGTTAAATTTAATTTTTAAACGTCTCATTTAATGAAAACAATTAGGTTAGTGAAGAAATATTTGTACTTAATGACATTTGCTATCAATAAACAAAATAAAATTGAAATATTTAGAAGCAAACTGTTGCATACTTTACAGCATTTTGTCATCACAGATATGGTACAATATAAAAGAATTCAGTGAAGTAAGAATTAAAGGAAAAAGTGGAAAATTAAACTTTCTTGACAAAAATGTCTATGCAGGCAAAAATTATTCTTAAATGAAGTCATTATTTATAAGTTATTTTTTTTAAATTTTATCCAGTTCAGTATTTTATTCTGTTTCAGACAAATAACAGTTTTCTGTTTGAAAATCTACAACCAGGATTCTTCAGAGTCAGAGTAAATATCAGTTTTTTTTTTTTTCAGATATATGAAAATACGCTTGCTTTATTGTAATTAGATTACACTAAATCTTGTTACTCTGAGTAACTACTCGAAACTAACAGATATACTAAATTTGTTGACTATTGTAGATGAATAAGTTTGAATTAGCAAACCAAATTGAAATCAAGCAGTAACTGTTACATTTATTTGCAAACTAATCTCATTAGGAAACACCCAAGTCTAATTATCCCTTTCTTTTACATCCTGTTATCAACATGAGGTCTTGTCATTGGCCTGAGAAGAGGCAACTGACTAAACTTTGTTCTTTTTTTTTACTTACTCAGCATTACAAACATTAGTCACTTTTGATAATTGCTAAAGTATTGGCTTGAAATGACCAGAGTAAGTCTCACTAATAATAAACTAATTTTGATTACTATCCATTAACAAATCACTGTAAATTCTAATGCACAAGAATAGATTTTAAAATAATCCTAGATTATAAAGAAATGAAAAAGAGAAATAAAATATGTATGTCTACTCTAATCCTTAATAGTAATTTTATTTGTTTTTTGTAATTTTATGTTATTCAATTTCTTATTAATATTTAAAATTTATTTGAGTTTATATATCATAATTTATTCCATATTAAAATTCTTGTTCAAGGTTAAATCAAGCTGCTTGCCAATTGGCCAAAATATGGAATCAGAAATCATCTTACTTAAAAATATTTCAGGTAATATTATAAATTTAATAGCTGGTATTAATATCATTTAGGAATTGTTGAAAGTACAATTATTGTTGTTGCTTCAATGATCTCATAAAAATATGATCTTTTCACTAAAAACTATTTTGATATATGAGGGTAACTCACATATTGCTTGTAATTTACAAACAATAGTTATTGGGGCTTTATTAATAGTATCACTTCTTGATGAGAATTTCTGAAAATTTGGTTGAAACAAAACCTGTTAACCAGTAAATCACTGGAGGATGAAGTACTTAAACCAAGCATATTTTGTAAATAAAGAATTCAATATTAAGAAATAAAGCATTAATAATAAATAAATAAAATGTTCAATGACTTCTCTTCCAACTCAGTTTCATGGACTTAGATCTGCACATCAGAGGTAAAATAAATGTAATTAAATAAGAATGGATTTAACTTACACTTGACTTGTGAATCTATGCCTGTGAAACACTGTGTTTGAAGATAAGACACTGAACTTTTGTCTATTCTATACAAATTAATTGTCTATTCTATATAAATTTATTGTATATTTGGAATTGTTCTTTTATACATGTTTCATTGAATACAACAGACAAGGAATATTTTGTAATTTTTTTTTATTCAATTTTTCTATCATTCTTACAATATTTCTTTTATGAAGACTAAAGGGTGTGTAAAAATTGTCTTTGTCATCAAAGGAAAACTGTAAGAACACTAGAAATAAAAAACTTGCAAAATATTCCTTGTTCACTGTATTCAGTGAAACATGTGTGTTTGTGTAAGCATCCATTAAAATATTCTAGATAACAAATAGATAACAGCATACATATTCATATACAAACACTACTTGAAAGTTTCCTGTCAGAGCCCTAACAATATTCTGAAATATTAGGTTGGTGCAAAAATAATGTCGTTTTCTCACATAGTAACATGTTAGAAAACGACAATATTTTTGCACCAACCTAACACGACCATCGTGAAATATAATTAGCACTTACTCAACAGTATCTTATGATACCACATGGCTTTGTTGGTTGAATTTGCATTGAGCAGACTGTGGCTACCATAACCAAATGAATACTATTTAGCAGATTTCCCAGTCTTGAAATTCTTCACATATGTTAAAATATAGTTATGAAACTATAACCAAATATTTGTTACACTCCTATCCATTTCCTAATTATTTGCATTTGAAATCTATACTTTCCAACTTACAATGAGATGTGCACTTTTGTTATCATTGCAATATTAAATAACTGACAAGATAATGATATTGAAAATTTTGTTAGATTAGGCAATGGTATTGGAAAGGTGATGTCTGAAATTATCTGCAAAGAAAAGAAGCCTTTTTTGTTTTTTTCCATTATCATTTTTATACCGCAAGCGATGTATAAATGTGAGAATGGAATGTGGGACTAGGAGAGACAGTAAAAGCTATATTTAGTGGTTGTCTGAGACAATACAGTAGTAATCTACAGCTGGACTTACTCTAAGAGTGGACTAAACTCAACTAAATAATAGACACATTACAACAATCATATATAACAAGAAAGTGTAATTAACCTGATGGCTAATTTTGCTAAAGATTACCATTTATACTTACCAAATGCTGACAGTAAAAACTAATATTTTATAATGCAAAATATTGATAAAATATCAATGGCACAAAATCTAAGGTTGGCAACCATCAAATATTCATGTTATGTCACACTTTACAAAAAGAATATTGGTAAGGGATTTTCAAGTGGCTACTGAATTCCAAATAGAATTGCTATATATAATGTGTATTTTGAACCTGAAAAAGTAAATGAAAAGTTTTTGTTTTATTTTTTCTGTTTTGATGAATTCTGCTTGGAAAATGTTACATTTTGTTTGAAATAAAATTTAATTCCTTTATTTTTTCTTCATTCTCTCTCTCTATATATATAGAATCTGAAACTCTATTCAATACGAAGATTATCTGGGTCGTCCTGCCTTTGCTTGTCTCTCTTATCTTTCTTATTTGTTTTTATCGCCTGCGGAAACGGAAATGTATTGGTGAGTTCAATCTGAAATTCAGTTATTTTCACATAATAATAATGATAAAAATTTGTCAGATTTTAGCTTTTAATAATCTTTATTTACATGCACCAACCTGATTATACCCAATAAATTACATTGGGGTTTATGATAAGTTTCACTTATTCTCTTCATCTTCTGCAATTATAAATTTGTTTATTCTTGACATTTACTTCAGTAATAACAATAAGTAATAAACATGCTTTATTAAAAATTTCGAGATTTCTGTCACTGTGTGTGTACGCATATAGATATATGGAATTGACTTTTTTGATGCAGTCACAACTTTGCTGTTGCAAGGCTGAGTGATGACAGAATACCTAAGGTTCTCATGTATAGCCAGCTTGACAGTGGACAAAGACATGTTTGACAGCTGTGGATCAGGTATAAAGACAAGCTAAAGAGTAACCTCTCAGATGTCAATGTGCCTCATACTAACCTTGTGCAAGTTGCCCTGGATAGAAATAACTGGAGATATTTGTGCCAGAGTGGTATCAAAAATTTCGAAATCGGTCATCTTCACTTGTTAATAAAAAAAAGACAATGGCATAAAGTGTCAACCAATGTTCCTGTAGCTATGTCCTGAGATCATCACTGTTGTACAATATATGGACTTGTATGCAGGTCATTAACAGGACTGAAGTGTCACATACAACACAAAGAGAAAAACCGAATAAGGTTGTTGGATCAAAATTGACAGGAGAGTCCGTGTTTGTGTAAAGTTAAAGTGAACTCTCAATAATGAACATGACCAAAACATGCTGACCATGTTTGTAAATCAAAAGATTCTCATTATATATATATATATATATATATATATATATATATATATATATATATATATATATATATAAAATCTACATGTTCATTTAAGCAAGAAAAAAAAAAAAAAAAAAAAAATCATCCTTGATAATGGCTTATAGATTAGCTGAAAGTACTTGGATCCATAGATAATTTGGACAGTTTTTATGCACTATGTCTAGAGAAAAAAAAAAAAAAAAAAAAAAAAAACTTGTATGAATGCAATAAAAATTTAGTAAAAAGCTCAATCTCGATGCTTTATCAGGAATGAAATAATACATTTTAATAAATACACATACTATCTCATGCCTCTAGCATGAGAGAGTTTCATGCACGACAATCTTCATTGTCATTTTGGATTCTGCACCCAAAGATTGCATCAGGCATGAAACAGTCATGCTAGAGGCATGAGATACTATGTATATATATATATATATATATATATATATACACACACACACACACTTTGGCAGCATATTTTCATTTAGAAATGTGTTTGTTTATTTTCAATATATACTTTCATAATCATGTATAAGCTTTGTTTTTTCAGGATTAGAGAGTGCAAGGAAAATACTATATTTATTGCTCTCTTTACATGTGATTATGAAAAGATATTAATGAAAATAAACATCTCTAAATTGTTATATATATATATATATATATAAAAAAAAAAAACACAGAAGGATCTCATTGCTTGCCATCTCTCACTCTTATATACATATAAATTGGTTTCAAATTTTGATGAAATGAAAATTGCTTTTTGACAGAAAAAAATAAAAAAAAAATAACTAGTTTCAAAGATCACTGAAATTTTCATTTTTCTTCTTTCCTCCATAAGTGATCATTTATATAAAACCTTCAATGATTTAAATAGAACTTGGACATTAAAAGATTCCATTATTATTATTGTCCTAATATTTTATTGGATCACTAACATTTTCCCCCAACCCTAGAGTGGCCATTTGAATATTGCCACACAAAATCGTTCTGAGAGAGACAAGATATTATTCATTCATATGAATACAAAGTTTTAGATATGTTATCACTAAATGCATACTGATCAGGACTAATGATTTGTCACACTTCACTTTATAATTTACAAGGCTAATTTAGTAACCAGTGAATAGTTGGAAACAGGTCCTCCAAAGAAAGAATGTCAGTTATGTGTTATTCTTCCTTTGTATTATTCTTTAATTTCTTATTTTTATTATTATAGATCGATCGCACAAATGCGTGATTGATTTGGTGTATGCCGTCAACAACAAGAGAGATGTGATTGTTGCAGAAAATCTGAAAAAATTGATGGAAGAAGAGTTTGAATGGTATGTCAATAATGTTCCAATGGCTAACACTCCAATTTGCTCATGTGAGTTGCCTAACAATGATGTTGTACTTTACCTCACAGCTTCTGATATGCAAGGAAGAGTAAGGTTTCCAGAGGTGTACAAAAACATTCAGGATATTCATGCTCCAGAAAATATCAATATGATTAATGCATTATTGTACTATACACAAAAAAAAAGCCACATTCAGGTTGATTTTCATCCATCATTTGACATTGTCAAAGATATTAAGAAACTTTTCTATTTTGTATACAGAGCCACCAAAAGCAACAGTGAAGCAGAATTATTTAATGAAACGCACTTCCCAAGTGTTAATTATATTCAAAAACTGAAATTCTGGAAAAAATTTGTTAATTTAATTGAAAACATTGATGAATACATATTACAATCATAATTAGGTACACAACATTAGATATCTCAATCTTAGAAAACAAATCTCACTAAAATTTAAAATATGCAGGCTTTATTAAAATTTAGTTTTTGTTAAATAAATATTTAAAGGAGTCATTCTTTTCACTTTTATGTTTCAGTTTTAAACAATTTGCAAAAAGAAAATGAATATACAGTGTAACCCGGATATAAGATATTTTCTCTGGTCCCGACAACTATTATATCCGGGTTACACTGTATGATTAAAAGTTTGTACAAATTTTCCAGATTAAATTTTTCCAAACTTTTCACATGTTTTCCTCAAACTGTTGAAAGAAAACCCATTTTGGATAAAATGCTATGGTAAGATAAAAGGAAATGTGCATGTTTAATTCACAATTTCAATCCTTTTATTAAAACATATCACAATGGGATTGAGTGAAACATAATTTATGGTTGCTTTTTTCTTGGAATACAGATTTCATTTTGCTATATTCTGAATAAAATTGAACATTGCAGCAATTCTACTTTGAATCTTTCATAAAAAAAATGGGATGATACAGCTATAAGATTTGCAATTAAGACAAAATACATGAAGAAATATTTCCTTATTCAAAAGGACCAGTTTTTGTGGTCATAGAAAATTCTATTAAAAAATTAATTTTTAATAAACATTGAAGATGTGGTTTATGTTTATTTCCTCATGTAATTCTTTGTGGCATGAAAACACAAAAGCAATTTGTTTTGTTAGACAGCACATATTTACTATCCAATGTTGATCCCTTTAACATATTGGTGACTAAAGATTTACCCAAACATACCAGCAATCCAACAAATAATGATAACTACCTAGGTGATATTTTTCTCCTGGAACAAAAAATTAAAAAAAAATAAAACAAACAAAACTACATAAAGAAACTCAACTCTGCATTGTTTAGACACTTTTCAAGATCAAGAGCCAGTGAAAAAAGTAATTCAACCAACTTCTCTCTCAACCATACAAGATAGACACTAAAAAAATAATTTACTCTTACAAATTTTTGATTAAATTCAATGTAAAGAGCAAAACTGAAAAATTCAAAACCCTAAAGCACATTTACATGACATAGCAAATAGCTGGACAAGATGGTCTTCAAGTCAAGAAATATTTTTTCAACACGTGCAAACTATTAGTAATAATATCCATTACAATTACTACTACAGTCAACAGGTGAGCAACACTCTTCATTCCCACTACCCTTTCTCTCAGGCACAATCACACCTGACTTCTAGTACAACCAGCAGATAATGTCTTTTTTTAAACCAAAACGAAAAATGACTCATCTTAAAAGTTTGAAGCACACAAAACAGCTCATTTTCTTCTTTTACCACTCACACCATGGAAGTCAACTCCATTCTCAATTAAACAGCAATGATTCTCCTTGGCTCAACAGATAAAGATGTGAAATAATTCTGTCAACCCACTGACATTTCACTCTTCAAAGATGTGATCAAGAACAATTTAATAATACAAAGATAGCTGCATCAGAGAAAAAAAAAAAAAAAAAAAAATGGACAATAATACCAGATATCTTCAAAAGTTCTCACAAGACATACTTCGACACACATCAGAAATTTCACCAGCATTAGCTCAACAACTTTACAAATCAAACCTTCTGCTAATTTCTTGTGTCACCAAGATCATCCACACAGAGCAAAATAAACGAAGCCTTCCAAACAAAAATCAACTCAACATGGAGCATTGGAACAACAAAATTTTAATACCAACTGCTGATCTCTACCTTGATTATTAATATGAAAAATTACATTACCAACATATTTTCCAGAGTGTGCTACATTCTGACTCATTAGAAAATTATACAGCACTCTGATGACACAGTACTTTCATCAACATCTCAACTACACCATTTAACTCTTTTTTTTTCAGTCTACAACAGACAGCACATACAAACTTTATGGCCATATAAGCAGAATAAAATACTGCCATCTGGAAGGGAGGTTTTGTGTATTATTGTACAAGACTGGTATATAAAAAAAAAAAAAAAAAAAAAAAAAAAATGAGGCTCTAGGGTGCAATCCTTAATCCTATATAAAGACTTTATTTATCTCTATAGTCTCTTTTCTTTTACAGCTTCTGGCTATAAGATGTAGTTGCACGCAAGAGAAAAAGTGCCCCCACTAGTAGGGACACATTCATTTTTCACAATTTTTTTTTGTCTACTTTTTGTAATGTTATGCACAAATTAGCACATTCTTATTATAGCATTTCATGTTTTTTCCTTTTTCTCACATGTAATTTATTTTAATACAAGCATTGTTCTTTGTTTTATATTTCCTTTGTACTTATTTTTACCTGGACTCACATGAATCCCCCAATATTGTTTATGGGATAAATTTTTCTATCCAAAGTGTTGATTCCCACAACATAATGGTAACTAGATATTTACCCAAACATACTAGCAATCTCGCAAGAGATCTATGGCTTCACAGGTGTACTAGAAATACCGGAGGGAAAGCATTATTGCTCACAGGCAACAATAGCTCAAATCATATCTACATTCAATGAAGGCAGTACAGATGAATATCTAGCTGGTCAGTTGAACATTAAACAAAATTTTTATATTTTTTTCTCCATTATGACATCTGGAAGATTATAATTTTAAATTACACTTTGACATCTTGATAGCATTAGACCCTGGAGTACTGGCAAAAATCATAAGGACATAAACCCCAGTTGCTAACAAGGCACTGCAAAGATTGGTATTTCCATAATGTGGAGTATGTTCACATGGCATAGGTTGGGTATTTTGGTCTGCCTAAATACATCTAGCTAATTTCACTGTTTCATGATCATTTGCAACCATTCATGAACCCCAAGTATTAGGTTGGTGCAAAAATAATGTCGTTTTCTCACATATGTTACTATGTGAGAAAACGACATTATTTTTGCACCAATCTGATAGGTTATCACAACAAGATAATGTACCATGTCATCAGTTGCCCAACTTGCCTAGAATTAGTTTCAGTAGTATTCTGGAAACTTCCAATGAATGGTGTAGCCACCTTGTACCTGCACATACAAATATCAAAGCTGTGGACAGTCGTTGAGACAGTATGATTTAGCATCTCTTCTGGTCACTAGAATTGAGATAGAAACTTCTAGCAGATGACAGACAAGTTTTTTCTTCCCCAATGTACCACCATAATCCACTTCAGAAAACTGTAAAACATTAAGGTATTATTAAATAAAACAAATAAGTAATAAAAGCTTGAAACATTGGTATTTATTGAGACATTACAAAATATACAATATTTAAATATTTACATGAAAAGTTCAAAATTCTCTTGAATTTGGGAACAAAATATCTTCACAATCTTGGATTAAATCACTTAATTTTCTTTCCATTAGAGGAAAAATTTGCAGCTAGGATGAAGTGGAACAAGTTTAGAGTAGCAACAAATAAAATCTGTTACAAATACTGTTAGGGTTCAAAAAATGATGTCCTCTTTAAAAATATTTTGCCATTTTTCATGAAATTAAAAGTAAGAAGGGGAGAAAAAATATTTTATCTTCCTTGTAAAAGGAAGAAAAAAAAAAAAATCTTGTCCCAAATTGAATAAAAACTTAAATATTAGTCATGTGATATGTGTAGGTTATGTAACCTAGTGCCAACTGGGAGGAGCAGTCTTCATGATGCCAAAAGAGATATTTTCAGCACTCTTCAACATTAAAATTTGGCTGGAGAAAAAAAAAAAAAAAAAGTTGAAAAG
Source organism: Acanthosepion lycidas (assembly GCA_963932145.1). Lineage (NCBI taxonomy): Eukaryota > Metazoa > Mollusca > Cephalopoda > Sepiida > Sepiidae > Acanthosepion > Acanthosepion lycidas. The sequence continues at coordinate 67,789,899 of OZ010597.1, read as the reverse complement.
TATTGAAGAAAAAGAAAAAAAAAAAAATTACATCAGAAAATATTGGAAGATAGGAAGTCATTAGACGTGTTTCTTTATTAAACTGCATCTAGAGATTATATGCAAAAGAGGTACTGTCAAATATTTTATGTAAAATTCATAGATATGTGTTATCCATTGAAATAATTTGTACTATTATGTATAGCAAGTAAGCATGAAAGCAATTAAGTCCCAATTTTCAATTTCAGATTGATATTTAGTATTTTTTTTTTTAGTAATTAGCAGTGTCAAGAGATTATTTGCAAGAACTAGAATTTAGTATTATGGTTCGTATGAAAAGAACTATATAATCAAAGAAATTAGCAAAGGAAAGTCTTCGCTTCAAATTTCTAAGCATTTGAAAAGGGATCATCGAACAATCAAGAAAATATGTCAAATGGGAATTCAACCAAGGAAAAAGAGTCTCAGGCTGAATTCAGGAATTTAACAAAGCAAGATCTATCACATGTCCGAAGAGAATTAATAAGAAACCCAAATGCGTCAAGTGCGTTCATATTTGAGGCCACTGGAGCTCCTATGGTGTCAATGGAAACAAGGTGTAAAGCATCAAGGAAGCTTGCTGATGTAAAAAATCAAATAAAGAAACCCATTTTAACAAAAAAAGAAAAAAAAAGAAGATTGCAGTGGGCAAAAAAATACATGAAACCTGATTTCAGTAAAGTGCTTTTTACAGATGAATCAAGGATCACCCTCAAGGGGCCCGATGGATTGGCTCGAGAATGTGTTTGCCAGCAATATGACTCAAGAAAATTTTTTAAACGCCAACAAGATGGCGGTTGGGATCATGATATGCGCTGGGATTATTGGTAATGAGCTCATGGGTCCATTTAAACTGAAAGATGGAGTTAAAATGAATTCCAAAAGTTACTATGATTTTCTAGAGCAATATTTCTTTGAATGGCTTGATAACCAGTCTTTAGACAAGCGTAGATCTATGATCTTTATGCAAGACAATGAACCAAGTCATGCATCAAAGTTTACTAAATCCTGGTTGAAAGAAAAGGGATTTGTTGAAGATTCTCTTATGGACTGGCCTTCAAATATCTGTGACTTGAATTCCATTGAGAACCTGTGGAGCATCCTCAAGAGAGATATTTATTCTAATGGAAGGCAATTCAACAGCAAGTGTGACCTCTGGGAGGCAGTTAAAGTTGCTGCAAACAACTTACCAGCTGCTAAAATTGCAAATCTAACATCAGATGTTGACAATAGGCTGCTAAGAGTTATTGAAAAGAAAGGAGCATTTGTGCAATAAATTTTAGGAGGTTTTTATTATTTTTTGTTAATATATCTTATTTTTAAAATAAAATGTTTTTTTTTATGTTTTTCCTTTAAGAAATTGACGAATTTGTTCTAAAATCTTTTCATATTTTTTTTACATTAGTTTTGCAAGGTATAATGTAAAAGTATCAAAATAAATAGTTGCAAATAAACTACTGACAGTCAAATTAGTCAGTTTTGTTAAATTAGTAAATTTTTTTCCAACCAAAAACAATAGTTTTCTCTATCCCTCTATATCTAAGTTAATATTGAGTAGAATCTAAACATCATAGGACTTTTAACATTAAAGACGCAACTCTTTATACCAATTCATAACTTGCATATAATCTCTAGACGCAGTTTAAACAATCTTGAAAGGTGACTTTCGAAAGATTCTAATGTAAAAATTTTTTAAAAATCATACCATTTTACATTACAATGCTATCATTAATCAATCTTTAAACTGACTGCACACAGCTGATGACTAAAAAGTAAATTACTCATTTGCATTTACTAGGTTCAAAAAGAGTCTTATAACAACTGCTGAGCAATATGGAGATACAGTTTAGAGAATGGACTGACCACTAACCAAGGCTGTAAGACCAAAGTTTGAAAATTTGTATTATGAAATGTTGAGTAAAACTAATCAGCTTTTTTGAAATATCAATCTCCAAGTGTGTTTGTTCTAACAAACAGAAACAAAGCAATCAAAGTTTATAAAGTGATTAACAAAAACTATAGGAAAAAAAAAAAAAAAAAAAAAAAAAAGTATTTTTATAACATGTTTCATAGTCCTGTTTTGAAATAAGTATTTATCAAATATCCTGTGAGAAGGTTTTTGGATGTACTGAATTAAGGCAAAATATGCATTAATACTAGACAAGTTACAAAAAAAAAAAAAAAAAAAAAAAAAAAATTTTTCTTTTTATCTAATTGAAGATCAAATTTATTTTGCGTTTTTCATTTCCTAATCTATGGTTACTGATCCATCTTGCTCTCAGTCATTAATTGCTCAAATACTTACATATCTATTTTAAAAGCCATACAACAACAATGTTATTAACTCAAACACCATTAGAAATATTTGTTACTTACATTATTTCTATTTAGTTGGATAAATTAAATTCAAGCTTATAAAAAACTTGAAACAAAACTTTACTCACCCCCTTTCAGATTCCATAGTGATAACTGGAGGCTGCGCATCTTGTCGCAAAGAACGACCACACTCTGCTAGAGAAGCTATCAAACCAGCATGACATGTAGACATATTTCCTTCAACTGAAACAGAGAACATTTTACTATTCAATTATATTGATTATATTTTATGAGTTCAGGTTTCTCTTCCAAAAGTTTATACATGGGAAAAAAAAAAAAAAAAAAAAAAAAAAAAAAATGTAATTAATCCTAACAGGACCTGTAAATTGCATTTATATTTTGCATGACTGTACAAAAAAAAAAAAAAAAAAAAAATAAAAAAAAATAAGAAATAAAATTTGCTGTTTAAGATCGTGGCAAACTTATACAAAGGTTTTGCTAGCACAAATTTTCCATCAGAGTAAAATCATTAACAGATATTAAGGTAGTAATTTGTGACATTTAAATATATTTAAATAAAAGATTTTTGTAAATACTAAATATCTCCTTGGTAAGAATTTTCAAGAGTTATTGATTTTCAGTTATTTTATTAAAGGAAAAAAATGTTTAACACTTATTACACTTTGTGCTTCAAATATAGAATTGCAGATAGGTAAGCATTATAGTAACTTACTGATCTAACCACACCAAAAATTTAATGAAGACCATAACAAAAAACCTTTTAATAAAAATAGATAAAAAAAAAAAATCATGAAATTATAAATATAACTGGATAACTTTCATTTCTTTATAAATATGATAATTTTATTAAGTATTGTAAATAATATACTTGGTCAATGAGCTTCTTTACTGTTTGTTGAACAAAACTGTCATGGGGGATCCTTTAATTTTAGGGAAAGAAACAAACTATTAAACTTACTATTGTGTAGACTTAACCTGCATTATTAATATTAATTCCCTTTCTACTGCATTCTTTTTCAAGATCTCTCAATTGCAGTATCTTTGTTGCTAACTTAAAGTTGTTTACTGTTGCCATAGCAGGGTATGACAAAACAACCATGAAATTCAGACAGACTATTGTTCAGGGATTAGAGTCACCTTCTGTGACAGGACAAACTTTTTGTACAAGAAATGAAGTTATATACAGAAAGAGATAAAGGTCAACAAAAATCAGTTTGAATACACTGTGGAATAGATATATCAAGAACGCTGGATAAATCAATTGTGTTTGGTTATTTGTTGACCTTCATTATTTCATCGCATACTAGATATTCCAAGAAGTTTAGATAAACAGGAATTTGATTCTCTTCTGACAGCCCATAAAATCTAAAAGGATTGGTTTATAAAAAGTACATATGTCCCTTAGTATCTAAGTATAGTGAATAATCAGACAATACCTCCTAGACAAAGGCCATGTTGATCTGTACAAATGACTCCAGTTACTTCAGGTACTTTACCCCTGAAAATATAAATAATTGTGTCAGAACATTTTCATCAGGCATGAAAATTGAAAAATGAAAATTACAAAATGATCACATGTAAGAAAAGAAAAAGAAAAGTGTTTAGCAGCTGTAAAGGATATCTTTCCAATTTGTGTTTTTCTTCAAGGAGTCAGTATTTTTGCATTAGATGAGGAGGAGCAGCAGCAATGGAAAGTTGAAGTATCGGGTTTTGGTTAAGGAGATCAACAGGTAAAAGTGAACAGAAATTATCAGTTGATACTTTACAGTGTAAGGACATGAAATCAAGAACTAGGCTACACTGATAGGTTTGTAGTGGCTGAAAGTTCATTTTTGGTAAATTAATCTTGTATTAAAATCTTTTTTGAAAAAAATTTACAGTGTTTATTCAGTTTTTTTCAAAATTACTTCTAAAAGAAATTACAAATTAAGTAATTATTCAGAAATGAAAGTTATCCAATTGTACTTCTAATTTAATAAGTTTTTGTCTATTTTTTTATTGAAAAGGTTTTTGATTGATATATTCATTAAATTTTTGATGTGGCTTTCTTGATCAGAAAGTTACAATGATGCTTACCAGTCAGTTATTTTATATTCAAAGTACAAACTGTAGTAAGTGTCAAACTTTTTTATTGTTTCACTATTCAGTTGCAAAAGCTTTTTTTTTTTCTTTTAAGTTTCTCAAAATAAAGAAGCATATTATAATAGATGCCTACAATTTCAGAAATTATTTGTCACTTTTCTCTCACCACCGTTGCTTTCCAAATCTTTGAAAAAGTTTAAATATTGAACATAACTGGCTAGAAATAAGATTACTTGGATTGGAAACCTTTTTCAAGATACTAATCACTTATCGTGTCACTGACCTCTCAATTTTACTTTCTGCTGTTAAACAGAAACATCTCCCAAAACATTGATTACCACCTAGTGATATTTTTTAAGCTTAACTAAGAATGATGTGCTTAAAGGAAAAGAAAAGTAAAACATTCTTGCACTTGGTATCATAAAATGTTAATTTCATAAAAATAAGATCTTTATATTTTCAACATCAACTCTATTAAATTATTGTTCATTTTGTTCCACTATCTTAATTCTATTTCACTAGAATTTATCTTTCTCAGCAAAGAACTTCAAGGTGACTTTTGCAGTCTTCAAGAGAAAGTTGTGTTTTTTTTGTTTTTTTTTTCCAAATTCAGTAAAGAGCAGAATAAATGGTAGTCTGAATATATCTTGAGAATAATGAGGATGAGTAAAAACTTTTCAGTTAAGCTGTAACAATTTTTTGGCTTGGTCACCAATTATACTGAAATAATATTACACCTCTTAACCAATTCTAGATACTTTTAATTGATAGGTACCTCTAATTGAAAGCAGTACTTGTTTGAATAAAGTTTTTCATCTGTGGAAAGAAATTATAGAGAACTCTTCCAATCTTATAAGTACAGAATCACCTTCGGTTAAAGACTGGCCTGAAAATCATTTGCATTACCACTAAATAGACATTTAGTGGTAGTGTAAATGATTTTCAATGAATGATTTTGAGAGTTTGAATATATTACCTACATTTCCTATATTGTGTAATATTGATTATTCTTAAGTTTTGGTGTGATCATTTATATACCTCAACCAGTATAACCAACCATAAAACTGTAATGAGAAATTTCCAGCACAAAACTTCAAATTACTTTTTCCATAAACTGTATACATTTTGTATTGACATTGAATTTTTACCTTTAAAATAAATGTTACTTATTTTCTTCCATAAAAAAAATATTACTTTTTTCTTTTTAATATTTGCCAATAAGACAACTATCATAATAGAAAAGTGAAAAGTGTTAACACAAAAAGTTAAAACATTTTTCAACAATATATTTTTTTTTTTAAATTAGACAAAAATTTATTCAAATCGTTATTTGCTATATACTGAATTGAGAAATATTTATGTACAAAGAAAAATGTTTTTATTTTCAGTTTAAAAATTAACGTGTTAAATGCAACTAATTTTTAAATTAATGTAGCTTATATCCTAGTTTCTCGAAGTCTCCCATTAAGAATTATATTTTTTGAAAAGTATTTTATAAATTTAATTCAAGCTGCAAAGTACTTTTTAGCAAATTGTTTTTGTCCGACTATTCTACTTGCATCTTAAATATTTATACAACCTAAACAGCTGTCTATATCTCTGAGATGAGGTATTATGATTACTTAATCAAGGACACATGGCCCAGTGGATAAAGACATTGGTTAGATCCAGTGACTAGACCCAAAGAGTTGCGAGTTCAACACCAGCCCATAGCAGTGATGAACCAAACTTGGAGAATCAAGTTAAAAGGAAATAACTAAGACATCTGGAAGAGGCATGGCACGTGGAACTAGAACAAATCTTTCCCAGTTCAGTTCAAAATTCCAATCACCTGAAGAAGGTCGGAGCATACAACAATAGAAACATTGTGAATATGACAATAAAGATAACAGTCCAAAATAATGTAAGTAACCTAATCAGAAAAGTATATTTATTAATTTTAATATTACCACTATTGAACAATCTAGACAATTTCAACTGTTGGCCGAGTGAAGAGCAACTGAACAGTAAATGATGGGTTCGTGGAAATTTTGGTGGGTGATATAGGATTTTGAGTATTGAAAAAAATATTTCAACATATGCAACCAGAAAAAAAAAAAATTCAAAGGAGATATGCAAAGAACTTTTATGAAAAAAAAAAAAAAAAAAAAAAAAAAAAAAACGCAGAAGGCATAACTGGATCACATTCCTAGATAAGATATAAAAAATTTCATGGTAATTCTTAAGAAAGATGAGTTCTTCGATACAATACATCGACTTTATTAATTTACAGTACTAAACATCAGTTTACAGTTCAATTGTTTAAATGTAACTAAGTTCTATGCTAACAGTTTCTTTTCTCACAATTTTTGCTTATGGAATCTCTTCCAGCTTCTTGCTTTCCAGACAAGTTCGATCTTCAAAATTTAAAATGCAATGTCAACTATTATCTACTCTTCTATAGTTCTCCTCAATAATGCTGGTTTTCTAATTCTCTCACACCCAGTAAACCCCCTTGTCTTTGTTGCTTTACTGCCTTACATGGAGTGAATTCAGTTGATTAAAAATAAATAATATATATATATATATATATATATATATATATTCCCACAAACAGGGGATAGTTTGGTATTTTTTATAGTTTTGAAAAGTGTCATTAACATTAATTCTTTAGACAAAAAAAAAAAAAAAAAAAAAAAAAAAAAAGAAAAGAAAAAAAAAAGACATCTTTTTTCAGATATAAATGAAATCCAATAAGACTAAAAACAACAAAAAATATTTGATGAATTTTTAGTTGCTTGTAGTGCTTATTTTTAGTTTCATAATTATGAACAAAAACCATTTAATTTTTTTTTTTTTTTGTCAACACATGCAAAGCTAACCATAAAAGTAAACTATATAGTTTTCAATGGTCAAATTTTCATTCGTCTTGTAACAGCAGCAGCAGCTGTTGAATAAATCAGAGTTATTTAATTTGTTACTTCACTTTGGTATTTTTTTTTTTAACTACATCAAAGTCAGTTTATGAAACAGTAACAAAGTTTTACCAAATAATTTTGGTATGTTTTTGAATATTCACAACACGTAGGAGGTGGAAAAATTTTCAAAAACAAAGTATAGTAAATCCTGATCTAGAGAGAATGCAGGCATATTCATACACTACACTACAGTACACTTTTTGAAACATCAAGGTTAAACAAAAAAAAAATTACCTTACAAGATGTCAACAAACTTACAAACATAACATTTTTGACAAATATACAATCCACTTTTTCTCTCCAAATATTAGAATATCATAAATTTGTATTAATGAATAAAAAAAAAAAAAAAAGAAACTTGTTTTGAAGTTCAGTTACAGTACCATGCACCATTCAACTACTTTTATTCTTGAAATATTGCTCAAATGAGGACAGAAGTATAAATTATTATTATCAAATATGTGAAATATATGTATGTAGGAATATGTAATAAGTTTAATGAACAAATTTGGTATTATTACAAAAATCTCTGTAGTTAATAAAAAAATAATTTAAAAAAAAAAAAAATGTCAGGCTTGCCGATGGAGTTTCCAAAATATTTCGGGAGTTATTTAATTTATAAATTTATTAATTTGTTTAATGATGCAAAGTATATTTTCGTCTATCAACTGAGATGAGGTATTATTACATAACAGTCCGAAAAAGATATTTTTGTTTTAAAAATTCCGAGGCTTAATTGGGGACTCAGTTTTACCTTTTAGTTTTAAATGAATCTCTAAAAATTACCTTTTCTCTGTAGATGCTTACGATTAACTTGTCCTGCATTGTGTGTATGCGTGGTTAGGGGGAGACTTTGTCAAGAAAATGAAAGTTTTAAACTTTTAAACTTTTATTTAAAAAAAATGTAACCTGATTTTACGTCCGCTTTTAAGATGGTAATATCAAAATACAGAAGCCTAAAAAAAATTATTTAATCAACATAAACTAGGGTTAGAATTTGGGGAAAGGATTAGGTTTTCCGTTTTCGTAACACTACGATTACGAATATATAATAAAATTTGTAGGCGGACCTATTTGTGGATTTTTAGGCTGAAGCCTAAAGCCTCCTAAATCATTTTTTTAAATGACGTTTTTAAATGATTTTTAAATCATTTATTGTTGAGATGTATAGCATTTAATTTAAATGCTGTACATCTCAGCAATATATTCAATATTGACTACAAAAAATTGTTATTCCATTAATTTTTCATTCATAGTATTCTCATTTTATAGTTTTTTTTTGAAATTTACGGACGTTCCGGCCTATCACGTAACCCCCCCCCAAAAAAAAAAAAACGGTAGTGCCTAGTTTCTTTAGTATTAAACTTTGAGTACTGTAAAAATTGAAAACCACCTTCTAAAAACTTGAAAGTTAATTTCTGAAATAAATGAAAGTTATTTTAGTTTCAGTCAACAGATTCTGAGTAATTGCATTTTTTGTGATTCAAACGATTTTTAGTACAGTGTTGCGCAAAAAAGTGTTTTTTTGGTAAGCTATTTTTAATAATGTGTAAGTTCATATTAAAATAGGTCCATTGTATCTTGTTTAAGGAAAATGTTAAAGAGTTTTTTTGAGGATCCCACAAAAAAGAAAGAAAAAGTCAAACAAAACGAGAAGATATGGTCAGACTTTAAAAAACAAAAACAAATGATTGTAAAATGTAACGACTTAATGAAGAACTCGGAACAAGCCGAATTAATTATTTTTGTTTTTTTCAAATTATATTGGTGCAGAATGTTGAAAAGATTTAATTTTCTCTTGAAGAAAAATTAAATAAATATGGCACATCGAAGGTTATTTTTCGTTTATTTCGAATAGACTTTTTTTTATTTTTAGTTAGTTTCAATAAGTTAATGCTCGATTTAATTAAATAAAAAATCTGTTTTTTTTTTAATACCCTATATTTGATACTACTTGGTCACAAATAATGACCTATATTTTAGTTCACTTTTTTTTTAAATTATGGGAAAATAATAAGTGCTCAAAAACTGCTAAAGACTTAGACTGCTAAACAGAACTAAAAAAACAAAAAAAACAAACAGATACTGAATGTTAGTATTTGGAGTTTGTTTCGGACGTTCAAATTGTCGAGACACTCGCTCTACCAATTTTAGACAAACTTTGGCATTGCCAAAGTTCACGTGTGTCCACTTTAAAACAAGAAAGTTCATAAAGGATTACAACAGTGATTTTTTTCTATTTCAAGCAGACAATGTTTGAAATATTAAGCCTAAGGTAGCAGAAGTAAACTGGAAATTTACACTGAAATATTTTAATGAATCTCATATTCCCTGGTGAGCCAAAGTACAAAGCTCAAATTCTTCTCTTCACCTTACAAAATAGAAATTAATAATTACATGTCAATTTCAGATAGAAAAATTAAAGAACTCCAAAATATGACATATGTTGTAATTCGACATCACCCAGGAATAATACATCATAAAAAAGTGCTTCCTCAATATTATTATTCAACAAATACGCTTCTTAAACAATGTTACAATTTTAGACAGAACTACAATTTATAAAATGAAATAATTGAAATTGTAGCAACTCTTTTTAAAGGATTGAATTTAAGTTTGTGTATGTTTAGGAAAGAAATGAATTTTTCAAAAAATAACGGGAAGGTTAATAACCAAAGAAACCGAGTCAAAAGAGAAAAAAATAAATAGATTTATAATTGTTTTTAGTTTCTTTTTTACATTTGGCTTGAATAAAATTAAAAAAAAAAAAAACATTACAAATGTGCTTCAAATTAAGAAAAGCTGGGCTAATGTGGTTTAGTCTCGGTGTTTACAAAATTAATTTTTTTCATTATCGAAATAAAAATGTGCTTGTGCGATGCTTTTAAAAATCCAAACTTCTCACACAAAATAAAATTAGAAATGACTTCTCTTTTTAAACACGATATTCATTATATTTCCTAGAGTTAGAGTACAGTTAAATTTAAATATTTACTTACACTTCAGTCAATAACTGATTCATTTGAGACTCCATGTTTAACTTGTATTTCTCTCCTTCAATTTGAAAAGCAGGAGAAAAGAAGTCAAAACAAATAAAGACCAACTGCTGCTAATGTTTGACAAGGGACATAAACGTTCACAGACCTCAACATGGAATTGCTCTCCTCCTTAAATCAGAACAATCAATGACCAAAAGAGGCTGAATAGTTTTTGTAATTTGGCTAATGTTTTACTTACTACATGTCGATATCTCAGCTTTTCTTTTCTTTTCACACTTACTAATTTAATACCAATTACAGGACTCACAGATACGGACAGTAGTTTAAAAGCGGGCATCACGTCATTCCATGATTTCACTCAGGCATGTAAATAAATAAATGAAATTCAGGATAAAAATAAATTAGATATTAAAATTAAATTATTAATTGAATGTAAAATTAAATAAAAAATTAAAAATACATCCTATAAATTAAAAAAACAAAGTAAAAGACTTAGATTAAGGAAAATTGAGGATCTATGTGCTCGATATAGATGCGTGTATTGCTGATTTTGAAGCATAACAATTTATATTTTAAATCATTTCTTTTTAATGACGTTTTTGGTTTTTAAATTAATGATTTTTAAATGCTATATATCAGCAATATATTCAATATTGACGTCAAAAAATTTTGTTATTCCATTAATTTTTCATTCATGGTATTCTCATTTTATAGTTTTTTATGCACTCAAGCTGAAATTTTGAGGAATATAAATTAAATGACATTTTTGTTGTAACAGTGGGAAAAAAACAGTAACATTTTTATTTAAAAAATTTGCCAAAAACAATTTCACTTTAGAAAGGTAGGAGTTCAATGAAAATCAATCAGTTATGAAACTGAAGATTGTGTTGAAAAAGACCACAGCTAACTTTGATGAATCATTTGGAAACATAAATGATTTAATTAATTTATAAATAAATAAAAAACGAATAAGTTTGAATTAAGAACCAAAATTATAGAGGTTTCTGGTTTAGTAATTATCTTCAATAGTATAAAATTGCTCCTTATTTAATGAAAAATGGATTTTGCATAATAACTGGAAAATATCTACACAATGAAATAGTGTAGATATTATAGTGTGAATATAGAAAATTGTGAAATATTATCTGTTGAAGGCTGATTAGTGAAACTTAACAGAATCACTTTGATAGATCATAGTTTTCTTCAAAGTAGCAATAGAACAAATGTACATGCATGTAGGAACCAGCTTGAATTTATGGGGGTCACTCACATCATAGCAGTAGAAATAGCCTCGTGTTCATAGGAAATAAAAACGTATGTTGCAGAAAATAAAACACAGAGAAATAACAGTGAAAGCATGGTAAATTGTACATTCATATCATACATTTTTTTTTCTTTGTGTACTGGTGTGTGCATTTTTAGTTACAACTGTTTCATGATTGCATGTGATAAAACAGAGAAGTATTATTACACGCCATGTCACAGTTGGAAACGTGTTGATTGTCCCAAGGTTGTTGGCGAAGAGATTGGATTCAACATCTTTTGGTGGGATGTCCATATCCCCAGCATCAATAGTTTTGTTGCATGCTGGGGGACTTTTTTATTATTTTTATTTTTTACTTAATTTGTTTTAAAAAAGGTTTAAATATTATTGTTTTATTTTATTTTATTTATAATTCTCATTATTATTATTATTTTATATTTTATTTATTTATAATAATAATAATGTCCCTACAAATTAAAACATTCTAAAATAAATGCAATTAAACTGACTATTTTGAAGAATAGAATGATCTTTGTTCTTATGTTGCAAAATGATATTACAAGCTGAAACTGAATATTTTTATTGCATCATTTATAGCTGCATGGGGCTTAGGGGTTAAAATGAACAGTTGATTGACCCACACCAAGAAGATTAATGAAGGATAATAATGACGATGAAACACACAGGTAATTTTAATCAAACAAGATAAGGAATTTATTTACGAATTTACATGCTTGAATTAGCAAATAATTTTACTCTGGCAGAGAACTTCAATGCTAGTTGCAAGGTACTGAAACAAAACTTTTCACATGACACACTTCACTCATTAATTTAATTTTTCTTCTCATTTTATATCAAAAAGAATTTTGTATCTGTTTATATTTCTGAGATGAGGTATTGTAAATATTTACAATATTTTATTTATATTTATTTATATTTGTCTGAACTGTTGTTCTCATCTTTGTTGAAATATTCACAATGTTTCAGCCATTGTATGCTCCAGCCATCTTCAGGTGATTGAAATTTCAAACTGAACCCTTTATTTCGTCCACTGGAGTAGATTGTTCTAGTTTCACATGCCATTCCTCTTTCTGATATCTCAGTTTCAGTTATTTCCCTTTAGTACCTTTACTCTCCAAATTTTTGTTTACCTCTGCAGTACCCTACACTGCAATAACTACCCTGGGTACCTGACAGCAACTCCAACAATCACAAGAGTGCAAGAAGATAACAACACTTGGAAAACAGCCTCAGTCTGCCTACCCTATGTGAAGTGATTATCAGAAAAAATACTGGTCTATATATGTGGATCAGGATGATCTTCAAATGCAGTTCAACACTTTGCAGATGCCTCTTTTGAGTAAGAACCCACCATAGTGGAGAACATGATTAATGCCATCCCATGCAGCTGTGGTAAAAAATATAAAGGAGAAACAGGCTGCCTCCTTAAGATAAGACTGCAGAACACCATAAAGCTGTAACAAGGGGAAATAGAAAAATCAGGCATGGCTGACAATATATGGCGGGAAAGGGAAGGTCACCACCGCCGTGGGGTGAGGTTAAAATAATAGACATCACTGGAAAATACGAAAAATTAATGAATCAGCACATATGCTAGGCCACAAAAATTTCCTAAGCTGGCCAAGCATAGATATGAATAAAATATAGGAACCAGTAATACAGAATGCTAGAGAAAAAACAATAATAACAAAACATTGTAATATAAATTATGGTAAAAATGGTTACTGAGACATTAGGTTTATAAGTCCTCAAAATTCATACACTGATGTCCCCAAGGATAAAAGCATTGGTTGAAGTAATCTTGTGATCTAAATAGTTCTGAGTTCAATACCACAACAGAGGTGAACAAAAACTTGGAGAGTAAAGTTACTAAAGAGAAATAACTGAAGATATTGACACATGGAACTGGAACAATCCTCCCTGGTGGATGAGAGAAATGGCTTGGTTTGAAATTCCAATCACATAAAAAGGCCAAACAATGTAAATAGTAGACTTTTAAATATAGGCTGGCTAATTTATTTTCTTCTTTTTGGCTGACCAGCTAATTTCTGTGAAGGCATTGGTCCCAAAACAATTTCACATAGGCTCACAAATTCCTTCCCTTCTTTTTCCTCAGTCCTCTTAGTTGTGGAAGTGGACGAAGGGAGTTAGTATTATTTCGCACTCACTAGATTGCTTCCCTTCCCAGATTTGACAGAGTCAAAGTACATTAATAGTAGTGGTATTATCTCTTTTTCAAGTAACAAATCTGCTCGACTTAGTTCTCATACTCTGCTGTCTTGTCTCCATAGTCCTGTCAGTATCTGGTAAGGTATCTCTTCATGTTGGTATTTCTTTAATAATGGTATGTATTGTCTCTTTTTCAAGTAACCAATCAATATTATTTATCAATATTAGGTATTTTTCCATACTCTGTCAGTCCTCAGCCACTCAAATTTATCGTTGTTTAGGTCCTTCGCAATATAGGATTTTGGTGATGGTTCTCCACAGTGGCGTAGCTAGAGTAAACGTCACCCGGGACAGTCCGCTCAAATGTCACCCCAATGACTCCAATTCACCCTATGCTGAATGGTTAGCTGTAGCTAAATTTTCATACATTTACTCTACTGACCGGTATGTTACTGTTTACATGTATGATCCAAGACAAAATCCAATACCACAAAATAATCAGTTCAAATCAAAAGATTTTTAAAATGCAACTGTTCACTTTCAGAACAACTAAATACAAAACACGGCAATACACAAAAGAATGACATTCGATACTATGGTCTTAGAATGAATGTTTTCTTGTTTTCATTGTGGCAAACTGGTCAATGACATCGTCAAAATCTGTTTGTCTTGTAAGCTCGTTTTCAATGGACAGCACAGCCAAATCCGACAGTCTCGATTGGCTCATGGTTGACGTAATTTTCTGTTGCTAATTTTCCGGTGCCCAATTTTCCGTTGCATCATTTTCTGGGTACCATTTAATTATCAATGATGTTTGAAAGTATTTTTCTTGACAAAAATGTTCTATCTAATTTTTAAGCATTTTTCGGAACATTGTAAATCAACTGCATTCTTTTAAAGGTTACCTAGAGAATTTATGCAAAGTTTATTCCAATTAATCATCCCAACACTAGTAGATATATTCAAAAGTATATCGCTCACTCAATGGAAAATTGTATCTCAGCGAATTGATACACAGGCAAGACTGAAATTGTTGCACTTTTGGCTTCGTATTTCGCTTTGTTGTTATTAATGATGCAGAGTTAAAACACCATATCATCCGATAAAATGTTACAACAATGTCTCTTGTTAGTAACCAAGATTGTAGCAACTGAAACACATGAAAGCTGAAAACATTGGTATTTTACCTACTCACAAATTTCCCGACAATTTATTAGAAAATTTCTGGCGGGGGAACAAAACTGGGGGGTCATAAATTATTTAGGGCGCGGGGGTCATATGCCCGCCTGCGAAACCCGGTGTCTCCACCACTGTTTTTAGACTATTTTTGGCACCTTAGCCTGGTTGAAAAATTTTGTTGGGGGTGACATTGTGTCACCCCTCCTGTGCTGGCACCCGGGGCGGTCCGCCCCCTCGCCCCCCTAGCTACGCCACTGGTTCTCCATGTGAAATTTCACCAGGTCTCCTATTGTCAGGTTTGATGCTTCATAGTTACTCTTGTCACAAGAGCCTATTAATAGTCTTGGAACTTGTCCATTACATCCCGTTACTACTGTATATGATGAGTAAGTAATTCTGATACCCAAGATTACAATAGGTAGGACTGATAGCCATGATTTCTTCCTTGCAATTTTTGCTATTTTTAGCATCTTGCATGCATATTCAATCAATCTGTTCGTTTGAGGAGAGTATGAAGTTGTTCTTAGTCTAAGAAAGCCTATGATAGCTCTGAAAACAACTATGAAACAACTGAAACTGACTTACTCTATCATTGATGGTATGTAAGGGTACTCCCAATCTGGATACCATGTGTTAATGACAGCAGTAGACGTAGACGTTCTTTGCAGTTATTTCAGTTAAAGGGGCTGTCTCCATTCATCCTTCAATGCAGTCAATCATGGTTAATAGATACTGATATGGTAAAAAATAGAGATCTGTTAGGGTTTTTACTGGTGGTAGTGGACCCACAATGTCGATATGCACTGTCTGAAAGCGATTAGAATGTAGTTCAAAAAGTTGTACGTCAGTTGTTTAAGTTCTTCATCCGATTGATAATTCCCTTTAAAATTGATAATTTCCTGTAAATCACAAAGATCTATTGTTACAGCATCAATTTGATAAACAGACTGCAACAATATTTTTCATACCCTCTTATATTGACCGGATGGGAACCCTAAAAAATAAAAAATCGCTCTCTGTGCAGGGTCTCCGAGCATCACATTCGGCTGACAAAACAAATTCTCTGAAAAAATATATAAAACACAATATAAAAGGAGTCAATCACGAATCTTACCGCCAAAGCAAATATATAGACAAAACGATTCATGATTCACCACATCTGCTTTTAAGAACGTTGACGATGACACTGAATAGAGTCGAGACGAACGGGCAAGATGTCAATATCACCACCAGTGACCCCGGTCAACCGACCCTACACACGCATCAATTCTAGACTCTACCAATTCTTTCCTTCCTCTAAGTTGCTTCCCTTAATCACGTTCTCGGTATCGACAATACAAATAATTTTATATTAACAATTCTTGTTGTCAGGCAGTTATTGCTGTTTTCGTTAGTTCTCCCAACCAACCAGAATCGGAACATAACAACATCACACTAGAAACAAACACAGTAGCATCCGACTGGACACAAGAGACAGTAGTAGATGACACTACAACTATAAATTTCAAGTAAATGCCAACATAATACCCAAGAATGTACTGCGTACATTTTACACCAGTCCTCTACAGGCAACTGAATAGATAAAGTCGGAAAAACTTCTCATTAGACTTTGCCTTAAAACATTATTAACCACATTTAATCGTTTATTCTATCTACGCACAAAAATACATCTGTATTTCGGAAAAGACATATTGAACTTAAAAAAAAACAGCAGCAGAAATATTACAATCTACATACAGGAAAAGAACTCGTTTCGTGTACTAGTACAATTAGATCACAGACCTGAGCACCAGTTCTGGTCTCCTTCGTCGCCAACGCCGTAACCTCAACAACCAATCTCCAACGCGTTTCACAACGAATCAACCTACCATCGTGACTTCGATCAATTAACCCGTCAACCCGCCTTACTGGGCAGTTTGGCTTCAGCATTTTGGCATCACATGACTACCAGCCTATGAAACAGACCACCAGCCTATGAAACAGCCTACCACGTCAATTTTAACCTTAAAGAAAGGCGTGCGTCAAACCCCATCAACGTCTAATCCGCTTCGGACCTATACACTGACACCAACAGTGATTTTGGCCAACAAATCAAGGAAATCGATCAACTCCCGGCTCTACCAACGATACTCTTACACCTAATCGCTTTCCTTACCAACGACAACTAAGAAACCACATATGAACAAATTTTGTCACCTTTCATATAATTATGTACATATTCTGAATTTTGACTAATACACGTTGTTGAAATATTAATTTTTGTTTTGTTGGGTTGTTATTTTATCTATCTCAAGGAGCTCTCAAACAAGAATAAATACAAAGTACTAAAAGGAAATGAAAAGAAGGGTGCCAAGATACGCTTACCATTTTTATTAAATGTAAAACAAATGTAAAACCTTTTACTTATGGTGAGCTGAGGTCGTCAACTAACATCTATGAAAATCTTTGTTCCTCACGGTGTAAGTCTGAAAGTTAGTTGTAGCACATGTTGTTTAAACCTCTTTTCTGAACCGGACTGGATCTAACTGTGGCAATGGCCTTAATCCATCTCGGATGTCTCTACTGTTCCAAGGTAATTAACTCACCCAACTTATCTGCTCACTAGGTGGAGTGTTCTATTTAAAACCCTACAGTTTGTTCCTTTCTTTTGCAAACAAACGCTCGTTAGAACAAGATCATACATTGTCACAACTAGGAAAACATATCGAATAAATATACGACACATACGCCCATCAAGAGTAATAACAACTGTTGTATAATGTTGTTTCACAACACACGATTAGTAGTCGACTTCCTTCCGTCTAACTCTTTACTCTACACTTTATTTATCCTATAAACAACATATGTAAATAAGTAAAATCCTACTTGCTAGTCCCACAACACCTCTCTGAACCGAAAATGTTTCATGTCTTTTGTTATTCTTGAACTTTTTCTTCAACCTTTTTCCAACTCTCCCCCTTGAGGTTTATGTCCGGTTCTTTTTAATGGAGATATTTGTCTCATTTCATCTTCTTCCGTTTCTGAGTCATTCCCGCTATCATTCATAGGCTTGTTTTCTATTTACATTTTCCTAATCTGAAGAACTCATCCTTTCTTCTTTGTCAAGATCTTCCTCCATCACAACAGCAACAAAAGATCAACACTCATATATGATGAATTCATCTATGAAGAACCAACTGTATCACACACTGCTGAGCAGGCCCTTTCAATCATGCCACATTCAGAAGCTGATAGAATTGTAACAAAAAGTGGTTACGTTCACAAACCCATCATATACAAAAAAAAAAAAAAAGAAATTTAATAATGAACAGAATAATGCCAATTCAAGGAGTATGAGAGTAGTCTACACCCGTGATTGTTCAGACATCATATCTTAGTGATATATACTATGAAAATATTTTTCAGTCAATAATTAACTTTATAATTCTCATATCTTCAGATGGGAAATGTGTTGTATTAATAAATACAAAGTTAATTCCCTTGTAACTATAGTCACTAAACACAGTTCAATAAAACAAGAGCCTGCGACAATGAGAGATAGTCACACCATGGGTTGCTATAGTTAAGTACACTACATTTTGTCTTGTCATTCATTTTCATTCATAGTTGTCCAGCATGGCGGAGTATTAACATGATACATAACAATGATGTGCATCCCATGCCTGTAAAGGATTTCCCACGGTCTATGTTGATACTCCTGTTGCCACATTTGCTCTCATTTGTGTTTTAACAATGCGTCAAAATTGACAAGCGACTGTAGTGTACATGGTTGATCAGAACCTGGCCAGGAGGTGCAGGAATGTTTATTTGACTACTGTTGTTGCCAACATCAAGGCATCATGACGTATCACGGCCAACAATTCTCCTAAATGAGCATGAATCCCCTCGAAAGCCCACAATGTGACCTCTCTCAAACGGTTGTAATGAAAGGAGCACGTGTACATCTCCATTGCATGGCACTTGCTTGCACTGGACTCTAAAGCTCAAACACCGACGGTGCACTGACATGAGCGTTACTACGTTACAAGATGGGCGAAGATTTTGAAAATTTTATTAGAATACCCGCTAACATGTACAGGTCAAAATCGGTATCGTCATCTCGGGTGCTGCAATATTATTTTCCATCGGTGCGGAAACGAACTTGAAACTGTTAGTGTTCCACCAGATAATGTTGAGATTTGTAACAAGAAAGGACCTAAAAAAAAGGAAAAAAATATTTTAAAAAGTAAACAGTATCATTAGAGAGTAAATCTATTTTAACGCAAATTTATTAGCCATCCATTGATAAAATATGAAATGTAAAAATGCTGTCTTTTAAATCGCTTGTGATATTTTAGAATGATGGGGGTAGTGAATTGAAAGGGGAGGGGGGGAAGTGCAGTTGTCTCCCTTGCATCATCAAAGCTGGATTGGTTGAATTTAAATAGGTAACGTGGTTCATTCTAGCTAGTTTCTTAATAATATATTATTAAATTAAGCTTGTTTTGTCCTATTATGCGGTTTAATATTACTTAACTTTATGTTTAGTTGTCATTGTGAACTTACTCTCTTGTAGTATCCAGGATATAGTTTTGAGCAGTAGCAGCTTCACTGGAAAATTCAACAAGGATCTTCTTGGGACACAACAACTCTTACTTTTCTGTTCATCTTATTCTTATTTGTGATCAGCTGGATTTTCATTTTGATGATTAAAACTCGACCCTTCTTTCTTTTTAATCTGTACAGTGGCATGTTCAGTCTAATTTTTTAACTTCATCAATACGAGCAGGACAAAGGATCGTCTTTCTGTAATAAGTAGAAAAAGAAAGAAAAAAAGAAAAAAGCCAACAAGGACAAAAAGAAAGAATTCGCCTGTTAATGTTTTGAAATGTTATCTGTTTGTAAAACGTTTCACGAAAGAAGGAAATGTTATTTGAGTAATTATTAAATAAGGTAAGTAGATGTTTTAATTTAAGTCAGTTTTTTTATGTGTATGTTTGCTATGCTCCTGCTTCGTTTGTAGATTATTTCAGTTGTTCGAGAGAAAAGATGGGTTTTACTTTTACGTTAATTAATAAATTGAAAAATCTAATAAAAACCATCTTCTTATTCATGCTTAGTAGATTTAATTAAGTTTTAAAACTTTTTCTTTCTGATATTTGTTATCAATAAGACGTTACGTACTACTAATTATAATTTAAACAGCAAACAATAAAAAATTGAGCATCGCTTTTGTTTTTTTTTTCTTTTTTTTTTTTTTTACTTAGTAGTTCTCTCGGTACATTCTTATTAAAAATATGTTATTTTTATTATACCTAATTTTTAACAATGAAAAACAAGGACCAATTTTTGATTCCTTGCATCCCAGATGTTATTTCATTCAACTTTATTTTATTGTTAATGTTAAATGTCAAATGTCACAGGAAAAAAATAAATTCTCTTCGAACCAAGCCCCAATTTTTTGTTTAAAATTTCAATCAATGAACTTATTTCTGGCTATTTTAAAAAATTGAACCAATTTTCATTTTGTGGGGTTTACTTTTTCCTTATGGATTAAAAAATTACTTAGAGCTTAAAATTAAAGAATGTGACTCCTTGCAAAACATCCTGTGCTTTCAAATTAAAGGAAACCTAACTAAGTGCTAAGGATTTTAGTTGGATCTTGAATTAACCCACTTTATTCCAATTATAAAGGACAACTAGGACAATAATTGACATAAATCAGTTTTTTCAGTCACGTTTCTTTTCCCCAGATATTTGAATCGAACTAAAATCCTTAAAGAAAACGGTGTATTATGATACAACACCTGTGTAAAAATTATTATCAGAAGAATTAAGCGTTGACGTATCTTCAGTCTGTTCGTATTATTATTTTTTTTTAAAAATGTTTTCTTATGAACGATCTGCCAATGAATGTATAATAAAGAAATAAATGAAAATGATCCCGAATATAAAGAATCAATATTTTTACTATTAAAAAATGTCGGGCTTCTCCTACCAATCTAAGGCTCTATATTTTGTAACGTTTTTAAACTTCAGTTGGGACAGAAAAGTCAAACTGAAAAAGATAGTACAGAATGGTGGTAAGTTTTAGAATAAATTAAAAATATATTGTTCAGTTGACTCGCTCTTTAAGTAAAGTTATATATTGAGCTTGCTTTTTCTACATTATCGACTGACTTCTGTAGTGTATTTATAGATAATTTATTTGTTGGTAGACGTCTTTGCAAATTTATTAACATTAACTGTGGGACATTAAGTATCAACCTTGCCCTTGTATCTTTAATATTTGGAATGCACGAACATATTAATTTGATGTAGTGTAGTACTGTAGTCACTACTACAGCAAAAATAAAAATTAATACCTTGGTTACACTACACTAGAATTTTGTAAGTGTAATCAAGATATATAATTTTTATTTTTCACTTCTTGTGTTCCATTTTTTGAAATATTTCTTAATTTTTCTTTTTTCGTTATCATCACATTCGGTACCAAACGTAAACATCTCTAGCTAATAAATACATTTTGATTGAATGTAAAATTTATACAATATTCTTCATTATAAAGACACGTCAACAGAAGTAAACATTGTAAAAGAAATTAATTAAAAAAAATGCAGAACAATGGAAGTTTTGCGTATCAAGGAAGCGAAATATTTCGGTATCGGTTCGTGCCCTACTCTATCACAGGTGAATAATGTAACAACAGGTTATTTGGGTTGTTCATAAGAAAAATGATTGTAAGTAGGAACATCTAGAATGGGCGGCACTTAACGCACGCTGCTTTTTGTAACGAGGAATTTCAAGATAAAACGGGACCTTGGTACCTGTGAGTGTCAAAAGAGCTGTGGAAGAAATATAGAGAAGTTGTCAGTCCCAAACAGAATACCATTTGGCTTCGTTTTCTCTCTTCTTATCAGAATTTGTAAAGTATCAATAACTGTTTCTTTGTTTAGTTTTTATATCTCAATACGTAACTTTCGTAACCCCAATGCTTTCTCATTAACAGTTTTAGGGTGGGACAGTAAATCATAAGACCAGTTATGATATGAAGAGAAGGGAATGAGGTTTTATCGTTGTACATAGCCTAGCTGCTAGGCCCTAGCAGGTCCTATCTGTCAAGGTCTGGATAGGTGGAACCAAGGAAACTCATCTAAAGATCTGCCATGAAAATAGTGAGATGCCAGCAATGTTTTTTTTTGTCTGTGGGAAAGAGGTTGTAGGATGGAAAACAGTTCATCACCCTCAAGACTGTGCAAACACTTTTGAACTCTGTCAAATCTGGCAAGTAGGGATTAGTCAGCCCAGTGCATATGTAGCAGCAATATTCTATTTTTGATTTGATCTGGATCTTGTAAAGTTAGAGCATGCGGGAGGAGCCAGGACTTTCTAGAGCAGTATAGGGAACCAAGCATTTTTCCAACATTTTTTAGCAATGAATTGTATATACAAGTTTTCTTGAAGTCTAATGTGAGATATTCATTTTTGACAGTCAACACAGGGACCTTCATTGAGAGTAGTGGAGAAAGCCTGGGGGTTGGTTTGTGATGAATATTACCAGCTTGGTTTTGGAGGTATTGAATGTTGCTAATAAGTTCTTCCTTATTGATCTCTGCAAACAAGATCAGAGAGATCAGCTGCCAGTTTCTGGTCATCTGCTATAAACAGTAGTAGCATCTGCATATATTTTATTATATTTTTTATTAGCTGAGAATGTTTTTAGGTAGATTGTTTTATTATATATATATATATAAACAGAAAAATGGTAGGAGCAAGGGGAGAGCCTTGTGGACTGCCTGCATTGATTTTATAAGCTCCTGAGGACTGGCCAATAACAATGAACTTATCCAATAGAAAGAATTTGATAATTGAGAAAACACTCCTAAAAATGGCATAGCTGGGGTGTTTGTGTAATAAATGCTACACCTTATCAAAAGCCTTTGAGTTATCTAAGGCAACTGCTTTCATGATGGTAATGGTAATATTAATCATTTCCTTATAAAAAAACATTAAGCATTCATTGACTGATCACTCAGTGCTGCTTTCGGTTGAAATTTATAAAATTTTTCTCTTAAAACAATTTTTCAGCAAAATAATTTTCTCAAGTCCAGTAGTTGCTATCACTCTTTTCACTACTGATGTGGGTCTTTCCTAATCTTTTATTTGAAGTCATATGAAATGTCAGCATCTTGATTATATCATTATTCTCACTTTGAGTTAAATGTGATATCCCCTTTTAGTAGTAGTTGTTGTTATTGTTGAAAGTCCCCAAATGATGTGGTTTCTATTATTTGGTACAGTTCTTTCTTTGTGATTCTGTAGCACCAGTTCACAATGTTTGAAGAAGGATCATTTTTGCTAAGATTCACAGGCTTCACTCACTCAAAGCCATTTTTAATTATTGATCTTAGAAAGTGGTTGTACACAGCTGTCAGTTTAGATATTTCTGAACAGGTTTTGGTGCATTGCATGGCATCCATATGGAAGTCTTCATCTAACTAGGATATTTAAGGATATGACTTGAATTTTCAGGTTAATATTTTAGTTTTGTAGCAGTCTACCTCTAGCACAACCTATTGTGTGTTCAATTTCCTATTCTCCTAAATTTGTTATAACTTATATACACTTTGTGACCCCCCACCACACACACACACCATCAGGAAGGAAAGTATGATCACTGTCTTGTTTCAAATGTGATAAGGAATGTTTAAATGAATAGTACCCATCTCTTCACATCTATGCTTGCAATACAGTTCCTCTACAAGATCAATGCATTCAGTGGAAGGCAGTTTCTAATGGATGGGAAGAGGAAGTCTTCTTTGATGTATTCATATGCTAGTGTGAGGTCAACATAGCAGGTATACAATTTCCTATTAGAGAGGTATGCATTTTCCTCAGGTTATTTGATGACATATATGCCATCATTACATCCCTTACCAGAACAAAACTCAAACTGTTTTGTGAGGAGTTGACTTTCATAAAATGATGAGTTTCATTGGTATGTTATGTACATTATTTGGACTATTGTCCTCATCTTTGTCGCCATATTTATTACGTTTCGGCCGTTGTATGCTCCGGCCTTCTTCAGGTGGTTACAATGTCGAACTTAACCCTTTATTTCGCTCACTGGGGTAGACTGTTCTAGTTCCATGTGCCATGTTTAATGGATGTCAGTTAATTACTGTTAATTTCCCTCTGAAAGTTCTCCACTGCCTTAACCTGGTATTGAACTCACACTCTTTGGGTGCTGTCACTGGATCTAACCAACGCCTTTATCCAATGTGCCATGTGTCCATGTTCATTAATATTTTTACCATGATTAACTCGACCTATGTAAGTGCAAGGGCCTTGATGGCTACCTTTTTTGTTACCATAATGCATTAATGCATGATGAACCCCACTTTTGGGGATGCATTTTCAACTGCAAACTTCCTTCATAAAATTAAGTATTTAAATGTATTATTGAATGAATTCAATAATACATTTTCTTAATTTTAGAAGAAAGTAAGCTATTTTCAAAAGTTCCACCTTATTGTCAAATGTTGTTTTATTATTCCTTAGTTTTTTAATAGTTTTCTTAATTTTCTCATCATTAGGTTCATTATTGTTTGTTTGGAGACGGACTTTGTTACGATTGGATGTATATTGCTATTTTTTCTATTTCTGCAGCCACCTTTAGTGTGGTAATGTTTCAAATATGATTCAAAGTTTTTTTTGAGATCAGAATATTTCTTCTGTGTTCGTTTTGATTGGCTGATGTTTTCTCCAAATTAACACATTTTTGTCTATGTTGCTTGGCTTCATTAATTTTGTTTCCAATTTTCCAGAGATTTGGGTTTCTCAGAGTATTAACTATTTTTTTTTTTTAATTTTTCTAGTATTTTTCCTTCCATTTTTTATTCCTCATGTGTTTGTTTCTTTCTTGTATCAGTTTTTTAAACTCCAGATTGTCATCCCATGTGTGTATTTTTTTCCTTATTGGTTACACGTGCTTCAGCTAATGAAGATATAACATTATTTTATTCATCTCTCTTTTTTTTTTTGTTTTGTTTATCAAGATTTATTGACCTCAGTTTAATATTACTAAATTCTAAATTTACCCTTTCATTTTTAAGAGCTTGGATGTTATATCTAGGTGTTTTTTTTGTGTTTTATGTGGGTGGAAAGAATTTATTTTATTGGCTGGTGTTGTCAGTTTAGTTACAAGTAGTCTGTGATCAGATCCAAAGTAGGAGTTGTATACTCTAAAATCTATCATATACTGCCTGATCCAAGAGTGTGAGATGTTGAAGTCAATAACCTTTTTTTTTATCTGGACTGTGGTATGTGATGCAGTGTTTCATGGGATGATCAAAATCATGTGTTAACGATGGAATGTCTTTTGGATTAACAAAAGATTAACAAGAGTTCTCCATTGCTGTTTGACTTTGAGGCTTCTGTTTCAAAGAGTGTTATCTTCTTATCAAAGGAGCAAAAAAAAAAAAATTAAATTAGCATTGAAATCCTCATTAATGTACAGTTTCTGTTTTTTTTTTTTTTTTTTTTTTTTCTAATATATAGTTTACTTAATCCTGTAGAGAATTTCTCTTTTTCTGAAGCAACATTTTTTTCAGTTGGGGCATAAACTGATATCACTTGGATTTTGCAACTACAAACAACAATGTCAGTAGCAGTCTTTCTGACTGGTGTACGATATTGTCTATTACAATATTTGATGAATTATGTATTACAATTCTAATTCCATGTTTTTTTTTTCTCCTTGTGGCCAGTCCATTGTCTATCATTATCTTCTGTTGTCTTAATTTCTGTTCTTTTGTTGTTCTCTCTCCTTAACAATGTTTTTATTTTTATCGTATTCTTTCACATAAGTCATATTTATTTTTGTATATAAAAAATTATTTACAAGACCAGAAATTTGAGGAAGGGATCATTAATCTTTAACATTCTGGAGGTGATTTTGTTTGCAAGGGAAAAAATTATTCTGCCACTATAGTGAATGAATAATAGAGTATTTGAATTTTGCAGTTGTGTTGTCATATCCTGCTATGTCAACAGAAAATGACCATGAATGAAATTAAGTAATGCAATAGAGTAGGTACCTCTACGTGATTGCTAGAAAAAGAGCATAGCATGATGAAAAAGATGCCAAACTTGATGAAAACAAAATTTTATCGTCTAAATGTTAGTTATTATGAAGAGGAAAGACCAAAGTTTATTTTAATTCTTTTTAAAATTTTTTCCTTTTTTTTTTTTTTTTTTTTTTTTTAGAATATTCTAAATTTTGATTTGTATTTTTTATATTTATTAAATAACTAACTTTATGAAAACTCTAGAAATTTGATCGAATCCACTTCAGTGATTACAATGGTTAAAAGCACAAGGCTTTGAAGAATGCAAATCATGTTCTTTTTGTTTTTAATTGCCCAAACCTGAAAATCAGCTCTGAATTGTAACATACAAAATTCAATAAAACAAACTTTGAATATACGCTCTTTCAGCGCTAGAGGGCGTCGTCAGTGATGTTCTAGAAAAGGATCATTGGGCAGTTTCGGGTCTTTCAAACATCATACTGCCCTCACCAAATCGACCCCCTTCAGAGCTGATCAGGCTCTGAAGCGCCCTCTAAAAAATGCTTGTTAACACAGACTTTTATAAATACCCCGTATTTCTTTAATTATAATAGATTTTTACATTTAAGTTGTTAAAATATAAAATAAGTTAAAAGCCGCATCCACTTTCATAAGTGTCCTTATGAGATAGATCTTTTTTAGCACGTTGTAAATTGTATTGTTTTGACTAATCAGAAGACCCACAGTAATTAAGAAATGTAATTTTGTGTTTATAATCGAGCTGTAATTATAAAGTATGGAAGACCAACCAGAATACAATTAAGTTGCGTTATTTGAGTTAAGCATTGTTCTCCGCTATTAAGGCCTTTACTTTTGCAAAACATGTATGGAGAAGTTAATTTGATTTTTCAATTTCAACTGAGAAGGGTACCTACAAGTATCGGTATCATATTATGAAATTTATATGATCTTATTTTTATATTAATCTCAGTTATGACATTTTTCCATAAATGAAATATCAAAATTAATAATGAAATGAATGGAAATACAAATAACACAGTAAAATGTAGTAAATGTACATAAAATTATAGTATTTTATGAACACTTCTGATAAAATTTCATAAGAAAGGTACCTATAAATTAATTAGATACCTTTCTTATGAAATTTAATCTCATTGTTAACAGTCTTATTTTAATTTCTTTATAATATATTTTCCATAAAGCATCATAAATGTAAAGGTGAAAGATAAGTATAAAAAAAATAATTACAGCGCTGAAAGTTTTCCTTAATAATAACGAGGTAAATAATTTGTTCACTTAAATGTAAATAATTTCACTTCTCTCCTTTCATAGAAGGAATTATCCTCACGTAATCCATCAATATGTCATTCATCACCTGTCAAATCACGCAAAAGTTTATGACCTGCTTTGTTTTATTTTCAAACTACATCTTTTTGGTACACAAGCTAAGTTAAGCTTGGTGCAAAATATTTTAAATAAACATTATAATTTCTGATTTTCTTAAAATAAGTTTTGAAAAAATGATAATTGATTTTCTTTTAAGAATTTCAAACTGAGATTTTCATTTTTTTTTATAAAATGGAAAAAAATGGCTGCCATGATCGATTATCTGTCAATTTTGCTGACTCGAATAAAACAAGATTTTTAAGGAAAATTTCAGACTTGCTAGGAACAATTAAAAAATGTAAAAAATACCCCCAAAATACTTTGATCTTTCCTCTTGATAATAACAAACATTTAGACAATAAAATTTTGTTTTCATCAAGTTTGGCATCTTTTTCATCATGCTATGCTCTTTTTTTAGCGATCTTGTGGAGCTACCTACAATAGAGGAGCCTTGATAAACAATGCAGTGGAAAGGAAAGTAGTGAACAATGCAGTGTGTTAAAGGTTGATTTATCTGTTGCAATTCTAAAGGAATAAAACAAATGATTCTTATATTACAATTTAAAAAATCATCTGTCAATTTAAATGCTGCAAAAAATGTGTTAATATGTGACATCTCCCCACAGAAAAAAGCTAATTAACCAGTTAAAAAGTATGTGAACAAAGTAGATATTTAAATTAAAAAATATATAAAAATAAAGTAAGTAAACCATTTCATCATTGCTGGAGAATTTTGCTTTCTGCAAATAGGAATGGTAGGAAAAAGCAAAAATGTGTGAAATTATTAGAAAAAAAAGACCAATGATCATACATTCCCTAGATGCTAAGTTAAACTTTCCTCCACAAAAGAAAAACGAATCTATCCAAACTGGGCTGATGAGTTTTTTCTCAGAAGCATAAAATCTTTATAGATTGTTTTACAATCATTCCAAGATGCCACTCTAAGTTAGCCTCTTTTACATAACATACAATATTTTTCCCACTTTTCATAAACCCCAAAAAGACAACCTATATATACTCTGACCATAATCATACACTGATGCTTAAACTATACAACCAGACAATAGGAAGACAGAAACAAATTATCATGAATTTCTTTCATTCACTTCTCCCAAATTACCAATTACATCATGGCTAATAAGCAAAAAGTTTCTTGTCAACACAAAAGATTAAGTGTGGCCTTAACTATCTCCAGTACCTCTAACCAATTCCTCCCACAGGAGGTTGGTATCAAACCACACACGGAAAATTATGCATGAGCAGAGGTTTGTACTGTGTTTCCTGTTTCAGATGGGGTTTCCAGTTCCTCTTTCTGAGGCCTTCAGAATGGCTATCTGGAGTCTACAGTTCTTGATACTTTTTCTGTAGTAACGAGCCTGAAATCTTATTTAGCTTTTAGAGAGGCTGTTCTGATCAACAGTCACATAATATTGAGGTTTTTGCAGTGCCATGTTGCACATGGATAGGCATCCTTGCAAAAATATCCAGTGGGCAACCCTGAGGTCAGACTATGCTGCAGTCTGAACTAATTTCCAGCCAGTTCATGTTGCCTTTGATGACCAGCAGCTATTAATATTCTTGCCCTTTATCATCTTAAAACTATATCATGACCAAAACAAATAAACAAAATAAAACTAAACTAGCTTGCAAAAAATAATCATACCAATTTTCTGCAGTGCAGAATCATTTCTCTTGGAATATTTTCTAGAAATATTAGCTCTCTGAAACTAACCTATATTCTTCACTATCTTCTCTTCCAAAAGGACTCTGGTATCCATGTGCATGGCCTTGGTGTCTATGTTTGAAAACATCTCCTAATGCTAAGGGAAGTGTCTCTTGAATTTCTGGAGTGTTCTTATATATTCTTCTGACTTCCCTATTAAACTCAGTTAGTTATCTCTTCTTCTTTTATCATTCCCCTTCCTTTCATAATTGTTGCTTGCTAGATAGAATTTATTGAGATAGGAGCAAATGGCTGTCATCAGCATAGATATCAAGTTGACAGGTAATGTCATCAGGTAGGTCATTAATGAATATTAAAAACAAAGTAGGACCAAGGATGGAGCTCTGGGGGTCACCTGCATTATTACAGAAGGATCTAGGAAAGTGACAGTTCAGGACAACTTTAATTTCACAATTTGTTAAAGACTAAATCAGTTCAAAAATTTGCCCACAGACACCATAACATTTCAACATGTCAAGGAGACCAGTATGACAAACTCTGTTGAATGTTTTTGAGATGTCCAACAGCCCAAATTTCACCATTTTTATCTATAGCTTGATAGACTCTTTCTACAATAATCATCAATACATCAGCAGTTGACCTAGAGAAACAAAAGCCATATTACTTGTCTGAAAGAAGGCCCTGCATTGTAAGGTGCCAAACTAATTCAGCATTGATTCAGGCCTCTAGTAATTTGCCAGAAAGAGGTAGAAGGCTAATAGTTGGAAGTTTCAGACAGTTCACCTGAGTTTTTAAAGACTGGGGCAACTGATGAGGATTTCCAACGAGCAGGAAAGCAGCTTACTTTTATTTAATATACTATTACAGAGCAGCAAAGTAATTGCAAGAGCCAAAGTTGCTAGATGCAATACGATGTCTCATTCTCTCAGAAAACAAAAACTTAGCTCCTTTGAGGACACATTTACATTTATCATGTGCAACCATGAACAGGTATCTGTTGTGATCAAAACTGTCATGCTGGTATAGCTGGAAATAGTGATTCCTGTGGGCTATAACAGCAGAACATGTTGGTGTGAACCACTGAGAAGATTGAGCTTTCACCTGGTATTTTTGAGAAGTAGTAAAAGTATCTATGCTGGCTTTGACCCAAGAAGAAACCTCACTTAATTCTCAATGGGATGTTTAAATATATCTATCCAAGAGGCGTTTCAAAGAAAGTCACAAAGTGAATCCCAATCAGCATGCTGGTAACAGGAAAAGGTTTTATGAATAGGAGGTTCAGGTCTAATAGATGATTGGAAGGAAATATCAATAGATACTATAGTATGTTTCAAGTTACCAAGAGGACAGTGTTGCAAAGCTTAATGAGAGGAGGTAAGAAATAAATCAAGTAAAGAGGCATATGAATAAAAACTAAAACTATCAAGAATGGTCTATTTTTGTCAGGTACTTCAGGAGTTTAGGGTTCTGCTCATTTTGCAATAGAAATTCATAGTAAATTGATCTCTGTCAAAGTAGCCAACCTCTAAAATCAGTTTCTGACACTGCTATGGTTACGTATCTGATATATTTCATAGTTAGGGATGCTTAGTAGCCCATGGCCTGACTTTATATGCAGAAACCTGTGGTGTATTAAGTAAATAAAGACCTCATTATCTCCCTTAGCCTATTCCCTTATTAACAAAGCAGAATGACAATGATTTGCCACAGGTCAGTTGTCTCCCTGTTCATGATGACTTGCCCAGCAAATTCAAATGTCAGTTATATTCAACTTATTTCTTTAGATGTGAACAATGACGTCATATCATAACATGATGTCAGAATAATGTGACCCACCCACAAGTACAAAAACGAATACAAAAGTGTGGAAACAACCAACACTGGAAATGACAACAAAAACAAATGAAGTATTCCTTGGTTTGAAACAAAGTTGCATTGTTAATAGTAGTAATATGAATACAACATACACTCTAAAGAAGTAAACATGAATCAAAGAAAATGAATTTGAAACCACCAAAAATCCTACACTTTGAGGAAACTTGGACAAAAATGATATGACTTTTATTTGCTCGCTGCTGGAGTGATAGGAAAAGATAAACTAATATGTAACACTGATCCTCTCACAGTGTCAGTTGTAACGTGATCTCTGGTCAAGGCGTCCATGTGACACCGTATCCTAACCCCACTGGGCTGACGTCATCCACAAGACCGGCCGTTGGTCCTGTATGGTCCAGTATTACAGGTGAAACTTAAGTCTCTGGTTTCAAATGTCAATTCAATTCCACTCATTAGCCACATTGTGATTTTTGATCTTGGCAAGTAGAATTCCAAAAGCTCCCTGATGGTCTACCTGCAAGCTTGTTGGGTGAGAATTAGGTTAACAGCAAATAAATATGGCCGATCCAATTTTGGAGAGATAAAAGTTTTATATAAAACGTCAACAATACATATAATAATACAATTCTCATGCCAAAATGTTGAATGTCTCTTGTATGTGAATGATGATCAACAAAACAAAAGGAAATACTTCATATAATCTTGTTAAAGGAGAGAGGTGGCTTTGTTTTAACCCTTTTTGATCTGTTCTTAGTGCAACTACTACAATTGTCGATGAATCCATCCTCAATAGTAGTAATAGTAGTAGTAATATTAGTGGTAGCAGGAGCAGCAGTACTTATATCAACAGCACATGTTAGCGGGCACTTTGTTCCAATATCTGGCGTCACTTCCTCACTGTCTCTAACCCAACTCTGCTCTCCGCTTCTTCTGGTTGACTTACCTCTTTATATAGAGAACTGGTGACATATTTGTTTTTTCTCGAGTGAATGTACTGATATACTTTTATTAGGAACAAGATCAACCCATTTCCCGACGCACTTCTAAATTAAAACTTCACACTCACTTCACCTTTCAGTACACTGACCATATTACCATTGTTCTAAGTTTATCTATTAATAGCTCTGAGCAATTTTGGTAAACTTTACATAGATTCATGCTGTCTTGTTATCGAGAAAATTAATCTTTAGGTCAAGACATTTTTAAATCTATTTTCTATTAATAATCTGATATCTTTTGTACTCTTAAAAAAATAAGATTGTATTTCATTTTCTAAATAAAATCTGTAACGTTAATATTTCAAAGTTTTTATGGCATATCAACATCTTGGTTATTTGAAATTCGGGGGTGATATTGCCCCCTGCCACAAATACATGCCACAACATTCTTACATGTAGCTGGACCACAAGCTCAATAAGTTTTCAGTTCATGTAAGTTTGAAAACCTGGACATTAAAAATAAAATACACTATGTAAAAAAAATAAGTTCTGAGTATACTGCTAGCCAAGACAAAATATAATGTATGTCAGATACTTAGTAAAAGACATGATTGCAAGTGGAATCAAAAACAATGATACACAGAAGTTACTACTTTGGGACCCTGATTTAATACTAAAAACACCATTTGACAAATGCTGAGCAATTGAAATTAGCACAACCCAAATAAAAAACATAAACAGAAAAATGTTAATATTGGCAGTAACATGGATCAAGGGGCTGAGAAACCAAAAAAGGAGGACATTTAAAAATCCACTGTCCCAATATCTGGACATCAGTCCAAAATCTTACATTTTGTGGTAAATCTATATGTAAAATTCTGTGACTTCCATTAGTCTGTCCATCACACCCACTAAAATAGCCATACATTGATCAATTGAAACTAAATTTTTGGGGAAATGCAAGCAGGTAAGTGGGATACAAAGTACAGTTGGTTTTAGTAGGGTTTTAAAGTATTTTTCCAAACAAATCAGCTTATTCAAATTTCATTGATTGAGTTGCAAAATTGAACGAAATGTAGAATTTGTATCTCGACAAAAATGTTAGCGATAACTTCAACAATGCTAAATACTGTGAGGATTTCAACATTCTAATGAAGAAAAATGCACCCACTAAAACAATGCCTTGCTTCTGGAAGAATATATGGAAAATGCCACTGACCCAACTATTTTGCTAGCATGTGCCAATTCTAAACCACAATGAAATAAGCACTAACAAAAGTGATGACTCCTCTTCTTACCAATAATTATTTCTTGATGACATCATGTTAGAAACAAGTGTGGTGACATCTGGCTGAAAATGAGATCAAGGTAAATGACACTCCAACTATTAAATTCAGGCTGGGCACTGCATCTCAGGTCAACATAATGGTCCAAATGTTCTGCATACATTTTACATCAATCTATTACAGACAATCAACGTTCAACTAAAGAATTACATTCAACGCATCATCCAATCCATAGGACAGATAAATCTGAAATGCTCTATCAACAAAGTAAGTCACCTGACATTTCAAGTCATTAACCTGAAGGTCTCACCCATCCTGGGTAAAGATGTATGTGTAGATTTAGGATTGCTGAAAGGACTGGAAGTAAATACTATGAACCTATCACTAGATCATCCACAGTTATGTGAAAGCCTTGGGAAGCTACCTGGTCAGTATTCCATCAATCTAAAACCAGAGAAGCTAAGACAATTTCAATGCTATACTGTCAACTTTGTAATGTTGTACTGAATGGCTGACCAGATAAAAGGACTACCTACCATCTCTAAAACAAGACTGGAGATTCCAAAATGAAATCGCATATCTCAATCAGTTACTTTCTAAAAGTGACCAAAGTGATTGTTCCAGAATAACTCGGGAGAGAAACAGTGAATAAGATTCCCACATCCCATCAAGGAGTGGTTAAAAGCAAGCTGAGAACCAGATATACTATTCTGGCCTGGTATGAATTCTCAAATTGAGGAGGCAGTTGAGAAGTGTTCTAAATATAGAACAGGCAACACCAAAGAACCCTTGCTGCCACATGAGATACCAGGACCCCTTAGTCAAATATTTGTGTCAATCTGTTTACAGTAGAGTGAAATAAATATATACTCATTGTAAACCATTATTCAAAATATATACAGATGTGACACAACTGAGAAAGCAAACCAGTTTTGCTATAATAAATTAAAATCATTTTTCATCATGGAATCCCTGCACAGATGACATTTTGAATTTTTATGCCTCAGGAATGCAGAGCTTACATTTTCCATGATGTGGAAAGATTATATTAATTGCTAGGTCTGCTGCTAGAAAAGTTGGTTCACTGTATCTTGCTAGATAATTTTTCTCATCAGAATATCTCTTACATATTTATAAGTTTACCATTCATCTAGGCATTGAATATTGCTGCCACATCTGGTCTGGTGCTTCTACTATGTATTTAGAGATTCTGGATAAAAGAAAAATCTGCCATGTTATTTGTCCTGACCTGGCATCTCAACTTTGGTCACTTTCTTGCCACCGTAATATAGGTTCCCTGTGTTTTTTTTTTTCTATAAATATTTTTATGGTAATTGTTTTGATGAGCTTTCCTCTTTGATACTTAGGCTTTGTGAATTTAAAAGCAAAATTTTAATGGCATGGCCTCCCTATTTTACAGTTGAAATGGCTAGATGTAACTAAGTTCTCTGCTAACAGTTTCTTCTCTTGCATTTCTCCTTTGTGGAACTTTCTTTCAACTTCAAGTTTGATCTTCCAAAAATTAAATGCAATGTCAATAGCTATCTTCTGTCTTTTAATTCTTCTTTTATTGTTTTTTGCTCTTTAATAATGTTTTTTTCTCATTCTTTCACACTCTGTAACCTCTTGTCTTAGTGGCTTTATTACCTTGCTTGTGGTGAAATGGTTAAAGAAAAAAATAAGGCAACATCACTTTTCAATGGATAAACACAAAATGTATTCCAGAGGTTAAAATTCAAAGAATTTAGGCAATTTTTTAACATATTTTAATAATGATTTTTTAACAGATATACTAGAAATGTATTTTGGAAGCTTAAACACAAACTATTCGAATGTTTCTTTAGACAGTAAGGAGCCATCATTTTCTAACAGATATAGAAAAAATACATGACATGGATGTGCAATGGGTGAAGTTGTGCTAAAATTGAGTAGATACCTAGAAGAGCATTCCATCTAAGAGAAGAAAAACTCTAATTTCAAACCTTTGCTACTTTGTGGCTATACCCAATTGTGGGAAATACCTTTGGGACTAAACTGGAGCTGGAGTACAAAAGACAATCCAATATTCATCCAACTTTGTTGTGACAGCTCATGTGATAACACTGATACCAAGCAGTATCAACCCTTGCATTTCTTACCTTGGACAGCATTAGGGAGGAGAAATCTGCTGTATGGTCATCTGTCAGTCTCCTATAAAACATAAATAAAATCCTGCTCACTCCATTGTCACCTCATTTGTGCTCAATTGGTAAAATTTGCTGTGAAGCACCAACTGAATTTAAAAAAAAAAAAAAATTTAAATCTCACCATGTGCAGATCCAAGGTTTTTTTTTATTCTTTGATTTCTTTGTCATTGGTTATGCTCAGATATTTTAATTTCATAATGTTCATTTACTTCTTTGAATCGGTCTAAATATGATTTCAGTATTTTTGTTTTTTTACATTAAGTTATCCTGATTTCATAATCTTAAAGCCACGATTTTCCAATGTTGGCAATTCATCCTATTTTTGGATTTAAAAACTGTCACTATCATTTATAGATGTTTCAATAACCATTGCAGGAATTAAATAAAAATTTGATAGCATTGATAGATTACCATATAAATGGAAATATCAAATGCCTTTTCATTTTTCATAATTAAGAGGTGCTAATCCACTGGTTGCTAGAATTATAATGATTTGTCTGTGAACTTTATAACTGTTACTAAATTGTAAAATCCAAAATGTTTTCAGTTATACTTAAATTTTAAGTTGATTTTGTTTTTAAATTCATGTAAATTTTTATTTTCTTTCAGTCATATATTTGATCCCTCGTAATGCTCATATTTGCTTGTGACAGCCATGCTTGGATCTGATCAAAATAGTAAACTAAATGAGAACTACTGCAGCAATCAACAACACCAACATCCTCCAACAAGATTGTCTATGGTGGCTCTCCAGCAGAGCACCCTAGAAAATCCAAACAGCACCCCACTTGAAATTGACTCATTGACCAAAGGCCCAACACTGCCTGAACAATCACTCATTAAGTCCTTCAATGAACTCTCTTGTCACTGTTCAGCCTGCTGCCACTGTCACCATGGTAACATACCCTCTAAAGCTTGTACCTACCACCAGCAATCTCCTAATCTATGGCGGGGACATGCAGATACTGCTGCTCATCACCAAGAACAGAATGAAGGGGGCTATGTAGATACGGAGCAGCACAGTAGTGATGGCGGAAATGGTAGCAGTGTTCTTGAAAATTGCCCTCTTGATTTGGGCAAGGATCAGCCTGTAGTTGATGACCAGGACAAAGTTGTGGCACCTTTACCTACTAGTAGCAGCAACAACAGCATTATCAAGACTACTGTGGATGGTCCGAGTGCAGCTCAGTCTCAGAAGCCTCATCTTCCACTCTGTATCTACGCTCGGGGCAAGCTGAACAACTGTGTAATTAAGGAGAAGATTAACAGTGATGTTAAACCTTTTTCTAAGCATGGTGTTAGTCCAAGAAAGTTTCGAAAATGCTCAGAGGTAAGCCTTCAGTTTTGATTTGTTATTTTTGTTTTTGTTTTTTTATGTAGCCTTAAAACTAGATGAAAAGCAGCAGAGTTGATGATTAAATCAAACCAAATTTTGTCAGGAGTTACATTAATGGGATACTCAACTCTTTAATGACTTACAAGACACATAATGGCTTGCAAGCACACACAATGACTTACAAGGCACATAATTAATGGCTTGCAAGATACATATACTAAACATTATTCTACAGTAAAGTTATGCATTATGGGATAAGAATATATGAACTGTAGCTTCATCTTAGGAAGACAAAGGTTTGCAACATTTTCATAAATTATCTCTGCTATCCATGGTTTATTTCTCTCCAGATATATTTGTGCATTGTGTGTCTTGTCTCATTTGTCTATCTACATATAAAATTCTGTGACTTCATTAATCTATCTGTTCATCATGTCTTCTAAAATAGCCATACATTGACTGATTTTCATTTATTTTTCAAAAAAAAAATTAATGAAAATTTTTTTTTAAAAATTGGTTTGCGAAATTGAATGAAACATAGTTTGTAAATCTAGTCCTTAATAATTTAAGTGGATGATGTCATTGAAGTTCTGTGGCTCAGCTGTGAATGATGGAAGTTTTTGCTGCATTTAATAGGTTTACAATGCTCACTACATTTTATATAGTACCATTACATCAAATTCATTTATAATGTAGTACCTACATAAAGGCAAATCTATGGTTGTATACTTGGCAGAACTGCAAGAATTAGAGGGACGTCTGAATGTGGTTTGGTGTACATGTTTGTGGAAAGACTGTTGGGTTCAACATAGCAACATCATCTATTACAATGGTTCTAGAGAGTACGAGAGGTTCTTTTGGCCAATGTGCTAGAGAACAAGGAACACACATATGAAGTCTGATTAAAACGTATCTGGATTGGTGCTATAAAAAGAAACTGACACATATCAATTCAGTATTTAAACTGACAAATATCAATTCAGCATTTAATCTCCTTCTGAAGCCACACAATTTCTAGTGTCATTTCCATTGATGGAAGCATTCCTGGAATTCTTTCATTGGAATAGTGAGCACTTCCATTCTCTTGGATGTCCTTGACATCTTGAAATCTTGTTTCTTACAAGTATGATTTGATTTTTGGAAAAAGATGAAAGTTGCAAGGAGTGAGATCTGGAGAATATGGTGGTTGTTGGACCTGGAAAATGCTGTGTTGGCCAAAAACTGCTACACACAAGATGCACTGAATGATCACATGCATTGTCATGGTGGAGTTACCACTCACTGGATGCATGCAATTCTGTCTTTTTCTGATAAACATTGCAACACATCACGGTAGTACTTGTTTACTGTTTGACCAGGTGGAGCATATTCATGATAAACTATGCACTTTTAATCAAGGAAACCTGTCAACAGTATCTTCACATTGTTTTCTTTGGTCTCGGAGAGATTGTGGGTCTTCCACTGTGGAGACTGAGTCTTGGTTTTAAGTTCATAGTCATAAAGCCATGATTCATTTCTTGTTATGACCATTTTTAAAAATTTTTGTCTTCCTCAACACTATCAAGGAGATTCTGTACAGCTGAAACCCGATTTTCTTCTTGGTCAACTGAAAGCAGTTTTGGCACAAACTTGGTAGACATCCATCTCATACCCAAATCTTCAGTGAGAATGAACTGAACTGTAACTCATTTTCCAACAACTCGGGTAGGGTGATTTGATGGTCTTTCTGAACAGCGGCATGCACATTTGTGATGTTTTCATCAGTTCTGCTGGTTGCAAGTCTCCCAGAACATACCTCACTTTTAACATTTTGTTGGTCGTCTTGGAAATGTTTGAACTGCTCATACCCTCCCTGCAACATTGCATAGTTCTCTGCACAGATAT
The DNA here is from genome assembly GCA_963932145.1 of Acanthosepion lycidas. Lineage (NCBI taxonomy): Eukaryota > Metazoa > Mollusca > Cephalopoda > Sepiida > Sepiidae > Acanthosepion > Acanthosepion lycidas. Next base: position 67,751,268 of record OZ010597.1, on the reverse strand, counting down.
CACCAATCTTTTTGGAAAATTTGATGTAGATTCTCTGCTAAAATTTTTCTGCCATGGTCACTGATGGAACATCAGTGGTATGGCAAGATGACAACTATCTGCACATTTTCTTACCATGCAATACAATACTATAAACAATGAAAATGTGTGAGAATGTTATAACTTATTGTGCATGTGTAACAGAGTTCAAGGTCAGTCTGTACCAAGTGGCTTTCCTCTATGTGCTTTAGTTCCATTATCATAGCAACAGTCCTTATACTTTTTGATTAAACCTTGTATGCTGCTACTAATAAAACAGAGCTGGTCACATGTCTTTAAATTGCTCAGAGAAAGAGGCAGAGAGTAATACATCTATGCCAGTCTTTTCTCCAGGTAAAATGTGAATGTGAAGTTACCTGTCATCAAAGTTCATATAAAGAAAACAATACTCTACCTTTATTATGTTTAAACATTTAAACAACTTCAAGCATTTACTGATTCTATTCTTGTGCAAGTTCATCTTGTCATACCATTGGGTGTTTCAACTTAACCAGCTGGTGTTCTTGAATATATTAACATATTCATCACTGACACACAAAAACTTGGCCCAAATAATGGATGGGTCCTGAATAGCTTTTATCAGCTTTCCCCTAAATCATTTTCCTTTTCCCATTGAATTATATCAGGGCAACATTTAATAAAAATAACATTTTGAATTTTTTTTTATAGACACACTTTATTCCTTCTTCATGGCAACTTTTTCCAAATTTTTGCAGTTTAATTTAGATAATTGAACACATAGTCCTTGCCATAAGTGCAAATTTTAGAATCCATTTTGGTTTATTTTATTTCTCAAAGTTGAGTTTTTATCTCATTCCATTGTTCCGTGAGACCAATTGATTTGTCATTAAATTTGTCATTGAAATAATCCATGAAGCCATTTTTATTTTAAAAATCACTTCCTTTATCCAATACAATTTTAATGTACTTGTTAATTTCATTATAGAATTTTCTAATTTTAGGAAATGGGTAAATGGTTTTCTGAATTTAATGATGAACAAAGAAATATCTTTTTGAAAGATTTATTGGTAAGTAATCTTTTCTGTTTATTATATGCTTTACTTTTTTTTTTTTTTTTATGAAAATTTATGCGGGAACAAATACATTTGCTATTTTCTTAAATATTTTTCAGAATATTTACTCTATTATTTTTTTTTTTCTTTTTTTTTTTTTTTCTTTTTTTTTTTCATTCAGATAACCACAATTGCATTGTTTTTATCTACATTATTGCATACTTATATCATAATGGAATTCATTCTTACATTCCAATAAATAAATAAATTTAGAAACATTTTGCAATGAATGAACTTGACTGTCATGTACCTGGTGTTGTTTCATATTTTTATTTGCCAATAGCAAGGTTGTGAACTGCCTCAGATGCATTTGCTATCTGTGAAGATGGAAGCAAACTTACATCGAGGATGTCCTCCAAACTGCCAAGATATCCTTACCTGGTTACCCACAGATTTGGCAACCAAAATCATGTCTTTCTTAGATCCTGGTAAGTACACTCAATTGTGTATATCATGAATTTTACAATTAAGATTTTTTTATCCTTTGAGAAAATTCTTTTATATTCTGTAGCCTTGTACTTAGCATGAATTTCTATTTTGCTAGTCACCGGTGCTTTGTCTCATTCAAATTTATTGTTTATTCATGTCTGTACATTCATTTAGCTGTATTTTTCAAATATTTCTGTTTTGATTACTGAGTTTTTTGAATGATTGTTATGGAAAACAAAATAAATTATAGAAACAGACATAGTAATTAAATTGATTTTGGAGACTTCATACATCAGCAGCAGTCAGTTTTACAAAATCTCCTTCGTGATTTAGAAAAATAGTCAAATTTAAGATATAAAATGTCTATACTTTTCAATAAAACATTTAAATTGAAATAAGTGAATGTGGTTTTCTTATTCTGTTAAAAAACACAATTTAGTCTATTAAGACTGCAAATAGTCAACCCAAGATAAAAACAGCTATTAGGTTGGTGCAAAAAATAATGACGTAATAATGTCGTTTTTTGACATATTTTTAACGTCAAAAAACGACATTATTACGTCATTATTTTTGCACCAACCTAATACATTGTTTGACTAGTTGCTAGTTATTTTTTTGATTGCATATCCTATTCTAAAATCTTTTCATTCCCTGTTCTCTTGTTATTTCATAAACTTTCTAGATTTTATGTTTTGAAACTAAAAATTACAACAAAACAAGAAGAGGCCAGTTGAAGATAGGTTTATGCAAGATTATTATTTAAAATTTTATCATTAATAGAGTATTTGCTGATTTTTTATTTATTTTTTTTGAGGGTGGGGGGGTTAATATAAAATAGCATTTTCATAATTTATTTTAATTAAATCCCTAAAATCATGTTTTTTTTTTTGCCTCTGCAGTCAGTTTGTGCCAAGCTTCTCAAGTATGTAAAATTTGGCGTCAAGTTAGTGATGATTCTTGTTTTTGGCGACGTTTCTGCTGCCAACCAAAATGGCGTTTATCTAAAGCAGCAGAACATAAGCAAGTCATCTATCACATGTCTCCAGAAGGTTCTATACAGGTAAAATCAAATTGCAATTTCTCAAAATTAAATTTAAGGGTAGTCTAGTAAATTAGAAAAATGACTAATACTTAAGAAAATTTCATGGCTACATTCTACTGGAAACTGAATTCTGTCTTACTCAGTTCAGCTTGCTTACATGGGTAATGAGATAAAAACAATGTTTATTAAATTTATAAAATTTAAAAGAAAAATAAATCTAGATTCAAGCCTAGAGAAAGAATGAGAAGAGACCAAATATGGGATATTCTCTAAATTGTAATGCTTACTTATAAGACAGTGGAGATTCTATTGTAACTTTTTTCAATGTAAAAATAGATATTCTTTGAGAATTTTTATTCACTTTTATATTGAATAATATTATTGTTTACATTTTGTCTTTTCTTCAACTTCTCTACATTTTTGCAATTCCATTGGGGTAGTTAAATACTAGGGAGTGGATATAGCAGCTTTATTTTCATAGAATATCAGATTTCATTCTTATAAACTCTGTTGATATTATGGTAAATTCTGCCAACAAAATTGGTGTTTTTGAATTATTAGACACATTACAGCACTTGGTGATACCCCTTGGAGTGAAAATTTTAACCATGCTATTCAGAATTGTGCCACTGAGGGTTCTTCTTGTTATTGTAAACCAGCTTTTGTGTCTTCTTGGAAATACCAGATGCAATCATAATCTTTTCCTTTTCCTGTTTAGCTGCTGTAGCTCACTTTTTCTGACTTTACTAATATGATAGCCTCTTTGTGTCTGCTTGTAATAATTGTAAATGTGTTTAATGAGGCTAAGTCTTTATTTGCTGAGAGAATGAGACACCATATAGTCTCTAGTGATTTTTGTTCCCCTGAGTACTGACAACTCTGTAAAATAAGCTTCAATCTGTTGTTCACTATGGCAAGAAATGGCTTCTTTAGTTTAATGCCCCCAAAATGAAACTGCTCTCTTTTAATTGTCTTAGAGAAACTCAATACTAACATCCAGGAGAATGACTCCTTGTGCCCTCAAGGTCCAATGTTTTCCATGGACATAAAGTGGAAAGATTATATTGAACCAATTTCTAGGTCTGCTGCTAGGAAAGTTATTTCACTGTGCCATGCTAGACAGTTTTTCTCTCCAGAATCTGTCTTGCACATTTATAAGTCTACTATTCATCCATGCATTGAATATTGCTGCCACATTTGGTCTGGTGCTTTTGCTATGTATTTAGAGGTTCTGACCTGCCATCTTGGCTTCAGTCACTTTCCTACTGACATAACTTTGCTTCCCTTTGCCTTTTATATAAATATTTTCATGGTAATTGTTCTGATGAGCTTTCCTTTGCCATATAAAAATTATTTGCATATATCTCAACACATCACTTTACAGGAAAATTCTACCATTTAAATTTGTCAAATTTAAGGCTAAATATTAATCTAAAAGTGAATAAAACCTCTGGCTGGAATTCTTTCTAGTGGATATATAGAGCAAAATCTCTTATAAAAATTTGATAATGTTGTTAAAACAGTTGTAAAACTCTGGAAAACTTGGTTTAATAATTTTTTATTTTTTATTTTTTTTTTTTTTTTTTTTTTTTTTTACATTTACAGTGGAAGAAAGTATTTGCTGAGAGATTTCGATTACGCAATAACTGGTTGAAGGGTCGCTGCACTGTGCGGACATTTGAAGGGCATACTCAGGGTAAGAACGTCTTCTATTTTGCTTTATAAAACCTTCTTAAAAAGGAAGGGTTTTTTTTTTATGTTTGCCTATTTTAATGTTAAAATTAATAATTTCATAGATTCATACTGATGTACAAGTTACCTGTCCACTATTGGAAATGAGGAATTGGGATTTAAAATAAAAATAGGATCTCTATATTGTGATGGAAAGTTCGGCACCAAATAAAATCACTTGGGCTTAATTGCTGAATTCTACAACACTGCAAGCTCTGTTAACCTTTAACACACTGCATTATTCACTACTTTCCTTTCCACTGCATTGTTTTTTAAGGCTCATCTACTGCAATACTTAATTTCAGTCATGGTCATTATCTGTTGCCATAGCAGGATATGACAACACAGCTGCAAAATTCAAACCTGCTATCATTCATTCTTCAGAATCACTTGCAGTGGCAGGATAAAATTTTTGCTTTGTAAATAAAATCACCTCCAGAATGTTGAGGTTTAAAAGGCTTGCATATAAAATGGTGAATATTCCAGCAACACTTTTTTTGCTATGAGAAATGTTCAAGAATAATTTTTTTTCAGAATTTTTTTTTTTTTATATTAAAATGCAGATATTTTTGTTTGGTGATTTTTTTTTTTTTTTTTTTTTTTTTTTTTTTTTTTTTTTTGTTAATAACATTAACTATCCCATTTCATTAATGGGGAAAAATTGTATTAGTCATTGCTATTGTTTTACTAAGTTTTACCTTAAAGACTTAGTGCTGAGAAAATATTTTTTTGTTAAATAAATTAATGTGAAATAATAAGCTTTTAAAAATGTGTTTCTATTTTTTCTTTGACATCTGCAAATTTTTTGTCATGTGAACTGTCGGTTGCTAAACAATGATGCATTTAGTTGATTGTAATAATCAAATATCTGATTCATTATGAGGGGAAAAACAGTTAAAGAATACTTAAGTGATTACTGTATAAATACAGCACTTAAAGGATGCTATGAGAAACTCTTTCAGATGCAAAATTCAAGATGAATTAAATGTGAATAGTTTAATCTTTCAAATATTTTTACAAAACACATCTACATTTATTTACAATAACAAATGCTCTTCAATCACATACAATTGACTTTCTTTTTGATTTTTCAAATGAAGCAAATATGCACTTGATTATACAAAATTTTTTTTTTTTTTTTTTACAGGTATTTCTTGTATACAATTTGATGATACACGGATTGTCAGTGGTTCATCTGACAAGACAATCAGGGTTTGTACAATTTTCATTCATTTTTTTTCCATTGGGAACATGAAGAAAACGTTTAAAGTGTATACATAGGAGAAATGGGCTTGTTAGCAATAAAATCATTTCTTGCTAATTCAAATATTACTTTTTTTTTTACCTAATAGTTTTTTTGTTTTTTTCTGGCAGTGTGGAAAAATTTTGCTGCAAGCTTTCAGGTAGTTGCAGACTTTAAAAAAGTTGTAATTGAAATTCTGATTTTTATTTGGGTTTGAACATCAAATCATTTGAATTGGCAATAAATTCTCAGCTATCTCAGAGTCCCCACCTGGTCATATGGCTAGCATGAAATGATCCTTCATATTAAATCATCTATACAGATGTATGATAGAAAATAATGTTCTTTACTAAATTTTAAAATCTACATTCTCTGCAAGTATAATAAATGAAAAATAAATACTTGTCCAAAATCTGGTATTCTAATCACTAAACATGATTTTACTATTATAGTGAGTGAAATAACTCTAGTTTTAATTTTGTTTTGAATCTAAATACTAACATAGAAATTTAATTAATTTAAATGCACATTCCAGATTCACTAAGGGTTTAGTAAACAAATGTGCATGTATGTTTGGCGGTTCATTATTTTGACTGTCTTTGATATTTACCATCTATTGTATTTTCTCTCAGATCTTATTGTAAACTTGGTTTCAATCTATGGGAATGAATGCAAAACACTTGTCCCACCCAATTTATAGGCAGAAATACACAAATGCATGCTGGGATTTTTTTCTTAGCCAATAAAATAGGCCACTTTGCAGGTTCATGGGACTCGGTCCCAATTTACCTTGTCTTCAAGTCAGAATGCTACGTTTGCTTGTACGAACTTGCTTTTGTGTCGACACCAATTCTTAGTTGGTGAACTTTTTGCCTTATTATTGTTAATTTGCTTTGCATATATTGTTTGCTTGTTTAATATTATTTTTTTGCTCTGTTCTTTTTTTTTTTTTTTATTTTATTGTAAACTTTGTCAGTTCTCTTTGTTGGACAGTTCTGTTATTTATTTTGCATTTGACCATGGCTTCTCACTCTACAAAAACTAACCAAAATCCTCTCTGCCACTGTTAATTGTGACTGGCCAATTTGCTTCTATTATATTATTTGAATTTTCTTTTAAGGGACTGGAATTTTGTTTCTACAACCTGTGAAAATTCTCCATTTTACTGATATGTCCATAAATTATAGGTTTTTAAATAAACCATAAATATCCTATTGGTTAATAAGCACTATGACTTGCATTTACAGAATTGCTGATACATAACACATTTTACTCTGTTCTTTTTATCTGAATAATATCTGTGAAAAATAAGTTCCTTGAAGTGTATTACATTGACATATATAAGCTTTAATTTTTTTTACCATATGACTTAAATTTCATTTTAGTATGAAAATGAAATACAAATGAAGCAGTTACATAAAAATTATTTGATCTTCTTCTATCATATTTGTCTTTCTTAATTTACAACTAAGCTGTGGGGTGAGTAGCCATGGTCAAATACAAAATAAGTAATAGAACCGTCCAACAAACAGAATTGACAAAGTTTGCAATAAGCAATAACAAGAAAAAGAACTGTGCAAAAAATAGTATAAAGCAAGCAAACAATATATGCAAGGCAAAGAAATAGTAATATGGCAAAAAGTTCACAAACCAAGAATTAGGGTTGACACACTAAGAGCAAGTTTAGAAAAGTGAATGTAGCATTCTGACTTCTTGATGGACAGGGACCGAGTCAGATGAAACCAAGAACTATTTTATTGGCTAGAAAAAAAATCCCAGTATGTATTTGTGTGCTTCTACCTATAAATTGGGGAGGGGTAAGTGCTTTGCAGGCATTCTTTAGGGATTGAAACCAACAAAACAGTTACATAAAAATTATTTTATCTTCTATAACATTTGCCTCCCTTAATTTACAATAGTGTTAGGCTTTTACTTTTGACTTCATTTTCATTTATTTTGTTTTGTGTTTGTTTCTTCAAGGTTTGGAATATTCGTACAAATGCTCCATGGTCAGTCCAGACACTAGTCGGCCACAGTGGAACTGTAAGATGTCTACACTTAGAAGGAAACAGGTTGGTGAGTGGCTCTTCAGATAAAACAATAAAGGTAAGTAAATTCTATTTAGGTTATGAATAAATTTTAGCAATTTTAAGTGAGTAGAAGTTAACTTTAATGCATATTCACTTAACATTTCACAATGTCATGAATTGCATTACTACTGTAGCAAATGTGATACTCTCTGACTAGTCATGACTTATGAGATTAACTTATCACTACTTCATAGCAAAATGCTTAAAGGAGTTTTTATTTAATAGGTTTAACTCAATTTAGTATAAGGCTTCTCTATTAAATTAACCCTAAGCACCAGCACAGATTTCCTAGAGCAGGTTACAAAATTTCATAAATAATCTTATAAATTGTTGTAACCTAGAGAAGGTTACCGAATAGAATAATCACACAAAGGTTGGTAATGAACAATAATACTTTGGACAAGAATAACACAGATAAGATTCACCAGTGGCACGTAGAAGTAGTAGTCAATTGCTAGAAGTGAGTCAAATGAATTCCACAATGAATCTCCAACTGCAAACCAACATACAGTATTTACTACTGTATTTATGTCAATGGGGACATACGCATTATCGTCCGTAGGTATGCTACAACATAAATATAAGACAAAAGTTTTATGAAGTTATAAATATGTATTTATATATCAGGATATATTTGTTTTAATCAATTTTTATGTCTGAAAAAGTATTAGCTCAACTTAAGATTTGGAAGGAAGCCTGCTTTCTTCATTCTTTCTCAAAGTAAAACTGTTTTGATTTTGACCAGTTCCAAAATTTCACTTTTAAAGGTAAAACATATACCAAAAAGGTAAAGTGTCTTTGTAATACTCTGAAAAATAGATTGATGTTTTTATTAGCTTGCCTCTTTCATTTCTAATGGAATAAGAATAACAAATATTGCCATGAATTATAAAAAGGAACAGAAATTTGCAGTGCATAATTGACAACTTGTAAACATTTTGGTATTGTGAAACAATATACTTGTTTCAGAGCTATAATAATAATGATTGGGGAAAAACAACTTTTATTTATTTTTAAATAATTTTTTCTCCCTCTCTCTTTTCATAGGTTTGGGATTTATCAACTCAGGATAGGTGGTCAAGTATAGCTTGTAAAGTGACCATGGTAGGCCACTTAGACACCGTTCGATGTCTACAGGTAAGCGTAAAAAATCATGATTGATTTTGACAATCTAATGAGAAAACTGTCATTTCTGTTTTACTCAAAATACCCATATATCTGTAACATTATTTATATCCACTTAAATTAACTGAGGTCATTATCAGTGCAAATCAAGGCAATATCTATAACAGACCTAGCAGTCAAGCAACTGAGGGCAGATATATGGAAATCTAAATTACTAAATAACAATTTCTTAGAACATTCTTAGCAAGGAACTTGTTATTAATATCTATATCTTTTCAACTTCAAAATGATAATAATCAACTTCAAAATGGACTTATTTTCAAGTAAAAAAATTAATCAACTTCAAAAATGGATTAATCAACTTCAAATTGGATTAATCAACTTCAAAAATGGATTAATCAACTTCAAATTGAGAAAATGGCAAAACCTAAAAACAATCAACTTCAAAATAAGAATAAACAACTTCAAATTGAGATTTTTTTTTTTTTTTTTTTTGGTAAATTAAAAATTATTTTTTCAATTAATTTACCCCATGAGTAAGGAAATTGACTGTTCATCTTCATTATATAGATGAAGAAAAAAACAAAATACAAACAACTTAGAGGCCAAGAAAATATTGAGTGAGCCTACAGTAAAAGTAGGAGGAGAAAGTCCCGTATGGGAAAAAATGATGATTGATAATGATGCTGGAGAAACCTCTACAAAAGAAGCTGAAGACGAATTAGCAACAGCTCCAAAGAGGACTTACCTCAAGAAAACTGTGGCTGGTGAAAAAAAGGCCCAGATTTTAGCTGCACATGCTGCAGCAGGAAATTGGAAAGACCTGGAAAAACAATTGGTGTGCCTCTGCCAACAGCGTACCGTTGGTTAGACCAGGGTGCTGATAAGAGTGACTCTAGGGGAGGAGCAAGAAAATATAAAATTACGCAAGAGCATAAGAATTTTATGGCTGAATTAATTGAAAACTCTCCTAGGGTCACTCTTCAAGACATTGTAAATAAGTTTGTCAAAAAGTATGAGGTTCGTGTGACGAAAGAATGCATAAGAAAGCACTTGGACTCCATTGCCTTTACTTTAAAAGCGGTTCATTATTAACTGTCAATAATAATGTCAATAAGGCGAAACGTAAGGATTACGCAGTAGCTTTATTAGAATTTCAGTCCCAAAGTGTGCCAATACTTTATATGGATGAAACCAATTTTAATCTCCATATTTCAAGAAGGGAAGGTCGCTCTAAAAAAGGAATGAGGTGCACTACAGTCGTGGCTGGATCCAGGGGAAATAACATCCATGTTATTGGATGTATTAGTAATAATGGATTAATTCATCATAAAATTAAAAGCGGTTCTTTCAAAAAAGAGGATGCGAAAGAATGGACCAGGGAGTGCCTTATGAAAGGGGAGTTGACTTAGTTATTGACAACGCTCCTTGCCATACTTCAATTGAAGATGTTGTGGAGGAGGATGAATTTAGGCAACACCAAATTTTCAGATTTGCCCCCTATAGTTTGATGTTAAATCCCATTGAAAAAGTTTGGTCAGTCATTAAAGCTGACATAAAAAATAGTATGGCAGACTCAATTGTTGGGATTTTAAGAGGTGATGGCCAGGGATCTTTAACTACTAAAGAATTCCGCCTCAGCAAGTTAGAAGCGATGCTCTCCGAGGCAATTAATAATATTTGCCCTGAGACTTGCACTAACTTCGTATCTGGAATACAGAGATTACTTCCCTCTCTAATTAACTTAGATGATGTAATCTTTTAAATAAATTTCTTAGGAACGTTTATATTTTTTTATATCCCTTTTAAGTAAAAATAAAAGAATAAATATTAAATTTTTTAGTATTATATTAATTCTCAAATTGAAGTTGATTAATCCATTTTGGAGTTGATTAATTTTTTTACCTGAAAATAAGTCCATTTTGAAGTTGATTATTATCATTTTGAAGTTGAAAAGGTATAGAATTAGGAAGCACCGTACAACTATAACAGTTATTAACGTATTTCCATAAATGCAAATGTACAAAAGAAAAAACAAAAACTAACCTCCTCTACTAACTCAATGCACAAAAAATTACTTTATTCACTAAAAATTATGAAAATTTCACATGATATTGCAGAAATAAGAAATCAGTTTCTTTATGCTAATTGAATAAATGCATATAAAATATAGTTGTATCAACAAAATCTGAAAATACTTGAAAAAAAAAAAAACAATGAAAGCAATAATTTTGGTAATTTTTGCAAATTTTATTTTGTGATTTGTGTCACATCTACAAGCGTCTACTTTTGTTTTACAGAAGATGAAGAAGATACCTTTTTCGCTATGATAATAGAGATTACTAGCACACACAAAATAGTTTTAATAATTAAAATCAATTTACATTAACAAAAACACAAAATTAACAGGATAATTTGGTGAGTTGATAAGTTCAGTATATGTAAAAAGGTGAAAAATTCAAAACTAAAAATTACCTGATAAATGTTTCCGTGAATTTTATTTTTTTAATGTAGCATCATGAACATATTTTACTACTTTTAAAATATATGCATTTTTAATATTGCTTATTTAGCCTTAATGGGAGTTGAACAAGGGAATTGTAGCAACATCTTTATTTTATCAAGAAAATTTTAAGATAATTTTAAAACTTTTACTGCTGGTTCTTGAGTTGCTTTAAGAGAATCAAACAAGCAATAAATTTTGAAAAATATATTTGACAATATAATTCCATGATGCATTTCAGAAACTAACAAACATTTTTGTCAAAGAATTCCTGCAAGTTTTCAATTTAACAACACCAAAAATTATAAAACACAAAAAGCACCCACTGAACTAGTGGAATTTTTAAAATGTCACAATCTGTTTCTTTCAAAAGACTTCCATATTCTTGAAAATAAAAAAGTTGTATTATTAAATATTTCTTTTGCAGGACAATTTTTCTTGTAATGTAGCCTGCTATATAAATAGTGACATTTCAATATCTTAAGAGATTTTAGTTTCAAGGTCTGGTAAGTTATTGAATATTTGGCATAACATGTCATCCAGCAAATATTCACATGTTGAGTAATTATGGCCTGGATCAAAGTTGTATTCTTTAACATCAACATTCAACTGAAGAAGTAATTTAGTTTTTTTTTTTTTTTTTTTTTTTTTTTTTCAATATGAAATCTCGCAATAACATTTTGTACTGTTATAAAATATGCACCACCAGAACTTTGTTTTCATTTTCTAAATAGTCTCTGACAAATATGACAAAATGAAATTCACCGCTTAAAAAAAAAATATCTACAGACATCAATTAAACAATTACATATATGTGTCTCTTGTAAATGATTTAACTCTTTTTTCTTTTCTTTTTTTTTTCTTGATTTGCTTACATTATTTTTGCCTTTTTACTTATTCCAAAATTAGAAAGAAATTTCATAAGTTTATCATCTAAATTTGATATCACTTTTTTCAATGGATTATTGTTCTTCATATAACCATGATATCCTTTGATACTAACAAATTTCCAAAATTGCAACACTTTTTCAATGAATGAACTGTTTCTGCAGTATCAACTCAATTTAATAATGGGTGAGTTTGAAGTGCAGCTATAGTTTGATAAAAAATACTTTTAAACAATGTGAAACTTTTTGTCTCTCAACAGGTTTTGGGTAAACTGCTACATTAGTTTTGGCAGTTTAGCAAATTGAGTTTTTTCATACTCAAAAAGACTTTTTTATACAATTTCCCATTTTGCTGTCATTATTTTGCCTTCAAAGTAAAACATTAATTCAGAAAAAGCATCAATTTTGAATGTTTTTAAATAATTCAATATAAACAAAAAGCAAATATAAGCTATTTTAGTTACCCAAGGCTTATTTAGATACTGTCAATTTTTTTTTTTAAATGATTGATTTGTCCTTTTATCACATAATTGCAATTACTTGACCATTAAATTGGTTGATTGCAATAACAATATATGAAACCTTTTCCTATAAAAAATTGCTATAATTTGGCAACAGGGATCATTTTAAGCAAAAATTTTGGGCCACCATTTAAACATTTTACTATGATGCCCAATAAACTTCATCAACTAAAAGAATACACTTTTTCTGATTTTCAGAGATTTTATTAAATACATTTTTTTTTTCCTTTTCCTTTTTTTTTTCCTTTTTTTTTTTTTTTTTTTTTTTTTTTTTTTGTTGAAAGAAAAAAGTTATATAATAAATTACAGTAAAAACATTTTACATAACTACGCAAAAACTTTCATGTTTCGGAACTATAATGGTTCCTCTTCGGGTGATGGTAGATATAACTTGTGATAAAAATGATTTATTTAGAAAATTTGAAAACAAATCATTACTTTTCCTTTAATAACACTGTTTCATCGCCAGATGGAAAATGCCTTTCACAATGTTTGATTTGTTGAGCATACTATTCTTGCTCATTCTGATTTTAGAAAGACCAAATACATGAACCCTTTTTTTTTTTTTTTTCCTTATAGTTACCATGGCAACATGTTACATATCATTTTGAGAAAGATTTTGGTATACTGAAATTAAACAATATTAACTATAATTTTGCAAAAATTCCTGGTTGACTCTAAAATTTGTATGAACCTTAGATTTTAAGGTCTGAACAATTTAGATTTGGAAATTTATGATTCAAATTCAAATTAGTTTTTCATATTTCTGTAGATTAAGCACTTTAGACCATGTATATAAAAAAAAAAAAAAAAAATTAAATTTTATAAAAGTTAAGGGGATTCAGTTTATAATGTAAATTTATTATAAATTGACCCCCTGCTTGGGAATACAAAACAAAATATGCTCATACTACATAATTTCTTAAATTTAAGAAAAAAAATATAATTTGGAGTACATTTTCCTATATTCCTTTTGATTAAGCACTACAGATTGATACTTAAAAAAAGAATTCACATGGTATAAACATATTTTGATTTAGCTTCTCAAGGGAGGGGGGTCAATTTAACAATAAATTTACATAGCAAAGTGGAATCCCCACTAGTAACTTTTTAAAATTAAAAATTTACATATATGCAATATATTATATTATTTATATATTATATGCGCGGTACTTATTGGAAAGCGCTCAATATCAGAGATAGAGCTAACATATTTAGTTCAGTCTATAGAGCAATATCACCCGATTGTGTTTCCCACAATTGCCAATATCATTGATGCATAATACTAAAAAGGTTCCTTAGAGGTGAATTGTTTAATGATTAATATTTCAACAATTGTTGTTGGCTTCTTTGCAGTTTTAATAAGGAGACTGATTCTGTTTAAAATGACAAATGTTATTGTTTTTTTTGGGTTTTTTTTGTTTTTTTTTTATTTTGGTTTTTTTACATTTGAAGTGCTTCTAAAAATTTATCTTTGATATTTTACTATATATATGGTGGGTCAATCAAAATATCTTGCCAACTATTCTACCAACAAAATTGTATCAAAAAATCTTATATCTAAACCTCATAAAATAATATTGAAAGCATTGGAATAAATTTAAATTTATGCTGCTAATTTTTTTTTTTTTTTTAATTCTATACCAGGTGAACATTTGTAATTTTAGTTATAATCTTTAAAATAGTTGTATATATTTAGTTTGTCATTTTTTTTCTAATTTTAAATTAAGGCTGATGATGAAAAGGTGATAAGTGGATCTTATGATAAAACACTTAAAGTTTGGAATATTCGGACTGGAGAATGCACAATGAAACTCAGGCAAGTAAAGAATATCTTCTTATAAAGTTAAATTTGCATTTTGATACAGTTGGGTTTTATTTTTTTGGTTTTTTTTTTTTAAGTGAGATTGTAAATTTGTTCATTAAATATTAAATTAAAAATATTGCAGAAATAATTTTTATTTTAATTTTATTTGATAAATCATTTTAGGTTTTGATCAACATCAAATCTAAATATTAATTAAAATATTGACAAGTTTAAAATATTTTATGAATTATTTTTTATAGAATTTAGTTTGAGAAACTTTATCTGACATATTTGTTTTTGCTATAAAAATTATGATCAAACTTTGTGTGTGCATGCACATATATTGAAATGCCAATAAAAAATATAAAGCAGTATAATGTAAAACTGGATTCAGCCAGATTATATATATATTATATATAATTGTGGCAGCTGGCATGGGATGTAGACAGGATTTAACACTATTGAATGCAGAATGATTGGGACCAGAAAGATGGGTAGGGCACTATATATATATATATATATATATATATATATTATTCCAAACAGATATCTGTGGCATGTGAAAACTGAAAGTTTCCACAGGAGATTCAAGAATAGGACCACTAGTTATTGACAAAGATAATAACCACCCAACAAAAGGAGACATTGTACCACATCCTTGACCAACAAAGATGACCATTATTAACACAACAGGATTGCTTACTGTAACTCACTGACACCAGAGAACATCATGAAAGAGTGGTCATATGAGTCACATTTCCAGCACATCTGAGTCAACAGTTGTGTTCATGTATGGCAGATACTGCATGAGGTAACCTTTTTAGCTCTGTTATGATATGTGTAGGGGATTCTGCTGGAGCTTAGAAAGACTACTAGTTGTCTTAGCAGCAGTGGCGACAAGAGCAAGAGACAGCAAACACAAATGTGCCAGACCTCAAAAAAATAGCTGGGGGAGGGGGGCTGGCTTCCTTAAAAAATGTAGAGCAAAATTACAAATTGGTATTTTATTGAAAAAAATTACAAAGACAAAACCAGTTCCAAAGCAGGTTAAAAGTGCATTTTTTAAATTTTCATTGAAGCAAGTTGCACAATGAGTGCTTCAAAGTTTAAGTATTGCCAAGTTGGTAAGGTGGTCTTGAAGCATTGTTGTGTGTTGATAGTTCTTTATTAATTCTAAGTGATTAAAAGAGCACTCTGCAGATGCAACTGTGGCTGGAATGATGCAGAAGATTTGGAGAGAAACAAAAATATTAGGGAAAATTTCCAACAAACCCAACGCATTTATCCTGTTCAACAGTTCAGGATATTTATCAACGAATGTTTTTGTGTCATTATGAATTTCTTTGCTTGACATATGATTGAATTTCTACAGAAATGAAAAGGTGGAGCAAAAATTTCACAATGCTTCAAAATGATTTGTCAATCCACCGATCACTGAATCAGTGATAACATAAAAAAACATTAGTCTTATAATCATGCATCATGTTTGATGCTATGTTGATTCTGATTGCCTGTGCCACCTGCTCACACTCTTCCCAAATGGCATCAAATTTCCTCCTCACATCCATCATTTCTTCAATGAGCATATGAATTTGATTCAGTTGGATGTCAAGAATAGATTGACGAGCTTGCATGATGAGATTCCTGAGCTCAATTGAATGGAAAATTTTCGGCCATAGTGATACCATGAAAATACACTTCTTAAAGAAAGTACAATACCTCATAAGACCATTGACATCACTCTGTATCTTAGGGGTCAAATGTTGAGCCAGAATTTGGGTCAAAGCATTCACAAATTTTATGTATCCAAAAAGCAAAAGGCTTCACACATTTGGCACAAGCAGACCAACGTGTTTCAGACATTCAATGTAGAGATGTGTCCATTTCACCTTGAAGAATTTTCCATTGCTGCAGACTGCTGCTGAATCTTGTAAACAACTTCTCAAGAGCATCAAAGAAAGTTGGAGCATCAGGGCAACACTCTGCGCTGTTGACACCAACCAAATTCAAAGTGTGACAACTGCAACTTGAGAATACTGCTTAGGCACCAACATGAGTGAGTAAAGCCTGACAACCTTTATATGCACCAGACATGTTCATGCCATTGTCATATGCCTGTACTTGACAGTTATCAAAATTGTGACCAACGTGCTTCAGCATTTCTAATATCCTCTCCCATCTTATTACAGTCCACAAAATGCAAGAATCATTCCACGATTGTATACACTCTGTCTGCAAACTTGAAATATCGAACAAGAACTGTGGTTTGTTTGGTATGAGCTGCATCTGGCGTTGCATCACAAATTATTCCAAAGTATTTTGAAGACTTGACATAATCAACGGTAACATTCATCACCTTTTGTGCACAAATTTGAATGAACTCATTTTGGGCATCTTTTGAAAAATAATGAGCAATTCTTCTCTTGCGAGCGTCTTGCAATGCTCTCACTTTTGACAGGTGAATGGCGAGTCGAATCATATGTTTGTTAACAAATCGATTAGTTTGAGGAAATTTCCATTGTGAGGGTCACCAATATGTTTGCTGGTACCACAAAAAGCCAACCCAAATGTTTTGAACCTACATCCCCCTGGGCAGAGGGAACTATTTTTAGATCAAACATGCTTTAACCAACTCAACTATGATCAAACAAGGCCATAGTGCTTTTAAACAAAATCCTTCTCGTCATATATTCTCAAAATTTTCATATCTGCTCAGTTTTGTCTTCAAACGCAAACAAAGCCATTTCTAAAGAAGTAATGGATTTTTTGTATTTATTAATCTGATAGATGTTTAAAGCTATAAAATATATATCTTGTTCAGACTATTTGCACTCTTGCAAATAGAAAATGTTTGCTATCTTTCCTGGTGGTCATGTTACATTCATGATTGCCTCATTGTGTACAGATAACACAAAATTGGTTCCAAAAAAAACTCAGCTGACTTCTCAGTCCCTGTACTTGCATGATTTACACTCTATTGAGTATGTATAGGACCTGTTAAAAGACTTCACTAAATTCCTTGCAACAACACCTAAAAATGCATGCCTGGATAGATAGACCCACATAGCTCCAGCACCTCACATGAACTCCATGCCATGTTGTGTAGCTGCTGTTATTCAGGTGAAGGGAGAAACTATATGTTATTAGGTAACTGTCTCTAACTTTTTGGCACTTCATTTTATATAGGATGGCTTAGTTCATTCTATTTTGTTTTTGGTATTGATTACTTTTGTACTGGAAATGTTTTGAATTTTTCTGATATTTAATTTTTTTTTTATCTATGCTTATTCAAATCATTAATTTCTTTAACATGTATAAAATCATTCTAGACATTATTTTAGTGGATTTACCATATATTTCCATGTATAAGACGACCTATAGATAAGACGAGACACAAAATCTGGGTAAATTTTTCAGCTTTTTATCTGATATCCGTAGTATAAGACAACTGATACCCACATCACGAAACTGTAAATGACAATGTTGATGGACTTTGAATCAGATGGTGATCTTCATAATAATTTGGAAAGTTTTTAATTATGTATGTGGGTGTCTTGTGTTTTTTATTTTGTAATGAGAAATAATGATTTTATGCCATCTTAAATGTTATATTGCTTAACACTGTAGAAAATACCATAAAATGTATGTTATTGAAAAATAAATTTTGCATGTTATACTAAATATTGTTGTTATTTAACACCATAATAATTATAAATATAGATTGTATGATATCCTAAATGTTATTATTTAACACTGCTATGAGAAATAATGATTGATGTGAAGGCAACCAGAGTTCTACAAATCAAGAATGAAAGATTTGTTTATGTTACTTGTTACTTGTACTTGTTACTCAGCAGAACTTTTGCAAATTATTGGTTAATCGTCTCTTGAATATTGCATTTTAATTTGAAATCAAGGAATAAAAGCTGTTTTATTACATTTATAACTTTAGTACATTATAATACAAATTGTTTCAACTAGAAATATTTACATTGGTAGTTAGCATAATGAGACAGGCAAAAACAGTGGGTTCCACTGGCCTAGGTAGATCTAGGTCAGTGGGATCCACTGCTTTTTTTTTTTTTTTTTTTTTTTTTTTTTTAATTCTTTCTTTTAACAAAAATGTACCTATCAACAAGAATTGAACGTACAGACACACACACACTGGGAGGCAAAACTTTTGGGCCACCTTGGTAAATTAATTTTTTCATTAATCTTATCCCCAAATTGAGAATGATTAGCAGTATGCTTTTCTCAGTACATTTTATGATCTTTGAGGGAAAAGTTACTGCATTTTCGTTAATGATGGATGAGAGCATCTTAAGTATAATGATGCTAAAAAAAGGCTATGTAAAAATACTAGGCTACAAAGCAAAAAATTCACCTTTCCACTCCTTAAGTTAAAAAGGAATTTTTTTGCAAAAAGTGATTATTATTACAGAAAGTACGAAACGTCAAAGTATGGAGTTAGTAATTAGTGTTGATGCCTTTGGTTTGATTAATTACCTCATTTTGATGTGGTATTAAATGGAAAACGGTCCTGATTTTCTCATTGGGAATTTTATCCCATTTTTCTTGGCAGCAATCCCAAAGCTATTGAAGATTTCCTGGCTTTTGTTGGAGCACTTGTTTCTTCAGTTCTTCTTGTTGCATGTGATGTGATGGCAAGTAATGTCATCATCCTGAAATATTTCTCTATTACCATAGTCTGTCAGAAGATTATATCTTTCTCCCACTGTTCACTTTATATATTCTTTTGCATTAGAATATAACTCTATTTTGCATTCATCACTAACAAATTACTTCTTGCCACTTTCCAACATTCCATATTAGAGGTTCCTTTGACCATTTCAATCTTCTATTCTGATATTTTTGGTTAAGTTTTGGTTAAGGATGTTTGTTTGTTTTTTTTTGTTTGTTTTTTTTTTCTTTTGCTGCTATGCACCTGTTCAAGTTGTTTTTTCATAATATTCTGCATACTGCATGAACTGAAACCTCACTGTTATGACTGCATTCACCTCTTGTCTAACTTTTGTGGTCTTCTGGTTTTCTTTACACTTAAAACACTTTCAGTAGTAGTCAATATTTTTTGGTTGGTTTGAACATTGTTTTTTTTGCCTGCTTATCTCTCATCAAGTCATCTTCCCCTTCAAAGTCACAACATTTATCTTCTGGTTTTAGTGTTAAAAAAAAAAAGAAGCAAACTAATGTTCAACTGCAATGACTTGCCAACACGCTATACACTTGTTAATAATTTCTACTTAGAAATTTGCACATTATCATGACTTTATCATCTCAGATATTTCATTGACCAATAGTTTTGCATAACCCTTTTTCAACTTTAAGCAGCTTAAAGCAGTGTACCTTCTGTTACACAGTACCCACGAAAAGGCAACAACATATTTTTCAATTGTCAAGGTTCACAGATGTCACTGATAAAAAGCATATTGTTAAACAGTCTTAACTTAATAAAATAAAGGTGTATAATCACTGTATATAATTGAGCCTCAAACCTTTGCACACCAGTGTATATATAAGTAAACAATATGATGAAAAACCCTTTGCACACAAAAATCTATTTGCAAGTGATTTCCAACACACAGTATTCCTTTATAAAATCTTCTTCATTCATTTAGTATTTATCATTTGGTTGTAAGTTTTGAATAATTGACCTCTTTGAGGAATAAAATATATATTTCCTTAATTTTATCAGTAGTCAGCATTATCCAGTTTTTTGCACCTTTTTCTTTTTTTTTTCTTTTCAGATTTCTTATTCTACAACACCTGTCATAGGCAGGTCATTGTTTTAGTTACAAATTGCTAAATTAGCTCACCTACACTTTTTCTAAAATTGAATTTACTCAATTAAAATGTCTTACTTATAACACTAAAAATGGTTTCTTTCGGCTACTCTCTAATCAGAAGCATAGAATTATCTCTTGTATATCCCAAGTGATAATAGTCTTTGTTTCTTTCAGGGGCCATTTGGCTGCAGTCTTGTGTGTCCGTTTCAGTGATACCAAGATTGTATCAGGCTCCTGTGATAAAACCATCAAAGTAAGTAGTTCTTATTTGATTTTAGTCATTTTACTTTAACAATAATCTAGCCTTTAAATTTTCTTTGTATTTTTTATTCTTTTATGTATTTCCTATGTTAAATTATAACATTCCAACTGAAAAGTTGTCTTTTCAATAAAGAAGTTTTGTATTGTGATGTAAATTTGCATGTCTCTCATCTTATATTAAAATGTTGATTTATAGATTGATAAACTATAGAAATTATGATCAGTTAAAAATTCATGACTTATAAAAAAATCGAATTTTCTCTTCCAGGAAATTGACAGTTTTTTAAATAAATAAATTATTTATTACAAACAAAATTGGCGGAAAGTTTTAAACATATGCAACAATAAATATACAATAAAAATAATTGTATATCTTCTGACACTGAATTTATTAAATTTTTAACCATTTTCAAGGTCTGGAACTTTGATGGTACATGTATGATGACCTTGACAGGCCACCAAAATGCAGTCACATGTCTACAATTTGATTCAACTCGAATTGTAAGTGGATCATTAGACTGCAACCTTAAATTTTGGGACATCCACACAGGAGAGTGTATTAACACAATTGACTGGAAAGCGGCTGAAGGACACACAGGAGTTGTCAGGTACCCAACATTTTCTCTTGGTTTCTGTGTGTATTTCTAACATTTATATAATAAGATTTGTTATGGAGGGTATTTCTCTCCTTTTATTTCCTTTTGATTTTTATAAATACAGGTCTTGATGGCTAATTTGTAATGAAAGGTCATGAAAGGAATGAGCAAAAAATACAATTTTTTGGTTAATATACCTCACTTTATTTGCTTTATTTATAGAGAGAATGAACAAAGAAAGAAAGGTTGAAGAAGAGACCAGATTTCTTTATTTCAAATTATCACCTCCAATAATGTGGTTGTAGTACAGTTTATCCAACCGCACTTCAATAAACAAATTTCCTGCAAATTATTAAGAAAAAGTATGAGTGTTAATCCTTACTGGTCATTTTATGTGTTCCTTAGACAAAGCCACATCAACATGATGTGTACTTATTTAGCTATGTGACTTGATATTCAGTCAAGATATATCACTGAATAAAAGAGATGTATTCTTTGATCTCGCCAAATATAACTATATTTGGCAAATATACTACATCTATCCCTTCAGATAATTAATATGTATGCCGTGATTATCTGGAGCACAGCAAGTTCTCTGATTCTCTTTATATGTTTAATTGAAATTATATTGTGTAGTCATTTCATACCCATTTTACTGGAGAGTTAACAAGGCATTAGTTTTAAGACAAAAAAGAAACTAACTCCAATCTTTACTCATTTTTTCCTTTTAAATCTTTTAAAAGAACTTTGTATCTTATAAGCTAATCTTTTCATCAGGAAGTTGTTTTGTGATGGGCAATTAGCTCCAGCCCCTTCTGAACAACTGAATATATGAAAATAATAATCAGAGAGCACATAATTCTTTCTTCTTTTATATTTTGTGTCCCTTCAGGACGTAGGCGATCATGGGCCTCCACATCTTCCTGTCTCTTGTAGCTCTTAATAAATTTTGTCTTTTTGTTATTTCACCCAAACTATGTTCTACCATCCATTTACTAAAGTTCATCAAGTTTGTTTCATACCTTCTTTCCTCTGTCCCTCTTCCTCTCAATCTCTCCCTGAGTATCAGGTTTTGCAAGCCCTCCTTCCTCATTGCATACCTCAGAAATTTCAACTGCCTCTTGTTAAGTGTGTTTCTTTTTTGTTTCCATTTTCTCCAAAACCTCATTGTTGATCACATGTTCAGACTATGTTATCCTCAGCATCTTTCTGTAGAACCACATTTCTGTTGCTTCAAGTCTCTTCATCTTTGAGGAGATTGTCGAGCGCATGATTACAGTTCACAAAAAAATAATACTGCTTGGTAAAAGATGATAGCAAAAGAACGTGAATAATGATAGTCTCTTTTCTCTTACTCCTCCTCTTCTTAATGACTTTGAAGTTTCTGTAATTTTTAAAAGTTTATAAAAATGAATTCGTGTATCAGACAAGAAGAGTTCATTTGTCTTTCAAAGCCTATTTTCAGACTTTGTTTATTGGAGGAGATAAATATCAATTACAATGAATTTAACTAGTTATTAAATTTGGTTCCATCATTTATAACAAGTTTTGGAAATTTAAATACAAGTACTTTTAACATTACTATGAATGTCAATTTATGATTGAAAACAAAAAGATTTTCCACTGTTATTCTGTTATGCCACTTGATTTAGACAGCAAGAAAAAGTTTTGATTATTTGATTTGTCTCTCTATATTTCTCTCTTTTCTTTCTCAACAACTGATTGAACTTGCTTTTTATTTCAACTATTAGCTCATCATTCTGTGACTGTTAATAAGCAGTGTAAATTGGAAAATAAGAAATTAGCCTCTGACAAACTTTAAACTGACACTTGTCTATCTTGGGTAGACTGAATGCCCTCATAGCCTAATTGCCATGGCAACTGTCATGGACAAACTGGCTTCTCAAAGGAAAAAGATATAAATTCAAACGTCATTGATGATATGCTTTATTTTATGGCCTGCACTGCCAAGTAATTTTACTTAAAAGTGATTAATAATAATTCATTGATCTTTTTAAAAAGATGATATTGTTAGGAAAAAGTAGTAAGAAAATGTTCACTTTCTCAGGATAATTATATGGCAATTTAAGTCCAATCACTTCTGAAAAGCCAAATGAATAGAACCTCTTAACAAAACAAAAAAAAACTTATTTTACATTTGCTCTGAATATATGTAAATTGTGACCATGTGGATTGACATGTATAAAAATAATTATAATTTTGTTTTCAGGTGTCTACAAGCTGATTCCTGGAGAGTAGTAAGTGCTGCTGATGACAAGACAATCAAAGTATGGAACTTGTTTCACTCTGTTTTAATGTATTTTTAATGTTTTTTCAATTGCTCATTCTTTTGATTTTTCTTCTTTTTTTTCTATCTGCTTCTTAAAATTTGTTTTCTTTCTTATTCTCTCTGTCCACTTCATTTTTGAAAACTCTTCATTTTACTTCTTTTTACTCTGTACTGTGATGTTTGTTTTTTCAAATCCTTTTGAAGTGACTGCAGAATAATTCAAAATGCAGAGTCTGTCTATATTTCTGAGATGAGGTATTATGTACAGTATTTACATTATGCAGACCATTGTCCTCATCTTTGTCGCCATATTTGTCACAACGTTTTGGCCGTTGTACGCTCCGGCCTTCTTCAGGTGGTTGGAATTTCGAACTGAACCCTTTATTACGATCCCTGGGGTAGACTGTTCTAGTTCCACGTGCCATGTTTGATGGATGTCAGTTATCAGTTATCTCCTGCTAATTTTCCCTCTGAAAGTTCTTCACTGCCTTAACCGGGTATTGAACTCACACTCTTTGGGTTTGTCACTGGATCTAACCAATGCCTTTATCCACTGTGCCATCTGGGTATGAATTTCTGGGTATTATAAATGTCCTCCTGTTGGGATAGGTGGGTACAAGAGGAGGAGGAGGACAACAACACCCAGAAAACAGTCTGCCTGCCTTATGTGAAGGGGTTATCAGAGAAAATACAAAGGATCTGCGGTCCATATAACATCAAGACAACCTTCAAGAGCTTGACAACACTACACAGATATCTCTCTTGAGTGAGAGCCCCCATACAGGAGAACATGACTAAAGACTGTGTGTACGCTATCCCGTGCAGCTGCGGAAAGGAATATAAAGGAGAGACAGGCCGCCCCCTCAAGGTAAGGCCTCAAGAACACCAGAAAGCTGTAATGCAAGGGGAAGTAGAAAAATCAGGCATGGCTGACCACATATGGAGAGCGAAGGGAGATCACCGCCCCCTGTGGGATCATGTTGAGATCATAGATAGGGAACACCATTGGAAAATTCGTAAACTTAAGGAATCAGCACATATGCTAGGCCACAAAAATCTCCTGAGCCGACCAAGCATAGAAATAAATACAATATGGGAACCAGTAATAAGCAGTGCCAGAGACAAGCAATGATAACAAAGTTGCAATATGAGCTCTGGTAAAAACATGGAATGATAACAGCAAAATTGCAATATGAGCACTGGTAAAAGTGGTTGCTGAAAACATTAGGTTTATAATACCCAGAAATTCATACCCAGATGTCCTCAAGGACACATGGCACAGTGGATAAAGGCGTTGGTTAGATCCAGTGACAAACCCAAAGAGTGTGAGTTCAATACCCGGTTAAGGCAGTGGAGAACTTTCAGAGGGAAAATTAGCAGGAGATAACTAATAACTGACATCCATCAAACATGGCATGTGGAACTAGAACAGTCTACCCCAGGGATCATAATAAAGGGTTCAGTTCGAAATTTCAACCACCTGAAGAAGGCCGGAGCGTACAACGGCCAAAACGTTGTGACAAAGATGAGGACAATGGTCCGCATAATGTAAATACTGAATTCTTGGCAGTTCTGCTTTTCCGTTCATACAGAATCATTTTTGGAATGCACTAACATTATAGCATAATCTAAAAGTACACGAGTTCTTTGTTTTCATGTCGATGAATTTGTGAAACTGTTCAACTAATATCCTTCAGTATCCACTCTCTATCTTTTGATCTTTTTATATCTCACATTTTAACAGGACTTCTAATCTACTCATCACACTCTTGGGTGGGAAGCATATGCCACATTTCAGTTCAGTTTATCCAGTAGTTTTCTTGCATATATGCAGGTGAATTCTACTTTGAGTGTATCTAATGTATAAACAAAAGGCTTATAAAATATTCCAAAATAGAACAATAACCCTTGACAAACCTAATGAATCAAAAAAAAAAAAAATATTGTTCTACCAACTATCACAACTACAAGTGAAATGAACTTATCTAAATTCAATATAACATTTGTTACTATTACATCAAAAGCAATAAAAGAACATGTCAATAATAATCAAAACAATAAACAAAAACTTGAAGGAGGAAGTTACTTGATTGCTTGTAATAATTGTTAGAAGAAATACATAGGAGAAACCTCAAGAAATCTAAATAAAAGATTATATGATCACAAATATATTAAATGCATTAGTTGCTCACCATAATGAGATCAACCACAATTTTTACATAAAAAATGCTACTCTGATCAAAGGAGAAAACCATTAACTAAGACTAAAATGTTTAAAGAGTGCCTTTATTGCAAGTTCATCTACAGTAAATTTGTGTCCTGGCTCTTACATTTCACTATTCCTGGCAGATCTTCTATTGTCACAATGTGGGATATCTAATAACAAAAGTGATGGAAACAAAAATGGAAAGAATTTAAATTAAATCAGCTAGATAATATAGCAAAAATTTTAATTTTAAATTCCTAGCATCCCTCGTTTGTGTGCATGTGTAGTCATACCAATGTAATAAATTTAGCCTGAACTCCTAAAGGATGAAATGAATGGAAACTTTTTCTGATTTTCATCATACATTTTTTCCCACAACATTGTTATTGCAATATAAAAAAACTTATATATCATTATATATATATTGAACAATAAAAAAAATATTAAAAAATTAAAATCTTCAGACACAAATATTCCTTCATTTTTATTATTACTTTATTTAGATTCCTCGGCTAGTTTCGGCCAACATGGCTATCATCAGGAGAAAAATAATTTTCTGCTTGCTGGTGGCAGTGAACTACAAAAATGAATGTCTTGATGAAAAATGAACTTTTGTCTGTAGTTTTCATTTATTTTTTTAATATGAATTTTGGTCAGGCCTTATGTTGGTCAAACAGTCTCTTTTAAGTTGTTATTTGAGATAAGAGCTGGATGGATTCATGCTGCTCTGAATTCCCTTAGTCATTTTGACAGTTTTATTGGTTCCTGAAAAGGGGATGTGTCTGTCAAGTGTGTGTGTGTTATTTGGTTCTTAGGGAGTATGATGCGTGTAAGCGTGTATATTATTATGGATGTGTGTTATCATTTGGCTCATTAGGGAGTGAGTGAGTATGATGTGTGTAAGTGTGTATATTCGTGTGGGTGTGTGTATAAGTGTGAGACCTCAACACCTCTGTAAGCATATCTGTCTTGTGTGGGTGAGAAATGTGGGTAGGATTTGATTTGTAGGGTTATACATTAATACTATCTCTATTGTTAAATGTATGGTTAAGCCCGGCTGGATAGTGCATTTTTAAACATTGTATCCACTTATTTTCATGGAACTCAAAAATCTTTCTAATGTTATCTGCTCTGGACTTTTCTATTCTCTCAATTATAGTGAATTTGGCATGGGTTTTAAAATCGTGTTTTTCTAGGCAGAAATGTTGATCTACAGGCAGAAATGTTGTTCTACTCTTTCATGGAGAGTCAACTTAATTCGTTTACGATAATTGTTAATTCTGTAGTGAAAGGGCCATTCAGATTTTCCTACATATTGTTTCTGGCATAGTGTGCATTCTAGGAGGTAAATTATGTTATGACTTCTACAGTTAGAATCGTGGTAGATTTTGAAAGTAGATTTAGTGACTGAGCTAGTGAATGAATTCGTGTTTTCAACATGGTTGCAACATAAACTTCTTTTGTTGTTGCATGGTTGGGAAAATCCTGTTGTTTTTGTTGTTGGTAAATTACGGATTACCTTGTCTCCTGAAATGTAGCTACTACCTATGATTTCTTTTAGGTTCTTACGTCTGCGATATACTAGAAGGCCAGGTTCTTCAAACAATTTTTTTAGGTCTGGTTTGAGATGTAGTATTTCCCAGCGACTTTTGATTATTTGGGATAGTGGAGGCAGAGTGGGGTTGAAAGTGATTACTAGAGGGATGCGGTTGGGTTTATTTTTAATCTTGTACATTAGGGTGTCTTCTCTAGGTGTGGAAATTGCTTTATTTATTTGTTCCCTGATTGGGTGTTGTTTATAGCCATGTGTTATGAATTGATGCTCCAGATTTTCAATGTGTTTATTTAGTTCTTCATTGTTGGAACATATCCTTCTGAGTCTAAGTGCTTGTGAATAGGGAAGGTTCTCTTTGAGATATATATATATATATATATATATATATATATATATATCTCTATCTCAAGAACAGTTTTGGAGGAAAGATGTATGACAAAATGGAAAAAGTTTTCGTGTGATATGTTTCCTCTCTTAGGACTTGATCAGACTAGGTTTGTTTACATTGATATAACTACACATGCATGAACAAGAGACACTGGGAATTTTAAATTTTGAAAATTAATTTGAAAAATTTTTATTTTTCTTTATATATATAAACAAGTTCTATTAATTTTTTTATTAAATCTTACAAATTAGTTTTGTGTTATAGGTAAATTTGCCAAAATGCATATTAACTTTTATTTATTTTTTTTTTCCCCGAGTACTTTCATATTGTTTTGTGTGTGTTTGTTTTATTAAACATACTTCAATATACAGTGTGTGTTTAATATAAAAAAAATACATACACATGAAGTGACTTGAAATTGGTTCCATCAAACATGAGAACACCAGAATTAAAAAACAGTTGCACACACACAGAACAATCCTTGAAAACTAATGTAGCAACATTCAAAAGTAGTTGGGTGGGTGGGTAAAAATAATAGAATTTAAAATAAATAAAATTGATTGGTAATCAATTTTCTATGCCTGTTATACACAGCTTTTCCAAACTGAACTTAATACACCCCTCCCCCATGAAAATAAAATCAAACAAGGAATATAATTGTACACCTTGAATATTTGCTTCTCAAAACTAATTTTATTCCAAATCACCAGTTTTGAAGTTAAATTCTTTATCATTCTCTTTTAACTTTCTTCAGTCTAAATGGATAAAAGCTATTAATTACAAAAGATTCCACTTTTTAATTGAATGTTATAATTTTTAATTTTTAAGGTTTGGAACCTGGAGACAGGAAAACGCCTGATCACCCTACGGAACCACTCGGATGGTGTGACCTGTTTACAGTTTAATGATCTCATCATCGTATCTGGCTCCTATGACAAAACCGTGAAACTTTGGGATTTCAGTTGCTGTTGATAAATCAAAAGATTCAGGAGATCAATTACTGACCATTTCTTCTCCTGAAGTGGTGAAGAGATTCCTCGGTCTGTACCATTCAACCATAATTAGATCTACTTAATCAGCTCCTGCTACAGACAAGGTTAAAATTGTAGAATGTCTCTAAAGATCAATGTTCAGATTTTATTAGGCCAGAGTTTTAGTTTGCTAATGTTTTAACTTTGTACTCTCTACTTTTTGATGACTTTAAAATGAAACACATGCTGACAAATTTATTTATATTTGAAAAATTTTACCAAATGTATGAGCTCAATCAATTTACTTGTAACATTTTAATAGGCTTTGTTAGCTATTGTCATTTGGATCCTTATTAATGGAGAAAATGAATTTGTTAAAACATTGGGCTAAAAAGCAAAAGAGGCAGGCCTGTTTTTAAAATCTGTTCATTTAGGAGGAATTTTCTATAATCTCTTAGGATAAACCCAACTTTAGCATTAAGAGGCAAAATTTGGTTTTCTATTGAAATTCATGTTTCCTGTAATTGTTTTGTTTTTTGTTATGTAGATTTTTTTCTGATCTTGGCTGCAAATTGTCTTTGTTTTTGTGCATAAATATCCACAACCATCTGCAAAATTAAGAGAAATGTTTTCTCTCCCTTTTTTTAAAATTTTAGTCATGCTTTGTAAACTTACAAAACACATGCACATAAAATATGGATTTAACTACAATGTAAACAACCTATACAAGGTGTATGCATAATATATATATATATATATATATATGATAAAATATAGTTTTAAGGTATGTCATATTTATGGGTTAAAGTACTCAATATCAGGGATAGATCATACAAAAGTGGACATTGAAGTCAACACCAAGAGGTGACAGTTTTATTTCATGCTAACCATAATTGCCTGACAATTGCTCTTAGCATGAAACAGACTGCTGCTTCTGGGTGTTGACTTCAATGTCCACTTATATATATATATATATATATATATATATATATATATACACACACACACACACACACTTTGTTTTTACTATTCTTCATATTATTAGCTATAATAAACTTTTAGATTATGTAAACTTATAGTTGTCCATATAAGTACAAGTATACCTAAATGCATATGTACTCATCCAAACATACATACACTTATACATATAGATATGGAATCACGCTAACAACATGTCACATTTTGAAACTAAATTGCTATTATTAAAAAAATTGTCATATGCATCAAAATGAATTAAATAATTGTATATCTTCCTGAAGATATCAAAATATAGATTTACATGAACTAATCAGTTACAAATATAAAAGTTTAATTAAATGGCTTGCATTTGGGCTTCAATGGATATGCTGAGTTTATAAGTACTTTCCATCCACTGTGGGGAATGTTGCTGATTCAAACCTAAATATGCAGTGTTGCTTGCTTCTCTTGAATTTGTATTTTCATTTTAAAAATCTTGAAAAAATTTAGCAAATTTCTCATTATCTCTATAGATTAGTTTTCTTGCCCAACATACATTTTTTTTTTTTTTTTTTTTTTTTATGGCATCAAGATTACTCTCCACACACACGATTATTAATAATTTTTTTTTTTTATCTTATTTTTTTAAGTTATCTTTGTATTTTGTTTAACCATTCTATATATGGATGTCTGTCTAAACTGTCACTGGACATTTGTTTAAAATCATAATTGATATTTATAAAAAGCAAGAAGAATTATTCATCAGAAAATGTCTCCACATTGAATTGGTTAAAATGTAAACTAACTTTGGCTATATCAGTATGTAATAATATCTTGCGATGGTTCATGTAGATAGTATTGGATTGTTAAAACTGGTGTGCAAAGTGCATACATATTCAGTAATTTTTGCTCATGAAATACACTTTTAGCTGTAAACAAATGCACTACTAATGTAGAAAATTAGTAATTTTACTATCTTAGTGGAAATTTTGCTGCTTGAGAAAATATTAACTCTTTATGTGGGTAGATTGAAAAGAGTGGTTGTGGTGATTGTTGGCTTCCTTCAGACAATCTATATGCAAAACTTACTTCCTAAGTACAAACCCCAAGAAATCAACATGTTTATGCAATGCCATATTTTTATCTTCTTTCACACAATAAGACAATTTTGTTACATTTATGTAATTGCAAAAAGGCAAATATTTGGTGCTAAATGATTCAGATCCATGTAAATCTGCTTGAAAGAAAAATATTAGTGTATATTTCTGCATATAAGACGACCTTTAAATCCCCAAAATCACCCTTAAAAATTAGGAGTTGTCTGATACTACAATTCTAAAGAAAAAAAACCTTAAATTCTAAGTGATGTTTGTCAGTAGGCTAACCTCAGCCTCTGTGCAATAACCAATAACTTGCAGAAAAAGATTCACATTATTAAATGAACTGATAATAAAAGTAATAAAACTATTTCTACCTTATATTTTTTCTGGCATAACTTTATAATAAATTATCTATTCAAAGAATAATTCCATATCAATGAAATCAACTTGTATCTATGCAAGCTCAGCTGAGAAAATGTAAACATCGAGTTATGATTGCGTTCACAGCAACCTTTGTCTTTTGCTAAATTTTCAATAATGAATAAAAAAAGACTGAATAAAAAAAAAAAATGTTGAAAGTGGAATGTACTATTATCGTACATTATTTTATTGTTATTAGCAGTATTTTGTGATTGTCGATGAAGTATAAGTAAATGGTCATTAGTACACCAGGCTGTTTATAACTGTTTAGATATTGGAAAAGAGGAAGAAGAAAAATCAGTATTCACAAGAGATCATGTGATGAAATATAAAAACAATGGTTTCCCTTTTAGGAGACGTGTGTAGGAAAAATCTGATATAGAATCTCTTTTGTTATTTCGTTTATTTTGAATTTCTAAGGATACAGTAAGTAACACCATTTCCAATAAAATCCTCTCTATGCAACCAATAAGCAGTTGTCTTATCTAAAGGTTGCCTTATACACGGAAATATACGGTACTTGTTTTATCTATAAAATCCAGTTGAGGTTTGTGCTTTCCTTGGATTTATGCTTAAAAAAAGAATTTTATGTACATCTGGATAAATTAACTGGTGATCAACAGGGGAAACGCTGATCTGTTCTGAAACTGAAATAGCTGAGTGAGAAAGACACAACATAAGCAAATGATGAATTGATTAAAAATTACAAGTTAACGTAATTTCTATTTGATTGTTCCTATGTATGGCTGCATAGAATATACAGTGACATATAAGCTATTTAGTAAACTAAATGGAATTATCACTTTCTACAAATGATGGAATTCAAATGAATGTTTACGGCAAGTGTTGATCTCTATTATTGATAATTAAAAGCTGTTTTAACATTTATCTTTTTTGCTGGTCTGCTATGTTAATTGACCAATTTATTTTATTTGTCCAGTGCTCAAATTACATGCTAGAAGCATTTTGTGTAATTTTCTCAAGTACACATAAAATTTTATTTCCACAGCAAAACAAACTTATAAGCCCAAAAATAGCAATGAAAAGTGAATTATTGTCTTCTTCTGTCTGGATTTCATGTGCAGCAGTGTCAAAACAAGAAAAGATGCTGCCATTCATTCCACTGTTCCCTTAAGGTTATGCTAACAGTTACCTTTTTTTTTTTCTCTTTTTTTTTTTTTTTTTACTACATTAAATATGTTATTGAATCAACACTTTCAAATAATATTAGTACATTTTAATAGCATGCCTAATTTTGAAAAAAGAGTACCAGGCTATTTTGCAATATGGTGGCATTTAACAATTTCTGCTCATATTCTCTTAGATTTTTTTTCTACCTTTTTTTATGCATGCCATGTCTGTGCAAGTTACTGATGCACATACCATTATTCCCCCACCCTTCCATGATTCTCTGGTTGTGTCCAATGTATAATAAAATTGCAAGTGTTTATTTTATAAACTTGACTTTTCTCTTTTATTTTCTCAAATTTTTCACTATCATTAAAATATATTTTTTTATTAAAGAATTTTTCAATATTAGATGATTATTTTAACAAGACAACCGTACTTCTTGCTTAACTAAGATTTTATTAACCGACTACAGAAAATTATTTTTTTAGGGACTGAAAAACAGTATTAAACATTGACCTTTTTAAAATTTCAATTTTGATCAAAACCTAATTCAATACAAGACTGTCATTTCTAAAAAAAGTAAGGTGGGATTACAAATGAAGATTTTCTGACTGATATTGTTGCAGGTATTATCCTTTTCTGAACTAAAACTTGTAAAGGTAAACCCTAAAAAAACATTCAAACAAAGGCACATGTTTAGGTGGCATGGAAATAACAATTGTCAGTCACTCCCATTAATCCCAGTAGTTATAAAAAAAGAGAGAGAGAAAGGCAAATTATGTGAAACTGGATACAACCAGTAAGACTGAACCATTTTGTGTGACATACATAGAAAACAATTTATAACAAATAATAAGGAAGAAATGTACACATGTATTTGGTATACGTTTATATCTGAAATGTGCAATTGTATGAGTCATTTTTGGATAATGAAATGTGTCCTGGTTGAGAGAGATTAATTTTAGATGTTAACACATGCATCTATCTACAATGATGAACTGATGAGAAAAGAGACAATCTTCATTACCAATGTCCAGAAGAAGAAAAAAATGAAAATGGGGGTAACGATTACTTTTTGACAAATCTAAAAGGTTTTGACCACTTCCAGTTAAATCTTAGTATATTACTGGAACACTTACAGTAAAAGTCTGAGTGCATGCTTCATAATTTTATCCTCCTCCAAATCTCACCCGCAGTATTAACAATCACAGGTTTATAACTTTTAAAACAATTACTCTCTATATTTGTCTATTATCATGTTATTTGAACATTTGCTTTAAAGTAGCTCTATTTTGTTTGTATCTGTGTAGAATCCTAGCAACACATGTCCACTGTCCAGACACTGTTGTAAAATGTACTCTTCTTCTAATGTCCTTTTCTGTGAACTCACCATAACATTGAAATGTATTCCTGTAGCAAAATTCAAAGTAGCCCTATTTTATGTTTGTATCTGTGTAGAATCCTTTCAACACAAAATGTAACCTAATATCCTTTTCCGTATACTCTCCATAACATTTAAATGTATTCCTGTAGCAAAGAGAAGTAACAGAATACAATAACAGAAAACACTTATATGCTGTCTCAGACTGTTGTTCCAAACAACCATCATAGTCCAGTGAACTTTACCACCCCAAATTTCTTCCTACATTATTTTTGGATTTTCAATATAATTGAATTATCTAAGTTGTTATCATGTCTCACTCTGATGCTTTCCTCTCAGGACATTCTTGAAATGTTGGGATAGTGAAATGCACTGAAGTACATAGTCTTGGCAAATAATTTTGTGAAGAGGACTGCCACAGTAAACAAGCAACTCATTGAAGTTCTTAGATGAGGAAGATTGGAGAAAAATCAGTTTGCTAGAGAGATTCATGTAGCAAATAAAATTAAAACTAAAAGCCTTTTTAAATGTTGTAAAAAGGATTGCATGAATAAACAAATTTTCCTTTTTCAAGCTTTACAAGCCATTACCAACATCAGCAGGTGGATTAAGTTATAAAGTACCAGACTGCAATTTAAATAGTTGTTCAATCAAAATGATTAATAATGTTAAAAGAAAAATTATATTTCGAAGAAGTATTTAAGTGTGTTGTGGGTGGTACATTGGCCCACTGATATTGAAGGATGGAAGATAACAACAAACAAAATGAACGCTTGAGTAAAAAAAATATTTATTTAGTTTATTTTTGTTAAAGAAAATACATAAAAAACAAAATGAGATCGCAGTGCACTAGGCAAAAAATACCCTTGGCATGAACATGCAGAAATAAGAAGAGCATTGTGCTGAGAAGGATGGTTTTGGTAGTTGCTGAAGAGCATTGTCCTGAAAAGGACAGTTTTGTAGTTATTGAAAAGCATTGTCCTGAAAAAGATAGTTTATTGCATATTGTTGCTGCTGGCAAGGATGGCTGGAGCTTGAGGCCTACTGGAGATGGGGTGGTGCCAATGGCAAGGTGGAGATGATGATGGTTGGTTGGTTGGCTAGCTAGCTAGCTAGAATTGCTACTCAAAGGCTGGGGTCTGCTGGAACAGGTTTGATCCTAGTCATCTGGGCTGCAGAAAGTGGTTTATTTTGAAATATTACTATTAATGGTTTTTCATTGCTTTAAGACCTTTTTATATCCTGGAGAAGTTTTACAATGATCGCTGGTTTCTTTTGGTTTTTAACAAAATGTGGGAGTGCCAACAGGATATGACAATTGAAATAGGAATTATACTTTTGTAATTTTTTACAGTTATAAACTTTTTTTATAACAAATTAATCAATTAAGTCTGTGAAGCCCAATGAATTTTTGTCAACTTTAATTCTGATGAAAGACCACAGACTGAGATTTTGTTGTCACATGCAACTTTGATTCATTTTTTATTCTTTTCATCTTTGGAGTGATAGATTTACAAATTGATGTGCATTTAAATGTAACAGTTTTTGCTTTGAGATATATAGATTAAATTAGATTTATATAGATTGTTTTGTTTCAGCTCTGAAAATTGAAATAATTCACAAAAAAGACAAACTTTAAAATCATTTGGTGATTCTTTTGTTGCTATCCTCGCTTACCTTGGTTATGTTGTTTAAAAAATTGTCCTGGATATGTTTGTATGCATCATGATATTCAAGAACTGATGATTACTGGAGAGTAATTACCAAAATTGCTTCAACTTTTAATTTTTCTCTAGATAGAAATATTGTTTCAATTTATAGATTCTCATCTTACTAACACTTTGCTCTTCTATGGTTGATTCAAAGATTCTTTGATTGGCAACTTCCTTTTTCTTTTTTCCTTCTTAGAATTTGTCAAATGTCAGGATACAAAGATTTCAACAAATAAATGGCTGAATTTAACAACACAGCTCTATTGAAATAACTGATTTTCATCAGATGCCAAGTCTTCTAATGCTGAAATGTTCATATTATATCCTTTGTTTAGAACCCTTACAGCTGTGGTTCCTAAACGTTTTTCTCTGGGCCACATTTTCAGAATGAAAATTTGTTCGCACATCACTAAATTTTACATCTAAAAATAAAAAACAGAAAAGGGTTAAAAGGGAGATAACCATGGATTGAAGTCAGAAAATTATCATTGATAACTCTACTCTCACCTCCAATTTGCAGACCCTAGTTACTATATTATTAATACTTGATATAATGCAAAAATATCAATGATAAAATCAGTCGATAATTACTTATAACTATTTATACTGGAAATCATGTATGCAATTACAAATAATCCATAATATTTTTAAATTTTGAAATCATTTATTTTTGGTATATGAAACTATTTTGAAATCTTTGATTGTATTTCAATCATTCCGCTTCATCTGTTGTCCTCTTCCACCACAACTATGAAGCATACTGCACTGGTTGAGAACCACTGCCTTGCAGTATCATGTCAAGCTGACCATCTGGTGTCAGAGAAGACCTAAGTAACAGATTAATTAATAACAAGCTTTCATTAATTTTAACATTATCATTTGCTTTAAGTAAAAAAATCAATTTTTGTGTTGCATTACTAAAAGTTCACACTGAACAACATTGAAAGCATTAAATTTAGCATGCAAAATGCTAAACTGACAAATCTAAGAATGAGTTTTGAGAGTGTGGTAGCATGTTGAAAACAAGTCAGTGTTTTTGAATCTGTTAGTGTGCTGAGAGAGAGAAAAAAAATGATGTCAGCTGAGTGAATAACTATTTTTATATTTTCCTACTGGGCATCTCTTGATCATCGTAGCCAACTGAAGGTGTTCAATGACATCCCAGCTGACATCAGATGCTCAAATATCAGGTCTTATATTATGCAAAAAAA
The DNA here is from genome assembly GCA_963932145.1 of Acanthosepion lycidas. Lineage (NCBI taxonomy): Eukaryota > Metazoa > Mollusca > Cephalopoda > Sepiida > Sepiidae > Acanthosepion > Acanthosepion lycidas. The sequence continues at coordinate 67,714,795 of OZ010597.1, read as the reverse complement.
AAAAGTAGGTCCCTAACTGTTCAAAGAAATTGTGTATTATCATGCAATCCCATTGGCTTAAAAATTCATGTTCATATTCAGATTATCTAAGATTACGTTCAATTACAATTGGGCAATTTTTTTAAATTTATTTTGTGCTGTTTTTATTGAACAATAAATTAAATAAATTAGAAAGTGACTTCCATAAATCATATTTAAAAATTTCATGTCAAACATTATACATTACTTTTTTATTGTTTGTGGTGTGGAGATCAGTTGTAAACAGCAATGTCTGAAAATTAGCAAAGTTCATAACATAATTCAATTGTAAAATTTGACTGGCATAATAAAACTATTGTAGGGTGAGACAAAATTTTTCCTTTTATTTAACCATTCTGATATTGTATTCACTAGTAACATTTTAGGCTGATCCATGCCACCATTTTTCAGCTGATGGGTGAGGGCTTCAAACAAGCAGTGGTAGTGTACACAGTAGATTCAAAAATAGCTTTGTAACATGGTGCTTTGTCCTGCTGGAAATGACCACCACTGTAGTCATAAATTAAGGCAAATGGTTAGCCACAATATTTAGGTAGGCTGTAGCATTTAATCAGTCTTTTATTGGTAACAAGGGTTCCAATGCTAAGAAAATATTCCCCATGCCATTACATGACCACCACCAGCCAGAACCATTGATACATTGCAGAATGGATCCATATTTTGATGTTGTTTACACCAAATTCATGCCATATCATTTGAATGTCACAGCAGACATTGCTGTAAGATTTATTGTTGTGCACTCAGAGATGCTCTTCTGAATATCTCAGTTGTAAAGTGTGGTTATTTGAGCTATTGTTGCCTTTCTCTCAGCTTCAAACAGTTTGGACATTCTTCTTTGATCATCGACAAGGGATTGCCACTCACAGAATTGCCACCAACTGGAATTTTTTTCAATTTTTGACCATTCTCTGTAAAACCAAGAGATGATTGTGTGGAAATCCTAGTAGATCAGCGACACTTCAAAAAATGAAATTCAACAGTACACCATGACCATATTTAAATGCCTATGTTCATTAAATTCCTGCCACATCATTGGCTGATTAGAAATGTACATAGAAGAGTGTTTGTTCAAGTGGGTAGTGTGAATGTGTGTGTGCATGTGTTTTTATATATATGTGCGCACTTACTAAAATCTCATCTTTTATATAGAGTTTTCTGTTTGTACCTGCAGTTTTTGCAAAAACTATATGAAATGTATAAAAATATATATTCTGAATTAACAGTCTATCAACATGAAGGTTTTTGTGCAGTGTATATTTATATATAAGCACTCCATGACATCACTCCATACAGTCATGAAAGCAGCAGTCAATTTCAGTTTTGTTTACAGCAGCCAAACCAAGTGGGTGCCTGGGCCAAATAGCCCTAGCTGAGGCTAAATCTGCCTCACACAGCAGCTTATAAGTAAACTCCAGCTCACGAACCTCAATTTGTGGGGAAAAGGCCAAGACACGCTGTTTATGGAATATGGTCCTTGCCTAGGCCATTTGAATCTGGAGTCCTAAACATGATTTCTCCAGACACAAGAGAGAGAGTATATTTTATGTAAGACCCTTCCTTTTTGTTTCTCCTTACACTCTGCTTTGCTGTGTACATATGTAATGTATTATTCTCCACATGGGACACACCTGTATATATAGTTTTGTGTATGTTTTCGTAGTGCTGCTGGTGTACATGTTGATAGATAAACACATGTGTCTCCTGAAATGCCAACAACAAACATGACAGACTCGTAATATGAGTCCACCTAAAGAAATGTAAGAGAAACAGGAACCAATAAATATGTACAAACAAATGAATATGTATTAACAAAGGTTTACAAGTGACAAATAACAATGTGTGTAACAAATAAATGTGGAATTTTTCTGGTCCAAAATATGTGAAGTGAGTGAATATGTATACATACATGATGGGGAAAAATGCAATCTTCTGCAATAGATTTACATGTTGTTGTATAAGTGGAAAAGTAAGAAGAGCCTGATAAAAAATTATTGCAAAACTGTTCCTAGGGGGTGCTCTCCAAGTACCCCCTAGGAACAGTTTTAGAAATTAGGAGGAAATACCTGAACAGTAGTATAAAAGTCTCTGAGAACAAAGCATGTTTGTCATTCTTTTTCCTTTCAGCCATTCCATTTTGTCTGTGAAGTATGGATATAATAATGCCCATAATGGGGGAAATACAAAAGATGAAAAAAATCGTTCTACCATGACTGTCTTCTGGTTACAATACTTACTCTAGCAACCATCTTGCCAATAGGGTGCTTATTTTCCAGGTTTTAAGTAGAAAAAGCAAAACCATAAACACAAAATGCAAACAAATTAAGAAAAAAACAGTGTTTGAATGAATAAGTAAAAGTGTTCTAAAAAATTGTTAAAAAGTCAGTTCTTTACCATTGATGCAAATTGAACTGATATTTCGTCGTAATTAAAAGTTGGCATTTATTTTTATTGTGTATTATTCTGAAATTTTTTTCTTTACCTTCAAGTGGTCACAAAACTAAGTGCTCTGTTTCCAATCAAAGCCATGTATCCAATTAGTATACCTCTATAAACATATACAAATCTATATATGATAAAATAAAGAACAAATAGGAAACATTTATAAATCTAAAATTGATTGATGTTTTCTATTTGTTCTTTATCTTATTCTGTCAACAAGTGGACAGAACAACTTCAGTCAAAATCAACACAGCAACAATTTCTATCACTACACTGTAGCATGTGTGCAGAAAATAGTAACTAGAGTTATGCTCCTTGATATAGGACATTCCTGAATGAGATTTTTATGTGGCATGAAATAAAAAAAAAAAAAAAAAAAACTAGAGCTCACTGCAAGACATAGACACAATACACACATTTGTGAACTTGGAATAAGCAACTGTCAGGCAGATCTCATTGTTGCTCAGACCGAAATCAGAAGTGAAAACCCACACATCCAATAATTTCAATATTATTCAACCTCCCACACAGACGTGCTGGGAAGGAAATGTTGAAGAAAATTACAGAAACTGGTTACAGAAATTTGAATTGTACCTTGTGGCATCAGAAAAAATTACCAAATCGGACAGAGAGAAAAGGCAATGCCCTAACATTCAGTAACACAGAAAAAGGAAATTATAAGGCACTAGTGAGAAAAATTCAGGAGTATGTTCAAAGCAAGAAAGATATAAACCACAAAAGTTATTGGTTTTACACAAGGACAGCAAAAAGGAGAATATTTCCTGTCATTTTTCACAGACATACAGGCACAAGCAGGAAGATGTGAATACAAACATTTAAAAGATATTATGATACATGATCATATCATTAAGGGACTAATGAACTTGGACAACACAAATCTGTGTAGGGAATGTCTGCAAAAATGACAAAATAGCTATGTTATAAATAGCTGTTATGACAGTGTGTCGGAAACTTCTAAGTTTCCGACACACTGTTATAGTTGTTATAACAAGCATTTGTTTGCAAAGCAAAGGAAAAAAAAAAAATAAGGATTTCAACAGCATGTATTTGTCAAATATACATAATATATACACAGTTGTTTGAAATTTGGTAAAAACTGTCCATACGTGGTTCCTTAGTTGCTGTTGGCAAGGAAAGCAATTAGGTGTTTTGGGAGTTAGCCAACTAACCCAAGAAATCAGCTGAGGTCACAGTTGAGGTCAGAGGATAGGTCTGGAGTGCATTAACCATTGTTGTGGTTTGACATGCACTCTTCATCATGGTTGAAATCAACACCTGTGTCTAGTAAGGTAAGTTGGTGGTTTGGTCAATCAAAGTCACAATGGTAGGTTGATTTGTGGTAAGGCATGTTCATTGTCAAAGTTATGGTAGAGCAGATGAGGGATTAGGTGTAGATAGTGAATGTTGATTGAGAAGAAGGTCTCTGTTGGATTCTGGTTGAATCTGAGATTAATGAGACGGAGTCACACTGGTGACAGCATGGCAGACCTGGAGTAGATAGTATCAGGATGGTGATGGTGAGTGGCAATCATGGTGGTGATGGTGACAGCGTGCCTGAGTGCTGACAGGTAGTCTTTCAGCCTGTGACTGTGTTGGTCATTACTAGGGGCTTTCTTTTAAGCAAATCTGATAGTCCCCAGGATCATCTTTTTTTCAGGCAGGAATGTTTGTGATTGGCTATTGTATTAATTTTATTTTATTTTGTGGACCGGATGTGATTCTTGGAGCCCCTGCATAGAAAACAACCTTTTTATTTTATGTTTTGCTTTCTTAACATTCACATCCAGTCAACATGTAGAGGGAATCAGAAAGAGATCTGACTTTCAGTAAGCACCCACAAAACACAAAAATACAGCCAGACGCAGGGAAATGTAGACAAAGGAAGAAAAGGAAAACCAAATCCAGAGACTAATGAATGTGGCAGATGTGGATAGAGCTTGCCTGGCAAAAGAAATGTAGGAAGTGCCTAAAGGTTGGACAATTTTAAAAACATGTGCTGAAGAAAACTGTACAGTGCATAAACAAGCCTGCTACAAACGAAGACAAATACTATCATTCATATGTAGTTGATAGAATAGAAAATTCACATGTGACACCTGAATCACAATGGACAGTAAACTTGCTAGTTTAAGGCATCAAAGTGCCACTAAAACTTGACACAAGGACATCAACATTCTACAACTGAATTTTTTAAATAATTTTATGGGATGTACGTTTTCTTTGTGTTATTATTTCCATTTTACTGACTACATGGACTATATCTCTTGTATACGACATTGGTCTTATTTTTGCTGGGCATACTTTGGGCTTGGTTTATGAAAACAAAGCCCAAAATATGCCCAGTAAAAATAAGACATAACTTGAAGAAAAGGTACATTCCATAAAACTCCTTTTATTATAACACCAAGGAACATACATTGCATATCTGTAAAATACTGTTGTGACTGACTTAAACAAAAGTGTAAATATTATCAATAACTCCAATAAAAACAAAGTGCCTACAGACTATGCAAATCCAGACAGACCACAAACCTATGGTAACAATATTCCAAAAGACTCTGAATGACTGCCCACCTTAACTGCAACACGTAAGGCTCAGAGTTCAGTGATATGACCTGCAGACAAACCAGATACCAGGAAAGAGCATGCACACAGCAGATGCACTTTCATTAGCTGACCCAATGATGCGGAACCCTAAAAGTGTACATCACGCAGCAAGTATCAAGCAATGCCAGGTAGAAATTGCACCATATTTCAACCATCAAACCAAGTTGCTGGTACATCAAGATCTGATACTCAAGGGCGAATAGCCTTGGATTGAGGATACACATCTTTGCGAAGATGCACACTGGCCATCAAGGACAAAAAAAGTGCAAAAATTAAAAAAGGATATCAGTTTTTTGGCCTGGCATGAACAAAGAAAAAGATTATAGCATACAGAATTGCAACATATGCCAAACATATAAACCAGGAACTATCCAGGTAACCCTGGCAGAAAGTAGCAGCAGACCCATGCCATCATGGCTATCTCCATTTACCCAGATGTATACCAAATAATGTTGCAAAACAGTGGAGCTGTGATTAAAGCTATGCAACAAAACTTTAGAAGATTCAGAATTCCATAAGACATTGCCCCATGTTTCATGTCAGCAGAATAGCAACAAACTGAGACTTGAAAATCACATCGTCATCTCCATAATACCCTCAAGTGAATGGCCTCACTGAAAAAACAGTAAAAACTATGGATATATTCTACAGAAATGCAGGGACCCTTGTCTTGGACTCCTAATCTACCACACCACACCACACCAGGCAATCATAGATATCACCCACAGAAATGTTGATGGAGAGAAAGCTAAGAAGCAACCTACCTACAACAAATAAACAAAAAAAAAGGAGCACCAAGATGAAAGTAAATGTCCAAGTAAGAGCCAGACAAATATACTACTTCAACCAATGGACAGGGAGCTCAGTAGTAGTGCTTGAACCAGCACCTGTACCAGCACACTTAGATGAACAGATACAAAAAAAAACACATGAAACTATGAGAGGTGAAGCCTGTCAAGATGAATGAGTCTTGCACTGTCAAAAATTACTAGAATTCTATCTGAAATAAATTATTAAATAACTAAAGATAATTTTTGAAATCATGACAATGACAATCTCCTTAGTGGCTTTGGACATTAACAAAAAAGAATTGGTTAATGTTATCAAGGAGGTCATTGAAAATCTTTTAGAAGATTATTTAATGGCAGCCAAAATCCAATGCCACCATCTAGTTAGGAGTTTCAACCAATGGGACATTTTTCAGAAAATGAGATGTTCTGAGAACCTGATGACAGTGAAATGCAAACAAAAAATTACTGAAGAAATATATGGGATGCCAAAAGACCAAAGTGATTCTTTATGTTGTTCCAGCAAAATAACAGTTTTTGTAGACTTGGAAGTACCTCCAGTAATTGGCTATATTTGCACAAGCAGCATTTTAGAGAAAATTCACAACCAGTGAGGATGTATATGAGGCTATCAGTGCATTGATTAGGACTTATCAACTTCCACAATTTGCGATTGAGTGGTATTGGTAAGATGTAAATATCAGAAACTTCAACTGTCTCTTTCTAATTGTAAGTACCAGTTTCATTGGAGTTTCTATTTTCCTTAAAATATCTTCATTACTTACATGTTCTGTTCTATGAACAGAACATATAAGTAATGAAGATGAACTAAATCTCTGTTGCTTCAAGTTGCTTCCTCATCAGTGAGGAAATTGTCCAATATTCACTGCCATAGATATATACCAGTTTGGCACTCTTTTCTTTGTTTCTAAAGACATTTTCCTGTCTTTTAATGTTTTACTTAATTTCCATAGTTTAAATTTCTGTACCTGCTTGATTTTGATGATCTCCAATACTTTGCTCACACTTTAGACCAGCAATTCTCAATCACTGTTTTGGTTTTCTAAATGCTTTATTTTTAGCTGCAAAATAAAGTGAGGAAACTTGTATTTTTTTTTTATTAGTATTGTTTTAGTTCATTGTCTTAAATTATGAATTGTTACGAATGATTGAAATAATTGCTTATGGTGGTTCCATATATCTATAGACCAGTGATTCTCAACCACCATGCCACATGATCCTCTTAAGCATCCCATGCAATATTGTCACGGCATACATATATATGCGTGCATGGAAGTAGTAATGGTACAGCATTAGTATTTGAATAAATGAATAAGTAAGAAACTTTTTTTCAAATAATTCTTTTCACTATTCTTTGATTATGTTATTTTAAATACTGTGTTTTAATATTCATTTTTTTAAAAGTATTTTCATTTTTTTAAGAGCTCAGAATAAAAAATTCAACAGTACACATTGATACATTTTGGATTTCAATACAAAAGGAATAATCTACATTAGCTAAAAAGGATTTTTCAGTTTTATTGCAATTTTCTACTTCTTATTTATATGAATTAGACTTCTCAACCCTAAATAACATCAAAAATAAGAAGCAAGAAAAACTACACTCAACTGAAAAAGAAATGAGAGTCTGCCTATCACACATTCAACTGGACATTGAAGAAATCATGAAAAAACACTAGTCACAGGTTTCACACTAAATAAGCTGCACAAATAGTTGAGTAAAACATTGAAATAAAGTATTTGTGTGTATTTTTTAAAATCCATTTGTGTGTGTATTTTTTAAAAAATCTATGTTTATTTTTAAAATTTCATAACATATAAATATATAACCTTTAAAAATTTTGCTAAGTGTGCCATGATATTTTCATTTGCTCCTAGGTAGGATGTTGCTTAAAAATGTTAAGAAACACTGCCTTAGACTGTCTCATTCATTCATTCTTTCTTCTTACAATCTATCCTTACTTCTTGCTTTCCTTTATTAAGTGGTGTAGAAGTTCTTTTAGTTTCCTTTCTGAATCTGCCATCATTCTAGTTTTCTTATCTTGCAGTATAAATTAAATAGAGAAAGAACAGCCTTGATTAATCCTCTTTCTATTTTAGTGTATTCCCTGAACATGCTCTGTAACTGCATACAGACTGTTTGCTCCCAGTAAATATTGCAGATTAGTCAAATATCTTTGATATATATATATATATATATATATACACACACACACATATATATATATATATATATATATATATATACACACACACATATATATATATATATATACACACATATATATATATATATATACACACACATATATATATATATATATATATATATATACACACACACATATATATATATATATATATATATATATATACACACACATATATATATATATATATATATATATATATATATATACACACACATATATATATATATATATATATATATATATATACACACACATATATATATATATATATATATATATATATATATATATATATATATACACACACACATATATATATATATATATATACAACTTTCCTAGTATTTCAAGTAGGTCATTCTGACATATCACATGCTTTTGTGTCATTTATGAATAATTGGTATAGGTCTTTTGGAATTTGAATTCTTAATTTTGATAGCATAAAATTGGCATTTCTTGTTCCAGTGTCTTGTCCTGTTTCCATTCTAATTCTGGTATGAGCTCTATACATTATAACCCTAATGATAAGTTTAATTAAGTGGCTCATTAAGCTGATTGTCCAATGGAACTTGCATTTATTTGCACCTGGCTGATAGAACATCTTTGTTTCAGTTCATATTGGCCCATGCTAACTCAGATTTTAATACTACAAGTCTTTTTATATTCTTATATATTGTAGGCTTCACTCATTTGTTGGCATGGAAGAGTTCTCTTATGTATTCAATCTATTTTTGTCATCCATTTTTTCCATTATAAAATGTTCTCATCCTAGACTTTATGCAGCTTGTTTTCTGTTCTATTTCTTTCATCTTTTTTATACATGCCTTCTCTATGTTCCATAGTGACTATCTCTGCACACTTCTCATTGAGTTATATTGTTTGATTGCATTTGTCTGATTAACATCCTATATTTGGTATGGGCACGTGGCCAAGTGGTCAAAACATTTCTGACTATGAGACCTGGGTTCAAATCTTGCCAAGGTCGATTTGTCAGGGAAGTGACTTCTTGATGTTATTGGTCTGGAGGAAATAATTCCAGTGTGTGGCACCTTTGAAAAGTGCCTTCAAACTAAACCACAGATTAACCCAAGCCTTGGGAGTGAAATTAGGTAGAAAGAACTCTTGGGAGACATTGATGGTTGTGCTAGCACAAAGTCTCATGACTGAGCATTTGAGTGTGCTGACTTTGTTCAGATTCTTGACCATGCTAGAGAATGTGCACACTCCCTAGGTCTAAGGTCTGCTCAGCATAGTTGCAGTATAAACCACAGGTGGGCTCTGTGGATGCTGAAAAAACATAAATGTATCTGCAACCGGGATTAGCTAGATGCCCTAGTAGACTGGCATCCTTGGATACAAGTTGCTGCACCATAAAGAAAAAAAAAATTCTATGTAATTCCTTGACATTACTCACTGTCTTTTTGTTCATTGTTCATCTATCATCCACTTCCTTTTCTCTTGTCTCTTTTTTTTTACTAATGTCACTACTTGAGTTACCAGACTCTTCCAAGGATTTATAATTGCCCATAATTACATCAGCATATGTTTGTATACAAAATGAGTCATCCTGGAGATTGTTGTATTGTAGTTTATGAGTTGCCTTAGGTTTCTTTAACTTCTCTATTTTTATCTTTAGTTTGCATAAATTAACATAAAAGACACTGATGTAATGGAATAACCTGTCACCCCCATGAGTGACTACACTATAGGTAGTAATTACCTATAAGTATCTGTAAGTCAGTGGACTGCAGAGTCTAGCAGGGATCTGTTGAGTACGACTCAGACTTATGCGAGAACTACCGACCGTCCAATAGTAGCACTCACTACTGGATTGACTTGTGATGACCTTGTGCATAGCTGTTACCTTATTTCTTATTGTACTGGTTTTTACAATAAACCTTTACTTATTTTATCCACCGTGTTTGTCAAGTATAAATTCCTATTAGCACAGAATATAACAGATACTAACAATCAGATTTTAGTAACAATCAAATTATGTTCCTTTTTGTCAATTAAGTAATAAGGTTTGATTTTGCCTTGTAAACTTCACTTTGTTTTTTAGGAGTAACAAAAGACTTATTTTCAAAAATAACATTTTATATAAAAAGAAACTTATAATAATAATATAAATAATGCTTGGTTCTAAGTAAATCATGTATTAGAAAGTCTGATTTAAATATCTTATGAACAAAAAACTGTTTATAAAAAAAATAATTTTGTAACTTTATTCAAGACCTCCTTTGGATTGATATTTTTTAACCTTTCTTTTAGTTTACATAGCACTAGGATGTGTTCACGACTACAGTTGAATTTTGGATTTGTTTTAACATGTTGAATCAAATTCCTAAATTGTTTACTGCTTGTTAAGTGGTCTATCTGGTTCTTTATATCTCCTCCCTATCCATATCCACAAATTTCCTGGTTGTTATTCAAACCGGGTGTTGCTTAGTATTTGGTCATTTGCTATTCATCAATGGACCCATTTTTCTCCATGTTCATTGTACAATCAAAGTCCATACTTGTTATTTCATTATCTTATTCCTTTCCTACATTTGCATTTAAGTTGCCCATAATAATTTCCTGCTATTTGCATTGACTTTTGGCATTATCTAGTGTGTTGTAAAACTTATCTATTTCTGCTTTTGTGCTTTGTGACATTGGTGCATATACTACTATAATGTAGTATAATTATATTTAATAGCTTCCCTTTCAATTTCACTAGAAGCTCCCTGACAGTTGCCAGTAACCTGGGACATATTTTCTCTTGACTCAGTCCTATTATTTTTATCACTCAACATTAAAATTAATGTTGATTAATTTGGATGATGATGAAAAGCAACAGAAGCATAGTTATTATATTTCTTTTTGGAGTTTATTATAAATTACATCGATACCAGATACCATTAACCACATTTTGGCACATTTTCTTTTATTTTGACCAAAAAAAGAAAGGAGGAGAGAGAGAGAGAGAGAGGACAAATTGTAGAGAAAATTGAATTTGTTTTGTATCTTTTATTAATGGCTACTTATGTTTAAGGGAAGACTTAAATTGTTACAAGTTTCCTTCTGCTGAGACCATGATGGAGGTGGAGATGGAACAGACCACTGCAAACAAGAGGCAACACTTTCTTTGAAAGTAGGCGGTGCTGTCAGAGGACGGGCAATTTGTAAACACTGTCTCATATTCATACAAGTATTGAACATGTGTGGTTTCAGGATTTGACTGTAAGAACTTGCTCCACTGTGATCCAATTGGTAAGTTGTTACTGATGTGTTAGTATCATAGAAAGGGGTTGTTGGAATATTCCGCTGCAAAAATTTAGGTGTGAACTTGCCTTTTGGAGATGCTTGTCGAAATGTTCGTTGATACGTTGACCTGAAAGTCCCTGTTCGCTTCAGGTATTCCTCATCAGGCATCCATGACACCAGGTTCTCTGGAGAGTGAGTTTTGGGACCAGTCAGCTTTTTCTTTCCCAAACCCTGTTAAAATTAAGAAATAGTATTTCAGTAGTTTTTTAATAGTAAAAGAATTGATTACAATAAACAGATTAAACATTACAAATGATTTCAAAAGTTTTTGCATAGCTCAGCTTGGAAGCAGCAATTGTCCAGAGAGAGAAAAAGATTAACATAAAAGATACTAACAATCAGATGTTAGCAACAACCAAATTTTGTTCTTTTTTATCAATTAAGCAATAAGATTTGGCTTTGTCTTGTAGACATTACTTTGTTTCTAGGAGTAACAAAAGACGTATTTTCAAAAATAACATTTTATATAAAAAGAAACTTTTTATAATAATAACAATATAAATAATGCTTGGTTCTATATAAACCATGTATTAGAAAGTGTGATTTAAATATCTTATGAAAAACAAACTTTGTTTAGAAAAAATTGTTTAGTTTCTGCCTTTCTTACAGAATGTTTTATAGCGCTTTGTTTACTGATAAATCTGATATCAGTCACAAATTGGAGTTCCACACCTTTTGGTGAAGATCTTCATGAATATATGTACTGTTATGAACAACTATGCAAGAATTCAAAATCCAGCATTCATTAAAAAATATTCCAATATCCAACAGGCATGATTATATGCTGAGTTTATTAAACAAAATAGAAACCTTCCTTGCCAGGATGAGCTGGAGAGCTTTATCTGTTTTGTGGAATACTGAAATATCACAGTTTAAAATCAGGAAATCTCCCCACTGCAGTTGAAGAGCTAGCTGGTTTTGGGAAAAATTAATTGGCATATTAGATAGAATAAGTTTGAAGAAGTATAAAAGTACTTTTCAAAAAAAAAACTGCGAAAGTAAAGGAAATAAAAAAAAATGAAACAAATTTTAGATAAGGGCAACAAAACAAATAAGATATATACAATGAGTTCAAAAACTTACAAAAAAAAAATTTCTAAGGAAGTAACTAAATTTTACAGAAAAGCGCCAACTTCTTACATTGAAAATATCAATAAGGAAGCTAAGGATATCACAGCCAGGCTGGGTGTTAGTGAAAAGGTTCAAACATTGTATGGAAATCAAGTTTTCCTAACAACTAAGGACCACAAAGAAAACTTTTTATAACTGCCCTTCATTCCACCTAAAAAATCCAATGAAAACTGAGTTGGGTATGATAAGCCTGAAAATTATACAAAAAAAATGTGACTTGCTAAGTTAATCAATGGCAGGAGACAAAGGAATGTATCTCCTGGTTTAATAACATTGTGAATAATGACACACAAGTATTCATCAAGTATGATATAAAAGACTTCTATCCATTGATTACTGGAAGCATTATATTATGCCAAAGGCTTTGTAGATATTTCATCAGAGCAGATTGAAATAATATTACATTGGTGAAAATCTGTTTTGATTCACAATGGAGAAGCATGGATCAAAAAGTTGAATAAAGGTGCCTTTGATGTAACACAGGGATCATTTGATGGAGCTGAAGTTTCAGAGCTGATGAGTGTCTTCATATTGAGCAAAATTAAGAAAATTGTTCATATAAATAACCATGGTCTATATAGAGATGATGGGTTGATCATCATGCCTGATAATAAGAGTCAACAATGTCATTAGAAAAAAGCTTTTTAAGCACTTCAAAGATTTGAACTTTAAAATAACAGTTGAGATGAATGTGAAAATTGTTCAATATTTAGATGTTGAGTTCAATCTTTTGACAGGAACAGTTTCCCCATATATGAAACCTAATAAAAACCTATAAACTCTAAATCTAATCACCCAGCAAGTATAAACACATTCCAAAGGAAATTGAATGTGCACTGTCAAGAAATTCCTCATGAAAAGAAATATTTGATGAAAAGAAAAAGTATATGTAACTACATTGAAGGGGGAGTTTTATATAAAATAAATCTAACTTTTAACCCCCAAACAAATCAACAACTGGGAAATAACAGGAATAAAAAAAAGAAAAAGAAAAAAGGAACATAATTTAGTTCAACCTCCACCCCACCCCCATTCAATCTACAGGTGAAAACAAATATAGGAATAATTTTCTTTAATCTGACCAAAAAATACTTCCCAAAACCTTTTTAATTGCACAGGATTTTCAACAGCAATACTGTGAAATTAAGTTATAGTTGTACTGGCAATTTAGAAAGCACTATAAAGAGGCAAAATGTGAGGAATTTAAGAGCAGACATATAAAACAGTAAAAATCAGCTGCAGGGACAAAATTAAGGACCGAGGTCAAAGATGAGAGTGGACCAAACAGAATTTACATGGGATGCACTCAAGGTACTTTCAAAAAACGCTGGTATAACCACAGATCTTCATTTAGACAACAGAGCCATAGGTATTGCACTAAACTCGCCAACCATTTGTGGGAGTTGAGGGAAATAAATAACAGAAGTCCAAACATAAAGTGGAGCATATTAAGAAAGTGCAAGTCAGACAGAACTAGTGGCAACCATTGTAAATTGTGCCAAGAAGAGAAGTTGGCTATTGTTACTTATCCAGATTGTAAAAAATTATTAAATGGAATGATCCTAAATAATGTTTAAATGTAGGCATATTACTAAATACATTCTAGGCCTTTATGAACCCAGATCAATATTAACAATGGGGAGTGGAAAGAAGAAAAAATTAAGAGAAATTGAGAAGGGAGGGGGACAAGAAGGGAATAGAGAAGTGATTTCTTTTCTCTATTTTGCCTTCGCTTCAATGAACTTCACAGTTGTTATAACAACGGGGCAATGGATAATGTAATTTGCCTCACCACCTGATGATATCTTGCAGTTGAAACCAGGATATTGAATAAGATAAACATTTTATTCTTTTTATGATATTAACCTGCTCTACATATTCCATTCTGAATGGTGCATTGAGCACTTTTTTAAGTATCCATGTTTGGCCTGGAGTTGTTGTTGCCTACTACATATTTAGTGTATATATATATATATATATATATATATATATATATTATAAATTAATTGATTTAAAATATGTTTTTTTTCCGCTACACAGTTCTAACCATGTTTAAAAAATGGAAGCTCCAAATTTAATTTTGTAATTAAATTAAAGACATTAGTTCCATTTCATCCTCAAGCGAATTTTGGAGTAACTTTTAAAATTACTGGGTTTTAAAGACAGCAAAAATCATAATTCACGTTTCCAAGGATACAAAGAAATCCAATTCAACCAGACGAGGGGTGTTTGCGTGTTCATTATGTCTGTATTTTGGTGTATCAGTTATTAGTTACGTTTTGGTAGGGGGTAGGGATGTATTCTTCAATGAAATCTGACATCTGTTAAATGCATGTCGTCTAGATTTTTTTTAAATTTTATTGTTAACGCCAAAAATTCTTACGGCATTTTTTCTATTTGTATATTTAAAGATTTTTGGGGGGGTGTTTAGGTTAGAATATATTACTTTTATTTAACTACGATTTGAAAAATATTTTCACTTTTAATTTTTAATATACTATATTGTTTCATTGAATAATTTAGACATATTGTGTCTATATATTTTTATACTGATCCTTTCCATTTCTCTAATCAGTTTCTTGATGTTAAGATGAAATTCATCAAAGAAGACGTCTTGGTTTTTTCTAACCCAAGTACTTGCGATCATTTCCAAAATCATCTTCAAAGTTGGATTAAAAAGACAAACTTATTGTAACTGTGACAAAATCTGCAGTCCATTGTGATGGTGATTTAAAAAAAAAAACAAAAAAAAACATGTGAACACACTGTTATAGTTATTCTCAATATTTTAATTTATCTGTCATCATTTGGTGAAACAAGTGTTTCAATATAAGGAAGCTAACAGGAAATTGGTAGAAATGCAAAATGGCATTAAATGTTTGTTATATGCATTTCAATACATTGCTGCTACACTCGTAATAAATTTTGTTGAGTGTTGGTTGGTTGATTTTGATATAGGGAGCCTTGAGAATTTTGATATAGAGCACTTGCCTTGATAAATTTCATCTTAACATCAAAAAACAGATTAGAAAACTGGAAAGGATCAGTATAAAAATGAATAGACACAATATGTCTATATTATTCAATGAAACACACACACACACACATATACAAAGTGCAATATAAATTTTTATTTATAAATAAATCTAAAAGATATAAGCCATTGAAACATACATTTGATTAACACGCTATCCCATATGCTTGAATAAATTATTTTACATGTTTATGTTGACTTCTTGAGACTCTATAACCGTCATCAGACTTTTATCCATTTTTTATGAAAATGACAACTTGCTTAATAAAATCAGTGTGGACAGTGAATAGATTAGTTTGACCATTTACTGATTGATCCAATGTGTTCTGTAGAAATTACAATGCTAAATCTAATCTTACTTTCAAGCAAAGATAAAAGAAATTTACATGTGTAAAACAACCAACATACTCAAATATGCATCTACATATAGACATACATTTTACAGAAAAGATCTCAAGATTAGTGCCTTTATATTTTAATCAGTATCAGATAGCCTTTATTGGATCAGTAGGATTCATGTAGGCATTACAAAATGCTATTAAAATGATAACTTAAACTTTGAATGGACAAACATTTTGATTAGATTTGGTTTTATCACAAATTCACATTCACTATTTTTATAAAACTATTTATGCACAATGTTCGTGAAAATTTGTTATATTTTTTTTATCTTGTCACCTTATATGTGGAAATATACAGTATATATTTTTCAAAATTCATTTATAATCTATTTACTATATTTAAAAAGAAATGATTTGTGAATTAAAAGTTTTAATTT
This sequence comes from Acanthosepion lycidas, assembly GCA_963932145.1. Taxonomy (NCBI): domain Eukaryota; kingdom Metazoa; phylum Mollusca; class Cephalopoda; order Sepiida; family Sepiidae; genus Acanthosepion; species Acanthosepion lycidas. Next base: position 67,698,415 of record OZ010597.1, on the reverse strand, counting down.
TATACATTAAAAATAGATGTATGTGTGGATTCATTTCATACAGACCAAATTCAAACTTGCTTCTCTATTTGAAGTATTCATGAATTCACTCAATGTCTATTTTTAATCAGAGATAGTAGATAGTTTTGTTACTCTCTTCAGCAATTTTCTTTACATCATGAACTTTTAATAATTTAAGAGCATTTTTATAATTTTATAATAGACTGATTTAATCATGAACTTAATCAAAGTTCATGACTTGGATTAAATGTATCCAACTTAAGCCAGTGCAAATAATTTGTAAGCTACAAAATATATATTTAAAATCTAATATTCTGAAAGAAAAAACAAGAAACAAGAAACAGTGATCACTTGTACTTATTCAACTTGAAAAGAATGTGAAATAATGCAAATACATATTTTACATCATTTACTAACACCACATATATTCAATACATATTTTTTTTTTTAAATGATATTGTGTGTTCTTACCTGAGTTAAGTATTGAGCATCACATAAAAAGATTCGCCTATTGTCATGATGAGAAAAGCAATGTTTGGTGGGTGGTTGCTGAAATGGAAATTATCAAATAATTACCAAAAGTCAATGATCTAAACTTATTGATTGTGACACAATTAACAAGCAATGATGTCATTAATTGGTTTAACTAATTAACTTGTAACATTTTCATAGTGTAATGTTTAATTATTTAGGCTGGGATGAAGTCCAGCTCATGTTTTTATGTTTTTCTTGGGGATAATGGTCTCTACTACTGCTTTCTCCTTGCCTTCTACTGGGCATCTCTGATGACTGACTCTTCGTCTCTGATGACTGACTCTATAAAAATTAATTTTTTTTTATTTTAAAAATGTTATTAATTGTCTATATGTATAATCATCTAGGTTGTTTTTTGAGAGAAGTATTTTATGAAGGCCAGACAGTCTGTGTAAAAATTGTTGCATTTTTTATGGCCTTTTTAGCTCAAGCGGTTGATACTGCTAATAAAAAAAAAATTGATTTGTTGTGTATTCATTTTTTGAATTCATGGAGTGGGAAGGTTTCTATTTACTGGACAATGAGAGATGATCTCTTCAAGCCCTTGTGAAAACTTTAATTGGGCTGGTATGATGCTCTTTTGTTCAATAAAAGGACTGCTATGTAGCAGATCAGAATAGAAAGAATGAACCATTGATAAGAAAGCAATTGACAGTTGAGGAAGAAGCCTTAGTGCCCACACTGCAAAGATAATGACCAGTCTAGCTGAGGGGGTCATTAATCAGCACAATGAAAGAAAGACCCAACAGATTCAAGGCAGATTCTACCCCCAGAACAGAACATTCCTTTCTGTGCGTTCCTGAGAATTTAACCTGAATGAACATTAAAGTTAACTTTCCAGCAAAATACTTCAAAAAGCCCTCAAGAAAACAACCTAGGAAAATACAAAATCCCTTTGAGCAGAGACATCCTGTTTAAGTATTCAGTTAAGAACTGAAGTGGATGCATTTTGTATTTTCTGCCTTGTGCAATTTTTATAATTCCTCAACATTTTTCCTTTTTTTTCCCATTTTTAAAGGATCTAATCTTTTTTTGTCATAATCCATGCTTTTTCTAATAACTATTACACTTTTTTCCTTATATCTGATGGTAATCCCCTTTTTGTAACCTTGGACAATTGTTACCCTGCCATAATAAGGGTACAAAAGGAAATTTTTTGTGCAATCTTGTATTGTATCTTTTTTTCTCTTCTTTTGTAATTTTGCACCTATTATTGCGACTTGCTATTTCTACTAAGTTTTGTGTCTGGCACAAGAACTTGGATTTGGTAAGAAATAAAATTTTTATAACTCGTAGTCTTGTCATCTAACCAGCAGATGCAGAATCAGGTTTCAAAGGATGTCAGCAGTCACCCCCACCCAACATGTAAACATGTGGTTGACCCATCCAAGCTTAAGATGTGTATATGTGGGATAACCTGGATAAAATGTGGGAATTAATATTAGGTTGGTGCAAAAATAATATCGTTTTTTGACGTTAAAAAAATATGTCAAAAAATGATATTATTTTTGCACCAACCTAATATAAGCACCCAGCCCAAGAAGGAAAAGCCAATCTTTCACATTCTCACAAGAAGATCTATGTTCAAAGAAAATCCCCAAAGTACCACCAATAGTAACTGACAAAATTTAAAAGTGAATAAACAATAATTTTCTGTATTACAGATTTTGTGTCATATTCTTATAAGTTTTTGCAATGATAACATTAGAATATTAATATCAAACTTATGCAAAAGTAACTTTTTACTGCATACCCATAAAAAAAGCATGTGAACATCTAATTTTTTGAAATGTCTTTGTGAAAAAGACTACACCTACCTCAGATCTCCACATAAATTTTGCAGGGGGTAGAGGTTTAGCCAAATGCCGATATACCATACTAACATCATTCCGTGCACGGGTTAGTTTTGTGTAACCATGGAAACCTCCTGGAAACTAAAAACAAAGTAAAGTTTTAAATTATTAGAAATTTATAATAAATTTGTATGATTTATATTTAAAATATGCATTTGTATATGTGCATGTTTTTCTGGCCATTTAATGAAAATTTATTGATATTCACTCAACCAAGTCTGGTACAAGGCTTTATAGAGTACCAATTAGACAGAATTCACTGGTTTTCAATGAAGAATACATTTTATAAAACTGCTTCTGAATTACAAATAAATAGCATTGTTATACTCTGATTCAAACTAGATCTCTTTCTGATTCACTCTATATCAAAACCTGTCAGCTGGATGTGAATGCTAAAAAAGCAAAACCAAAAATAAAAGTCTCTCTCTGTTCAGGAGCTCCAAGCATCACACCTATCTCACAAAACATGTTCCCTCAAATGAAATCTAAAATACAATATAAAAATAGCAAATCATAAACACTGCCACTAAAATAAAAACATGACAAAAAAAGAAGTCATAATTCACCACATTTGCTTTTAAGAACACTGCTCATGACATTGTAGGCAGTCGAGGAGAATGACGAAGCTGTCAACATCACCACCAGTGACCTTGGTCAACCAACCCAACACATGCATTAATTCTAGGCCTGACTGACTTTTCCTTTCCTCCAAGTTGCTTCCTTCACCCACAAAGAGACATTTTGCCTTGATTCACTACATCAGCAATTCAAAGAATTTTATCTTAATTCTTGTCTTGTTTTGTTTCTTGCCTAACCAGTAGTATTTGCTTTATTTTTTTTTTTCTCTCATGCCACCATATGTGCACTCATAACTGGTGTCATCATGTAGTAAGAAAACTAATGAAATGAATTACATTGGCCTCACCTGCTCAGAAATTCTCAGTCTCATCAAGTAACAGTGGATAGCAATCTTGAATCTCAAAACCAACTTTACACACACTGATGAACATCAAACAAAAGCAATCATTGACAAACTTCAATCAGATCTATCAAAAATGTTAACCGCCTTAAAATCTGCTGCTACTAGAACCACAGACACGGCCCACAACTTCACAGACTACTAATGAAGCAGCAATTACTACATGATGCAATGTGAGATATCTGAAAATTTGAACTGACCAGTAATGTCATCTGCTTCATTATGGATTTGAACAAAGTTCAAATCAAACCAGAATTTATGAACAATCCCCAAATGGGGAATGGATTTGTCAAAACTTCCAAACAACTCCTTAATGAAAGCATACTCCAAAAAATGGAAGACTCACAACAGGACATTTTCACCTATGAACAGCTAAAGTTTTAACTTAGCAGACAAACGACAAATTTTCAACACCTCAGCTGAGCATGGGACCTCCAAAAATGAGATGGTGATAAATTGACATATTTGGAGGCTGACTTGAAAACACCATTTGAGAAGCTGTTGTCCATATCAAAGTTAAGTTCAAGACAGACAACAGAAATTCAGAAATAACTGTAACTAAAAATAAAATCCAAACTTGGACACCCACCATTTACCATGACCTCATAAAGTTTATGGACGACCACTACTTAGTGATTAGTATAACAAGTGACATACAACACTACTTTAACCAGAGCCTTAGAACCGATACTACAAATACCCTTGATCCCACCATAATGTATACACATAAAATGCAGCAGATGGACAAACCAAACTGTTACCTCAATGAGCCTGACCAAGTGCTGGCTGACATAAAGCAGCAGCTACTTCAGACCCAAACACGCATGGCCCAATAACATCCAATCAGATACACAGACACACCATTCAAAATTGCAGCTCCATTACCTGCAGGAATTACATGGTGTTACAATTGGCCATATCTCCAACCACACTGAACACAGTTGCCCATTGCAACCACAGATACAAGCACAAGAAGTAGGAAATGAAACAGCCAGGATCATTCCCACAATTCCTGATGAAGCCTTCTTTGTCTATCTTGCCACTTCATGCATCCCACTGAGATGATTATCTCAACATTCCAGCTGAATCGATGAGATGCTATCAAAAATCATCATGGACATCCAAATGGTTGATTCAAACGAGGCACCTGAAGCTACCACAGTGACCACTGTGCTACAATCTTCCAAAAAGCACTTCCACCAATTTTGTTTGGAACCTATCACCTCCGTTTTGATGATCAGGGATGGTTAAAACATGTCCAAACTTGTACCTTACAAACTCCATGCCAGATATCGCTATCAAGCTCATGACTGCACAAACCATGCTAGTCTCACCCATATTTGCAAACATCTTTCCAGTTACTGGTGGGAGTTAAAAAACTGTGGCATAAAGTTTTACACCGATTCCTGAACATCCTGTGCAAAACACAAGAGAAATGAAACTAGTGAAACTGGCTGCGTCCGTTGCATTCATGTCTGTTGCCTTTGTACCGTGAACAAATCATCTGTAATATACAAATTTTCTCCCTCCTATGCATTTGCAGAATTCTCAACTAGCATTGAAGTCAACATCTCCACTTCTGTCTGTGGAGCAAATAAAGACTCCATATCTGGTGAAACCACTTAAACACTATCCAAAACTAGTGAAAACCAAATTCCAAAAAGACAAACATCTGGACAACATCCCAACACATGCCAAAGACTTCATCATGCACTAATATCAACAGTAAAAACACACCAAATCAACATAAACATCCTTTTCGCTTATGTCCACTCAATACCCATGTATCAGATTGAGATTGGGGGAGCTGTTATACTCTGCTTCAAATTAGATCTCTTTCTAATTCACCCTACATCAAAACCTGTTGGTTGATGTTCACGCAATGAAAGTGAAATCAAAAATACCAAAGTTGCCCTCTGCTGAGCATTACAAAACAAATCCTCTCCAAAAAATCTAAAATACAATATAAAATGAGCCAATTATGAACATTGCTGCTAAAGCAAAAGGCATGACAAAAAATATGAGTCATGATCCACCCCATCGGCTTTGAAGTATGCCGCTCACAACACTGTAGGCAGTCACAACAAACAGGAATTTGTCAATGTCACCACCACTCTGTATTGACTTTCCTCTTCTTCCAAGTTTTTCTCCTTTTGCCCACAGAGAGACACTCTGGCTTGATACTCTGTATTAGCAATACATGGTTTCAGGTGTTGCATTCTCTGGCCTTTTTCAGGTGTCTGTTGTAGTTGGTAACCATCCAAAATTAAGTCTATGAGGGTAGATTATTCTCATTTCATTGTCCGTGGCAGCAGATAGCTTGAATCTGTGTACCAACAACATGCTTCCAATTGGGTTCTGGCATATTTTGTTGGAAATAAAGCTTAGCTATGAGTTCACAATGCCAGTAATGGTAAACATATAGATATTTGAGGAAATGGCTTTAAGAACATTATCAAAGCCAACTACAAGTATGAGGTACATAGATGATAGCTTCATATTGTATTCTCACTAGGAAGATGTGCAATTAATGCTAGACCATGTGGACTCAATAAAAGCTTCATTATAGCTCACAACAGAAAAGGAGGTGGAAGATAAACTTACCATCCTGGATGAAGTAATAACTCACGGGGAGTATAAGTTCAAGTATATCATAAGTTAACTTTTACCAGATAATATCAGAACATGGATTCCCACTACTTCTTCAGTGAGGAATCACATAATACCTCCAACCATCTATTGACATACTACCTCCAACATCAAGCTGATCTCATAAGTAGTAACCTAGAGACAAACCACACTACATGATTGGTATTAGAAACTTCCTTCAGAGTAATATTTGTCCTGTAAAGTCTCCATGTAAAGCTAAATAACCAGAAAGCTGCCATGTTAGAGGCATGTCAAAAATGATTGTGAAGATCTGTTGTCCATACAAACATCAGGACAATATTCCATTCTTCAGAGACATCTTCCTCAAAAGCAAACAGTCATGAATTGTGGTTCTTCCACTCCAATACAAAGGTGAGACAAAGTACCCTAGAAAAGTAAGGCTGGAAGAACATCAGACAGCTGTAAGCTATGAGGAGTTGATGAAATTATGCATGGCTGTGTGGAAAAGAGTGATCAACCCTTGTGGAATTAAGTTAGAATAATAGAGAGCAACAGTAGAATATGGTGCACATGCTTGGCTCTACTAACACATTCATAGCATAGAGATGAATGTGACCTTTTAAGAAAGAACATCAGGCCTAATACTAAAAAGATTTCACAAGGACAAATGACCAAGGAATAATTAACTGATTCAAGATGTTAACTGGAATGGAGGACAGAACAAAAACAAAATTCTCATGTGGATTGAATAAACAACCAATAATAAGTATACTCCTGAAAGTAATACATAAACAGTTTTTTTCAATCATTTCACCCCTAGCAAGGCAATAAAACCAATAAGATGGAAACGGTTACTGAGTGTTAGAAAATATAAGAAAAAAATACTATTAAGGAGAGAGAACAATGAAAGAACAAGAATTAAGAAGACAGAAGATAACAATTGACATTGCATTTAAATTTTTGAAGATCAAAGTTGGATGAAAAGCAAGCAGCTGAAAGAGAGTTCCACAAGCAAAAAGTGTGATAGAAAAAGCTGTTAAGTTACAACTATTATCTCAGTGGTTAGAAATTAAGATTAATTGTCAAAATAATTCTGTGGACATTGTTCATGAAGTTAATAATCTATTTTCCACTTTCATGTACAGCAGATTAAACACAATAAATTACAATTTGACTGATCTCTGACTTCTTTAAAATAGCGAAATAAATATTTTTGTGGATTCCAGCAGAAAGACATTTTTATCACCAACTGGGTCCATTTTGATCCCAGATTCTGTTTTTCTTTAGGTTCACTTATGCTCTTTTTCTCACAGATGATGTCCAACTGACCTTACTGTGCAGTCAACAAAATCAAAAACAATTTGTCTGTGCAAAATTAAAAATATAAAATGCCAACAATTTACCCATCGCACCCTCTGTGTGTGTGTGTGTGTGTGTGTGTGTATATATTTGTTTGAATAAAAACAGACCACATTAAGGTTCCATGTAATAAATTATTTCACCATAACCCCTTTAACAGGGCTCTGGATCATCAGACTTTACTTCCAAAAATTGAAATAAAAAATGAAAAGAAATTCACACATTTTGAACGGACCTCATCAAGTAAAATTGAGGAAGTGAGGTGGGAAAGAGGATATGAATGTGTCATATGTATCATTTCAAATTCTTATTTTTAATTTTTAACTCCAATGTGTCGGCTAGATGTTGTTCGAATTTATTGTGTCTAGTCTCAAGATATAGATGGCTAAGGAGTGGAGGGGTGGAGACCGACTTTAAAGGAAGAAGCTACACTAATTTCACGAGGACAATTTTTCTTTCAAATTTTTTAGACGCTGTTAATTTGCGTTACTTTAACTGGCATGTTTGGGAGGTTAAAGTTTTTTCTGTATAAATGTTTAAACAATCTACGAAGAAATTAATTTGAAATTCGGTGGAGCTTTGTTATTTTCTATGAAACAGTCGATTAGAAAAATTCACAGATAGTACATTGAAAGAGTAATCTATTTTATATTTAGTAATCTTATTAATTAATTTATTTTTATCTTTATTAATTAGTAAAAAAAAAAAAAAAAAACCTATGTATATTCCCATATTTACACATATACATCTGCAGAGAAAACGCATATTCATATATCTTCATACATATCTCCACATACACTTATACTGTGCAGTCAACAAAATCAAAAACAATTTGTCTGTGCAAAATTAAAAATATAATATATATACATATATACATTTAAAGACACCTGTATATCCATATACATCTACATATATACATATATATGTATTTTTTCACACATATACGTATATACACATACATATACATACACACATGCATATATATATATATACAAACACATACATATATATATATTTGAAAAATGATTTTTGGTGGATACTCATATTTGGGTAGAAACCGCATTTAGTTCTACCACCCTAAATATTCAAAAAATCTTATATGTGCTCTCTAGCAGGATTTGAACCTGTGCCCTTCTGAGGAGATATGAAAATTGGTGAAGATGCTTTCATCCTTCTTGGTCAAAATTGTCATCAACAGTAGATATGACCCCATCATCACTGCAACACCAGCTTGAAGGTGTGGAAGGTACCAAAGAAGGTTTTCAAGAATGAAGGTGAGCACTCATCCCAATCTCAGTATAGACCCATCAGCCTCCTCAGTGTTGTTAGCAAACTTTTTTGAAGCTATAATCAACAAGAAGATTGTTATCACCTCAATAGGGAAAGCTTCTTGAGTGATAAACAGTACGGGTTTGGATCAACTTGTTCCACTGTTGATATTCTAGCCATTACTCACAGAATCAGTGAGTCACTAGACCACAAATACATTTCAAGGATGATCACATTAGATATTTCAAAGGCCTTTGACCAAGTGTAGCATAAAGGGTTACTACACAAGCTCTCTAGCTATGGAATCAATGGAAAAGTCTTCTCAGTTATAAAGTCCTTCCTAATGGATAGGTCCCTGAAATTAGTTGTTAACAACCAGTTCTCTGATCAATGCAGGTGTCCCCCAAGGTTCACTTCTCAGTCTAATTCTCTTTCTACTTTATATAAATGAACTGCCTAAGAGTATACTCCAATCATTTTTATATCTATGCTAATAATACAACAGTATATGGGTGTGCCACCAAAATCCTAGATAACCAGAGTTTGGCAGCTGATCTCTTCTCTGAAAAAAAAAATCTTTTCTAGAAAGAGATTTCTCTTTAATTGTAACACATCCATCATTTGTGTTTCGAGTGGGGGAATAGCAACCATTAAGTCATCCTTCCACCCAAGTTCCCTTACCACCCACACTCGTGATGACTGGCCAATACTAAAACACATTTCAAATTCATAATATGCACTGTACAGTTACAAGGTGAGCAAAAACAAAAAGTTTTTCAACAAAAACCATTTTAAAAAGTACTTTTTTATCAGAATATTGTCTTTGGAGAAAAGAAAGTGCATGAAGTGGGTCAGCCAGGATAAAAAAGAGAATATTTTTAAGGAAGACAGTAGTTGATAAACCTATTTGTGCCAAAGGTTAACTTTGTCCATTGTGTCTTCCATGTAATCCTAAGGAAAATAACTTTGTTCTGCAAGGCTAAGATATTTGTAGTGGGACACAATCTTTATAGATACCACCAAAATTTGAGCTAAAAAACCCTTAAAAGCACACTTAAAATAATTTAAATGCCTCCTTTTTAATAAAACATTAAGTTGTTATCTTTCTAATAAAACTAACACTAATCCATATTAAAAGAAAAAAGAGTTTGCATTTATTTGTAAATAAAATTTTTAGGCATTTTTAAAACATTTGTATATTCACTTGCCACTCATCGAACTACCATTATAGATAAAATAATAAACAATAAATTTAAAAATCTCTTAAAAATCCAATAATAATAATGTTTTACAGTCAGTAAATTTAAGGATTAATTAACTGGAAACTAATGCTTAATTCATTTATTAAAACATCATGAAAATCACATTTATGCACAAGTTGGCCTGTGATGACATAAGTCACAACAATAGTTTTCTACTGCCATGCTTAACACTTAAAAGAAATATGGAACACCAGCAGTGCAATAATCAAGAAATTGGTATTGCTTATGTTTAAAAGAATAAGTTATCTTTAACCACATATAACAGTTTAAGAATATAATTTTTTATTCTATATGTTTTTATGAAACTTAGTAGATTTAATTATATTTTTTATACTAAATTAGAATTATAAAGAAGAAATTAAGTAAAACCTTGTTAAATGATATTTCCGAGTTTAATTCATTGCTTTTATTTTTTATTATTTTCTTACCTGTTTGACATCATTTAATTGCACCCAATGTGGTCTTTAAAATTATACTTATTTTAAAATTTATTAAACTAAAGGAGATGCTAAAAAGGTGAGGGGAACTGATAAAACTCAAAACTAAGATATTAATCTTCTGAGATGGAAGTGATTTAAAGCTTTTCCTATTTGATCTTCCATACAAAAAAAAAAAAAAAATCTAACAGTTGTGGAAATAATGAATTTTTTAAATATTTCTGGTGAGAAAATGGCATCAGACTTTGCTTTTTTTTTCTTTTTTTTTTTGTTTGTTTTGATTTGTCAAACACTTCTTTATAACAGTCATTTTTTATCAGCAACTAGAAGAATTACAAAATTGCACTGAAATATTAATAGTAAATTTTTGGAAAATAATTATTTATGGTTGATTTTTTTTCTATGTATCATCAAAGTGGATGCGTTCTTTTCCATTATTAAAGCAAAAATCACTACTCCTTACCTTGTTTTAAATAATTTGCCAAAAATCAAAAAATTATCTGATTTGAACAAAATTTTCAGTACTTATTCATTAATGAATGATTTGTATACTGAATAGTTTATTTTATATTAGAAAACTTTGCAGAAATATTTTGGGAGGGGTCTGTTTTAACCCCTCCCTTTTCAATATCTCGCTTACTTTTTAATTTGGGTGGTGTGTGATTTCTTTTTTAGTTATATAGAAAGAAAAAACCCTGTAGATGTTATTTCAATAAAAAAATTATGCAATATATCAACTGTGAACATATTGAAAATTCATCCTAATCCTTACCCAAAAAATAATTCAATAAAACTGAAACAATATTTTTTCTCAGAGTTGGCACTTGCATTATTTTCTTTGAGATTGGACAAAAAAAAATCTATACTTAATATTTTTGTTTTAAATTACTTGTTGTAATTGGTTCATTATAATTTCTTTTATTAAATAAATGACGTGTTTGAAGAATCAAAAGTTTAATGTTGTTTTTGAGTGTGAATTGTTTTTAAAAGAATTTTAATTATTTTTTTTTTTTCATTTTAGCAATTGTTATTTCATAATGACTTTTTTCATTTTACAACTATTATGATTTATGTTCAAATTCTGAATTACCGTCTTTGATTGAATACTCTTCCCTATTCAAAGAGTAATAATTCTATAATTTATAAATTCAGAATAATTTTAAAAAAAAGACTACATTGGGTGACCTTACATAAATTACATCAAACAGGTAAGAAAATAATAAAAATATAAAAGCAATAAACTGAATAAACACAAATGTACCATTTAAATTCTACAGTGTGACCCGGATATAAGAGAGATTTTCTCTGGTCCCAAATTAGAGCCCGTGTTATGTATATAAATTAGACCAAACCCTGATATAAGAGAAATCCGGATATATACTTCTTCTCCGGCCCCGACAACTCTCTTATATCCGGGTTACACTGTATTTCTAAATGTAGTTAAAAACTTAAAATAAATTATTCATTTAAAGTTTCATAAAAGCGTATAAAAATAAAGTAAGACTTAAACCATTGGTTAATTTATTTTTAAACATGAATACCAATTTGACAAAAAAAAAAGGCATCTATTATTTGGCGGAACCAAAGAACCAAGAAATAAAAAAAATAAAAATAAAAATTATCGCTAAGAAGTAAGTAAGTTATATACTTATACTTCGTTAGTTTAGTTTCCTTAAAAAGAAAAGTAAAAATTTAACTCATTTGAATTTTGGTTGCAGCTTTCTTTTTTCTTTACGGAAGAAAAGTTTTTAGTCGTATAATAAAACTAAAATTGTTCAAAGTTAATTTTTAAATAATTTGACTAGCTTCATGAAAAATCAACAACAAAAAAACACTTACCCAACTACCAGTAATGTCGCTTGCCATTTTTTTTTTTTTTTTTTATTCCTCTTGTTTTTTCTGTCTCCACATGCAAGTCATGATGTCATAAAAATAATGATTCCATTCGTGTTTGTCAGTCAGTTTTCGTGTCACACATATACCTTATTCTTTTTTTTAAGCGAAAAATTCGTTGTTACTTAACTCAAACTGCAGTGCTTTACTTCCAAATAGGAACTAAAAGTACTTTTTCAAAAAGCCTCGATTAAAAATACAGGCATGAAGAAGGAAAGAAAAACTGTTTTTGTCGCGTGAAAATTTAGCAATGATTATATTGACGAAGAAATCAATTTGTTTATAGTTGTTACTATAGAAACAAAGCTGATTTCACTGCTACATACGAAAATGCAGAAACAGTTTTTTTCACAGGTGTACTGAAAACAAATCAGAGAAACTTACACTTACAGTAAGTGACTTTTAACTGATTTAAATTTTAAATAATTTTAAAATAATTAAAAGGTAAAAAGTTTTTTCTTTTTTGTTATGAAGGAAAAAAATATAACAATCCCCCCAAAAAGTTAAATTAACAATTTTAGTTTCTACTTTCTAGTAAAAAGTAACAGTTGATTGAGTAGCTAAAAAACGGATTTTTAATTTATCGTTAGAAATGGCTAGTGAGCCATATTTCCAAAAAATCTTTCAGCAAAAAATCTCTTTATTAAAAAAAATCTTTCAAAAATAAAATATTTTTTTTAACATGGAGGTAGGTGTTTACTGTTTAGTTTTATGAGGTTCTGACAACACCCGAGTCGAGAGTTTGAGGATTTTTTTCAAAAAGTTAACAGAGCATAGCATGATGAAAAAGACGCCAAAGTTGATGAAAAGTGAAAACAAAATTTTAGCGTCTAAATGCTTATGTTATTATTGTTGAGAGGAAAGATCAAAGTATTTTTTAAATATTTTTAAAAAAATTTCCTTCTTTTTAGAACATTGTAAATTTTGATTAAAAAAACCTTGTTTCTACAAAGAGAAACAAGTTTTTTTTAACCGAACCAATAAAATAACATATAAAATTTTAGCGCGTTTTTTTCCTGTATGTGACACATTAATTTGGAAAATCTTGCAAAAATAAAAATAATTGTTGGATTTTAGTGAAACTTTCAGAAACTATTCACAAATGATGGAACTTATTATAAATATCTTTTATTTTTAGTAAAGTCATGGCAGAAATTTTTTTTTCATATGTATTACCCCCTCTAACTAATTGTACGAAAACTCTATAATTTCAATTTTGAGGAGATTAATGATTATATTAGTTAAAAGCACAATGCTTTGAGGAAACCAAATCATTTTTTTTTCTTTGTTGGAACCCCCTACCTGATCGTCTCTGAAGTTTAACATACAAAACTCAATAAAACAAAAATATTATTTAATTTCAAAAGCTTTTAATAGCTTTTATTTATTTCAATGAACATGGATATTGTCTGAAAGCAAAAAGATATTTCGATGATAAATGAATTTTTAAAACAATTATTTGTTATTTCTTAAATATTTTTTTTAATTTTTACATTATGTTGCTAAATTTTTCTAAAATTAGGGAAAAGTTTGTAGAACTTAACGAATGTTGTTATTAAGTAGATATATATTTACAGATTATAATTTCCAAAGCTTATTACAAACTAACGACAGCACGTATATTAAAAAAATTAATTTGTGTCAATAATTTTTACCAAATGAAATCTACAGAAACCGGAAGTATCGTGCGTGCAATAAATAAAAAACGTCAGCAGTGCAGCACTTATATCTTTTTTTTTTATAGTATTTATAATTTCTCCAGATCAACAAAATTATGGTAAAGTACTTAAAAAAAAAAAAAACGGAATGTCGAAAGTTTTTTTTTACTTTAATTATTACAGGTCCGCTTAAAAAAATATGTCCATTCTGTCCGTCCGTAGGGGAACTCGAATCTCACGTCAGCTGTCAATAATTAATAGACCGCATCAATTCGCACTTGTCAATTCGCGCGGGGTTGAGATCGGCTCTCTTATCTTAAAAAACATTTTTCTACGAAGAAAGTAAGTAAAAGTTTCTTTTAAATTATTTTAAATAAACTTCAAATTTTCTAAATTTTTTCGAATAAATTTTGAAATACGTATAATTAATTTTTAAACGAATTTTAAACGAAGAATTTAACTTATTTTTTAAAATTAAAAAAAATGGCTTAAATCGAGTTTTTTTTCGTTATTTCGTAAACAAGATTTGTAACTAAAATTTTGGACATGCTAAGTATGAGTAAAAAATTTCAAAAAATATTCAAAAAATACTTTAGTGTTTCTTCTCAATAATGAAATATACATTTAACACAAAGAAAATTTTTTTCATTAATTTTCAGACCGTTCTTGTCATGCTATCGATTTTCATGAAGTTACCTAAGGTAACTGGTAACATAAAAGTAATTGGTGCATGAACGCCATAACTACCCAGTAATCTTTAAAATTTAGGAAAATTTCTAAGTAATCTGATATTTTATTGAATTTTAGGTACTTTGGCGTTATAGTCTTACTTACGAAGACGCTTATTGAGGAATTGTGAGAAAATTACCAATAAATTTTAAATTACTATAATTACCGCTCATATTTTCGGATAATGTCGCGTATGGATGTCTTTAGTTACAAAAATTGGCACGTATAAACGTGCACAAAAAGTAATTCGAAAGATAAAACTAGGTACCACCAAAATAGATGTTTTTTCCGAAATATTAAATGCGTATAGTTTCAACAAACGAAATAACAAATACTCCGGTGAGGTGGAAAGAAAGAAGACAAGAATTGTTAAGATAAAATTATTTGTATTGCCGATACAAATGTTCAAGGCAAAATGTCTCCTTGGGCAAGGGAATCGATTAATGGGGAGAGTTGGTAGGGCTTGGAGATAATGCGTTTGTCGGTTCAGTTGACAGCTTGACTGCAACTACCGACAGTCTTGTAGGCGGCGTTCTTAAAAGTAGACAGGGTGGATCATGACTCAGCTTTTTTTATCATGCCTTCTGCTTTTGCGATAACGTTCTTGATTGGCTCATTTTATATTGTAGTTTAGAGTTGTTTTTTTTTTTTTTAGGGAATTTGTTTTGCTAGTCGGATATGATGCCCAGAGCCCATCCAAAGAAAGCAACCTTTTTCTTTTTTTAGTTTTGCTTTCTTAGCGTTTACATCGTCCGGCAGGTTTTCATATAGAGCGAATCAGAAAGAGATCTAGTTTGAAACTAAGCATAACAACTCTCCCAGATCTCAATCTAGCTCATGCGTAATGAGTGAATGTTTGAGCGGAAAGGGATGGATTTATGTTGATTTGGTGTGTTTGTACCATTGTTATTAGTGCGTGATGAAGTTTTTGAAGTATGTTGGGAGTTGTCCAGTTGTTGTTTTTTTTGGGGGGGTGCAGTAGCTTTGAGTAGTGTTTAAGTGGTTTCACTGACTTCAATGCTAGTTGAGGATTCTGTAAACGCAGAGGAGAGAGAGAGAATTTGTGTATTCAGTCGCGGTACGAGATGACGGACATAAGCGCGAAAGACCCAGTTGCTTTTGCCATTTACGTTTCTCTTCCGTTTTGCGCAGGTGGTGCAGGAATCGACGTAAGACTTTATGTCGCAGTTCTTGAATTCCCACTAGTAACTAGAAAGATGTTTGCGCATACAGGTGATACCAGAGTGGTTTGTGCATTCATAAAGCTTGATAGAGATATCTGGCACGGCGTTTGTAAGGTACGACCAGTTTAGGCATGTTTTAACCATCCTTGACCATAAAGACGTAAATGCCCGATTCCAAATAAAATTGGTAGAAGTGCTTTTGGAAGATTGTAGCACAGTGGTCACAGTGGTCAATTATGCTGATTTCAGGTGTCTCATTTGAATCGACTGTCTGGATGGCCTTGATGATTTTTGATAACATCTCGTCGGATGCCTGTCCAGCGACGATACTGAGATGGTCGATAATCATCTCGGTGAGATTGGCTGAGATTTCGTGGTTGGCAAAGAACGCTTCAGCGGAATATTATAGATCCTGTTGATTGGCTCAGCTTTCGTTTTGTTATTTTGTTTTATTCCGTTCTGCATATTTAGTTTATTCTATCTATTTTAGTTCATCCTTTCTATTTCCGCTCAGCCTACATACATTTGTCGCAACTGAGAGGTGCCCAGCCCTGGGGAACAGCTGCCCGTGGCCGCGCACTCTCATTGCACCAGAGAGAGGGATCGGTGCTTGCACCGAGGCCAGTGCAACCGAGGGTTGCCGGGGCTGCGGACAATTTTTGTTCCTAGCCCGGGTGTACGCGCTCGGGGTCTCCACCTTAAAAACTAACCTTGTATCACAACTTGTCTTAGTGGGGAGACAGTAAATAACTAGCTTATCTGTATTTGTCTTTAATTTCTATGTTTAATGTTCAGTACTCTTTTCCATTCCCTGACATTCCTGTTGCTTTTTCATTATCTCTAGAATATCCTGTCATCAATTCGTTTCTTTCTTGTATCGTTTTCCGTGTGATGATCTAATTCGCCGACGTCACCGGGGTTTTTCTCAGCATGTTCCACTTTGAATTTGTAGTCTCGTTCAGGTTATATTTGAACATAACTCTGTTTTTGTACGTCTCCTTGTAACTTGCTTCATTCAGAAGTTTATCATATTGCAGTTTAAGCGTTGCTTAGATAGGCTTCAGTTTCCGTAGATTCTGACGTAGGACACGAATAGACGATGGTCTCTCCCTTGAATATGTTTTGCAGTGTAGAACAGCGTTTCTGATCCTTTTGTTGATAATTACGAAATCAGTGTGTGTGTGTTTGTTCCTGGGCTTCTATGTTCATAGGCGTCTTGGGTGATCCTGAAGACATGTCCTGGTAATTATTTGATCGTTTGTTGTACACCATTGAATCCATCTTTCGTCGCGTTCGTTTCAGATTCAAAGTTCGAACTTTACTTACAACCATTTCGCTTTCTTGTTCTTTTCCAACCTTGTCATTCAGGTCTCCCATGATAATAGCGATTTCTTGCGATTTACATTGAGCCTGGCAGTTGTGAAAGTTATTAATTTTTTCTTCCTTTCTTTGCATTGTCGGTGCATGGCCCTTATTGAATCATACTAGTGCATCGACAGTGGTTAGTAACTTGGGGTATTGAGAGACTTAATAATTCTGAGTGAAGGATTAGAGATATTAGAAAGAGGAAAATATGGCAGAGTGGTTAATCAGATTAGAGTTTGATAGGAAAAAGTCCAGTTTAAAAATATTACGGTCAGTTCTCGCGAGTACACAACGAACAAGATCCACGGACGACACGTTTTGCGGGGCCACTAATCTGGGCAAACCTTCTCGGACACATTGTGCTTTCCCAGCTGGTTCCGCATATACCTGAGAAGCTGGGTAGGCGTCTTGTCACCTCTGGCGACGTTCCGTAGAATCTCTTGAATCATGTCCTCCTCGGAACGCCCAATACGCTTAAGGATCGCTTCCTTTAAGTGATTATACGGTTCGTGTTCGCGCAAATCGGAGAGGACATCATAAATTTCGTCCATCATATCGAATGGGAGTTTCTGCATCACGTTTGCGAATCTGGCTCGCTGTGAAGTTATTCGTAACAAGGAAAAAATCGATTCTACCTTCAAGAACCAGTTCTTTACATTATGGTGGTATGCAGGTAGCGGTATGATCGCGGTCGTCATGTCTGGAGAATCACTCTTGATCGACTCCATCATCGCTTAGCTGTCATCACGTCAGTGTCACCACTTGTTGCGGGGCCGATAAGGATGTCGCCCCCCAAGCTTTTAAACAAAGGGATGAACAGCTATGACAATGAAGGGATAAAGGAAGAGGTTTAAAAATAATAAACGTCGATTTTTATTTATCCAAAAATGTACAAGAGTGTACTGTCTGGAGAAATATGTTTGTATCGGTACCGGGTCCGGTATGACTGGTTTCCTTCAGGGGAAGTTGTTTCGGTTGTATCGGCGAAACGAGTGTAGAGTTGATCGACGTCGGTAGCTGGTCGACTTCCGGATGGGAGAATTATCGGCGACAGTAGCTGGTTGATCGATGACGCACGAAGATTCGTTGGGTCGGTTAGGATGAGTCCCTAAACAGGGCCGAGTCAGTATAGTGATACGACTTCCAGGGCTGATCAACCGCGGAGATGGGGTCGCGTCGAAGTGTAGCACTTGACGAAGCTGGAGTCATAGAGGCGATACGTCTTCCAGGGCTGATAGACCGCGGAAACAGGATCACGCCGAAGAGTATTTACTCGACGAAGCACCCGAAGCTCACAAAGGTAGCGTACTACACTTTGAGCCAGGCCACCGGGCCGAGCAGCCGATATTTATTATGTAAAAATACATAATTGTGACATAAGACCCAAAAGGGGGAGGGGTTGAGGCTGGTCATCACTTACTATCTTATACCTAGCTTATCTGATTCACGACCCATTCACTCATTACAATTTTCGCAGACACCATAAAAAATCGTCCGTCACCAATCGATCCTCCATACACCATAATACCACATTGTCTCAAGGGGAACCGACAAAACGCGCCCCATGCCATAAAAATTTAATGATAATCAATTATTATATTTAAAAATCTAATCATAACGAATGAGAGGGGAGGGAGAGTAACCCAATAACAAACTAAATATAAACACAAAAGCAAACTAAACATAACTGATGTTAGTAAGGCCCGTCCAACCCTCAAAAAAGGAGAGGCCGCTGTATTCTGCCCATTGGACACAATCAAGAGGCTCTCTTGCTAAACGAATGGGAAAAGGAGAAAATATAGACGGACATGGGAAATATAAAAGCTGGCCCAGTCGAGATAAAAGGGGGCCAAAACAAACTGGGGAGGTTGGGATTCTCAACTTGGATCATAACCAAAGATGCAGGCCAGGAACAACACTTACATTAACTAGGTACACAAAAGCTTGTCTAACCTAACCAAGCGGAGGGCTCAACAGGAAACCACCCCAATGTGACGCAGGTTGACCCAAAAGAGAAAATCAGGGCTAACCCCGTTCACACGAACCAAGCTTGCTTCAGTTACCCACATTCGCTGAAGACTGTCGAATGCAAGCGTTTTCTATCAGTTCTAATCTTCATCTTGAGCTGATGCTCAAAGATTTGGATCAGAACCCGATGAGAAAGACGATTGCCTCGCAAGACTTCCTTCTGTCGCGTCGTCCAAATTACCATTCGGGCCGTGGTCAGCAGCGTCAGAAACACCATTCGTTTCACCCCAGAATACGGGGCGACACATTGTCACACGCGTATGCGCGATCAATGAGCACGACGGCTCGTCTCGCTCCGTGCGGGAGCGAGACGAGCCGTCAACTCGTCGACATGGTCCCACTAGGGGCGGACCCGGGGGACAATGGTAGAAGGCGTGCGAAGACGTTTCTGTTAAACCACGGTCACGCCGGTCACAGTCTGGCAAATCCACCAAGCCCCATACGAAGACCATGTTATTGAGAGGCAGCCGATTCCGAGCCAATCGCCAGGTAAACGAAAACTCAAAGTTACTGAGATAATCCGACGCTGGCGCCCAAGACCAGAAAGAGCGATACTCCTCCCCCGACAAGTCGAGCCGCTTACGTAGAGGGTCCTTCGCGGCCCCCTCCACTAAATACCAATAGAAGACCCTCCTAGGCCGTGAAAGGTCACTTGACCGAGGAATGATCGTCAAGGTGTACCGAGACTCGAGAAGGAAATCCGATTGATCCAGCGGTTTACGATGGCGCTGAACTAGCGAGATGGGGGGACTGATAGTAAGGAAAGGGAAGGCGTCCCTGACAATTCCCGCCATAATCGAATCTCCTGTCAATGCGCGGCGTAGGAAAGCCAAATTCGAGGCGAGTTTGTGGCTCATCAAGTGTGGCATTCCCAGCCCCCATAACACGGTCGTTGTGCACATGCTTCTCTCTTGACCTGATGCTTGCGTCCCCTCCACAAAATGGAGGATAGCGAGCGCTCGAGCGGCTTTCTATGATCATCACAGAGAGGAAGTACGGACAATCGATAAAGGACAATCGGGAAAGCGTAAGTGGCACACCCCTCCGCCATGCCCTTCAAGGACAACCTCCGTCGATGCCAAGTCTGACCGGCCGCGTCGACGTTTGCTCGTACTTCAGACCAATTTTTCGCCAGCTGGAGGTCGGGTCCTGTAGCATAAATAACTACTGCTCTCCCAGCAGTCACTTGTACAAATCACAATATCGCTGGTTCAATTCACCGTTCTCGCCTTCTTCACACGTCACTACGTATAGTCAACGTTTTTTTTTTTTTTTCTCCCCTTTTTCATGGCTCCAGCACTCTTTTATCAGGCCAACACCGCGGTTCCCAGCCAGTCAGCTTTCTTCGCTGTTATTCTCGGTTACACAGGCAAATTACCTCCTCCAGTTCTACCAATCAGCACACGACTTGCTATTGGTGGAAGTATTCCAAACTGTACAAAAAAAAAAAAACCCCATTCTTGCAGATACTGCTAGAATGGCTGGACGAGGGAGTTCTTCGAGTGACGTGGGTTGTCTTGCCTGGACGGGGGAGTTCTTCGAGTGACGTTGGTTGTCTTGCCTGGACTTTTTCTGACTGCTGTTTTGCTGCCCGTTTGCTCTTTTTGATATTGTCCCTTGGTTATTGAACGTCGTTTTTGTTAAGTTTGATTTTATTACTGTCTTTTTGTGTTCTTACGAATTTTTTTTGAAACATTTTGATTTTTTCTTTTCCTTTTTTACCCCCTCTTTTTTCTTTTATTCTAGATTTCCCCACTTTTTTTTTCTCTAATTTCTCCTTTATTTATATCTGTTTTCTTTTGTTTTGTAACCTATCTGTTTCGTTTTTGTTTTGACTTACCGTGAATATTTCTTTTATTCTTTCCTTTTTAATATCCTTTAAGTTTTCCGTGTTTTTTCTTTTTTGTGTATTGTATATTTGTCTATTTAATTTTTCTAACCTTTATTTGCTGTCTATTTGTCCATATATTTGTCCATTTATTTTGTTCTAACGTTTGATATTGTATAATTTTTCTATTGTTAGTATTTTGGTGTCGGCCATTTTGTAATTTGTAACTAGCTTTGCCTAGTTTTCGATATTTTCGTATTTTCTTTGTTTTTCCTTTTTGTCTAGCCGGTTTTTTTTTGGGGGGGGTTTTCCGTCAGGCGAACTTTTTAATCTTTGTCTAATTTTTATTGTAAGTTTTATTTCTTGCCGTGTTTTTATTTGCTTGTTGCCTCGCTTTCGGGTGAGCTTTGTTTTTGTGTTATTTTTTATTTTATTTATTCCCCGCCCCCCTTTCCCCCTCCACTTCCCTTTAAATAAAAAAATGGAAAAGAAGGAAAAAAAAAGCTCCTTCGTTTTTAGCTATAAAAAAAAGCCCAACTTATCAGACTATAGAAAGTCTATAAGGAAGCACTTATTCAACCCTCCTAAAAAAGACCCACCGAATAAAGACAGTATTGAAGATTTCCCAGCCCTAGAATCAAGTTCCTCTAGCGAGGATGATATCGATGGGAAAAGTGAAAGTTCACTTACTTCCAGTATGGAGGCCAATAATGGCAATAAGAAAAATGAAAATAAGAAAACTGGAAAAAGTACGGAGGCCATTAATGGCCATAAAACCCTATTAGACTCGAGAACCAAGAATGACTCTAAACAGAAGACTGAGGCCGGGGAATTGCCCTCTTGTTGGAAGTCCCCCCCCCGAGTTGTATTATCAATGTAGCGTATTTCTTGGTGCGAGCTAAGAGCTACACACCTTGTCGTAGAAGGTGGACTCTTAGAAGACGCCCAGGAACTAAGAAAAATTGAAACACGAATAGTGTCAGTTTTCGTCGTGGACAAGCGTACGCGCAAAATTTGTCGCTCGACGAAAGACAGTGATAAAATCAATGTCAGAGTTGTGAAAGGAGCCAGTTTTTTCATGTGGGACGTATTGTTACCCACGCCGGAAGATTGCGTGGCAGCTTCGAGCAGGGACTTGATCACAAAAGATCTGATCCTGAGAACAGAGTACCTAGGCCGAAGAAGGACCAGCGGTTCAATATATGAGGTCCCTCCTCAGGTTCTCGGGGAACATCTCGCGGCCTACTTGTCACAGTTCGGTGAAATACTGGCCGCATCTTGCGATAGCCTGAGCGGCGGGGTGGAGTTTCGATATTAGTTTAGATCAAAAAGCCTTCTTCTCCATCCCCAACTGTCTGGTAGTAGGGAAATTGAAATTGCCGGTCATTGTGACCGGCCGTAAACCAGTAGACTGGTCACCTTTCCTCTTCCTGTCCAGAGAAGAAGGCCTCTGGAATTCAATCTCCCGTTGACCAGAATCCCCCTCTGACCGTGTCTTTACCTACCGCCTCGCCTGTTATGGGCATGCCAGCTTCTGGGATCGGTAAGGAAAATCCTTCGGTTGGTCAAAAGACCACATTCTCCAAAGAGCCTTCGCCCTTCGCTAGTGTAGTTGCGAAGAAGAGGGAGGGGGAATGGCTAGTTGCTGGTAAGGCTAGAGGGAAGTGCCAGACAGCGGGTCCTCAGTCCCCTGAAGCCCCAAGGACGAAAGGCACTAACAGCCCCACTCCCCCTGGCAACAGTAAGGGCAATACCCCGGCCTCTCAATTATCTTTCAAGGACAAGCAAAAGAAATACGACCCCGGATTTGAAAAAACGGAAAAAATTAAGGAACTTAAGAAAAAATTGGATTCGCAATCCCAAAATGCAACTCCTTCCACGTCCTCTACCCAGTCCATCCCATCTCCTAAGAAACGACCCTCGCCCCAGATATCTCCTTCCAAATCGCTTCCCCTCGGTCGAGATCCCAGCCCTTACAGACATAGATCTTTTTACACACCCCTCAACACACCCACCCCTTCCCCTGTTAAACATAAACCCTCCAGCACTCCTCTGCATACTCCCAGTCATTCCCCGGTTAAAATGCCACCTCCCGCTTCCAAGCGACATAGAAGCCCCTCACAAGAAGGAAAAGAAAAAAAAGACACAATTGCCTTTTTACAATACAGGAGAAGATGTCTGTCGTATTTCCCCTGCCCAGGCCGAGAGAGCCAGGGATTATGGAAACCGTATTAAGGAATTAAAGTATTTGCTATCAATAAGGCAGTTCGCCGACCAGGACATTGAAGAGCCTCAATTTCTCGCTGACCCAAAGGGTTCTCACTGTGATTAGAACTGGCACCGGAGCAAAACAAATTTGGGCAATGCTTGAGGAGGCCATCAATTCTTGTAAAATGACATTGCCAATCGCAATCACCCAGAACGAGCAGCTAAAAAATTTAAAACAATTTTGTGCAGGGAGGGTCCCAGTTTTAGTTCACCCCTCCCTATATAGAGCACTTAAATTGACCTTCCCCTGGGATATCGGCGGGATCTCCCAAGACGGTACCATCAAGACTGAGATGGGCCATGGGTCAATGGGAGAGGCGGTCGGTATCCTTACCCCGTCCATGTTCAAACCAGTACTTCAACCCTAACCGGTCTTCACTATGGCTCTCTGGTTAACTAGTCTAAATGTCCGGGGCCTGAGGTCCGAGTCTCGCAGGGCGAGGCTCTCTCGTGACCTTCAGCGCCTCGGGGTGAATGTGTGTTGTGTACAAGAGACTCGGTTTTCTACTCATGATCGTGAGGTCATACTGTCTAAGGTGTTCGCCCTTTATTCAGCATGTTTTGACGGTCGTTCGAGGGGTGTCTCTTGGCTAGTGAGCGGGTCTTTGAAGGCTGCATGTACCCTTGTCTTCGCGGATCCGGCGGGCAGGCTTTGCGTGCTGGATGTTACCATAAAGGATAAGGTTCTACGTCTCATTGGGGGTTTATGCGCCCAATAACCATGCCGAGCGGCCTGCTTTGTTTCGGCAGATCGCGCCGCACTTGACGACATCTCGTCGGGTAGTTTTAGCGGGGGATTGGAATGCTGTCCTTGACCCCGATATAGATCGTATAGGGCAAAAACAAGGTACTAACAACCCGGACGTGAAACCATTTCGGGACTTTATCGATGAGTTTGATTTTGTCGATAAGTACCGGAATGAACACCCTCGGGAGGTAACATGGACTTGGACAATTAGTGGCAACTTGGCTCCTGGGACGCTTGCGAGCTACCTTGACCGAGTCCTAGTTAAGAGAGTCGATGTAGGGCTCTTAGGGTGTCCAAGCTTCCACTATATAGTTTATACGGATCATAGGCTTGTCCGGGTCTGTGTAAACTTAGATAAGCCTAAGGTTAGAATGGCTGGTTACTGGAAATTTAACTGCTCATTATTTGGTGAGCAGGATTTCCGGGACCAGCTACTACTAATCATTCAGAGGGAATTGACGGGGGCGGTTGTGGGAAACGCCTGGTGGGATAATTTAAAATGTAAAATTAGAACGTTTGCTGCCGATTTTAGTCGTCGACTCAATCTAGATAGATTAGCGGCGCAAACGGCTTTAGAGGAAAAGGTTGATCGGGCCGTGAAATCCCGTGTTAGTGGGGATATAGTCTTAGCTAAGGCAGAGTTGGCCTCCTTGCTTATCAAGAAGGATCAAGCTCTGGTAGTTAGGGCTAGGATAAAAAGAATGTCTTCTGAGGCGACGAACATGGCCGCTGTACTGCGTGCAGAGGAGAATCGGAACGCGTCCAGGCGACATGTAGCGTGCGTCACATTACCGGATAAGCGGACCGTGACTACAAACGCAGGCATATGTGAGGCCTTTCGGGATTACTTTCAGGATCTTTTCACCAGGGAGCCCGGTCTGAGCTCTGCTCAGTTCGACACCTATTTAGCTGACTTTCCCTGCCTTAATGCAGCTGAAGCGGCTAGGTGCGAGGGTCCCATTACTGAGTCGGAAATCTGGGAAGCGCTGAAGCAGGTTGGCCTGGATAAATCTCCGGGACTAGATGGTCTTCCCTACGAAGTTTACTTGAGGTTGTCGCCCGTTTTATTTCCTTTGCTGGAACTGATTTTCAACCACTGGATGAAGCAGGGGTCTTTACCTCAACGCTTCACCAGGGGTGTGATCAAGTTGCTGCGTAAGGACAAGAACGGTGGGGATGGGTTAGGGAACTTTCGCCCTTTAACGATGTTAAATACTGACTTAAAGATTTTTGCGAAGATCTTAGCCAACCGTTTACAGCTTGTCCTGTCTCGTCTGATTGGCCCCGAACAGACTTGTGCTGTGAAGGGCAGGACTATTCAGGATAACCTTCATATGGTACGCTTGATCTTAGAACAAGTCGACAGTGAAGCCACGCTGATTAATTTAGATCAGTCCAAGGCCTTCGATAGGGTTGACCATCGCTTTCTGGAGGCTGTCCTTTCGGCGGCCGGTTTCGGAGCCGACTTTCGCTCCTGGATCCGACTTTTGTATGCGACCCCCGGTGCGCTGGTGGAAGTGAATGGGGTAAGATCGAAGTCTTTCGTATTGTCTCGCTCCATTCGTCAAGGTTGTCCGCTCTCGCCTTTGCTTTACGTTCTTGCGTTGGAACCATTCCTTCGCAAGTTAAAGGCGAATCCGGTCCTACGCGGAATTTCCCTGTCTGGGGCTTCCACCTCAGCCAGGTATTCTGCCTATGCTGACGACGTTTCGGTTCTTGTGTCGAGCAGAGCCGAGATTGACGAAGTCAGCAAAGAGATCAGTGGGTATGAGATGGTGACAGGGGCCAAGATCAACCGCGATAAGTCTGTTGGCTTGCGGTTGGGTGCGTGGAAGGGAGTTTCTCTGCCCGGACCTTTCCTCTGTTCACCACAGGTCCAAAGCACTCGAAAGTGGGATTATTTTTCGATTCATCAAATATGTCTGACAAGACTTGTTACGAAAGGTGTGTGAAATGAAAATTACAGCGGGCTCTTTAACACACCAATGCTAACTATACAGTTTTTTTTGTTTTTTTAATTACTCCGGAGGCCCACAAGCCAACTCAAAGACTGTTCTTTTAGTTATCGTCTCTCCAATAAAACAAAATCTCACTTAATCTTGGACGGCCGCCGGACGCCACCGGATGCTTTTCGGCTAATTCCGTCGCCCATCAAACGCCAGACGTGGTTCTTATTTACTTACACTTCCACTCTGATCTGATCACAGAACCAACAAACAGGAGTGGTCGTTTTTGTCTGGGGCTTCTCTGTTGGGAAGGGGCTTCATTTTCATCAATCGTAGGTCTATCTCGAGTTTGCTGTCGCTCGCGGATGAATCTGTCCTGCGGTGTGTCATCAACCACGATGGACTGACAATTTCAGTCACTTTTTTTCCTGTTGCAAATTTGGAAATACAACGCTGGTGTGGTTTAACCCACACAACGTCTCCTATCATATTTTTGTTGCTGATTTTGTTGACGGTACTGCGTCAATACTTTTCAGGCTAAATCTCATAGGAGGAGATTGCGTTGGCGGGTACAGTAGAGCTCTTTCGGTGTTGCAGTGTATCAATACACGGTTACCTGTATCGTACACCGCTTCCTCGCAGAAATCCGATTGATAGTCCTGTGACATCTCTTCATGGTCCCATTGCTAGATTGAATATGTGCACATTGAAAGTGTTGCTGGACGCCCCAATCTTCCACAAAGGCCTTGAATGTACCGCTACTAAATTATCCGCGATCAGCTAACGCAGAATATAGCCTCCAGTTGGCGAATAACACTCTCAGAGTTCTGTCGAGCTAACGGCCGCCAGATCGAAAAACTCGTTGGTCCACAGTCTATCAGGGTCAAGTAGCACTTTTGTCCGTAGTGGGTGATATCCATTCCCAATCTAGTCCACGTGTCGCGTTGCCACTTTGCGACGTATCGGTGCTGATGCGATGGATTGGTATTCGGACGCTTTCAAACCTTGACTACTGCCCCATATGTAAAAGAGGCAATCTGACTTACAAAGTACATGGCACACCTCACGCCAGGGTGACTGCTATGCCGATGGATTTCCATTACTTGTCGAGAATCTAATTCGTTCACGGCAGCACTGCACATCTGTGATACAGGTTCAGCTTCCTTACTTAAGGAATCGACTCACCTCTGTGGCTTTATTCTGGTCAGATTTGACTAACTTCACGTCCATAATCATGTCGTAGTCTTTGATCAGGGCACAGTCTCCAGTCGTCTCCTTGTAAGCATTTCACATACTGTCTTTGTATTCACTCTGGCTTTGCCAGTCAATGTGTCGATAATTCAACGATGACTACAAACGGAATCAGTAAGTAGGTGCAACACTGTCGCCGCCCATTGAAGAGTCACATTACGCCCTTCAATACTGCATCAAGCACGCGTTAATGCAAGCGTGCCGGGTACCGTCTTCCTCTAGCCAGCATGCACCACAACAATATCCCCGTTTACTTCCAGTAACCAAGAAATGTCGAAACTTTATTTGCGCGATTGAACTCAGCATTAAAGTCCTTTTCGTTAATGGTGATGGCTGCACACCAGGATGATTTGCTACCAAAGAACGCCACTTGCCCTAATGGTGTAATTGTAACTCCACCCAGTTATATAATTGTTTTCATACTGATTAGCAAATTGAATCCCATCGCCTTCACTCGAACCACCAAAACTTCGATCTTGACAGGACTATTGCTACACAGTTGGATGTCGACGACCGCAACTGGTCATTATCTAGCAAGGGCAGTTATGAAAGATGAGATGATGGATGCCGCATTCAAATGCCCTTGCTAGATAATGACGAGTATGTCCATGCTGTATGACGCACGAAGGAGCTGCTTCACTCAGCCTGGGAGCCGCGCCTCAAATGTGCACACCAAAGCGCGGTTAGTCATACAGCCGAACCGACCTCCGTAACTCTGCCAGATACACATGTTAACTCACCGTGTTGCAGTCGCCTTGCCATATAAATTGTTTGTATGCGACGGACAAATCCATCACAAACGCCGCAAGACGGTTTTAATTTTTAATTCTTCTCGCATCCACCGTCTCCTCGTTGCTTAATTGCAAAAAAAAAAAAAAAAAAAATGCCTCTTCAGTTAGTCTCCAAAGGAAAAACCTACTACGGTTATTTCACGCTGCACATCATACAAACGAGATCTGCTTTCTCCACCCACTCATCTACGGTTCTTGATCCATCGAATTCAGTGATTAGCTTCTGGTCAAACTTATCGTTCAGCTGGTGCCGAAATAGCTTGTGTGGGAAATGAACATTATTACAGCGGGCTTTTTAATTTTAAACACATTGACAGTCGCCAACAAATCAACGACTGCCAAATGTCTCCTCTAACAAACATACCGTCTCCGATATTTATTTCTTTTACTCCGGAAACCTACAAGGTAACTCAGCGACTGCCCTTTCTTTAAATTGTTTCTCACACAAAAGCCTTCGTTTCATATCGGGCGACTGCCGGATGCTATTGTCGGAGTTAGCTCCCCCTTGGCTACTTAAACAAAGAAGAGAACAGGTCATTTCGACCTTGACCTTTCGGTTGTGCTCCCTACACGCTGTTATCTTCTCAGTTTACTTATATTACGAACCTCGTCGTAATAAACGTCTAGGCATTTTTAGGCCTTGGTTTTCTTTTAGCTAAGCTCTCCCAATTTTTTAGATAGACTTTACTGTGTTAGCTTACACAATTCTCTTGCTACACGGTTACCTGTATCGTACAGGTAAGTCACAGTCACAGTCTTGTGGTAATCCCTTACCACAAGACTGTGACTTCTCGCTAAATTTACGTTCGGCGACTGAAACGGGGTACGCAGGCTCCTGGCCTTCGTGGCCAGGACGTCGACCCGGGCTGCGTATTAAGTTACGCTCCCATTTTTTTGTTGTCTGCCAACTTGACGATAGTTGGAAACTTTGCTTTCTCCCTCTTACTTCTGGCTTCTTGCCAATTCTCGCCATTCCGTCCCTACTGGCTGCCTGCACGTCGTCCGTAACCTTTCCTGTGCACTACGTTTGTAATTATTACGGGAGGTTACTAATATCGGACTCGACCGGCAGACACGTAACGCCTGCACTGGACCTGTGACATACCCGAACAACATCGCAACGCCAGCACCTCTTTCCTTCCCAACACGTCAAGTTGGCATCCCGGCAACGACCAACATCAACCTCAAACTACAATGACCAACATCGATCATCCCGGCAACGTCCAGCATCAACTTCAACTGCAACGACCAACTTCAACTGCAAACGACCAACGTCAACTTCAACTACAGCGATCAACTGCAGCGACCACCTGCATAACCAGCAGCAATCACCTGTAACAACCAACCTCGACCATCACTGCCTGCACCGGAACATCTGCATCTCTACCGTTCCGACCACCTTTATTTCTTTATTATTTTTCTAGAATAAATTAGCTTATATCTTATATATCCTCGTTCTGTCGTCTACGTTGTTTCACCTTGTCAGATTTAACGTCTTCGAAAATGTTAGCGGGCCTCTTGTGACCGCATCACCCTTTTGTGATACGGGAGCGCTCGAGGGGTCCGCTACACTATTTCCGCTGCCCGCCGAACGCCAAATGCTGTTCTTTTACTACATCAACGGGAGTAATTTCAAAATTGCACTAAGTAGTTTAAAAAAGTAAATGTGCGTTGATTTTTTTTCTGTCCAATCTGAAAGAAAGTAATAATGTATTTTTTAATTAAAATAAACACCAACTCTAAAAAAAAATGGCATTTTGACTCGACTTTTGAATTATTTTTGGCATGATTCGGAATGAAGTTTCAGTTGGTTCCCACTTGTCACTTGAATCATGTGACTTGATATTGCATTTTTTCACACCTAAAAAGTACACACGGTGGGTGAAACAGACTCCCCCTCCAAAAAAAAAAAAAAAGTTTTAATATTCAGTTGTATAGCGGATAATTCCCTGGTTTTTGTTATTTTTTAAAAACAGTTATGTGGAACGTGTTTTTTTTTTTTACTTAATTCCATTAAAAAAATTCATCCAAAGCTAAATAAAATAAACAAGGGAAACTAGTTTGTTTTGCTTTGATTCTTAACTCCACTGACAGAGTGAACGTAATAAGCAATTATAAACCGACGTGTATCTTTTGCGCTCAAAATCAACTAGACCTTGTACGTAATTAATAAGCGAAAGCCTAATCCTGATTCATTAATTTTAGTTTTACTTTTGTTGTTCTACTAATTTGTGATTTCCTAAATCTGGAATCAGAAGTGACGTAGGAGGAGAAAGTTAAACTTTTTCAAAAGAAATGTGCGGCTAATTTCACCCTTCTTATCGAAAATGATAAGAATTTATATTTTATATATTATTTCGAATTTTTTGCGATTCACACAAGACTTAAAAAAAGCTTTCTTTGAACGCTTTCGTGAAAATACGCCATAATTCTCGTTGTAAAATGTAAATGATGCAGTTGAATAAGATAAATTTTCTTTGTACTTAAACACTTTAAAAAAAAATATGGTAATTTTTCATGACATCATCATGATAAAAGTTTTTTTGGCAAGATTTTTCTACAAAGTTACTAAGTGCGCGTCATAAAATGTCTATCGATCAAAATCTCAACAAAAATTTTGAAACGAGTCAAACGCGAACAGGTGTTTAGGGGGGAATGTTTTTAGACGCCCCCCCCCAAACAAAAAAAAAATTAAATCCATCGCATTCATGTGAGACTGACAGTAAAACCAAGTTTGTAATATAAAATATTGCAATGATTAAAAAAAAAATGTCTGTATTCTCCCAAACATTAATTCAAAAATTTCTATAAATTGCCTCATTCAGGTGTGAGCATATTTTATATCATCTTTTGAACCATCGATTCTCTTTACTAAAGAGTCTTTTAGGCATTTCTTGGTTCTTCTTCTTACCCAATATGCTTAGCTTATACATGATTAGTACTGGCATTTTTAAAAAAAATCATTCCGCCTTTGTTCTGAAGAATTACAGTAAAATAAATAAGATTACGTGAATTATGTGCCCTTGATGTGGAACCACAACAAACAAACAAAACGGGTGGATATGTGGTCGGGTAGGAAAACATTCAATGCATCAATGAACACAGTTGTGTACATCATTATATTTCTGCGAGTAAGGAAGTATAGCCAAAGGTAGAATAAAAATATTAATAATTAACATGTATTTGAAATGAACACGACCAGATCTTAACTAGAAGACATATTCCAAGTATATGTGAGTGGTTTTATTTTTTTTTTTTTTTAAAAAAAAACGTGTATCTTTATTTTATTTTATTTTTTTTTTTTTTACAAGCGGTTAAATGACATTAATGAGAAAAAGTTTGCTTGTTTGTGCGGAACAAGAGAATAATGCTATAAAAATCCATTCGCCCTTATGTTTTTAC
This sequence comes from Acanthosepion lycidas, assembly GCA_963932145.1. Taxonomy (NCBI): domain Eukaryota; kingdom Metazoa; phylum Mollusca; class Cephalopoda; order Sepiida; family Sepiidae; genus Acanthosepion; species Acanthosepion lycidas. Next base: position 67,667,021 of record OZ010597.1, on the reverse strand, counting down.
TTGCTTTTCTTTTTAATTTTATCCAGTCCAGGTTTATGGAAACTAAACCGTTCCTCCTTTTTTTTTTTATACTTTTTAATTTTAATGAATGTATGAACGCTTACTTTTTTATTGCTTTTTTTGCATTAATTATTCAATTATCAATAAAATTAAAGATTAGCAGTCCGGAACCCTCAAATAATGTCAAACAACAACAGATTGTCTTCTAAAATTTTTAGACTAAAAACAAATCTAATTTTCATTTTGAAATATTCACAGTTGAAAAATAAAAAGAATTGTCTACTTTTTGGAGGAGTACTTGTATTTTTAATTTCATTTTTTTTCGTGTTAATTAATAATTAATATCACCTGAAGATGTTGAAAAAAATAAAATTCAAAAATCAAAATTAAGTTCCGTAGGAAAACCCTTGAAAACAGCAACTGAAAAGAAAACTAAATTGGTTTCTTCAAAATTAAAAAGTAAAAGTAAAAAAAAAACTAATTGGATTTTTAATTCACCCACAATTTGTGAATGACATTTTTTGACCCGACGTTCGTGCTCTTCAGTTTGAGTTATTCTAATTTTAATTACAAATTCTCCACAAAAGTGAAATCTTTTTAAGAAACAGTTCTTATCACCACTTTTTTCAACTTTTTTTTCTTTTGAGATTTTCGAAGCAGAAAGCTCATGTGACTTTTTAATTTTCACACATTCGAATTTTCATCCCTTAGTCCTTATTCTTCCGTCCTTCAAATGTATGTCCACATCCTATTCATCAACTGTCTGTTATTTCGGCGCACTCAGCAATTCAGAACAGTCGAATGCAGATTTAGTCTTCTTGTGTATTTTTTTGCCAACGTGAATCTTTAATTCTTTTATGCATTTTCCACCTGTATTTTCAGTAGCCAAGTGCGTATTTCTTACTTTTTTTTGATATTCCGAAATACTAATTTTATTTAAAATTAATCGAATGACTGGAATTTTTTTTTCATTTTAAATTAATTTATAAAAGTATATAAAAAAAACTCAAAAAATTCATCAATTATTAAGCTTTTTTTTTTTTTTTTTTTGTTCTCTAACGCTTAAGCATAAAGTTATCAAAATGCTATTTTATTTTATAGTCTGTAACGACTTGCTACTGGGATGGGCAGCCTTATCCTAAAATAAACTTATGCGAGAAAACGTTCCTTTTTTTGGCAGGAGTATCAGGTGAATATTTTTTCCGGTCATGAAAAATAAATAAATGTCACGATTTGCCGATATATTTTTTTTTTTTTTTTTTTTTTGTGTGTGTGTCTTTCTTGTTCATATTTGTTGTCAAATGGCACTCTAAGTCACTTAGTTAAGTAACCTAATTGTTAATTTTTTTTATTTTTCGGAACATTGTAAAATAAATCAACTGCATAAGGTTACCAGGTACCTAGAGAATTTATGCAAAGTTTATTTTTTTGTTTTTCTTTATACAAGTAAAATAAATTTACATCGTATTTTGGTGTTATGATTTTAGTTTTAGTGATAATTTAAAAACAATAAATATTTATCATTAGTACCAATAATGGAAAATTAAGTTAAAAATTTAAAAGAATCGTTTTTGGAATCAGATAGACCCAAATTTTTCCGATACCCCCAAAAGTTCCGATTTTGATTAATCGTCCCAACACTAGTAGATATATTCAAAAATCAAAACTCAATCGCTCACTCAATGGAAAATTGTATCTCAACGAATTGATACACAGGCAAGACTGAAATTGTTGCACTTTTTGGCTTCGTATTTCGCTTTGTTGTTATTAAAAAATGATGCAGAGTTAACAGTGAACACCATATCATCCGATGTTACAACAATGTCTCTTGTTAGTAACCAAGATTGTAGCAACTGAAACACATGAAAGCTGAAAATATTGCTATATTTTTCCTACTCACAAATTTCCCAACAATTTATTAGAAAATTTCTGACGGGGGACAAAACTGGGGTGGGGGGGTCATATGCCCGCCTGCGAAACCCTGTGTCTCCACCACTGTTTTTTCAGACTATTTTTGGCACCTTAGCCTGGTTGAAAAATTTTGTTGGGGGTGCTGGCACCCGGGGCGGTCCGCCCCCTCGCCCCTCCCTTAGCTACGCCACTGGTTACGTCTACAAATACTATCGATGTAAATAAAATAATCTAATAAAAAGTAATGCTCGTTTGGTATAAAAAAAATAAAATAAAACCTGTTTAAAAAATGTTCCACTAGTGGAACGAAAGTTAATTCTCTTTTTAGTTGCGTGACCGATTCTGTCTGATTTCAATTTCATCCTGAATATATTTTTTTCTTGTCAAAATCAAAGCATTACTTTTTATTTATTTTTTTTTTTCTGGTGTTCTTTCTCCAACGTAAAGACGCATTGAGTGATAATCAAGCATGATTGAAGTTCTTAATAATCTGACACCAGCAGTTTAAAAAGTGTGTGGTTTAAAAAAAAAAAAAAAAAAAAACTCAAGGCGAGGGCGATATTAGAAGACAAAATCTCACCTTGACTTTGTCATACGGTATTCAAGGTAAACATGTGGATGACACATTTCTTTCTACAAAGTAAAAATAAATTTTCAAGCCAAACCAATTTTAAAAATGCTTTCTATTCTGAATAATAGTCATTTTTTTTTAAATAACAATTGGGCTTATAGTGAGTCATCCGCTTATTTTAGTTTTTTATTTTGTTGTATGTTTATTGATTATTTTATTGTTATTCCTATTATGAATAAAATATAATCGGTATATGATGATTCTACACCCATTAAAAATATATTTCTAAATTATTGATTAATAATTGATGTCAGATCACCCTTGCCGAAAATCAGACTTTACTTTGGAATATTTATGCAGTCTTCTTGTGAAAAGCTTTTAATGAAAAATAGTGAAATTCTCATAATGTTCCTTAATTTTCTCATTATTTCTCATTGACTTTTAGTTTTAACAAAATTAAAATTTTTCACTTGAATCTTGTACTTAAAGTTCAAGCGATCTTCTTTTATATTAATATTTCTTAAATTTTAACTACTGTGGTAACCTTCAGAGAGGTCTAGTGCCTTGTTCAGCAACCCTCCTAGAAATGGTGTCTCTATAAAAACACCTGGCCTCCTGAACAGATTAACAGGAGTAAACAGGTTTGCCTATTGCCCAGCTAATACCCTTTCCATGTTTATTGAACAAGAGTAAAGGTTTATTTCTTGTTTCCTGTTTAGAATATGGCTTACCCATTCCTTTTTTCCATAGGCTTAATAATTTAACTGTCTTAACATTTTGGCAATCTGACTGATTAGTGATTGTGACTTTTCATTTTGAGGGTACCGGGTGTTGGTTGACTTGTATACATAAGCGGCCCAATATCTGTAATGCCTTAAGGGGCTTTTAACTGCGGGGCAGTTCCTGATAACATGGCAGCAATAAAACATGTATATTAATACACAAGTCTTGGAGTTATTTCTGCTTAACATGGTGTCAGAGGGACGAACTGGATGATAAACTGAGTGAGTACTACTTTGTTTAAAACAACAAAAATGATGAGGGACAATATAATTGAGAAACTGGAAGGACCTAGCTCACGGCTCAACAGCTATGTGATTGAAAGAAAACACAGCGGAAAACTTTGGATATGTTTAGACCCCAAATCATTAAACAAGGCATTGATTAACAACTATCACTGCCAGGTACCAAGCTTGCAATCCATCACACACAGGTTTGCAAATAAAAACGCAATAAAATTTAGTAAATTGGATGTAAGAAGCGATACTGGCATTGCATGCTGAATGACAAGGCAAGAGAACTGACCGCCTTCAGCACGCCTCAGGGCAATTATTGATACAAAAGATTACTCGTGGGTATCACACCAGCTAGCAAGGCATTCCAAACAAAAATGATCGCACAATTCCAAGGGATAAACAGGGTTAGCATTATCCAAGATGACTGGTTGAGCGATTTGGAAACAACTCAGACGAAGCCATCAATAACCACAACCAGAACTTGCGAGCATACTTGCAGAGATGCAGAGAAAGAAACATCAAAATTAACCTTGACAAATGCAAATTCCTCGCAGAGGAAGTTACCTACATGGATCATACACTGACAAACACAGGCTTGAAGCCCGATGAAGAAAAAGTACGGGCAATCACAGAATTCCCAGCACCCCGCAATCTGCATCATCTAAGGCGCTTCATAGGAATGGTTAAATACCTCTTGAAATTTGATCACTCACTGACGACAAAATGTGAACCTTTAAACAGGCTAACACAGAAGGACCAGATTTTCCAATGGGCGGAGGTGCAACAAAGAGCATTCGAAGACAAAGGAAGCTATAGCAAACACACCTATCTTGGCTTACTACAACTTAGAAAAGTCAGTCACGATACAGACTGACATGTCTGATATAGGTGTGGGATCTGTCCTCACACAGAATGGGAAACCAGTGTCATACACGTCAAGGGTGTGGAGCAACCATGAAAAAAACTACACACCAATTGAAAAAGAGATGAGAGCCGTTGTGTTTGGACTACACAAGTTTAGAAACTATTGTTACAGAAGACATGCAACAATAGTCAGATCACAAACCATTAGAAGAAATCAGCAACAAGCCTCTAAGCGAAGTACCAAAAAGACTGTTAAGAATGATGCTTTCAATACAAAATTTTGATTACAAAATAACATACAAAAAGGAAAGGGACATAATTATTGCTGATGCTCTTTCACTAGCCCCAGTAGAAGATGACAAGTTCCAGTTTAATTTCAGTGAAGTGAATCTATTAGAATTTCTTGCTGTAAGTGAACAGACCAGAGACAGACTAGTCAGTGCCACCAAAGAAGATAGGGATCTACAGAAGCTCATAAAACTAATTAAACAAGGCTTCCCAATGCGATATAAAGCCCTTGAACCTCAGTTGAAGCACCTGTATAAATTCAGAGACTACCTGTCAACAAAGGATGATCTAATATTTTACAAAGACAGAGTCTTTGTACCTGCCTCAATGAGAAATGACATGAAGAAGAAGGCACATACAAGCCATTTAGCAGTTGAAAGTAACATGAGACGTGCCCTAGACACAATCTTCTGGCCTGGAATGAGGCACGAACTACAGGAATGTTATATCAACTGTGAACAGTGTAGCAGATATTCTGCTAGAAATAGCAAAGAGACACTAATCACAAGACCAGTGCCGGAATACCCATTCCAACGTATTGGCCTCGATACCATAACACTGGATCACTCACGGAAATACCTGGTCTGTGTGGATTATTTCTCCAATTATACCTTGGTTGATCGACTCCAAGGAACATCATCAGGTTGCACAATCAAGCTGATAAAGAAACACTTCATGAGATATGGCATCCCAGAATAAGTTGTAAGTGATGGGGGGCCCTGAATTTGATAACAAAATGATGAGAGAACTGGCCTATAAATACGGATTTAGATGGAATCCCTGCTCACCAGAGATGCCAAACTCCAATGGAATGGCAGAATCAGCTGTAAAACAAATAAAATGCATCATAAAAAAAATGTAATAATGAAAACAGCGATCATTGTCTAGCCATACTAGAATTCACCAACACACCATCAAAATCCACAGGAATGTCCCCAGCCCAGAGATTCTTTGAAAGACAATTGAGATGTGTACTGCCTACGATGAAGAAATTTCTATCCCCATTTAATGCGGAAGAAACAAAAACTAAAATACGAAACGCAAAACAACATCAAAAGAAATACTATGAGAAAAATGCCGATGACCTGATAGAATTAAGAAAGGGTGACCAGGTGACTATGCAGCCATATGGCAAGAACCAATATTGGAAAAAGGCAGTTGTCACAGAAAAGTTTAAATACAGACGATACATGATCGAACTGGAAAATTGGAAAAGACTAGTGAGAAATAAGAGACACGTAAGACTCACAACTAGACCAAAACACAGCAACATGATGGAAACAAACTGCAAACAAGATATCACCAACAATGGCAGTGAAGAAAACACCAAACAGCAACAACCGGACATAACTGAAAGACAACGACGTCTGAAGAGTCACTGCAGGCAAGACACCCAACCGATATGGTGAATGGCAACTCACATAAAATAAACACTTTAGACTTTTGTATGTATAGGGGATGTTGGTTGACTTGTATACATAAGCGGCCCAATATCTGTAATGCCTTATGGGGCTTTTAACTGCGGGGCAGTTCCTGATAAGATGGCAGCAACAAAACACGTATATTAATACACACGAGTCTTGGAGTTATTTCTGCTTAACACTGGGTTGGCAATTTTCTGGTTGTTAAATCTTGAGTGGTAGGAATGGAGTTCAAACTCTTTGGTTGTGCTTAGAGAAGCTACACTAGTCATATAATATCAGGGTATTTGCAGTGCCATTTCACACATTTTCCTCCTTAAAAATTAAAATAATCTTCTCATGATAGTTGCAGTTAAAAGAAATATGGGTAAACCAGTAAGCAAAATATTACCTACCCTTCCTCAACCTGTATTTATTAAAATATCAATGATATTTGTACCAATTTCTGTAGTGTAGAATCTTTTTTCTTGAAACATTCTCCAGATATTTTAGCACTTTGTGAAACAAATTTAAACTTTTCTATTATGACCAATGAATTCTCTGTTCCAGGCTATCACCCTCTTTGTTGAAAAGATCCTAGGCCTTGGTATCTACATCCAGGAAAATCTTTCTTGAGTCCCTAAATGATTCTTTTGTGTGCTTTCAACTTTATTACACTGTTAGCTATCTCTTTTCCATTATCGCTCCACTTCACCTCAGGACTGAAACATATTAGACAAAATATCTGACAGTATAGAAATGGCTTTCTTTCTACATTCAGCTGCAAACATTTTTGTGTTTGGTGATGTTAATGCTGATCATTTTAAGTGATTTAACAATTTTAATGTTAATGGTATTTAGAATTTCAATATTTCTGTTGCTTAATCTCTCAGTCAAATAGTGGATTTCCCTACTCATTTTTCCTAATAATACTGATCAACATACTTCTTTACTTGATTTGTCCCTTAACTCCTCTCCTGGCTCTTCTCAAGCATCATAACTCTGTGCTCTTAGCAATTCTGATCATGCTGTATTATCTATTGATATTTCTTTTGAATCATATATTAGATATGAACTTCCTATTTATCAGACTTCTTTCTGTTATCAGCATACTGATTGGGATTCATTTTGTAATTTTCTTGGTGACACCCCTTGGGGTGAAATGTTTTACCTTCCTCTTGAGAACTGTGCTGCTGAGGTTTCTTCTTGGGTAAAAGCTGGCCTTGATTCTCCAAATACCAGGCGAAACTCCTTGGTTCATACATGCATTTTTCTGGTTGTACCAATATGATAGCTCCAATTACAACAGATACTACTTTGTGTCCACTCGTAATAATTGTAAATGTGTTCTCAAAGAGACTAAGATTTTGTTCACTGACAAAAGACTGTCTTAGAAATTCAGATAGAAAATATAATTTTGTAATATCAGAAATGTTTTTTTTTTTTTTTTTTTTTTTTTTTTTGTGCATCTTTTTAATATTTCTACCTGATCTATTTTGGCCAGAAAGTCCTGACTCACTTAGGAAGTGGGAAGAAAACAACAAATCTTGATCTCTGTCTGGTGAAATTCCCAAGACAATTTCATTTTGAGCTTGTTCCACATGGTTACACCATCAACGCTAAACTGTATTGCCAGCAACTAGACTGCGTGTATGACAAACTGATGGTGTATCCTACTTTGGTCAATCAAGTTCAAACTTTGTTTCAGCAAGACAATTCGAGGCCACTCACTATCAGGTTGACTAAAGAGAAGTTCAAACAGATGGATGGTGTTGAGATTCTTCCACATCTACCATTCAGTCCCAATGCTGCTCCAAGTGACTATAGCCTATTCCACTCAATGGCACACTTCCTTCATGACCAGCGATTCAATACTTTTAATGAAATGAAGGAAGTTTGTTTACAGTTTTTTGATTCAAACCCAGTGTACTGATGTCTGGGACAGATATGAATGCTGGCTACATTCGCTTGTCTGAACTTGCTTTTGTGTGTCAATGCCATGTTGATGAACTTTTTGCCATATTACTGTTAATTTGCCTTGGATATATTGTTTGCTTGCTTTATATTATTTTTTTTGCCTTGTTCTTTTGCTTCTTATTGCTTATTGCAAACTTTACCAATTCTGTTTGTTGGCCAGTTCTGTTACTTATTTTGCATTTGACCATGGCTACCCACTCCACAAATTACTTTGTTCCTATAACTCAGATTTCCAGCTAGCATCAATGTATTTACAAAGTTTGTTTGTGTGACAGTAATGATTTATGTATTTTCTTTACTCACAGATTGTGGACATTGGTGTGTGCAGATGCGACTGACCAAGAGATGCAGCCAGTTTTCATGTGGAATCACTTTGTTTTCAAAGCTGTTTAGTCGCAAGTGTCACAATGTGACTCTCTTCTGTTTGATTTTCTTGTCAACATGGTTATTGTTGTGGGTTTACATGCACTCCATTTCTCAGATAAGCACCACAACTTCTTTTCCAGCACCCAAGGATACTCATGATGACTGGTCTGGCAATGCTGTGACAGTATGGCTTTCACAGAACGTAACAGCCTGTGCTGGCAATTTTATTGGTTATGGTGAAGAGTTTGCACGATTAAAAGATGTTATACTGGATCCATCTAAAAATTCTGCCATTCCACAAAACCCTGCTAGCAGGCAAGGACAGCCACCTGTAGTCATTGATGTCATTCCAACGTCTGGCTACTTTTCTGTTGACTGCCAAAACAAACCTAGTTACAGTTTCAAAGGTGAAAACCATCTTAATAACTGGATGGCATCAACTGAGTTTCATAAACAAGCCAGTATTGGTAATAACATGAAAACTGAAGCCCAGTTCACAATTGCTGTGAAGCGTTATGAATATGCTAACTTTTTTCATTCAGTTACTGACTTCTACAATGCCTTCCTGATGTCAAAATTCTTCCATCAGTCTCCAGAGAAGACTAAGATTTTACTGATTGATGGACATCCACCTGGTATGCTGTTTGATGTATGGACTACGTTATTTGGTAATGTTACCAGAGCCATAGAGATAAAGGCCCCAATTCTGTTTAAGGATCTTGTTTGGAATATCATAGGATATGACAGTCCGTTGACCCCTCTTGGTGTAAAATCTTTGTGGCCTCAGCTAGTTTTCAGTATGTTTGGAGAGTGGACGCCATTTTGGGTTTATTCAAATCCCTTAGTCTCATACCTGAATGAATTTAAGAAGTTCTTTCTTGGAAGTTACAGTATTCAAGATTACAAAAACCTGAACTGTAAAAATTTGTCTGTCCTCTTTATCTGGCGTCGGGATTATGTTGCCCATAAAGGCAACCCGTCAGGATTAATTTCCCGAAAGATCAAAAATGAAGAGGAGCTTTTACAGAATGTGAAGAACCTCCTGCCTAGTCATCATGTTCAAGGAGTACAGTTGGATAGCATCTCTATTAAGAAGCAACTACAACATGTGTCCCAGGCAGATATCATGATTGGCATGCATGGTGCTGGTTTGACGCACACACTTTTTTTGCCAGATCATGCTGCCCTCATTGAACTGTACCCAAGCTACTGGCCAACCACAAACGTCCACTTCCGTTGTATGGCCAGGTGGCGTAATTTGACCTATTTCAGCTGGCAAAATACTGACCACATCTATGAGAAACGTCACTACTACACATACATTCCTCCATTGGTCTTGCAGCATATGGTTCGAGATGCCACAAACAAAATTTGCCCTTTATTTTAAAAAAAAAAAAAAAAAACCCAGATTTTTTCTTTACTTCATAAATCATACTTATTATAAAACCCAGGTTGTTTGTGTGTGTGTGTCTGTACGTTTATATATTGGATCGGATTTCTTACATTTTTCAACTGATTTCAACAAAACTTCACCGGACTACGTAAAATTACCTTGCGGTGGTTCTGACAGCACCAAAAATTGGAAAAACACAATTGTTCTTGCACGAAATCAATTTGAAAACACGATTAAGAGGCATCGCGAGAATGAAAGGGGGACAACTCATAACTAGTTATACTTAAAACCCAGGTTGTTTGTGTGCGTGTGTTCATTTAGATATGGGATCGGATTTCCTACATTTTTCAACCGATTTCAACAAAACTTCACTTTTTTTTTGGCAGGTAGTGTTTCTTATTGTCTTGCACACTTTTTTCTTTATTTTTACATTCAGAATGTTTTAAAAATTCTATTTACAAGACAATTGTTTATAATAAAATTCTATTCAATCGGTAGACTCATAAGGATTGAAAACAATGTTTTTGTTTGAGTTTGGGTTTGACCAATTTGTAAAAAAAAAAAAAAAAAAAAAACTAATTAAGACATGTGTGTCCGTCAACCTTAAACAATAATCTTTTGTCAATTTTATTTTTCAGTCTTTATGATGGTCGATACTTGATCTATCTCTTACTGTTACATCCCCGGGCAATGCCGGGCTCTACTGTTAGTCATTTCTAAGAAGCATGATTAAGTGTAAATAACTTTTCATATCAATGAATGAATTTTTACTTTTTTTTTTTTTTTTTATATAACCAGTTGCTGTGAAAATACAAATTCTCATGATTATTGGCCATTCATTTCATCTCAAGTATTTCACACCTCATTATATTTTATATCCCTCCACTTTTTCTCTCATTAGTATAACACAAGTGCTGTGGAAGTAGGTGATTCATTACTACTCTAATTTCTGAAAAAATTTTTATATTCTTTATATCATATAAATTCTGTCAAAAAAAATCTCGTCTTGATTAGCCTTTAACATTTTGGAGGTGATTCTGTTTGCAAAGCAAAAATTTTATCCTGCCACTGCAAGTGATTCTGAAGAATGAATGATAGTGTGTTTGAATTTTGCAGTTGTGTTGTCATATCCTGCTATGGCAATAGAAAATGACCATGACTGAAATTAAGTAGTGTAGTAGAGGAGCCTTAAAAAACAATGCAGTGGAAAGGAAAGTAGTGAATACTGCAGAGTGTTAAAGGATAAGAACAACATTAAATTAGTTTTAATAACTAAGATGAAAATAAGAGAATAATCATAAAAAATCATAACAAACTTTACAAAAAAACTGAAAGTAAAATGATATTCTAAATAGTTTTGAAAATTTATTGAAAACAAAAAAAAACAAGAAAAAATGCATTATTTCCTCCTATGATTTTATTTTACAATAAATAGGAAAGAATTTTGATTGAGATATAAACATAAATATGCAACTTTTAACAAATAAATTTTTTTTTTTTCTACTTAAGTTTAGTTTGTCTGAACATTTTAACAAATTAAGAACAAATTAATCTTTAGTAAAAGTTATTTGTAAATTTCAATAGGCTGCTCTGAAGCTACAGGGTGTGGCAGAAATACCTCCCAACATAATGGTAAGACATTAGTTAGATCAGTGTTTCTCAACCTTTTTAAGCAACAGCACACCTAGAAGCAAGTGAAAATATCATGGCAAACTTAGCAAAATTTTTAAAGGGTATACATTTAAATGTTATGAAACAAAGCCATAGATTTTTTTTAAATTCACACTCAAATATAAACATACATTTTTTCAATGTTTCTACTTATTTTAAAAAGTTTAATACTTATTCATTTATTCAAATACTAACACTGTACCATTACTACTTACACACACACACATATATTGTGGCACACTAGTGTACTGTGGCACAGTGGTTGAGAATCACTGGCTGTTACCACTAATGTGGGAATTTTTTCTGCCACACACTTCATGCCTTAAGGATTGTATCTTACATTGACTTGTTTACTTTCTTAACATTCTGTTTCTCATTTTCTCTTCATATATTTCTAATTTACCCAACTTCTCATCATATTTCAAACAAATTTAGATACATTCTACATAATTTCATGTTTTTAATTTTACTGATTTGATTTGAACATAGCTAAGCACAAGAAGACTTAATCTTCTTATAAGCAATTATTTGATATACTTTTTAACCTTTTTTTTTTTTTTTTTTTGTAAACTCTAATATTACCTTTGCTGCTGCTTTATGGTTTTATGCTAACATAGGCCATAGGCTGGCTTAAGGCTGAGCCTCATCTCAGCTGATGACTTTCAAAACAAAAATCTATATTTGTGTGTGTGTGTGTGTGTGCGCGCATGTGTATAATAAAATTACCCATGACTGTTCTTACTTAGTCTTGCTACCTTCCTTCTATATATATATATATATATATACATGCACACACAAACACACACATATTTTTCTCTGTGATCCAAACATTTTTTAATGATTAAATTAATTTGGAAAAATGAATTCCTTATTATTTTTTCTCCTAATGTTGATTAAAACTTCATTTAATGAAGCCAACAACATTATTTGCCTTAGGTCATCTATTTTTGTTTTGTTTTTGTTTTATCTGTTTTATGTATTTTAACTGGCTATTTGCCTGCACTCCATAATGGCCTTGTTTAATTGGTATTCTGCTATCACCATGGTTATAAAATAATTTTTTCAAATGCATTTCAAAATATGGATATTTTATACTCAGGAATTTTTTTTAATTGGTATCATTTTGTAAATATCAATATATGTTACTTGTATTGCAAGCAAGTTAAAATTGCAAGAACTTGTGTTTAATGCTGATTGCTATAAGAATATATGTAATCAGATGAGTCATTATTTTGGCTTTGCTGAAATTTTCTCTAAAACGTTCATGAAACGAAGTTTGATACACGATAATTATAACAAATAATCTGTTATGAATTTTTTATAAAAATAATTCATGCTCGTTTATGAGTTAACTGAAAAGATATTAGTACACCAAGTGGTAGTAAAATCTGTTTCCAGCTATAAGTTTTGTATCTTTTGCTTGTCATGCCCTTTTTTTCTGTATCTTGTTATCTCCCTTTACCTATATTAATCCCTTGTTTTTTTTAATATTGCAATTGTGAAAAGAAATTGTTTTCAAGGAAAACTGATAGAAACAGAAACATCACTTTTGTCAATATCTATGGGTAATCATTTGGGAATTTAAAAAAGTTGTTTTAATGTCTGATTCTAAAAACAGGGCTAAATTTACTTTTTTCCCTCTAGATTTTATGGAGGAACACAGTATTTTTTAAGAATGAAGTAATATTTTTTGTTATACTTTTCACAAGATTTATGCAAATTATAAACTCAAAGAATGCAATTATGTTTTTTATTGGACTTTTTCCACCTTGAATTTTGTATTGTTTGTTTTCTTTTATACTTATTTGAATTTTCAATCAGGTGGCATAAATCAAATTCTCTCTCACCATTTATTAATTTTTGTCATATATAAATAGTAGAGATGGCATCATGTTGTCCTAACCTTGCTGTGATTTTGATTTCTATATCATAGTTGTTTGCTAAATCTTAGTTGATGAGTTTTATAGTTTTGCTAATTTTTGTTTAAAATAAAAAAAAAAAATATGCCTCATGTCAGATGTATAAAAGGTCTGGAGTGCTATATATATATATATATATATATATATATATATATCCTAATAATTTGAAGGTGGATTGGATAGAGTATGAGTAAAGAAAGACTTCATCATTTAAGTAGGACTTCTTTTTACTTAGAAATATTCTATGCACAGATCAGACCCTTTACTGATATAATTTAGTTAATGAGTTAAAAGAATAAACAAGAATTTGCTTATTTTAATTTTTGTAATAGATTATGTATCGTATGTACCAGTTATTTTTGTACGATTTATTGTATAGTTATTGCCAGATATTTTTTGTACAAGTTGAAGATAAGTGTGGGGAAATTCAAATTATTAATGACTTAAAAATTTTCTAAAACAAATTAATAAATTAATTCTAATCTAAAGCTGATCTACAGTATTTTTTGGCTGTAACAAAACATATTTTGTACATAATTTTCATGGTTTAGTAGAATTTTTAATGGCTTGATTTCAGCTACATGAAATTCAATGAATATATTAGATGTAGAAAACGTTCCCAGTGCTGATCTTTGTTTGCTAATTACAGACTGAATACAAGGAAGAAAAATATTTGAACTTAGTGCTTTCAGGGTGAGTTTGAGAAAGTATTTGTATTACTAGCAATTAACTTAACAGACCTGGCTGACCAACTCCTCTCCTTTGTAATATCCTTAATTTATGACCATGCTTACTTTGATTTCATAATTTTTTTCAGGTGAGTAAATTTTAGTTTATGATCTTCAGATGAGCAAAGGTGCTTTTCTAACATTCTTTTCTCTGGAATATTATCATAATTAAAGTTGTCATTCTTTTTTACTACTGGTTTAATCTAGTTTATCTTAAAAAAATAATAGTTGTTGCAAATGCTTATCTATTTTGCATATCAAATTATATTTATCATGTTACAACCAAGTTGTCATTTTCTTTTTCTATTTCTACAACTGTATGTGTCACTTTTCTTCCTATGAATTTTAAATATTTTTGCACTTGTATGAAAATAGAAGAATTTTTTGCATTCATAATTATTATCCTTAGCTAAGTATTTTTCATTTCACTCAAAGCAACAAACTTTTTTCCCGCACAAAATATTGGGTGCTTGCACTCAAAATTCAAGTTGTTGCTTTGTCATTTTTTCTTGGTGACTGAATTAAAACTTTCCCCAATTAAAAAATTTCTCTCACACTTATTATTTTAATTACTTTTTTTTTTTTTTTTTTTTTTTTTAAAGTAGTTCGTTATTGTTATACTTAAACTGTTATTGTTATTTATGTTATCTTTTTGTCATCTCTTTTATATTTTATTAAAGTTACTAACTTGTGGATTTGATGGTCATTATGACAGAAACATCACAACCACTTCTACTTTATAATACCTACAAGAACTTGTAAGAGAGAAGGATACAAGTTGTGTATACATTAAAAAATTTACAATTTACACTCGATTGTCAAAAATTAATTCTCGCAGTCTTTGGAGAAAATTGTTTATTTTTTTATTTTTTATTTAATTTAATCAAAAATCTTTTGGTAGTTGCAAACTTCTACTAATTGAAGTTGCTGGATGGTGCATGCATGATTTCACATTTTTATGTACAATAAACACTGTTCGATTCTACAAGCTAAAAGCTAAAAAATTCAACATCTTTTGTAAAAATGTTACAAAGTAAAATAATATACAGTTTATTTTATTTTTATAAGTTGATTTAATTTTATGTTGTGTGGAAAAAGGAGTTGTGAAAAAAAACAAGAGAAATAATGTGTGAGAGATAAAAAAATTACAAACAAAAATAGTTGTCTTAGTAATAGCAAGTCTCCATCAAGTACTCTCCCCACCCATTTTGTGGATACGATTAAGATGTATTCATTCTTACCAACCAGATTGGTCAATTTGAATGTTGTAAGTTTGTTTATCAAAATTCTCACATTTGGAATAAGACATTTGGGAAATATACCAGTGTCCGAATAGAAACCTTCAGGATATTGGGACGTTCTCCATGTCATTTTATGTACAATCAGTAAATTTGCATTTACAGCCTGACATATGTTGGCAGAAAGTAAGGCAGCATGAACAAAAAATTATTCATTGCCTATTTCATTAAGCAAAACTTATAAGTGGTGATCAAGACACGTACCAATAGGAGATGATCTGTATAAATAATAGCCATCAGAGCAGCAACTGCCCCATAAAGCATAACATTAGTTTCCATAAGCAAAGGTTACCTTAAAAGTTTATTTAATTTATTAAGTGAAAATTAGTCATTCAATAATGTTGAGAAATATATATATGTGTGTGTGTGTGTGTGTGTTTTCAAACATGTTTCATTGAATAATATAGATATATTGTGACTATTTATTTTTATACTGATCTTTTCCTGTTCTCTAATGAGTTTCTTGATGTTAAGATGAAATTCTTGAAGGAATTATCTTCAGAAATAAATCACAAAGACAAACTTATTGTAACTGTGATAAAATCTGTATTCTTTTGTGACGGGGATTTTTAAGAACACACACAAATGCACTCTGTAATTACTTATCTTGGAAAGGATTGAAAGTACTTGGGTTAGAAAAAACTATGATGCCCTACTTGATGAAACTGATTAGAGAACTGAAAAAGATCAGTATAAAACATAGACACAATATATCTATAATAGTCAATGAACCATGTTTGAATGAAGATATGCTGCTTGTGTGTGTATATATATATATATACACACACACACAAATACATTTTGTTCAACTAGCTGTTGCCATCTTCCTAGAATTTTTTTTTTAAATAAAGAACTAGTATAGGTGCCATTCAATGTTTTCCAGAGAATTTAAGTTTTTTTTTTTTTTTTTTTTTTTTTTTCTTTTTTTTTTTCATTTAGGGAATTCTATAAAGATTGGAATGAGTGGTAATCTGAAAGTGAAAACTCCTCAGCTAAACTGTAACTGTTTTTGTTTGGTTACTAAGGAATAATGATTATTATTATGATGCAACTTCTAACTTCAAATGTTTTTCATCAATTGATACCTTTAAGTGGCCTAATTTAGAGCAGTACTTGTTCAAATCAATCATTTGGTTCTTTGGCAGTGCTTATAGTGAACTCCCTACCAATCCCACAATATACTCAGCAGTATCACCTTCTTTGGATGAAAATTAGTCTTTGATATGCTGAGTTGTAGTTTGTTTGTATTATGATCTCTTGTATTCCATTATCTTATAAAACATTTTTTATAAGCACAGTTGTAGGATTTTCTTTCTTTGTATACACTTGTAATAAAATTGCACATCAAAGCATCTGGTGTAAATGATTCTCAATGTCTGATTTGGTTATTTAGGCCATATTTCATGTTATCTAACCCAAGTCTTCATGTGATCACTATCACAAAACAAAAAGAAAAATAAATAAGCTGATGTATTTGTCACCAGAAATGATTGATTTGTTTTCTTTGTTTGTTTTTGGTTTTTTTGGTTTTTTGTTTTTTTTTTGTTTTTTTGTTTTTTTAAAGATGAAACAGATTTCAGATTGTATGAAGTTGATTGTATCCAATGTTCCCAAGCAGTCTTCAATCTAAATACTGATCATGGGTAAATATTGCTTTGAGCAAGTAAATCCTGGGAGTCTTGGCAAAGACCATACTTCTTTGAACATTATGAATTGGTGCTGCAGAACCACAAAGAAAGAACTGTACCAAATAACAGACTATATCAATTGAGGATTACCAACAGCAGCAAGAAATAAAATGGATAGCACATGTAACACAAAGAGAAAATAATGACATAATGAAGATATTGATGTTCCATACTATTTCAAATAAAATGTTAGGAAAAAAAAAATCTATACTGGAAAGAGCAATAACAGCTAATGGATTTGAGAAATCTATTTACCTGAAAAATTGTTTTAAGAGAAAGTTTATAAATTTCAACCCAAAGCAGTACTGGCTACTCTGTCAATGAATGCCAGATGTCTCCTTGTAGAGAAATTGAGGGTTTTAGGTTGTTTTTTTTTTTTGTAGATGCTCATAATGTCAAAAGCTGAATGAGAATTTTGGTAAACTTAATCGAGTGTGCAGAATATATTAAAAAAAAAAAAATAAAATAAACCCAGATTATCCTGCTCTGTTTATCTTACAGAAGATGTGAGAGGATCTGCAGTCTATATTGGATTATACTGAAAAGTTCTTGGCCCAGCCCACTTCACAAAATCTAATCAAACATCAAATTTTTTGAAGGGTTTCTTGATCAAGCAAAGAACTTTCTAAGCTCATATAATATAAAGACAATTTTCAAAATTATTTCCATGCCTGCATCAAAAAATACAAGTTAAAGCTTGATGAATATTGAAAAATTATAATCCAGTATAGAAAGACTGACATTCATAGCTTCATTATATATGGAATGAGATTAGACAACACTGGAAAATAAGGTGATTGAAAGACTCGGCACAGATGTTCTCATCAGTAGGCCAAACATAAAAATGAACACCATATGGGAGACTTTGATTAGGTGAGAACAGGTTTATGGCTATAAGTTGATTCTTCTGGTACACAATGGTCTATAAAAGCACTAGTTCATTTAGTAGTGGTTACGTGTTTCTATACTCTAGTTTTGTGAGAGAAAAAAACGAGGACAACTTAACTGATAGGAAATGTGGTCTCACATGGACAGAGAAATGAGAACAATCTGCTCTTGTGGGATGAATAATTTGAAATTGCCTGAAGTTACTGAGAAGATGAAGTCTAATAGACAAAAGATGGCTACATTAACTAAGAAGAACATTTTTACAAATAGATTGGTAATTTCTCATAGTGGAAATTATTCTATACATTGTGAATTTTTTTTTCACTCAAAATGATAATCAAATCTCATGAAAAGTATGTATCTGAGGTTACTTCATATATTTATCTTTTCACTGTGATTGAAATTTCCAAATGTTGCATTTGCCACTGATGTATTTGTTTTTATTCACCAGTGACATTTGTTTTAGAAAAATGTATCTTCAATGTATTTAAGATATTTGAAGACATTTTAAACATACTTCTAACTTCTTACTTATTTAAAATGCTTGATTAACAATTGATGGCCTT
Organism: Acanthosepion lycidas; assembly: GCA_963932145.1. Classification (NCBI taxonomy): domain Eukaryota; kingdom Metazoa; phylum Mollusca; class Cephalopoda; order Sepiida; family Sepiidae; genus Acanthosepion; species Acanthosepion lycidas. Next base: position 67,648,477 of record OZ010597.1, on the reverse strand, counting down.
TAAATTTAATTTCTGCTGACTTAATTAACCTTGGCTCTTTAAAATTTTTGATAAATAAGTTTAGATCATGCTTAATAATTTGACACAATGTGGAGTGAAAGATGTCATTTCAAACAAAGCTGAGTGGCATGATTAATTTATAAGGGAAGAATAGCAAAAGTATTTGTAAAGTTTATGATAAATGTGTTAAAAATGATTAGACCATAGACTTAGTTTGTAACTTCTGAGTAGTTTTGAAAAGAAATTTCCCTTTGCATTATGGCTAAATGTTGAGGTTGGAAAAACAGATTTTGTGCTGTGGAATAAGTCCAAATTGTACAAAAAAACCCATTACAGACTAATCTCATTGTCTTATGACATAATAAATAGGTAAACTATTTAGAATTAATGTAGTTATTTAATGATTTTTTTTTTTAATTTAATTTTTTAGACAAAAAAGCTCAAAAGAAAATGTTTTGATTTGATTCTCGCATTAATCCTGGTCTTCAAAGTTTGAGGTAAAATTAAAAAACAAAAGTAAATAGATAAGGACAGGAGAAACTGATTTAACTAAAACTATTCAAAAGAACAGAAAAATGATATTTTAACATTAGAAAAAGAAAATAATCCATAAATTTATTTCTCTGGAACATTCTGACCTTAAATGAGACAAACAATAAAGTATGCCTTATTATTTTGTTCCCAATTCTATGAGAAACTGATTTTTATATCTAAAAGGTTATAGCTACTTGTATCAGTTTTGCAATTCTTACAACATTAGCAATTTTGTTAGGAAGTGTTGAAAGGTTCTCATCATGGCCAAACATTATTCTGATGCTTGGTCATTGAAATATTGATTTTGGGATGAGGCTGAGAATTTTCAGTACCCTCTCATATAATTCATATGATTACTTTCAATGCAACTATAGAATACTGACATACCAATAGTCATGGGAGGGATATATATAGTATTGTGTATATGGCCTCTAGCCCAGTAAAGTGCAACCACTTGATCTACCATTGATTCCACAAGTAATTGGAAGACAGCTGAAAAAATGTTGCGCCATGCTGTCTTGATAGCTGACAAAAACCCTAGAGTGCAGGTTGAATGTACTTCAAATTAGCTCATCAATACATACAAGTAGTGCCCATCGATTGTGTTTATTATGATTATTTAATGGAGATAGTGGAGCAATTAAGAGACATTGCCAGTTTGAAATTGTGACAAATGTTATGCTCCCCCAGGTTATGAGTTTATCAGTTGATGTGTGGGATGTAACTTTGCAAAAGAAAGTAAACCTACCTATAGTGTACAAGGGAAAAAAACAACAGAGACAATAAAAATAACTCACTGTAGACTGTTTGGGGAGGGGGGATAACCTATGGGAAATTCTACAGGTGGGCAATCAATTGTCTTTCTGTTCTATTATAAGGAAGAGGTGAAATTCCTTAGTTCATGTGGATGTACCAGCTAGTAATTGGACTTGATTATGAGACTTTTGTGAAAGTATGTAAAATAGTTGAGTTACTATGTCTAGCAAAATGAATGAATTTGCAGCAGTTGCTAGATAAGTTAAAATCAGTAAGAGTCAAATGTTTTGTTCAACATGACCTGGTGTAGAGGCCTGGTTGTCCCTGACTGGGACTGTTCTTATATATGGACAATAGTGTTTATGTATTTCTATGAACCTGGGTGAGAAAAAGTGATTAAGGAAATCCATTAGGATAAGAAGGATGAACAGATCAAGGTAATGAAGAATAGTCAAGAGGACAAGTTGTATAAATCCAAATGACCTCTCCAAATGAAGAGGAATGGTCGAGATTAACAGCCCTAAATGTGAATGCTTCAAGATTGTTGCTGAAAAGTACCTGGCATGTGGTAGGTGCATTGCACAAATTGAAACAAAAAAACTTTTTGCATATCTTGAAACAGAAAGATAAAGAGTAAAATCCTTGCATGCATAAAATGGGAGAAAAAGTAAAAAGAGAAATTTAATGTATTCTATTTTATTCTACATTTATAAAGAGAAGTGAACTAAAAGTCCTGAAGAGACACTTATATTGCATGTGCAACAAAAAAGAAGTATGACAGTCTACCTTGATTTTACAAGTATATGAAGAAGATTTTTATATGTTCAGTCATCAAAGAAAAGGAAGTAGTATAGTTCAGTTTGTTTTAAGGAAAGAAAGAATGTAAAAGAATGTTGAAAAAACAAAATATTAAAAAACAAATGTCCATCACCAAACTGATAAAATATCAACGCATAATGTATTTAATATCTGGCTTTTATCAGTTGATGAAGAGTACAACAAATATTATTACTATTAAATATTAAAAAAAACAAAACAGTGACAGATCTACATTTTGGGGGCTATGAAACTCAAACTGTTATAGGTTGAAATCTGGCCAAAATAACTTATGATTTCCATCTATGTATTAAATTCAGATATGTTGTGAGTATTCTGACAAGGAATGTAAGTTTCTTTTTTAATGTTCAACAAAATATTCTTTGCTTGAGTTTTATTAAAACTACCAAAAATTCAGTTATTAAAAATTTGTTCAAGAGGAAAAACGTGAAAAGTCGCAAAAGAGAGAAGAAACAGTTGTCTGCTAAAAAGCCACAGGAGTGTGAGAGATGGCAGATCCTTAAAAGCCACCAAAGAGGAGAGACAGTTTTAACCAGACTGCCATAGAATGATGCAAAAAAGACAGGAAAAGCAGAATCTAGGAGTAATATATGATAATATTTGTGAAATTGACCCACATAGAAATGAGCAGAATGAAACTATTTCAGCTATTTTCCACCTAATTTGTATAAATAGTTCAAAATGAGAATATATCAAATTTACTATGACATGAATTTTGGTCACCTGTATTTTGCTGGAGCCAAAAAGGCTTTTTTTTATCTCGATGAAGAGTAGCCCTATTTTTGATTAAGGCATTCAATTACGTGATTTACTATTGAAAACTATATGCAGAAAATAAGAATTTAAATTTAACTTGAAATTTTAACAGGAATTTTCACTAATATTGAAAAATATGAAATATTAAAAAAAATTTAGAACATTAAGCATCACAAATAAATTGAAAAAAAATATTCCTTAAGGAATATGAGCAGAAGTGGTACATTTTTATAAAAAAGTGGATGGAGAGGAGCCTACTCTAATTTTAAGATTGGAGCAGGAGCTGATGTAAAATTACTCAGACAAGTAAAACTCTAATTGAGACCCAATATTCTAAATAAGAACATCCACCAAAAAAAGCTGAATAGTAAGTTTTCTTATATTAGTAGTCTATAACTATGAAATTCATAGACTAGAAATAAAATAAAAACAAAAGTATTTTCTTCATGTATTAAACAACTTATTAAAATGCAACATTATGAGGGGCCAAATGATGCTATTTTGAAATCAGCAAAACTGACAGTAAATTTCAATAAGCATCACACATCACAAGTAAACCTTTTCCATTTTGTTTTACAATTTCCTCAATACAGTTTCTTCATATATATTGTTATCTCAAATATATATATATATATACACACACTACTGAACAGAAGAATTGAACTCACAAACTAGAAACCTATGCTTTTACTTGCTCATTTACTTGCCACATCTGCTGATTGGAATGAGTTCAGCATATAGAATGCAATAAAATCTCAGAGTTAAAATTGTTACAGTCAGGTTTTGCTGGGTATGACCAGGTTGTTGACAAAGGAAGCTCAGTTATAAAAGAAGGCACAAAATCAGATGCAAGACCTTTTTGATATTTGCATTTAGATTTGTACTTGGCTGAAAAAAATATGGATTCTATTAGATTTGGATTTGATTTCTATGAAAATGGAAACTGTTTCAATTGTAAATTTGAAGTTGATTTTTTTAGGTCTGTATGATTTTAGACTCAAGTGATATTTTGATTTCAACAGGAAGTCTTAACAATACTCCTAAGTGCCCATTAATGTAATATTGCTTCCACTAACAAAAATGCATTGATTAGATATCATTTTGTCTAGCAACTAATTGTCATAACCTGTTGGCACTCACACATTTAAAAAAAAATTAAAAAGCAAGAAGACACTTCACATTCAAGGACCAGTAACTATTTTAAAACTGATTCAACATATAAAAAGGCCTAAAAAAAATTCAACAAAAACAACAATCTGCAGTCACATTAACTACAACCAATGTGTAGTATCTGTTCCAGCAACAGAAAGCTGGTGCATGGCTCCAACCATCAGCAGAAGTAGTTCCAACCAGCCATCAACAGCCACAGCTCCAGCTCACCATCAGCTGCCGTTCCAGCCAGCCAGCCATTCAGCAGCAGGCCAACTGCTTCAGCCAGACATTCTCATCATTAGTCACAATATGCAATAAATTGTCATTTTCAAGACAACACTATTTGCAAAACTGTCCTTCTAATAACAATGCCCCCCCTCTACATGAACATGCAGAGTTATTTTTTGCCTTGTGCACTGTAACATTATTTTTGTTGATGTATTTTCTTTAACAAAAATAAAATTGGCAATATGTTTGACTTACGTCTTTGTTTTGTTTGTTGTTGCCTTGTGTCATTCAACATTTGTTTGCAGGCCAATATACCACTTCCAACATAATTACTTGAACTTCATTAATTTTTGCTGAAAAAAAAAAAATTAATTAGGGGTTCTGCAGTTAAGCTGCAGAACCCCTAATTAATTTCTTTCATTGTAGATTGGCCACTAGTCATTTTGGGGAGTGCAGAGTATACACTAGTAATATATCAGTATTCATATATCCTAATTATCCAGTGTGACACTATTTAGCTATGGTAATTGGCTAACTAATTAACCATAGAAATTAAAACAGAAAATAGACATTCTTAAAGCGAAAAGAAAGAGCTATCTCAAAAGACAGACTGATTGATGAAAAAAAAGAAAAGACTTTAATTCTATTTATGAAAAAAAAAACATACTTTTCACAAAAGACAGTAAATGCCGTGGAAGAAGCCACGTGTGAGGTCTGTCTGGTTGATTGATGTCTTGCCGAGGGAGATAGAAAGAAAGGCAAATATTAAGATATCAGCCAGACCATGGCAGTCATAAAAATTTTGGCTTGAGACGAATGCCAATACAGGGAGGGAGATTCAATGTTAATTATCTTTCCAAGATAACATTTTTTTTTTCTTGGATACAGGCGAAGAGAAGCAATGTGGCAATTATAAAATTTTGGCATTGTCTTGATATAGGTGAGAGAATTGTTATCATTTACTTTACCAACAGATGCTAAGACACTGAATAGCAATGTGGCAATTGTAAAATTTTGGCATGAGATAGAAAATAGAATGGAGAATTGAGATTTGGCAAGATAAAAGAATTTAATTTCTTAACAAATCAAGGATTCCGTTATAAAGCTAACTTAATGTAAGGACCAGATGGCAAACAGTGATTGATGAGTTGGTAAAGAGTGCTGGCTAAGTGAATTTTGGGTGGCTCCAAAAGAAAGATGTGATAAGAATTTAATTTGCAATATGGAATTTGTAAAAATTTTGGCCAATGTGAAAGGAGAATTTTGTAAACAAAAATTCTAGATTATGATTTTAAGGAGGCCAGCTTAGCCACACCCACACATGGGTGATAGGCAGAGGTGAATGGATGAGAAAGGCGAAGAAGTTGTTAACGCCCACTGAAGGGATTAGTATGAGATATCAATATGAGAGAGAAAGAGTCTAGGAGGATAACTCTCCTCCGACATTACCTCACGGACAATGGGGAACCCCCAAAATGGAAAGTGATTAATTTTCCAAAAATGGGAAATAATCAATTTTCCTGGTCTGACAACAAACAGATTTACGAGAACTCCAGGTCGCGTCTGGCCCACACTGGGTTTTGGTCGGTATCCATATAAATGAACGTCCTGTGCTCGTTTGGCAGTTAGTTCCAGTTGAATTCAAGTTAAGTTGCAGTTGGAGTCAGAGCTAACCAGAGTGTTGCCTCGCAGAAGCTGAACGAGAGATTCCACGACCTCCGACTTCAATACCAAGCCAACATCTAAAACATAAACCAGTTGACTTAGAGGACCAGAACTTGCCTAAGGAGTGTAAAAGTGTCACATTTTGTAGAAAACAGGCTGGGAGAAAAGCACACTCCAGTATATAACAGAAGGATAAAGTTAAATTGTTATTTCTTAACATACTTGAACCTCTTGGGTTTTTCTTTATTTTTTTCTTCTTTGTGCTTGTGCGATACCACCTTCATTCCGGACTCAGCTTACACTACGGCCCAACACCTGATTGATCTCGTCTACCTAAGATCAAAGTCACAATGTGGGTAGATTAGACTTGAGATTGAAGCAGTTACTCCAGTAACCAGACGTTGCAAGTGAGCTGAGAACAATAGAGTTGGTATTGAACTAGTACAGCTGGTGAAGCCGTTAACATCGATGACCCTGGACGGGCCATTGTCCCATATTGGTATCCTGACCAGGGAATTTCACCGGATAGTGACGACCACCGATCGACTGGGACACAGGCTGGTGGCAGCGACAAAGAGTCAACCCCAAAAAGCTGGTAGAAGAAACCTTACAGCTTTGCGCCGCGACTGAGAGTTGACCATGGGCCAACGGCTGGTATCACACAGACTTATGTATGTAAAACTTAAATACCTGAAGTTCGACAATCAATTTTGTAACAGATATTCAAGTGTATGAAAATGTAATGTAGTAATTTAATCACAATTCAATTAAAATAAAATTATATGTGCTTATAGATATTCAGAAGCTTTTACACATATATTTACATCTTCATATGTTTAAGGGTGTGCAGGTGAATTTGAATTCCATGGGTTTGTTACATGAACTTACATGCAAAAATCCTTGAGAAGAGATGAATCCATATCATCCCTCAGTTATGACTTGGATCTGAAAATGTTATTCTCAAAAAATGTGAAGGCAATATTCACTTGGAAAAAAAAAATTATTACAATCCAAAATGCTCTACCTTTAAATAAACCACAAGGGTTGATAAGTTGTAAAAAAAAAAACACCAAATTAATCAATCGCCTGTTTAACTTTTTCAGAGAAATAATTTTTGTTGTTCTATAATAATAAAAATAAAATATTAATTCAAGTACAGAAAAAAAATAAATCAAATATTAACAGTACTTCTGATGTTTTTAATATATATATATGAAATTTTTTAACCCTACCAATTTCCTCCCAAAAAATAAAAATCTACAGATTTTTAAAAGTGGGTCAGGTTAAAAACCTTTCTGTATCCCTTGATATAAATATATGGTTAAATAAATTTATGTATAAATACCCTGTCTTTGAAATTCATTTGAAAATGCTATGAACTTTTGTCCTGACTCAATATTTTTGGTAAATTTTGAATCCATAATGATTTATTTAAATTTTACAGTTTAGTCTTTTTAATTATTTTATTTCATTTAACCGATATTTCTTTTATTACAAGAGACATTAATACAAGTCAGATACACAAATAATAACATTTAACTCAAATCCATTATTCATACACTTAAGTTTTTATGGAAATAAAAACAATAGAAATCTGTTCCTTGGAAAAATAAAAAAACTTAAAAAAAAAACTTGAGAATTGAAAAACAATACCATTTTTTTTTCCATAGATATTTATCAAGTGTAAAAATGAAAACTGATTTGTAATTTTTAATGCTCAAAGAGTGTTTACATTTTAATTTTTTTCACTCATTTTGCAATCATCATCACCCAATAAATAATCAAACTTGTAGCTTTTCTTTTTTTTATCTACTTCATACAGGTACTATCTATATAATAGTATATAAACAAAATACTGTTATATTATGCAATCACTCTGTAGATTTCTTTCATCACTTTCTATTTGAAATCATCGATGTGTACATTTAATATCATCCATAAATAAAGTGCACTTATACTTTGTTTATAAAAAAAGTTAATTTTCTTTTAAACTAGCAGAACAATCAAAACAGTCAAAAGAGATATTATATTATTTGTTACCAAACTTTGCAGCATTGAAACTGTAATTAAAAATATAAATTTAGTAGTAGAACAATCAAAACAGATGAAAATGAATTTTTTATATACTTTTGTACACCTGTACTTATTTATGTGTGATTATGAGAAAGTCATATTCAAAATAATATGAAAACTTTACAAATTAATTTTAACCATTTTCTGATAGAAGTTTCAAAATTATCCTTTTTATGAATTTTACAAAAAGTGTTTTACTCCTTCCTTCCTTTTTGGCTGCAAAAAATAGTTTGGTGTTTGTGCTGAAAACATTTACACACAATTTGGTCATAAACTTCTTTTACACTTTTAGGGTATCTTGCTTCTAAAATGTTTCATACATGGGAACTTATAATATTTTAGTTAAAGCATATTATAAGAAACGTTATTTTGTAATCTAATCACACTTGAAACATGACTTTATTAACTTAACTAATGTACTAAGAGAGTGTATTAATACAAGCATGTACTAATGTATCTAGAGAGTGCTTCAAAAAATTAGATTAAATAGGATATTAATTCATTTAGAATTATAAGACACATCTACTTTATTTTCCAAGAAATGTTTTATGATTGTTTATTTCTGTATAACACCTAAATAGCACCCCCTCACCAAATATGACAACTGCTTTTTAAATCAGGCACAGTATGTTAATTTTTTTTTTAATTTCAGCACTTGATTCTTTTATAAAGGTCAATCACATTTTAAATTTTTGATTTGTTCCAATTAATTGTTGCTGTCTCCTCTTTCTCCCCCTCCTCCTCCTCCTTCTCCAACCAGATCCCCAAACTTCCTGTGGATTTTCAGTATGCAGATCAAGCATGGTTTCTTCTTGAACATTCATACTGTCATTAAATGATGTTTGTAGCTGAGCGCTGTTGTTGGTTTTACGCTGACTCAGCATTTTCTTGGATCTTGTTATAGATGGAAAGGTCGCAAAACTGTTCAGTTCAAGAAATTGGCTGCTTTCTTGCAAAAGTTGGTTGACAACTGGCAAAAAAACAAAGCAAATAAATAACTTTATGGTAATTCTTCAATGACTCAATAATGAACAAAATGTAATTCTATCTACTATTTATAATTTATTTTACCTAATTGATCTAGATTCAAATGTTATGATGTAAGGATAGGATTTTAGTTAGCGGTAATAATTGACCATAATCCTTCAATATCTATCAGTGGCAGACTTGTCTGCAACCTACATTTTTCAGATGACATTGACCTTATAGCAGGTAGTAACAGTTAGCTCCAGGACTTGACCAACAAATTTTTTGAAAAGCCAGAGCATATAGAATGGAGGTCAGGTCTGAGAAATCCAAAGTAATGATGAATAGCACAAACAATAACACCTGTGTCAGCATTATCATGAACCGGAATTCACTGGATGAAGTGTTTTAGATACTTAGGTGCAATCTTGTCTAAAGATGGTACCTGCATACAGATTGCTGCAGCCATGGCAGTAATGGCCAAATTGGCAAGAATATGGAGGAGCAAAACCAGCTTTCAAACAAAGTACAGACTGTAAAAATCACTGGTAGTCTCTATTCTCCTATATGAATGTGAAACGTGGACACTGTTGGCAGAAACAAAGAGAAGGCTCCAAGTTTTTTCATGCATTTGTTCTCAAAGAACAAATGCATGAAAAAACTCCTTGGCATCTTCTATTTGGGTACAAAACCAATGAGCTTGTGCAGAAAACAGTGAAAGTTTTGTGGGTCACCAGAGACCTCTTCTTGCCATTGTCAAATGGAGAAAAATGGCATTGTTTGGAAACATTTACAAGACATGACAGCCTGTGCAAGACACCAAGGCACCGTTGAAGGTGGGCATAAAAGAGGGCATCAATGTAAAAACTGGTTGGACAATGTCAAACAATGGACAGGTATTACTTATCCCAAAATTGCTGATGGTTGTTGTTGATAGACCATTGTGGAGGAGATTTAGTGTGGATTTTGCATTTGGACACCTCCTCCTACAATTACAAAAGACAAGGGGAGGAGGAGGATGATGATGATGATGATGATGATGATGATGATGATGACGATGATGACGATAAGCATGTTAGTCAAGTAATTAGAATTAGGATTGATGAAATTTTTCATTTCTTTTCCACTTCTCAAAGGACTTTCTATAGAAGTAAAATAAAAGTTAACAGGTGATTTTATGTCCTTTGTTTCAATAAATTTGCTTCATTTGATTCTATATTTTTTACTGAGCAGTGAATTTAATTCTCACTGTGTGCTTTCATCCTTGTGCTAAAAATCATGAAACCAATGAAGTAAATGAGATTATTTCATGACAATTCAATATTTCTTTCTGGACAAGATTAGTTGTATCAGAGAGAGAGAGAGAGAGAGGGAGAGAGAAAGAGAGAGAGAATGAAATGGGTGGGGTGAGGAGCAAATGAAAAGATTCTTGAGAAAACAGGAAAATATCCTAAAGTCTAACTTGAATTTGTTGTGTATTCTTGTAAATTTTAATTTGTTTGCATGCGAACTGTTTTGTTGTCAGTTGTAACTGAAGATAAAGATTTTAGTTCATTTTATTATTGTATTTTGTTGAAAGTGATTCTGATCTCTATGAATATGCTGAACTGGAGCCAACTTGAGAGCACATTTCTTTAGGGAATCCTGTCATCTCCATTGGTGAAAATTTTATGTTAACAATTTCAAATGTCAGGATGTGGACAGAGCATTTAAGTTTTACTTGACCTTCAGGTTGGATGATGTGTTGACTGTAACTCTTCAGTTGTCTATAGTGGACTGGTGTAAAATGTGTGCAATATATTCTTGGGTATAATGTTGGCTTGTGCTGCAGTGTCCAACTTGAAATTAATAGCTGTAGTGTCACCTACTACTATCTCTTGTATCCAATTAGATGTCCCTCTGTTTATTTTTAATGTGATGCTATCTAAAAATAGGCACTTTACTTGGTACTTATTTCTGATAAACTTGTCATTTAGAGCAGTCCATGTTGGCAAAATGGCCGACTGTAACATTTTCCATGTCTTTCTGTAAGCCAGTACTATTTTGGTGGGTGATTTTTTTCTATATTTACCATGTGAAATGTGATATTTAGAGCTAGCGTTCTGATATTGGGATGCTGGGCTTTTAAATTTTTCCGCTTTTTGATTTTTGGTTCTCTGTCCCCTGCTACTGCCAAAATTGATGTTATTTCATTTATAATTTTCACCATCATTTGTCAATTGTGAGTCAAAGTAGTAATTCATGAATATCTTTGTTTAAGATGCCACATACAGTTCTATCTCTGATTATGATGTCCTGGAGCTTGCCAAATTTGCACTTGTTAACCTTCAGTTTTATATTAGTCAGAAATTAACAACATTTTTCTGAAGGTAACTGGTTTCTGCTGAGAAATAAATATCTGCCATATATCATATTTTTTCTCATTCAACATTATTCCCAGAATTTATTATTTACAAAGTATATTTTCTTCTTGCCCTCGGAGTTTTTAAATTTGAATGAGTTGAAAATTTGTTGGGTTTGTTGCCCAGCTACAGGTAGGAATGTGGTGACCTGTATTCACTCATTATTTTTCTCTTATTCCAGCAGCAAGTGAATAAAAAAAAACTGTTGCTCCCAAATTTTCTTTTCTTTTTAGCTGTTGTTTACTCTTGTGAATCGTAGTACCTTGTCTTCATGAATTTAAGAGCAGTACTAGATTGTTAGCTATGTTTCATAATTTCATAGTTACTTGTAACTGTAATTTCTATGTTAATAGTTTCTTCTCTTTCATTTTTCCCTTGAGGAACTCTCTTGATCAACTATGATTTTCAAAAAGTTAAATGCAATGTCAGTCATCATTTTCTGTCTCCTTGAATCCTGTTCTTTTATTCTTCCCTGTTTCTTTTCATTTCAGTAACCTCTTGCTTTATAGTGGCTTTTATTGCTGTGATTGGGGTTAAATTATTAAAAAAATAATGTGCATTTATTTAACAAGAAACTTTTTGACTCAATTTGAATGTTTGTTACTTGAAGAGTATAAAATTTCTAATAACTATACATGATTAAAAACTGAAACTGCAGATTTAATATGTTTTAAATGCCTAAATTTAATCTTTCTACATAAAATATAATTTAATTAAATTTTATTTAAAGTTGGTACCCACTCAGTAGGGATATTGTATCTTAATAATTTTCAATAAAAAGTTTTTTTACTTTGTCTGAGATTTATTAATTAATAGAATATTTTCTAATAATGGATCTGCTATAATTTGTTCATTTTACTAATTCTTAATATATAGAGATTTTACTAGAGTTTATTTTTACAAACACTACACTGTCATTACTATGGCAATGAAAGTAATAATGTCATCAGGAATGTGGTAAGAGGGGAAAAATTCAAAGAAAGAAAGACTAACAAGCAACCTGAATTTCCCCTTGCCTACCTCCAATACCCCAAACTATACTGAATTTAAAAAAAAATTTAAGCTCTTTTGGCCTTCCTATTTTCAGGTACCAAAACTATTTGTGGCAAAGTCTTCATTGTTTTACTGTTTTTCAGTTAAAATTCCCCAAAGAAAAAAGTTAAGTGAATTTTTTCACTTGTCAAACTATTGCAATTTTTGAATATGCAATTTAACAATTTTTATCAATTTTGTTATTTTTATTTAAAATCTTGTGCCATCTCTAACTACTCTGGGTGATACATCAAATTGTTTTGACAATCTGGTTTTAAAAAAAAAAAACCAAATAAACTCTGTCACAACCATTAACCACCATATTTAGAATGAAGAGCTACAGAGCCACAATGTTTAAATAGAACCATTTGTAGACCATATAACCCTAATTGTTGTAAGAGCATTACTAAATCAAACTGATATTTTCAGCAAGAAAAAAAAAAGATTTATCTTGTATCAAGCATGTTTCAAGATGAAGAACGAGTCATACACTAGCAACAATGTGTATATTACATATAAAATAGGAAATTTCATCAATTTTATTTGAAGATCACCTGAATTTTTGACCATCTCAAATTTTTCTGTTTTAAAGAGTAGAAACTTACATTCAGGATCATTTTCCACTTTGCAGTAGTTGCAATTTTTGTTTTTTCTTGCAAAAATTTCGTGAACAGTATGATACAAAAAAGATGCAAAAATCTTATAATGAGGGGAACAGTATCGACCTTGCCATTTCAGGTTCCCTGAAAAGAGAAAAGGAAAGATTAATAATAATTAAGCCTAATTAGAAAGTGTATAATTAGAAAAATTCTTTATACAATGTAAACCTATTTTTGTATAATACTGAACACTCTGTGACTTTAACTAACATGAAGCCAGTTAACAGTTTTTTATTAGTCTGTTGAAGAAACTAGCTGAATGGATTACGAAAAATTAAATTTCAGTAACTCCTGATCCATGATGAAAAAATGATTATTATTGTCCATCGAATTGAAGAGCACAGGAACAAAGCTACAATCCAACAAATTTATTGTGATTGATCTTGGCTCCTATCACTGTCTCTTTGCTCCAAGCCACCCATTGATTTCTCTGTTGATTCATCAATCTTGGCACTGTTTGTTACAGGTATGTCATCAGTATAGGCTGAATAAATGGCCAAGGTATTGGCACCAATTGAGATAATTCTATGTGATATTTTCCTTTAACTTGCAAAGGAAAGGTTCCAACACAAAGGATGTATACCATCAGCAAAAGTTGGCTACCTTGATTTACACAACATAAAACATTTGGACTCTACTTCCACACTGGGAGAAGGATGGAAGTGGAAGATCCAGGAGTAAAAGTGTGACTCCAAAACAAGTCAACACCAGGACAACCCACAGAAAATAATCATCAACCCTATTGAATAATTTGGACTGATCTAAATTGATCAGCAATCTCAGAGTTGACTTTTTCTATGATCAAATGAAGTTTGTTCTGTCCAATGAAGAGAAGAACATGAGAATAGTTACAGTAGCAAGAACAAAGCCTTTAGTCGCACAAAGTACAAGGAAGAGACTGGAAGTGGTGGTGGCCAAAAATTAAGCATTAGGTATACCTCTCAAAGGAGGGCTTGGTTTAAGGGGAATAACTTAAGTTAAACAATTACTGGTGCTGAATAGCCTTACTCATCACAGAGCTTATTTATTAGGGGCCAATTTGACTTGCTAAGCTCTTGGATAACATCTATGTGTTTAACATACTTAAAAATTAGAAATTACTAATCCCATTGCCTTTGTGTTAATCCTTCAATAGTAACTTTATCCCACTGCTGTTGAAGTGTTGATAAATTGTTCGGTTGGAGGAGAGGCTTGAGTTTGTTCAAAAGCTTTGTAGCACAGTCTTTCTTCTTGTCCTTCATGGCTTGGGATAAAATTTGGCCCTTTTTCATCTTGTATGAAAATTAGTGAACGTCTTCATGCACTACCTGCCTGACATGAAACTCAGACACTCCCGTGTTCCTGGCTATGGACCTGATTGACTTGGAGAGATTGTTGTCAATCATTGCCTGGATCTCACCAACAAATTCAGGAGTTCTTTTCTTATCAGAATGGTCAGAGTGAGTTTTCTGAGCTGCTGTATCTTTCTAATCACCATTAGACTCATCCAACTCTTTCTGAATCCTCTGCACTGTCCTCAGATTGACACCCAAACACTCTGAAGTGTTCATATTGGAGATTCCGGCATGAATGTCAAGCAGCACAGCATGCTGTTTCCAAATTTCTGGTCAAGTGAATTACATCATAGTGCTCTTTTTCTCACAAACTGCCCAAATGACCCTATTACACTGTGCAGTGGACAAAATAAAAAACAATGAACCTGTCTGAAATTAAAAATATAAAATGGCAACAATTTACCCATCACATCCTGTATACATGTATATTTTACTAATCAAAAACAGGAGTCAAACAAGGCTCATCATAACACTCTCTTCCTCCCAATTCAACTATGGACTATTCATGAATTTACATTTAATCTAAAACATTTAATTTGAAACCAAGAAAAGTAAATTACAAAGCATAAATGTCTTTCATTGTCTGTTAAATTCAATAATACATGCATAAAAGAAAACTTGATGCTTAAATATACATTACACCTTCATTAGAAAATATAATTTGGAAAAACATTTTACTTTGATACTGAGTTAAGATTTAAATTCTATAATGATACAGTTAAAGTAAGAATCAAGTGTTTATATGCCAAATATAAATTGTGTTTTATCTTGATAACATAGATTTTGTTCTTGTAAAATAAAATTCTTTTGCTGATGACATCAGTTCATCAGAAAATCATGTCAATTTTTTCAAAATCAATTTTTAAATTTACCATTCAATCAGATTCTCATCTAACATACCTTCTCACCATGTCCTTTCAACATACACACTTAAAATATGTTACTTACCATCAACATCGACTATTAGCAAACTGGGAACTTCTTCAATACCAAGTAATTTTCTAAAATCTGTACTTGAAGAATTTCTTTTTTCTGGTCACAAAAATAAAAAAAATACTCATGAACATATTTATTTTCTAAAATATATATATATATATATATATATATATATATATCTGTGTGTGTACAGGGTGTATCAAAAATAATAATTTTACAAACTTTGGGGGTTTAGTTCCTCACAACCAAAAACAAGGACAAAAGTCCATATAAACATATGTCTACAAATTCTTCCTTTTTGAGTTATGTTTAAAAAAAGTTTACAGTAGATGGTGTTGTGTTGTCATGTAGACTAGGTTACATTTGTCATTTGTGTATATTTGTGGCCAGTCTGTCTTTAACATTTAATGTGTGTAGTAGAGAAATAACTGAGAAGTGTTCCATTTAAAAATGGCAGGATATTCATATCATGAGCAGGCGGATATGATTTTTACATATAGCCATGTGAATGGTAATGGACATGAGGCTTCACGGTTGTATCAGATTATGTTTCCAACTCATCCAACCTTTGCTGCTGAGACAGGATCCATGGCACCACAAGCTATGGATCGAGAAAGGCCGAGATCCACTTGTACACTTAACTACAAAGAACACATTTTGCAACCATATGTTTATGTGGACTTTTGTCCTTGTTTTGGTGTAAGGAACCCACTCCCAAAGTTTCTGTTACCTTTTTTCACCAAATAAAGACAATGTTAAATACAAGTGGAAAGAAAATGACCTGAGTTCGCTTTTTACTGCTCCCTCTATCATATTTGTTTATTTTTCGAGGAATACTTCAGCTATCTTTCCTCATGTGAAGTTTTGCTACAAAAATTAGTTTTTTTTTCTGGAAAATTCTGTAGAATGAGAGGGAAAAATGTGGCTGGTATCAATTACAATTGCTGCGATTGCTAAAGACAATGTTGATATGAATATTTTGAACAAAGGCAAGTTGAAAGTTGAAATTTGCTCTGGGTTTTTTTTTGCTCTGGGTTTTTTTTTCCTTCTTTGCATGCTTATAGACATGTTGGGACATCAGAATTTGCCTTATTTAATAAAATAATAATACTGAAAATGCTACAGTTGCAGGAATCTAGTCCTTCATTTGACAAATTAACTATTTTCAGTCATTGATTCCTGTTTATTTCTGTGAAATTCCTAGCAGAAAGATTTTCTTACCTGCTTCCATATTTTCTGTGTTAATTATATTTGAGAAATGTTTTACAAGTTTGTTGTTCTTCCATCTACTTTCATCAAGGAATTTGGCAAGAAAAGCTGTAGACTCTTCATCACAGCACACAGACACATAAGAAAACTGTCAGAAAATAAAACTAGAACTCATATCAATTCCTTTATATATTTTCACCAAAAAAATAACAAACACAAAATCAACACCTATGGAATGTATGCCAAATTTAAGATTTAATCAAATAATTTTATAAAAATATGATGGCCTGACAATTGTGTTTAGCATGAAACAGACTGTTGCCTCTTGGTGTTGACTTCAATGTCCACTTTTATATTTACATATGCTCTATTCCTGATATTAAGCACTTTAACCCATAAATATTGCATACCTTAAAACTATATTTTATCATATAATTAAAAATATGATGTTCATAAGACTGAATTCTCTCAAGACATTGAAATAAAATATATAAGATTTTATCATGATCATATCTGTATTTCATTATGTTGACTTTTCAAATAAAATTAATTATCTTGGTGATTTAATTACTATAAGTTGTATGAAAATACTTACTCACATTTTAATATTTGAAACTGATTTTAAAATTGACAAATTTTAAATTAAAAGTTACAGAAATAACATCATTTTTAATCAATTTGAATCAAGTGCGTTGCCATAATTTTAAGAAAACCGAATTATTTAAAGCATTCTTGAAAGCCTCTTTTATACAAATAAGAATTGTGAAAATTGTGTACACTATATTAAAAAATTACACATGAAAAATAGTGATATTTTTTAGCACATAGTAAAAAGGCTTTGTGTTACATAACAAGTAAAATTTGCATTTTGAAAAATTTTTTGATGAGGCAATTTTGGTTAATTCAATTATTGATAAAGAAAAGAAAAATTTTTATAAATGAAAAACATTAAAATTTCAGACTTACCAATTCTTCATTTTTTTCAGCAAATTCTACAAACATTTTCATTGTACATAGTGAAGGAATGCACCTGAAAAAAAATTAATTCAATGTAAAAAAATGATATATATTTAAATTATTATTAAAAACATTATTTTATATTGATTATAGTCTCTGAAATAAAATATTTGGAGAACAAATTTATGGCAGTTATTTATTTCTTTATTGTTTGTAAAGGAAGACATTTACAGAAAACATTAAATTGTTTTAGAAAATCTGCTGCTCTATGAGATGCAAATTTCACATTGTAATTATTTTTTCTTATAATGTTTTGTTAAGCATATATTGTAAACTTGATTCAGAGATTATCGTAAATTAGAAGTTGGAGTTTGTTAAAAAGGCTCAAAATATTGCCTTCTGGCAAAAGTTGTCATTCACTTAACTGCATTTACATTTTCTATAGTAAATTTTATCATCAATCCAAAAGTATCACAAATAATTTACCATGAGTTAATTACAAATAAAATATTTTTTCCTTCTTTTGAATACCTTTCTAATGTTCATAAGTCAATTGTAAAAACTAGTCAAATGGTATCAAGTGGTAGCATGTTCATATGAATGCTTTATAGATGAGAAAGAGAGGAACCAGAAAGTCTAAGATTTAGAATGTGTGCCATAAGCCATACCCTAATAGTTTAATATCAAAATAAATTATTTTTTTATTATCAATTCTTTTTGTTTTTTTCACTATCATTGTTAGAAAGGAAGACAAGACATGAAGAGAAAAAAAGAGAAAGTTTCTTACTCAGTATAGAAAGTTATATTAGAAACTATGAAACAGTTAGTTGCCACTGTAGTTTGGATGGTGTTATTTTGTCATAATAGTGGCAATCATACAATTTTTGTAGAGATATCTAACAAATGCTGACAGCATTGTTTTGGCACAAGGCCTTTAGTATGGGGCACTCAGAGAGTATTAAACTAATAATGTTTAACCATATTAGTTCACTAATCATTATATCATACTGAAACACCTACACTCACAATTGTATCAGCTGAATTATTTAAAACATTCTTGAAAGATAAATTCTATCAGCTGACCCTGTGGTTTTGACCCCTTATTACAACAGTTCATTTCTTCTTGCTTTAAAAAAAAATAAAAACTTACCATGGAGTCCAGATAAGAATTAAAAGGGGAACATTTGATGCAGCCATTGTCAACAAAGATTCCACTTTGCCAGAAAGCAAATTCTTTAAACTGCACTCAGGCAGTGGTTGGCGTTGAGATAAGAAGCCAGGATTTAACAGTTTCTTTCTTTGTTGTTTTTCCAAGTTGAATGAATCAACAAATTGACAACAACCATAATTAGGCCAGCTGATGAAAGCAATTCATAAAAACATGTTAATATTTGTTTAAATACATTCATGAACTTAAACAGTTTTGGATTCACCATACAAAATTGATAACACAGAATAGATAATATAATAACAAGAAATGTAGAAAAAATATATAGTGTGTATGTGTAATATATATATATATATATATATATATATATATATATATATATATTCTGCTGATCAAAAGTTTGAAACTACATTGATTTTTTTCCTCTGAACTTAAAAAAACAAATCAAGTTTCATGTCTTTAAATAAAGAAATTTATTTTTTCTGTTTGCATGCAATAATTTAAATGAAAATGACTCTTTTCAAGATTAAGGACACAGAGCTGGACTTTGTCCCTGCAGTCCAGTTTGTTATTGAGACCAAAGACAGTTGGGGAATTGTTTTTCTTTTGTTCCTTTTAGTAGATATGATCAAGTTTCTATTCTCCACAGTAGATATTACTATGGGCCTCCCAGATCTTTTTCTGTCAACATTTGAACTGGTTTCTGTAGGTTGCTACAGGGAATAATGTACCCCATTTTTTGATATCTGTAATTTTCTAGCAATCTAACATTTGGAATACACTTCTATAGAAAGAATTTCCACTTGGGCCCTTTTTTCAATACTAATCTCTTTAGTTCTTAGCATTTTAACGGTTTCTGAAAATGAATTTCAATCACACATTAATCGAGATGGAACTGAACCTCTACCAATCAGTGCAGTTGAAATATTTGTAAATTTCTGCTTTACAGTTCAGAGAAGGCATCAGGTTGTAACAAAATTTCCAAAGCTTATGCAAATAAATTTATAATACTTGTAGAAAAATTTGTTTGAATTTTTATAAGGGTTTGCATATATACACAATAGGTAAATCTGTTTATCCAAATATGCAAAATTAGCCTTTTTTATGAAAAACAATTCAGGGTAGTCCTGAACTTTTGATTGGTAGTATATATATTGCAGGCAAGTGCAATACGACATCATTTTCTAAATATTTTTGGAAAACTGAAGTGGCAATCATGCAAGAAAATGACCTAAGTTCGCTTTTTACTGCTCCCTCTATCATATTTATTTTTCCAGGAATACTTCAGCTATCTTTCATCATGTGATGTTTTGCTACAAAAATTAGTTTTTTTTGAGGAAAATTCTGTAAAATGAGAGGGAAGAAGATATACACAATATTTCACCATGTCTTGGAGAACTACTTTTTGTCTTCGTGAAAGGAGAAATGATTTGATCTAACTTAGAACTTTGTTACAATACTCACTTGCTTCAACTTGAACAGAAGTCTTTGGTGAGGCATTGTATCAAAAACTTTAGTAAATTCTAAGTAGATCACATTAGTTTCTATACAGTTATTGTAGTTCTTAGTCTAGTCATTGAAAGATTCCAAAAATTAACTAATGCCACTACGTTTGAAGTGAAGGTCATGTTGAAGATAACATATTTCCATTGACATTTATAAGATTTACAATTTTATCTTGGATGATGTGTTATGAGGGAAACTAATCTGTAGCCGCCATTGTAGGCTCGAGAGCCCTTCCTGCAAATGAGATACATCAGTGCCATATCAGTCTTGAGGAGTTGCTCCTGTTTGGATTAATTGGTTGAAAATATGCAAGGGGACATAAAATTTAGGACACATTAGAAAGATACTAATTGTCATCAGTCAGCTAAAATGTCTGAGTTTTTTTCTTAATTATTTCCCACCAAGGAAGGTGATAAAGCAACTAAGACACAGGGGTTTATTGAGAGTGAAATAAAATAAGAAAATATTATTAAGGAGAAAGGGGAATAAAAGAACAGGATTTTAAAGTCTGAAGATGATGACCAACATTACATTTAAATTTTTGAAGATTGTAGTTAAGGAAAATCAAGAGCCAGAATAGAGTTCTACAGGCAAGAAGTGCAAGAGAAAACCAAAAAAATGTCTAATTAATATAATTTATTAAACACTGTGGTATTAAGCTGAAGTTACTATTTAACTCATAGTTTGAATGATTTTGTGTGGGTGATTATATTTTTCTTTTTAATCAAGTTCACTGCAAGCAAGGCAGTAAAGCCACTAAGACACAAAGGGTTACTGGATGTGAAAGAATTTAAGCAGAAACATTACTAAAGAGTGAGAACAAAAGAAGACTAATCATGCATTAGTTATGTCTTTTGTTGGAAATTTTTGTGTTGTGTAGGGTGATGTGATTTAATAGAGTATTTGTATCCTTTCCAGTTCTTTTTCTAAATGTTTTGGTTTTTACTTCCCATATATACTTCCCCAGCATACTCTTAGTTTCTTTTATTATTTTTGGAACTTTTGCTTCACATAATTTGTATGTTATCAAGTTTGACATTATCATTAAGCTCTGTTTCACTGTCTGAGCTGAATTCTCAATATCGTCTAGATGGTATTAGCCACAGAAGTTTGATTTGAACTTTCATCATTCCTGCTCCCCACCCACCCTTTAATGGGAGATGTTTTTAGAGAGAGGAGAACCTATTCACTCAAATATAATGGGACACTGATCCTCTTTAGATGTTTAATTGCATGAAATTACAGGATTACTGATTGGACAATAATTATTAAAATTCTCAGGAGAGTAGGTTAAATGGTTAAGAAGAAAATTAAAAATGAAACATGTTAAAAATTATGTTTTAAAATAATAAAATGAATTTGAGAACAGTTCCAAGGAGAATCAAACTCAGAATTAATTAAACAAGAAAATTTTTAGCAAAATTGAGCAAAACCAAATTTTCCAACGTTATCCACTTCTTACCAATAAGAAGATATAATTAATGTGTTGTCTGAATTTCTTAGATCCTGAGAAATTAAAATTCAGTAGTTTGTTTACACTATGCATCTTGTTCAGAATGGGTATGTTATAAATTATTTTGAACAAAGAACAAAAGATCTGGTTTATGTTAGAATTTGTTTATGTTGACTATGCAAGAACACAATTATCTTTACAAAGAGATACCTAGGAAGATTCTGAAGTAAACAAAAGAATTTTTTTAACACAGTGTCCTAATGTCATACAAGATGTGCAAAACCTGTGGCTGGTCACAGTAGTGACCACTTTAATCCAGATCTTGGTTTATCCCACGTGATTTTAGATCATAAGGCAGTCAAGATCAAATCGTCATCAGGGTCTCTCACATTGGGAAGGTCCAGACAGGCTGCTGATGGACTGAATTAAAATGACACTCAGAATAAAGAATAAATTATAAGTTTATATTGGTTCTTTGTATAGCAGTTGATTTATAGTTTAAAAGTTCTCATGCAACGATTCTCGATCCAACCCACTTCTAGTCAGAAATGACACTTTGGTGACTTTGGCTAAGTTCATTTGTTGGTTTGTTGAAGTCTGTTTTTCTGTCTTTGTGTAATTTGGCACAAGGCTGGTGTCAGAGGTTCTTGGAATTGGCAGATAGTCACGCGAGATGTCTCGTGTCCAGTGGCTGGAAATAACTCTTTTCTTGGCTTGAAGTATTCATATTTATTGATGTTCACCCAAACTGCCATGAGGCATGGCACAGTTGGAGAATTCACTATTTCCTCCCACTGTCATTTTCATTATTTTAGGTCCTGAGAATTGGAAATTCCCTTCTTTCATGTGTGATAGTCACAGGCATTGCTCTGCCTGGTTATTTCCACTTTCTCTTATTACCATCTCCCACTAGTGCTCCTCAGTGAGCATGAGTAACTCCACCTTCTCATCACCACACACCACTTCGGCTACTCTCCAATTAAGGATTGTCAGCTCTCTCGAGGTGAAGACAAAAGATTAATTCTTAAAAAAAAATCCTTCCACATCATACCATGTGTTCAAGTTTCCAAAATTGACACACAATCTAGCTGGCTGTCTACACCTTTTGGGGTTAACCAGAGGTCACTCCCCAAGATATTTCTCATCTCTGAATTAGGATTTTAAACCCCATTTGAGTTTCCCTTTTTATTTTCACAGCTCATGTCATCAACAGATTTTGCCCTATGACCTTGTCATAGTTGAATGCTGTTCTCTCTGCCAACCATCTGTCTTAGTCCTTTTTTTGAGAATCAAAAATGATAACCCTAGGCCAAGAGACAATTGGGAATTCAGCTAACAAGGAGTCATGAGAGTTGGAGATTGTAGCTCAGAACAACCTGGAATTGTCACAATTCCCAGGCCAGAGCAAAGAGAGATGGAAAATTGTCTAACAAGGAATGTCACAGTCAGAAGTCAGTTAGACAGTTGTTGCTAAAAAGCATACCTGCTATTTCCGGACCAGAGTGAAAATACGAACAATACACATGAAAGAAGAATTGAGGCTGTGTTAACTGCCTGGTCATTTCTTTAGAAACTAGAATTTTTAAATTACCATCTTGCAGTAGAGTACTTGATTTACAAATAACTAATAGAGACATTTTATTCAACTAGTTTTTCTTTATATTCAATAAACCTGTTGTTAGAGTTAACAACAGTATTGTACATTTTATTGAAGAAGTTCATATTCCAGCTTGATATCCAGTGTGTACTCAGACATAAAGAGACAAAAGTTTACTTCAGTCACAGACAGGAATTAAGCAATCTTGTCTATGGTACACTATATACATAAGGGATTCATACTATACTTCACTGTCAGTCCCAATATATAGTATTTTGGGAAGAAAAAAAATCAACCCTACCAAAACCAAAATCAACCAAAACACCAGCTCCAACTAAGGAGGAAAAAGAAAGCCAGATGACTTGTCAGGTCGGTATTAATAAGGGCCAAAGTGCTGCAGCTCATGACCTTTCATTAACCAGGACTGTCAACTGCTCATTCACTTGGCTCCAGTTTTCAGGTGTCATGGGTTGCCACTCACATTAAACAAGTGGCTCCCATGTGGCAAAAGTACAGCTGGTTTATTGTACTGCCCCAGCTGGTAGTGCTTGAAGATAGCCTAGAACAGTAAATTCACTGGTTGCAATAGAAGAGTTTAAATGAGTTTCACAAAGTGCTAAGATATCCAGTGAGTATTTCAAGAGAAAAGATTCTACACTACCAAAATTGATAGAATTTTTTTTTGTTTCCCCCAATAATGCAATAAATCCACTAAGATGCAAGGGGTTACTGAATATGAAAGAATATGAGAAAAATAAAAACATTATTAAGGAATGAGAACAATAAAAGAACAGGAAATAAGTAGATAGAAGGTAATGATTGACATTGCATTTGAAATTGTTAAGATCAAAGTTGACTGGAGAACAAGGGATCAGAAAAGAGTTCCACAAGTGAGAAGTGCAAGAGAAAAAAATGTTTTTTTTTTTTTTAGCATTTCACCCCAAGCAAGGCGGGAAGCCACTAGGACACAAGGGGTTACAGAAAATTTGGAGCAAGATCAGATAGGAGTGATAGAAGAAAGGATGAGGAGAAGGATAGTGGATGGATCAAGGCAACTGGAGATGTCGATTGACATTACATTTGAATAGCTGGAGATTATAGCTCTCAGGGAAACTGGAATAGGGAAGGGAGTTCCACAGGTGAGAGGTGCGAGACATGAAGCTATTGGAGTAGAAGAGACGGCGACATTTAGGAGTTTCGACAGTGAAGGGGTGAGAGCGGGATGCCAGCCTCATAGGGCGCTTGAACTCATGAAGTCTGGGAACCAGCAAATGCAGCTTCTCGGAGCAATTGCCATGAAAGTATTTGTAAAACAGACAGAGAAAGGCGACAACGCGCCTGTGAGAAAGTGACTGTAGACGTGATGCCAGAGCAGGGCCAATTATATTGCATATCCGCCTCTGGAGCCTATCAAGAACCCCAAGGAAAACAGAAGGGGCACCAGACCATATATGGCAGCAATAATCCATGCAAGGGCAAATTGTTGATTTGTAGATCTGGAGGATCGATTCCGGGGAGAAAAATTTCCTGGCGCAGCACAGGGAGCCAACTTTCCTTGCGGTGGACGAGGCAATTGACTCAATGTATTTGTTCCATCTTGGGTCAGCAGTCAACGTGAGACCGAGCAGCCGCAGAGAGTTGCTCTCGAGAAGTTGAACATCAGACATTCTAATGGAGGGCGAGGAAGGATCTCTGTGGTGATTAATAGAGAGCAGTTTTGTTTTTGAAGCATTAGAGTTGATCAGAGGTGGCCATTTCTGTTGATTATCAGTTATCTCCCTTGAACTATTTCTATAAAAGGAACTCTTCAGTGAGGACTCAGTTCTTAGTTTGTTTATCATCTAAGCAAGTGAACAAATGGTAGCAGTCTGAGACTCAGTAATTTTGTGGGATATTTTATATTGTTTTGTGTTGTACACATTGCCACATATACTGTCTCAAGATGACAACTCAACAGGCTTTAAAATCACTACCACCATTGATGACCAAGCAGAATTATGTTGAATGGAAAAATGATTTAACAATATGGCAGATGTACATGAACTTAAATAAATGTAAAGAAGGTCAGGCCATTTTTCTCAGTTTGACTGGATGAGCAAGAGATTGTGTTAGGGACTTGCAACCTCATGAAATTAGTCAGGAAAACAAAGTCAAGAAAATAATAGACAAACTGGACACAAAAGAAGAAAACAGCTGGGCTTATTTAGCCTTTAAGAGATTTTATTATTACAAGCACCCTTCCAGCATAAGTATAACAGACTTTGTGATTCAATTTGAATACCTGTATCATAAACTGGGTAATTTTAGAGTTGAATTACCAGAAGGTGTATATGCCTTTTTCCTACTGACTGCAGTAAGTGTGTATGCCAAAAATGATAGACAGCAGAATCACAGAAAAAATTTTAAAATTTGGAAGTTCCTGTAGTTATGCTTGGGAAAGAAGGACAAGCTGTATTGGTATGCCATGGAGGAGCTTACTATCATGTTCATTCATAATTAATGAAAGTAAAAGATTGTAGTAATATTTACCAGGATGAAAAGAGATCAGAATATAATACTAGAGATGAAGAACTACTTATGAATATTATTGAATAGATGAGGAGGATGATATCCATGAATATTCTATGCCAGATGAAACTGACTCCCAAAAGGAGGATATGTCTGATGGTGGATGTAAAACCAAAAGGAAATTCTTTTATCATGTACAAGATGAAGAATGAATAAATATGAAGCAAGCCTAAACAAACTGGAAAACATAAGAAATGGGTGAATGGTCATATAGTGGGGAGATGAAGAACCAAGATGTATGAATTGGAATCATATTGACTATTGGAAGGAAGTTAACCACAGATCAAGAAATGTCCCAGGATGTTGTAGATTCTAAAGAAAGCAAGAGCTGGATAACTTGACTGATAATAATGTATTGGAAGTAGCTCCTTTTGAAAAACAGATGACACTATCATCTTGCTGGATAATATCTGAAAAATATAATGATGGCAAAAAGAAAACTAAAGCAAGATTAGTGACCCATGGCTTTGAAGAGGACATTAACAACCTTAGAAAAGATTCTCCTACCTGCAGTAGAGAGTGTCTACACTTGGTATTTTTGAAAGTAGCCTTGATGTCCTGGAGGTTGCAACCTATTGATATAACAGCAGTATTTCTACAAGAGAATCCTTTGGAAAGAGCATTATTTCTATGCCCACCTTATGATGTCTGTCCAAAAACTGAAGTCTGGTGTCTTAAAAGATGCATCTACAAATGGAATAATGCACCCAGATCTTGGTACAAAAAAGTACTCCTATAGCTGGGCGGGGTACATTTAGTTTGTACAACAATACCTTATTCAAGTGGTATAAAAGTGCATCACTTGTAGGAATTTTGGTTAGTCATGTGAAGGATTTTGCCTTCTGTGGTAATGAACAGATCAAGAAAAACTAAAGAAACAGATCATAGAAAACTAAAGAGAATATTTAAGATCAGCACACAGGAAAATGGATCATTTAAATATCTAGGATTGGAAGTTGTGCAAACTACACAAGGAGTGCAAATAAAACAAGAATCGTATATTTCCACAATAACACCAATTATTATAGCTAAAAGTTGCACTACAAGGAAGACAGATGAATTGACTGCAGAAGAGAAAACTGATTTAAAACGCTTAAGTGGACAAATGATGTAGGTTACTTCATAAACAACACCAGAGATAAGCTATGAAACATGGGTTAGGAGCAATGCAGGAAAACATCCAACTGTAAAAATGTTACAAGAGGCAAACAAAGAACTGTCTAAATTGAAGGTTAAGAAAATTGCACTAAAATTTCCTAATATGGATGAACCATAAAAAATGAGAGTCTTGGCATATTTATATAAAACTGCGAATCCAAGTACACTTAAAATGAAAAGCTGTGGTCACTGATCAGTCAGATCATTAAATTGTTAAGACAGCTAAAACCATGAAAGAAAGGATCTGGAAAACTGTTGTAAACATTATTACCAAGATAGGTAAAAAAGAACTAGAACTGACAATGCAAGCATGAAAAATTTGTCTCATTAAATGCTCTGTCCTTAAAAATCAGAAGTTGAAAAAAAAGAAAGTAACTGTGTGAAAAATATTATGTTTCTTGGGTGATTTGAATAAAAATAATCCAATATCAAACTGTCCATGAGAAAGACATTTACCTGTCTACAATATCAAACTTCAACCATGCAATGAATAGACATTTTATTTCTTTATTGACATACCTTTCATTTTTTATATGTACTGTTGAATTACAATAAAATGTAAATGGCAAGAAAGCTAAAGTTGCTACATCCACAACATTGGACTCATTACTGATCATTGATGAATGGTGAATCAGTGTCTTCATGCTGACTTGATGAATACGCCCATCAGCTTTTATCTGAAAGAAACAAAAAAAAATTCAAATCAGAAATTTCAATTGAGACATTACAGTTAATTTTTTAAAAATTTTGATGTATTTTCTCAACTTTATTCTTTATCGCTTTATTTTTGACTCCTCTAAATTAAATACATGCACTTTCTGAGATGAAGTATCATTGAAATTTAAAGTTTTATTCAACCCACAATTCTTATCAGTCAAGTGTGCCAGTATTTATAACTTATTCAATTTTTAACAGAGGGAGAACTATTGTAATATTGTCATCATATTTTACAAATAAAAACACTAAACTGAATTTCTCATTAATTGCTCTTTAACACAATTAAATCATAGCATGGACAAGTTTTCCACTCCAAGGACCAACAAGCCAACTCAGCGACTGTCTTTTTTCTTGCAAAAACCTGAAAAACACTCATTTCATCTCAGGTGGTTAATAAATGTTGTTGAATGCCTGTCAGCTATTTCTACCATCCATTTCAATTAACATACACCAATCATGGCTATACTTCCTCCTGATTTCCTGATCACAGTATCAACAGGTAGGATGTGGTCGTTTTTGTCTAAATAGGGTCTTCATCATTATCTTTATCTGTCTTTACCTGTGTTGGAAAGATGTTCAATGTGCACAGGTCTATCTTGAGTTCAATGTCACTTGAGAAAGAATCATCTGCTCTGCTTGTTATAGAAAATTGATCCCATGCTGGTCAAGGATCTTTAGCATGACATGGATTCCATCAACCAGGACGGATTGTTGACCAATGATCCAAGCTCTGTTTTTGGAGCTACAATGTCTACTAGCTTGCATGTATCATGTTCTGTTGTTGGTTTTGGTGACAGTTTTGCATCAATACCTTTCAGTCTAATCACATAGGAGTAGATTGCATTGGTGGGTGTGGTAAGAATCAAGATGCTAACTTTTGCTATTGCATTGAACCAATATACAGTTCCTGTATTGCACACAATTGCTTAACAATTCATTGACATCTATCCATAATCTCATTTCCTGATGAAACATGTGTATACCAAAAGTGTTGATGGATGCTCCATTCCTTCATGAAGGCCTTGAATGTATTGTTACTGAATTTTGTATCATTATCCACGAGCTCACATGGAAAGTCCCTCTGGTAGAATATAGAAAAATAACACTACCAGAGTTATGCTGAGTTAACAGTTGTCAGACCAAGAAACACATTGGTTTTCAATCTATCAGGGTAAAGTTTGTCTGTAATGGGTGATGTCCATTCCCAACCTAGTCCACATATCATGTACTTCCAGTCATACTCCTTGATCAGCACACGAAAAGTCTCTAGCTATCTCCTGGTGACCATTTCACATGTTGCCTTTGTATTAACTCATGTTTTGCCAGTCAATATGACCATAATCTAATGGCAAGTACAGGTAGAATCAATAACTAGGTGCAACAAGTTGCTTTCTATTGGAGGTTTTCATGTTTACGGTCTTCAATATTGTATCAAGCATAGCAAGGTTAATCTGCCAGGCATTGCCCTGCCAGTATGCATCCTCGACAATATCACCATTTATTTCTTGTAGCCAAAGAACTTGCATCAACTCATACTCCTATTTCCTGACCACTCACACACCAATTTTCTTTTGCAGGATCCTCCTGACATATTCTGGCAACAGTCTTGTGAATCATGTATTTCAAGGAGGCATCGCAAACCTTGTCATTCTATTCTTTGGTTGCCATGTTCACTTGTTGCTTCAAAGACGCAGTTATCACTCTGAGACAGCTGCAACCTGGAGCTTCCTACATAGTGAAAAAATAGTTTAACAAGTGATAGTGGACAAAATTTCTGGGACCTTGCTTCCACCAAATCATGCTGTACACTGCTCTAAAGTTCAAAGGCACCAACTCACTCACTATGCAGAAACCATATTTTCATTAATTGTTGATGTATTATGATGTAGCCCTTTTAATTGAATCATCTTGAAATAGCACTGTATCAAGGATTGGCCTTATTATGAGAAGTGACATGTTGGGCCTGAAGCCCAGTTGCATAAGGTAGTATCTTTGTTCATTCAGAAATGAAGTATAGTCTGAAAGGACCACTGGGGCTTGTGGATGTGCACCTGTGGAAAAACTTTCCTTAGATCTAATAGACATGATCACCTTTCTGTTAGTTCTCTCAGCTTGTGTGTACATATGTCCAAGATCAGCATATATGTGTTGCTTTTGCTCCTTGTCATCTAGAACTGGGTGCACCTTATTTTTGTTCACTTGGATCTATTAGTGAGATTAGATCTTAAGGCTGCCCAAACTCTTCTACATAATATGGCAGCAGTCAAAAATAAAATGTACAATAAGGTTTGCAGCTCACGCTCATATTCAGTTTCTGCCATTTTGGACACAGGGTACTCAGATATTTTGTTCTTCAGTACCTTTAGAGTCTGATTGTCTGCCTATTATTGTGACCTATACAACTTGTGCAATTGAACTCAGCATTAAAGTCCTTTTTGTTGATGGTTGATGGCTGCATTCAGAGATAGTTTGCTGCCAAAGAATGCCCCTGTGCCTGATGGTGTAATCATAACTCCACCTGGCACCTTAATTGTGCACATGCTGATTAGCAAATTGAACCCCAGTGGAATGATTCGAGCCAACAAAAAAAAATCGACCTTGACAGGTCTATTATCATAGAGTTGAACATTAACAACCCTGACTCCACAGCAGGTGCTAGTTTCACTATCACATGCACATATTTTCTGTCCATGACCTGCATACTTTCTTTACTGCAATTGATTGGGAGCAACCTGAGTCACTGGTTGTAGTGCACAGCCTTCCATCAACTTGAACTTCAGTTATGGGTCATGCTGCATTTATATTCATTGCAGGCGAAACACTAGCACTGAGGCCCTTTCCCTATTTAAAAAATAGGTACAAAATAAGTGTTTTTCGATAAAAATATTTTAAACAATTATAAGTAAAGAAAACAAAAAACAAAACAATAAGTGTCTGTGTATATATATATATATATATATATATATATATATATATTCCACATAGGTATTAATATAGAAATGCAAGTTTCAGTTATCTAAGAATTTTATAAGAATTAAAAATAAAGGTAAATGAATAAAAAAAGAAAAAATTTTAAATAACATTTTTTAACTAAAAATAAATTTAAAAATAAACCAAATTTTTCTATAAATGATTAAAAATAGATTAAACTAGTATAGAAAATTCTGAGAAAAATCTTGATAGTAGTAATTGATAATTTTCTTTTAGAAATATTCTTAGCATCATTAACAGGGATAAGTTCAGAAAAATTACCATAATGTGCCATTTTGTGCAGAGAGCATCATCGATTGTTTGTAAAAGTTTTCCATCAACAAATATTTGGTAACCTTCCACTTTACAAATACTTTCATTCTCATGTTGAATACATTCCCAATTGATTTCAAGATAAACTTTACCTGAAATTAAACAAACTTCCAGAATTAAAATAAGAAAAGAAAAAACAAATTTTACAGGGTTTTATGGATAGACAAGGCAAATAAATTAAAAAATACAAACAAATTTCTGAAGAAGATATTAGTGACAAATAAGTTAATATGAGAAACTAATATGCAGAAACTGATGTGCATATAATGTATGAAGATTATAGACATTTATATAGAAGTTTGTATATACTTATACACACACATACACAAGTTTTCATGCAAACATTCAAAACACTTAGTCATGTGTGTCTCAGTTTTTGTCTCTCTAATATATATATATATATATATATATATATATATATATATATATATATGTATGTATACATGCACATACAGATAAAAATCTTATCTACAAAACTCCCATCATCAGACTTCAGATGCAACGGACAAAATCTGCAGGTAAAATAAAAAATATTCGCAGGAAAAAAATCTCACAACTCATCAGCAATGTATTTCAGAATTTGTGGGCTCAGTGGGTGTGAGTCATATTAGTTTTC
The DNA here is from genome assembly GCA_963932145.1 of Acanthosepion lycidas. NCBI lineage: Eukaryota > Metazoa > Mollusca > Cephalopoda > Sepiida > Sepiidae > Acanthosepion > Acanthosepion lycidas. The sequence goes on along the minus strand of OZ010597.1, from coordinate 67,616,895 downwards.
AAAGTGACCACTTGTCAGTGGTGGCGAGCCTTTCAATTGTAAACAAAGATGGGTGTACAGTATATAAAGAACGATACATTTAGCACATGCATGAGAAAGTAACTATGAGAAATATATAATTTTTGTTATTTTGATTAATATATCTATATTAAGTATATATTTATTTATGCCATATATTCATGTTTATAGTAATTACATTATAAGCATAAGTACTGGTAGTTACTATAGTGGTTTTATAACAAAAATAATCCCTTCCCATCTACAGATGATTGGCTTTAACAGACCACTTCTTCTCTTTATTAGTCTCTTGATGAGAGGTTTGTCTCTCTCTCTGTAATATATATATATATATATATGAAAGAGGGAAAACTGACAGACATATATAATATATATATAGAGAGATGATAAATTAAAACTCCCAAAGTCTGTTTTGTAGTTGTAATGAAATTAGAATGAAATAAAGGGTGTTAAGAAATTTCTAAAATTTCAAAATAGTTAACAATGACTTGACCAAGAAAATTATGTATTACAAACCCTCTGAGGGTCGGGTGATCTGTCAGGTTGATGGATGGGATTGGACTGAAACACAGGGCATTTGAATTACTTTAAGAAAGTTGTTTTATTAAAAACAACTTTGAACTAGAGAAATCAAATCAAAAATAGTTTTCAAAAACAAGACAGTTTAGATTTAAGATTTCAAATCTCACTTGGTTCAACTCTGAAATATATTGGCAAATTAAAACATTTTTCAGACAGGAATCATAAAATATCTGTTTTTGGCGTTGGAATGCCACAATGTTATTAATCACTGTAATAATGTCAAAAACTGGAATTTCACTGAGTTGGCAATGCAATTATGGCCAAAAAGTTCTCATTCATCAAATCTGATCACCTGGTGTTGTTGTCTTGGAGCTGGTATATTCAATTCTGCACCAGCTCCAGAATAAAAAACAAAAAAAACAAGACAAATGTTACTAATGTGGGTGAATACTTAATCATTTCTTAATAAATTCATAAGTATATCAGGGGAACCTCTCCAGTAAATTACAAGTATTTATATTGTGCAACCCAAATCTTTTTTTATTTGCATTGTGATTGAAGAGTGTGATATGAACTTTGTTCTCCTAGACCCTTTTTTCCACAGTTTAATATAGAAGAAAAAAATACTTGTTATCTTGGTGGAGTCCTGTTGTATTTTCAACTAATATCTGTCTAAACAGTGAATTTGGGCATAAATGCTTCTTTTAAATGTTTCTGATATTGAATTATGATTGTTTAAGTGAAACATAAGCTTTCTCGTCATGGTCGTTATTGTAATAATAAGCAAAAACTAAAATGTTGATGATAATGATAAGCAAAGACTAAAAATTCTAGAAGCTCTTTATATAAGATTTTGTGGCCCAAAATAAATCAAGTCAACTATGATTATAGCAACAAAGTTCTTAAATGTTTATAGCTGCAAAGTCTATAAATTCTAAATTAGAATTGTTAAAATCTACAATTTAAAAAATCTTTTAAACCCATAAAAATATAGTCCCAGAAAATCACATTAAGTTACCACCCTTGCATAACAGGTAAATATTTTGAATTTTGCATTGTTCATGCACACATATCCACAGACACTCAACACCTGAAAATGATCTCAGAAGAGATTGAAAGTACTTGGGAAAATAAAAATTATTTGAAATAAAAATTCTGTAATTTTTCTTGATCATTTTTCTACAGCTACCAAGAAATTAATTTGTGGACTTGAAAGGATTAAAATTAAAATAAATAGATATATGTCTAAATTATTTAACCAAATATACTAGAATGAATATATATATATATATATATATATATATATCAGTTTTAATATTTTATATTACAAGCATCCACTAACAGATTTATTACCTTTACTATCTATCAATCTATATATGTTTTATTTTATATTTGCAGTACTTAGTGGAAAGCACTCAATATCAATGATAGAGCTAACGTATTCAGTTGTATGAATATGAGTTTGTGACTTTTGTGATCATCAGACAAACTGGTTTATTTTTTAAAATTGGATCTATTTATGTTTGTTTGATTCTGTTTGGTAGTGGTGGGGAATTTACTTCTGTGTTTGGGATGACACTCTCATACACATAGACACACATACATACAGATGTATACATTTTAGTTCACACAAGCACATCAATATAAAGAATCTGAGGCTAGATGCAGATACACATCCATGCGTTCAGGCATACATACATATGCAGTTGTAATTCTATTTTGGTGTTGAGACCATAGCTTTTATTAAGTAACAATGTTCCTTTCAACAAGAAGCCAGTAGGGGGTGTTCTTGACGTTTTTCAGTGTAAGTTTGATGACACAGATTACCGCCTGTGTCATCAGACAAACTTACACTTCCTCACACACACATACACACATGTAGATATGCACATACACTCCTATTGGTCTAGGTTTTTCACCAACACTTTGGTTAAGCTGGGTTCTGTTTTTGGGCATGGTGAGGATGATGCTTGTATTTTAATAGCCATGATAATAATGATGATAATAATGATGATAATAATAATAACAATAATAAAAACAATGATAGTGTTAAAAAGCAGTACTAATGGTAGTGGGGATGGTTATGAAGTGATTGTTCCAGATTGGTAAGAGTGATGGTAGACATAAAATACTTACCGGTATTAAGTGATAATTCACTAATAAACTGTTGTAAATTGTTCTCAATACGTAAGATACTTGAATCCTGTAAAGAAAAGTTTTGGAGATTATATACAACACTACCAAACAACAATATAATAAGAACTAAATATATATTGGTAACAAGAAAGTCTGCCTGATGTTTGATTTTAGGTATGTAATAATTTAAATCTTTTAAAAGGAGGGAATGGAGGAAGAGAGAACATTCTCCTTCTTATCTTGAGCATTAACAAAGGTACATACAAACAAGACGTGAAACTACTGCGTGAAATTTTAAAGAACAGATATTTAAAACAAAACATTAAAACAATATATCAAATATACATGAGTTTGCACAAAAATTTACTTTTGTGTACCTTATTTAAATAATAAAGCAGGATAACATATCAAAAAATATATAAGTGATTTTAAAAGACTTCAAAACAATCTTCAAAAAATGAAAAAACTTTCAGAAGGTAATAAAAGATTTGAATAAGGAAGATCTTTTAATTGTAAGACAAAACAAAATATCACAGAATGAAGGAAACTTTGGCAATTTCAAACCACCAGTGTTACAGGGACTTTTTATAATTTAGTTTTTATAGAACACAGTTCTATTAACAGGTTTCAGTTCCTTTTTATGTATGCTTCCAAAGTGGAAGCCAAAAATTGCTTTCCTTTCTGGGTCCTTATTCTTCTTCAAGATTAAATTTTTGTGTCACTTTATCTTCTGCCTTGATCAAAACATTCAGTTCTTTGAAAATCTGATCATCTTCCTTGGAAATCCAATTATCTTCTATTTTGAAATTTAAATACCTTCTGAAGCTTATATGGTGGTTCTTTCCTTTATATAACAATTGAAGGAGCTCCAAACAGACCATTACTTCAAATTTATGTGGTTATAGGATACAAATCCTATATCATTCCAACAAATGACTAAAAAACACAAAGTAGATTTGCACACCCGCAAAATCGGATCAAAACGATTAAAAACAGATTTCGCAATAAGGTGTGAAATTAATTTTCTGACCAATGAAAGGAGGCAATTTACTAAACTAAAAAAAACGAGCCAGTGTAAAAAAAAAGTCAGCAATAAATACAGAGTTTCAAGTCAGTCGCCAGTCAGAAGGGTGCAGAGATCACAGAAGACTGACAGTAATTTTCATTGCTATTTCAACCCGACACTAAGAGCCGAAAGTGGGTTAGGAAAGAACAACAACAACAACAACAAAAAAAAAAAAAAAATAAAAAATAAAATTATTTACAACTGACTCCAAAACAATTCATAAGTACATTTTCCTTTTATCTTTTTATTCCTCATTCACACTCTCTTTTTCAACTTAAATTGATCGCCCCTTTCTCCTTTACACCTATACAAAAACAAAAGAAACAGACATTACTCTGCTACTCTGTTAAAAGACAGCGAACACAGACATTTTTATCAAAATCACATTTTGCTTAAACTAACTAAAACATTAATCTTTTTTACCTTATTCACAAGAAAATAAACATACAATGTTCTATTTTCTACAAACATTCCTTATCGTGTTGTTTCTTCTTGAAATTTGTGTTGTAATTTTGTGGGCAGGGTATCCCATATTAAATTCTCCTTAAACCCCACATAGGATTACACCTACACTTTTTATTGTATAATAAATAAAAATATATATATATTTTTTGAATTTAGAAAATGAATTTCAAACAATCCACCTTGGCCAAAATAATTTTAGTGGCTCTTTAACAATAAATTTTAAAATTGTACACACAAATGTAAAAATTCTTTTCATAAATGGTCTGGCTTTCCTTAAAATACACTTCTCTAAAAAGTATAAAACAAACCTAGACAATTATAATATTTATTCATTTACTTACACTTTTTTATTAATTATTATTTTTAATTATTTTAACTAATAATTTTTTTTTACTTTCAATGAGGTTCTAACAATTCTAAGATTACTTTCTATTCTATGAGAATCTGGCAACCAATATGACATTCTCCCAAGAGTTGGAATAGGAAAAAGATACAATGAGATGTGAATTATTTTCAGTCAGATTAATGTCTTCATCTTTGTTCTTATGTTTGTAATGTTTCGGCTGTTGTACCCTCCAGCTTTCTTCAGGTGTCTGAAAATCCACGGACAAATACAGTACATCTATGATTCTTTTTTGTAGTACTATATAAAACCAGTTCAGCTAATGTTAGTAAAATCTCCTCCACATTGTCTGCATTTGGTATTTTGTATTTTCATCTATTTTATCATGGGTTAATTGTTGATGCAGTAAATTTCACTATAGCGCAAACTGAGCAAACCATTGCCAAACACTTTCAAATGTTTACTATCTTTTCAAATAGTGTGTTTTTGGCAATTAGTCAAAGATCACGCATATAGCAAGACTCCATCACTTGTGTCTCATTAAAATCTTTGAAGAGATAGTGAAGTGAACAAATGCCAGCAATTATTACACTGTTGAATGGCCTTGTCAATATCTGGCCAGTGAAGTAGATATTTACTTATTATATAATCATTTATAACAAAGAAAAAATAAAGATAGAGAGAAGGCAGAAAAATGAAAATGAAGTTTTATTTTCTAAAAACAAAAATATGCCAACAAAGTATAAAAATGTATTATGTGCCTTCACAATCTGACTCTGAAAATGGAATGTTACAAATGATTGTCTCTCGTCACAGCTCAGGAGCACATGCAGAGTTTAAATTCTGGGTTTCTGAAAAAACAGAGCTTCACTGATTGGTTGTTAAGAGTCAAATGACAAGCCGAGTTATTGGAGAAGAAGAAGGAAAGTTAATTCCAACAAGATTCCATTCCAATACATAAGGACTTTGAATAAGCAAGCATGTAACAAGTGTATAGCTAAATAAAAACAAGTCCCAATTGAAGGCCATTTAACATGCCAACCTGAATATGTCACTTTTTCCTTATGTTCATCAATGACCACATAAGATGGCAATGCAGTTAAGGGTTGTACCTTCAATCAAGAATCCTTTAAAGAAAAACAGATTTCAGCCTGTCCAACAAAACATTTGTAGCAGTATTATTCATAAGTAGGATGATATATTTTTCATGTATGTGAATGACATGAATAGGTCCTTTGTAAAGAGATTGCAGAATATGAACTTGAGTGCATGAGTGCAATATTTCTAAAGTTTAAGTATCTTTTTAAACCTTGACCAGAACAGAGTTGATCATTCTAGATGTAAACCTGTCCATGAAGTTAAACCCAATTTCAAATGAAATTGTCAAAAGAACTTGTAGTGGAAAGACAAGAAGGAAAACATGCAAATATAAAAAATTTTGGAGGGTAGCAAACAAATAAAAGTTTCTTTAGGTAATTCACAGGTAATCTTCAATTCATGAAGTTTGTATGCTAAGTATATAGAAAATATAACTGAATTTTGTCTAGTTTCTTAAGTGAGAGAAAAAAATGTAAAACTTATTATGACAGATTAATAGAGAAATATTCAGTCAGTTATGTATCATGCATGACACACGCTTAGGCAATCATGTATCTTTCGATACATGACTGATGAAGCAAAGGTTTTCCCCACAATAGGTTGCCATTTCGTTCTACAGTAGACCAGTTACCATCCAAGACTATAGAACATGGTCTGTCCTACTATTTACCCATAATTGGGGGGAGAAGAAGAGGATTCATACCTTTCCCAAGGGTATTAGCACGTAAGTGAATGTAATGGATTTAACTGGAATTTGAACTTGGCCCTCCAATTCCTCAATCCAAGCCAATATCCATTACTCCACCACTTGTAATATTTCTGCTATTACTAAAGCAATGTAAGTGGTAATGCTGTCAAGAATGTAGTATGGGCGGAAAAATTCAATGAAAGAAAGAATAACAAGCAACGTGACTTTCCTCTTGCCTACCCCAATTCCCCAGACCATAATGAATTTGTAAAAAATACAAACTCTTTTGGCTTATTTTTATGTTGTCTTCTATATGCCATGCCCTGCCATGTTGGCAATCATGGCTCTCCACAATTTCATGTCCTTGTAGATTTTAATAAATCTTGTTTTTGTTATTTTCCCTAAACCCTGTTTTGCCATCCATTTACACAAGCTCAAATCCTGGTAGAACTTATAATTCTCTCAAATTTACTGCACTATATAGGGTGGATACATCTGGTGAATTCTTGTTTTATACTAATTTCTATTTTTGTATATTTACTGTATTTCTTTTCTATATGTATACAGGTGGTTTGCTCTCCCTATAGGTTCTGGATTATTCTGATATTCTTCTCAAATACGTCATAGCAATTCCTTTAGTTCTTTGTGAGATATTTCATCAAATGTTTTTGCAGAATCTATAAAATATAGGTTAACATCTTTTTTCATTTATATTTCTCTTTGTGATATCACTCTAGATATAAATAGCACATTCCTTGTTCCTGTGTCGTTAACCAACTTGCACTGTTCCTGTCTTATTTCTGGTCTAATTCTGCTACACACTATATTCATCAGAATTTGGATGATAAGTTTTGTTATACGGCTCATTAAGCTGATTGTCCAATGCAGTTCAAATTCATTTGCACTTTCATTGCTATGAAAATGTATCTATTTAGGTTTTCTGGTATATCACAACTGTAGTATATTTATTTTATTATGCCTGTAATCTTGTCAATGCTGAAATCATCTGGAGCTGCCAGTACCTCTATTACAATTACATCTTGTCCTGCTGATTCCACTTAAGATTTTAATAGTTCTGTGTATTGCCAGTTGTCCTGTTTAAGTGTAAAAGAGTTCTCTGATGTATTTATTCCACCTCTGAAATATTTTTTCTTTCTCTAATATCAGTGTCCCATCTTTGGATTTTATGCAGGATGTATAAAATCCAAGAGAAAATTCTGTTGGTGAGCATGTCTTTTGTCTTGTCCTCTTATTTTTTTCATATTTATCTGCTTTATCTGATATTCTTTCTATCTATTTCTGCACACTATTCATTGAACCATTCCTCTTTAGTCCACTTGCATTTTCTAATTTCTTTGTGCAGTGTGTTATATTCTGTGCCATACATTGGCATTGTTTTTTTTCTCCTTTTCATCATGTCAAGAATTTCATCAGTCATTAATTCCCATTTTTTTTTGTTTAGTTTTATTTGGAATGATCTTGATTACTAATGTTACTAAAGCTTCTCTTAATGATGTAATAAACTTTGAGTTTCCCTTTCTTCCTATTGTATTTGCTTTTAAGACTGTCAATATATTTCTCCTTCACATTTGGGTCATTCAAGTATTGAAATTTGGGTGCTGCTTTGGCTTTCTTCAATTTATGCTCTGACAGTTGGCACTTGGGTATGTTTGCATTGTAATACTGCATTCCTGAATTTCTTATTGATAGTTATATAGTCAATTTGATTTTTTGTTCCTCCTCCTGGGCTTTTCCATGTCCATATATGTCTTTAGTGTTCTTGAAATGAGGTGTTCACTGCTATCTCATCATTTGCCAAGTACCATTGGTACCATTTTGCTCCACATTCATTACAAGTTCTGAGTTTGCCAGCTATTTCACAATCTTTGTGAAATCTTGCCTGTTTTGACATTCAGGTCTCCCATAATGATTGTAATTTCTTGCAATTTGCATTGAGCTTTGATGTTATCTAGTGCACAGAAAATTTTTCAATTTCTTTTTTTTGTATTTTGTGCTTGTTGGAGCATATACAACTATGGTATATATTTTGAAAGGCTTTCCTTTCAGCTTAACTACAATAATTATTTTAGATAGTTTGTGGTATCCCAGAATACATTTCTTCATGTCTTGGCCTAATATCAGTCCTACACCCTGTCATTTTTCTCTCCACCTGCATATATGATCCCATGTTTGTTATTGACTAAATATCCATTGTTTTCTCACCTCATTTTGTATATGCCTAAAATATTAACATCTAACATATTCTCATTTCCCACTTTATATTTTCTAACTGGCCACATTGATTTAGCTTTCTGACATTTCATGTCCCAAGAAATATTTTTAGGTACTAAAACTATTTGTGATAAAGTCTTCATTGTTTTACTTTTTTCAGTTAAAATTCCACAAAGAAAAAAACCTGCTAAGTGCATTTTTTCACTCGTCAAACTATTGCATTTTTTTTAATATGGGATTTGACTATTTTTGTCAATTTTGTTATTTTCATTTAAAATTTTGTGTCATCCCTAACTACTCTTTGCAACACACCAGGATGTGGTGACACCAGGTTGAAAAGCATTGATTTAGAAACTATTAACTTTGAAATTTTTAGAATAGACATAAATGTGTGTGTGATTTTGTTTTAGTTTTTATGTTCAGATTGTTTCCAAAGCAATCATTAGCATTTAACAGAATAATTTATAGTGTTCCAGAAAAAATCTTTAAACGATAAACACACATATCTCTATCCATATAACAAAAGGATAAACTGCTACCAATGGACCCATAGTTTTTTAAACTAATTTTTTCACCTTTATAGTTATTTTATACAAATTATTTTTGTGACTTATTTTTTCTTCATTTTCTATCATCTATATAAAAGAAATAAATTTAAAACAAAAAAAATATAAAATTTTGGAGGTGATTTCTCCTCCTATTAACAAGTGGGTCCAATAGACCTATAGTTGAAATTTTTAATTAATTAAATATATCATCCATTCTAAATAGATGCCATTTTTTTTCTGAAGCTGATAATGAAAGTGTAAGCATTACTTATTCAGAATTGGACGATGATATGAATGATGACAACAAAGCTGAGAGAAAAATGATTCTTCAAACCATTTAATGATGAATGAAAAGTATTATTCAAATGATAAGTCTGAAATTTGGTTTTCTAAACCAATTGAAAGGACACAAGAAAGAGCTCCATCCTACAAGCCTGGACGTTCATGTTTTGCAAGAAGTTCTTGTGATTCAGCTGTTTCATCATTTATATTGTTCATGACAAATGTTGAAGGAATTCTAGTCTTGCAGATATTAATACAACTACACTGCCCAGGAACCATCAAATGAGAGAAAGAAAAAAAGATGCACTTTGTGTGGTCCTAAAATGGATAGAAAAACACAAACTGTCAAAGCCATTTGAAAGTATTATGTGCAAAAGGCAGTAATGAATTGTAATTTTAAAAAAATAATTTGAATTGAGTTTATAATTTCATACTAAGTGCAAAGATGTATTTTTTCTGTTTCAGAGAATAAATTGTGATTAAAATTATTTCTTTGTCCATCTATAATTATATATATATAATTATATATGTAACAGACATAGTGAACCAGAACCTAAGTTGCATGGCAGAAATGGTGAACAAAACTTGCCTTATTCTTGATGAGAGTTCGTCTTTGTCTGGCATGTGGGATTTCAATTTGTGAGAAGGCGAGTGTGCCATTCCATGAAACGAGACCCTTCTTTGTTGTCCCACAAGAAATTGGGTCATTAACAACTTTATATAATATCAGATGGAATTGAGGAGGGACATCCAGGTGTGTTGGTGCTCCATTATGTGGTGTCTAGTATGTTTATCATCTGGGCAAGTGATTGGTGACTGGTGATTATAAGTAGACCATCTTGGAGAAGAGAGTGAGTTCTGTCAGGATACATTGTACGATATGTACTGTTGTGATAGAATGAACGAATGAAGTGGAACAAGGCAGAGAACATCAATAAATACCCAAGGAAACCAGTTGTAGAGGGGGAAGAAATGCCCAAAATCTGAAACTGTGTCCCACAACAGAGTCCTTAATTTCTTTTGACCACAAGCTATTTCGATGGATTGGGAGATAAAGTTGACTTAAAACTCATCCCAGGGTTCAATGGCACTACTTCTGTCTTGGAATGGGTGGAAAAGTCACCTGTCCGGGGTGAAAGCCATTCAGCATGTGATTCCTTTACAACTAACTGGCAGTGTATTCACTATATATCAACAGCTTATTGATAAAGAGAAAGAAGATCCAGCTAGAATCAAGGCTGTACTCTATAAGGCAATTTGCCATTGACCCCTGCATTGCCTATGAAGAATTTGCGGTATGGATTCTGCGGCCAGGCAAAACTGTGGACATTTATTTGGCCACAATGAAGAAGCTGACAACCCTGTTTGACAGACTACCTGAACAAGTGTTAGCATATGTGTTCTTAGCAGAGCTCCTGGTTAGAGTAAAGCAACTTTTACGGGCAAACTCTTGTGTAGATGAATTATTGGACTGGGCTAGAACTATCCTGAAAGATGACTCTGCTTTAGAGGAACTCATTGTCATGGCTGCACAAGCAAACCAAAGTAGTGTTAGAGCTTTCCCTGGTTCGGGCTCACACACTGGAATCATCTGCTATAAATGCAATGGTCGGGGCCATGTGGCAAGAAATTGCATGGATAGAAAATGAGTAGTACATATGTGTTGTTATTGATGCAATGAACCTGGACATATTGCTTGAGATTGCCTGAGAAATGAAGCTGGGTACAAGATGGTGCTGATCTCCTCCCCAGAAAACATATAAATGCAGCACTGTCGTACATCCAAATCTACGTCAATGAGATGCCGTGCTCAGCATTCCTTGATTCCTGGATGCTCTTACACTATAGTAAGATGCTGGACTTTGCCATGCTTGGAAGAAGAGGAAAGTAATAGTGGCCACAATAAGCAGTGAAATGCACACATGCCATGGGATAGGGGTAGTCAGGATCCATGAAAACACTGGGAATTCTGCTGACATTGAAGTGATGGTGGTGCATGAGAAAGCATTAATCATTTAAATTAAAATTATGATGCCATCAAAGCTTTAGGTGATGTTCTCATCTCACAGACTGGAATAGTAAAGTTTCGGAAGGAGGTCCCCATGTGTGCAGCACTCAAGATTGACCAACCCAACTTCAGTATTGCATTTGACCAGCATCAGAAAATCTGGACCATCTCATGAAAATGGACAGGAGACTGGGAGCCAGCCATGCTACAAAACTGTGTAGCTGTATCCATATGCCTGACCAAATAAGATCTGCATACGAAAAGAAGCTCTGCACATAGATTAAAGATGGCTGGTTGATTCCCTACCCTCATAGAAAACTTGGACCACTCCTAAAGGCTTGATCCCTTTGATGGTGATTGTGCAACCAAACAAGTCAAAAGTCAGGCCCATAATGGATTCCTGAGAACTGAACCAATATGTCAACGGGATGATGCTGATGTTTGTGCCAGCAAACAGCAGAAATGGTGACAGCATGGATCCAATGTCTTCTTGCAGGATTTAGGAAAAGCTTATTTGCAAGTCTGAGTTAGTGAGTCATTATGGCCGTTTTAGAATGTGATGTTTCCTGGCAGAAGGTACTGCTTTACCAGACTGGGCTTTGAATTGAATATGGCACCGCAGATAATGAAGGCAATTATCAGTGCTCATCAGTGATATCAGGGCTGTAGTCAAGGGTGCCAAATGTGCCAGTCAATAGACCCCACACCAGTCAAATGTCAAAAAGGGAAGCTGGGGGTAAGCAACACTTGGTGAAGGATGAGTATGGATATAACACATTATAGCAGCCAGCATTTCCTCATGCTTATAGATTACAGACTCACCAGATTCACAGTCTGATGACTATTGCTGTGGTAGGACTTTTCAAGTGTCATCCACCAGTTAGAGTCAGTGTTTTATGAATGAGGACCTCCAGTGGAATCCTTTCTGACAACAATACTGACTTTTGCAGCAGACAATTTGAGCACTTCCTGGATGAATGGGGGTTTCTGCTTTGACTGCGATGCACACATGTACCAAGTGGCAATGCCATAGCAGAAAAGTGCCACCAAAGTGTAAAGAGGATTGTCACCAGAAAACAGTGTACAGTCATGCAAGCAGTATGTAGATATAACATGACACCAAAGGACGACGGGTCTACTACAAGTGCACCTGCCAATGCGATCTACAACTACCGAGTACAAGCCAAAGGGATTGACGGTGTATATCTGCCTGAACGAAAAGAAATGCCTGGACCACATAAGATAGGAGACTCCATTTGGGTGAAGCCTCCCAATAGCTGGTGCACTACCAACTTCAAAAAAGGGTAGTTCACCAATCCCCACCCTGCCCTCGAAATGACACCATTGACAAGTGACAATGAGAATGAATCATCTGAAAGTGCGTTGCTGATTGAGCTCATACCATGTGATATCAGCAATTCACCTGAGAACTAAGTAATAATGTTGACAGCTGTGACAACACTTCTGGGAGCTCCTCCGAGGAAGAAGTTCAGACAATTCTCTTTTGGAGGAGCACCCGAAGCAAAAGACTGCATTCGCACTGTTATATGTGTGATCATGAGACCAGGGGGGAGAGTGGCAGACATAGTGAACAGGAACCAGAGTTGAATGGCAGAAATGATGAACAAGATTGCTTTATTCTCGACGAAAGAGAGTTCGTCTTTGTCTGGCATGTAGGACTTCAATTTGAGAGAAGGCGAGTGCGTCATTCCATCAAATGACACCCTTCTTTGTTGTTCCACAAGAAATTGGGTCATTAACAACTTTACATAATATTAGTGTAGTTGGACGGAATCAAGGAGGGACATCCGGCTGTGTTGGTGCTCCATTCTGAAGTGCCTGTATGTCTAGTATGTTTATCATTCAGGCAAGTGATTGGCAACTAATAAGTAGACCATCTTGGAGAAGAGAGTGAGTTCTGTCGAGGTACATTGTACGATATGTGCAGTTGTGATAGAATGAATGAACAAAGCAGATACAAGGCAGAGAACAATGATAAATACCAAGAAACCAGTGTAGAGAGAAGAAATGCCAAATTTGAAACTGCGTCCCACAACAGAGTCACTAATTTCCTTTGATCGCATTATACATACCTGATATCATCAAAAAATCCAAAAAGTCTGAGTAGTTTAAAATAAAAAATAGAAATGGATCCATTGGAACCAGGTGGTATTTAATAGAAATCAGTTTTCTTGGTAGACAGAAGCTTTTAAGAAACTGGCTTTATTGCAGGGCTTTATGGCACTAAAAATGTGCCAACAATTTGTAATCCTAAGATTTCTGTATTTCAGATCACAAAATTAATAAAATTAATACTAACCACACTTTTCTTTCCATTTTTGTTTTGTGAAAACCTTTTCCTGATGAGACTGAAAGAGAAATGCAACAAAACAGAAGAACGGTAAATTTGTAGAAAAATTTCATATCTGCAAAAACTTAATTGCATTAAGAATGAAAATATTTCTGTAGAAAATTAATATTTGATAATGAAATACTAGTGGTCTTTAGAGTTATGTTATTCCTCAAGATAAATTCGTAATGTATAAAAAAAATCCTCAATAGTTTCAGGCTATTATAGTGCTGATAATCTTTTGTAATTTGAAAGAACAATTGTTAGCAAAATAGACATATTAATTTCAAGCATTCCCAGAAAAATCACTCAAATCTAGAAAAATGCCAGCATTTATCTTAATTGATAACAGCATGAAACTGAGATGGACACAAATGTTTAGTTTATTTTGTAAGAGACTGGCCTGGTAGCTAACCAATATTTAATTTACTTGAATATAGTTTTGATACAAGGTCACACTTCTGGAGTAAGTAAATTTCTATTATTCTGTTAATTTTTTGGTTTGGTAAATTACCTGCTCCAAAATGTTATATTAAGTTTCAAATTCTGGCTGAATATGGATTTTTATTTGCCAAGATTAGATGCTCTCCTCCAAAATGAATGTTCTTCATTTGATATCATACCTCATACTATCATATCAAACATAGCATGCAAAGGAAGAAAATTGTATTCACTTCTTTAGCTACTGACCAACAGCATTACATATTTCTGTGTACAATAAAAAAAGAAATTCATGTTATATGTCACATAAGTTTAAGAGAAATATTAATTCTAAAAAATGAATTCAGGTTAAAATGTTCTGTGCAAAATTTCTTATAGGTGGCCAAATTTCTATTTATTTTTAATAAAAAGGTTATAAAACTATAATAAAATATTTTTCAAAATTGAACAGTAAACACTGTATTCAATTTGTATTATCTGAATAATTTTGTACATTTTGTATCTGTTGATACAGGAATGTTTATTTTATGTTCCAAACAAGAAATGAAGTCCCTAAACAAACCCTCTATAGAAATGTTCAAGAGAGCCTTGTTTCCTTACCTGTCTCTAGTATTGATCAGATGACAGGCCATGCTGACAAGTTTTGTCCGTTTTTCCAACCCTTGGATATTAACAGTGATGGATGGGGCTGCTACACTGGCCACAACTTGCACTTCAACTGCTTCTGAGGAAACCACTTTATTTGTGCCATGAATCTTTAACAAGACAAAATAATATATTTGTGAAGTACTACTAAATTGATATAATCAAATAAAAAAAGGCTTTCAGTTACAAAACTAAGCAAATTAATTACTGTCATTTGTATTTATATATGAAGTAGGCAATTTATTTCGAAATTCTCTAATTAATATTGACCATAGACAAGAAATACTGATTTATTCTTTTAAAAGCCATAGTATACTGCTTATCATATTTTTTTAAAAAACAAGATCATTAGCAGATCTTAAAACAGACTTATGTTAGCCAGGGTTATATTCACAGGATTGATGTCATTTAAATTTAATTTACTGAAAGGAAACCTTAATATCAAAACATGGAGGAAGAAGATAAAAAAATAGATTATATCAAGCTGTAGGTAATTTCATTACTTTTCTTTTTAAAGTTATCAAAATAGGAATATAATTACATTTGTGGTTTGCAGATCAATGAGAAAATATATTATTGTTAATGTTTAAGAAAATGATTTCAATTCTGAGAGATGATTATCAGTAATTGTAAAAAGAAATATTCTTAGAAGTTACCTACAATATTTTTTTCATTTTTAATTAATCTTGAAAGAATTCATGAACAATAAATTAAGTAATAATTAATTGAGTATAGGATAATTCTTTTGTAAAGAGTTTTATAGTAAAAATTTCAATACATAGATTTTTAGAATAATGCAATATTTTCCAAGTTTTAGTCCATGGAAGCTGGCCTCTCGGCTGTCAGGAGGGAGAAGGTCAATTTCATCAACAATTATTCTAGTTGTTGCATCAAAACATTCAACCTAAAATCATTTAAAAAAAATTTTTTTTTTAAAGCATTGTAAACAAATTAGAAAAGTTAATAAAAAAGCAATTTTGAAATAACTATGAAAAAACTTTGGTACATCATCAAATAAAGACAAAGAAATATTTTAAGCAATTAATAGATTTTTCTTAATCTAAAATTATTTCTTATGATAGTAAATGTTCTATTTAGTTGATTTTATTTGGCTTATATTTTGGGTACAAAAATAAAGCGAGCAGATATAGATGTTGAAATGTCCCAACAAGAAATATTCATAAATAAGTCATGCTTTGCTGTAATGGTTTCTCATAACTTAATGAGCAAAAGGTTGCCTAGAATGAAAGTGGTTCATTTCCTGTTGGGGGCACATTTTCATTACTACTTCTGATCTTTAGGCCAGTAGATTTTAATTTCAGTTTTTATTATATATATATATATATATATATATATATATATATATATGTATGTATGTATGTGTGTGTGTGTGTGTGTGTGTGAGTCTCTTGCAATTTTTTGCAACTGCAAGTCAGATTTTTAATCTTGTGTTAAAACATTTGCTTTTGATCATTAACCAATACACAACGCACTCATAGCAACCATTATCAATAATATAGAATGGAAGATAAACAGATGTGTTTCATTTCAGAAGTAGCATTGTGTTGTGAGCATGGTTTTACATAACTTTGGATCTTGACCAGATCCAACACAATACCTGTTGAGTTGTGGTCTGGAGATGATGTGAAGCATGCTTCAGGCTCCAGCCAGTGATGCCCACCTTCAAAATAAAGGAAATGATTGACCATCCAAGGAATCCACAGCACCCAACCTCAATAGGTAGCATATGACATGTCCACCCCTTTTCCACACAGTTGGATTGCAGTGATTCACAGCGGTTTTTCTTTCACTCGTGCACCTCCCACCTGTTCTCCTTCCATGGAAACATTACTAGAAGGAGACACTTCTTTGAATCAGACCATACTACAATGTTAGGGCATGCTCCTGTCTGAATATATATATATACATATATATATGTGTGTTTGTGTGTGTGGGTATATATTTATGTATGTATACGTGTGTGCATATATATATATATATATTTTACAAACTCTCCCCTTGATTTCGACATGAGAATCCAACAACCTCATTCAGTTTTTATATTTGTGTCATATGTGACACTTCAATCCTGCCAGGGATCTGCATACAAGTTCACATATTGTGTAACAACGAGGATCTCAGGACATAGCCACAGAAATATTTGCTGATACTTTTTACTGTTGTTCTCTTAACCAGTGAATACAACTGTCTGACACCCATGACTGGGTTCTCCTCCTTGTCTGGCATGATGCAAAGTCCTGTTGCCAGACATGGGTCTTCCAGCAGCAACCCTCTTACCCAGGACAGCACTACCTCCTCAGGTACCTGATGTAGGGCTTCATGTTGAGTCTGAGGCCCTGTGGGAAAATGAATAGAGGTGCAATGTCGACATTACAAGTGATCACTCCAAACACCTTCATAATCACCATTAGACTCATCCAACTCTTTCTGAATCCTCTGCACTGTCCTCAGATTGACACCCAAACACTCTGAAATATTTGTATTGGAGCTTCTGGTGCAAACACCAAACAGTATTTCCAAATTTCTGGCAGAGTGAATTGCATCATGGTGATCTTTTTTTCATAGATGGTGCCCAACTGACCCTACTATACTGTGCAGTTGACAAAATTAAAAACAAGCAACACATATGTGTGAAATTAAAAATATAAAATGGCGACAATTTACCCATCGCACACGCTGCGCGCGCGCGCGTGTGCGCGTGTGTGTGTGTGTGTGTGTGTGTGTGTGTGTAGAGATCTCAATAAGGATTCATTTAAAAATACACATGGAAACCTACAAAATGCCATCTGCAACATACTTGTAAAAAATAAAACTATAATAACCTCATCTACATGTAAAAAAAACTAAAAATAATGGAAGCACTAATAATAGAAAAGGTAAAAAAAACTCACACTCAATAATAACATCAATTGTGGACATAGCCACAATGTGCTGACCATGCTTGGCAAATAAAACATTCATAATTCTAGATAAAAAAAAATCCATACATTCTGTTAAAAAATATCAATAAAAATCATCCTAAAAGAACAGTTGAAAGTGCATGGATATGCAGAACATTTGAATACCCACTTCATGGCCAGAAAAGAAACACTTACGAACAGAAGAAAAATTAAATTAAAAAGCTTAATTGCAGTAACTTCTCAGTTGTTTAATTCAGTTTTTTTTTTTTTTTTTTAAATGTCACGTAACAGGAACTTACTAAAATCGTATAGTAGTACTATGACTTTCTGGAGCTTTCTAGAACTTGTTTTGGTTTATTTGTAAGTTCGTATGTTAGCCTCTAGCTAGTATAATAAACTGAAAAGAAAAACAAGATTTTTAACAAAAATTATTGTTTATGTTTGAGACAGGTTTTGGAATTGTTGAATGAATATTGATATATATTCTATTTCTGTTGGCTTGGCATCTTTAATTTAGTTATGGTCAGTGTTCAAATGTGACTCAGTGTTTTTTCAGACCAGGAGATTTTTTTTCTGTGGGGGTTTTGATGATTTTATTGTGGATTTTCGCTTTTTCCACAATTTAACACATTGTCTGTGCTATTTGGCTTCGGGAATTTCATTTCCAGTTTCCAGAGACACTGGTGACTGGTTTCTCAAAGAATTAACTATTTTTTTTTAATTTTCTTTGCTAATTGTTCGATATTTTCCCTATCTGTTTGTTTGTTTCTTTCTTTCTTGTAGGAGTTCTTCTTCAACTCTAAGTTATCATCCCATGTTTTCCTTCTAGGTCTTCTTATAATGGTCTCAAGTTCTTCAGCTAACTACGATATGATAATATTCCTATATGTTTTGAATTTTGATCTAGATTTACTGACCAATTTGGACTAATTTATTACTAAATTCTTTTTGTATTATTAACTCTCTCTCTCTCTCTCTCTCTATATATATATATATATATATATATATATATGGAAAGAGAGAGAGAGAGAGGAAGAGAGAAAGAGAGAGAGAGATGTGGAAATGATCTAAATAAAGAGATGTGATCAAATTACGTACACTACAGGTAAGCAAATAACTTTATTTAATCAATGGTACAGACAAAACAGTGCTCAATGTAGTTAAACAGAACTATAAAGTATATTAATAATTACAAATATACCTACATTTACAGCATGATGCAGAGTTTCATGGCTTACCCATACATCAGGTACGAAAAGTTATGAACTGTTCAATGCAGTTGTTTTTTTTTTAATTTCTGGGTCTCATGGGAGCAATGTTACATTGTATGTGGATTCAAAGTTCAAAATTATTATAAATATAACATTGGGCTATAAATTCAAAATATAGTGTGTAGGTAGTTAGATATTGAAAAATAAATTAAGGTATTAATAGTAAGTTTAATAGGGATATTGATCTGTTAATGTATATTGAGTCAGCAAATAAGCTTATTGTAATATGAACTAAAAAAAGTTGGTAGTTACCAAATAAAAAGCATTGGTAGACAAAAAACAATATAAGGTAAGGAAAAGTAAAAAAAATATAAACAATAATAAAAAATAATATAAAAAGACCCATTAAATGCTAGGAAGGTGCAAGTGAGATACTGAATAAGAAAAAAAAATATTAGAGGCAGGTCAGTGGGGGTATTACAGTGGATTTCTATCTTGATCTCTGACAAAACTTTAATAAAAGTGAAATATATTAGATTGAGATACATTTCCTACTTGTTCTTCATTTTATTTTGTCATCTTGTTGGATTCCTATCCATATCTGATCTACATTTTATCTTCAATTCATATATATATATATATATATATATATATATATATATGATTTATAGCCAGTTTGTTTATGACTTAGTTATTGGACAACATTTATTAGATAATCTAGAGTGTTTGGCAGGATATAGAAATGATTAGTTCACTGTCTTGTGCAGAGCTCAGTCTGCTTAGCATTTGTGCCTATTAGAAGGCAATTTATATTAAGTTACATCAACAATCATTGTGCAGACAGAAAGAGCATTTTGTTCACTCTCGATTTTTTAGGAGGTATGTAAGTAAATTATTTACTTGGAACCATTTACATTAGCTTTTTTGCCTGTATATTTCCCTTTTTTTTTCTCTGCTTCATTTTTATTAATAAGTTTTATTAATGAATTTATATTTTAGTCATGGGTTCTTTTTTTCTCTTTGTCATATTTTCTTGAAGTGCGAATTGTTACATTTTCTTAGTCAATTAATATTTACAAATGTATTCTTCTTATGATGTGATGGTCAAAAGGGATCCTTTAAGAATGAATGCTTACTTGCAGTTTTAAATTTGTGTATATATTCTGTGGCATCAAGTATATATATCTATATATATATATATATATATATATATATATATATATATATGCAGATATACATTTAATGTGTTACTTTATTTAATATATAACTAATGCTTCATGTAGTTGCTAGTACAAAGAAATTGAAAAAAACACTTTTCTAATGATAATTAATGACCAACTATTATTGAGTCATTAAACCTTTAAACAGAGCAATCCCAAAATATGTACCTTGAAATATTTTATTTTTACAGATTCAGTGACATATGGATTGTCCCATGCGACTGTAATTGAATCAGAAAAGAAACAATCAGTTTTCAAACTTGGAGGTTTCACTCCAGGCCAGGTTAGAGTTATTGGCTCTGACAGTTTGCTTGGCAAATAGTTGTATGTGGTAAGAGCCTGGAAAAATTAAAAATAACATTAACAGTAAACATTCTTCAAAAAGAAAAAAATATTCAACAGATTAAATCTACATAAGAATTTTGAAAGAAAGTAATTTTGAAAAATTTAATTGTAAACAATATTTTTCATTTATCAAACTCAAGATGCAGAAATATTATGATTATGCACAAAAATTTGTGTACAGAAGTCTGAAAATTTCAGTTTCGATGTTTAATTTTTGTCCACTTTTGAATTTCCCTGAATGGTGATTTGACATTTGTAGTCTGTATGAAACCACACATACATATTTCTGTCTATTTGGCACTGATCAAAATAAATGTAAGACATGAACTGGCCACACGCACACACATATTAAAGCAATATTATTAAAAAATATACTTAAATAATACAAAGTTGCAGTTGCCAGATTTACATTTAAGAAGTTCACTACCTCTCAACACATTTTCAAGTGTTCTTAATAATCACTAAATAAGAATGAATTGGAATTCTTGCCTCCAGCTCATTCATTGTTTTTATTTTTGTTTAAATTGTCAAAGTGCCAGGAAAAGTTACATTAGAGGTTCATATATTGTTCTTCCTTGCTTCTTCTTTAAGTCTTTTAGAGGACAAAGTTGTGTGACAATTAGAAATTAAGAGAGAAACAAACCAACCTTTTAATGATACTTTATGATATTTTACTATGAATGAAAACAATGTCTGATAAATGCATTTTCTGGTTCCACTGCAAATGGAAAAGAGTAGAATATGACTAGTTCTTTCACAGAAAACGACAGTGATTTTACATTCTCAAAATCTTTTGGTTAGAGCCACACCTCTGCTCTAAGTTCCATGATTGAACATACATATTAACTCAACTGGATTTCAGACTTCAACTGTTACCCCGAGTAGATGTAGCAGCAACTGCTGGTACTTACAAGAAGCAGTGATAATATCGAGAATCTAGACAAAACAACCCATGATTGAACCAGGGGAATTCCTATCTACTAATGTTAGCATTATGGTCGGTTTTCAACTTTAATATATTGCCTTTTTGGGATGAAAAATGAACTTCCTATCTTCCAGAAATTCTAATAGATACAGTTTTTATTTACTTTACACTCTTCCATGATATCTGGTTTTTCAGCTCCAGGCTTAATAAAGGAATTCTTCTAAGTCACTATTATTTCTTGTTTTCTTAAGAATTCTAATATTTATATTTCAAAAATCAAACATGTTCAGATCATTTGCAAAACTTTAAATATTTAATATCTTAAGTACAGAAAGATTGAACTATTTATCAGAAAACTCATTTAAAATAAAAATCAATTTGATTTCTAGCCTAGTCAAAGGTCCATTTTTTCCTTTTTGAAATTATAAAATCTAGAGTGCCAATATTTCACAAAATATAGTAACTATTTCATTTTTTTAGAACATGTCCTGTTCTTCTAATCAGCTTAGAAATAAAATTTTCTTTTACCTTGACTTGAAATGTATAATCAGTACATGACACTCCGTCAGTAAAGGTGAAACTGGTCTGATCAGCTGACTGCACACTTACAATTTCATCATTAACAAACACATTGTATTTGTAGATGGTAGCATCTCCATATTCTAAAGGTTTGGCCCACTGCACAGAAATACAATGGAAGTTACAAGCTCTGTAAATGAAAAAGAAAGAAAAATCAAACCAACATCCTGATTTGTTAATATATCCAATTGCTATTAAATGGAGATTCAGTATTTTCATTTCCTAAATCAGCGATAGATTAATTCAACAGACTAATAAAATCAGATTAAGATGCATCTCATATGTCATTATTTTGAGCAATGTATTATGTAATTATAAGCATCAGTATTCACCTATTTGTGGTTATCAGGGGCTAAAGATGAAAAACATTCCTTTGGAATATTTGGACTATAAATGAAGCATTACTTTTACTGACAATTACATTTTTCCATCAGCTGATTTAAGTATATATCAATGAAAAATATCAATGTCTTCTGGTTCAGTTAGCCCTCCTGTGACATGCAAATAAAACAAAGTATGAAAATTATTTGATATGTTTGTTTCTATTTTATTCTTTACTGGCTTTATCTTTCTTGGTTCTTAAACAGCTCAACTTTATAATACAAAAGATTTTACAATAAATTTTATTCAATATCTGTTTATATTTCTGAGATGAGGTATTGTAACTATTTACACTATTTACATTGTTTGGACTGTTGTCCTCATCTTTATTGCCATATTCACAATGTTTTGGCCATTGTATACTCTGGCTTTGTTCAGGGGATTGGAATTTAAAACCAAACTCTTTATTTTTTCCACTGAGATAGATTATTCTAGTTCCATGTGCCATGCCTCTTCTAGATATTTCACTTTTTAGTTTATTTCGCTTTAGTAACTCAACTCTTGAAGTTTTTGTTCATTGAACTCACAACTCTTTGGATTACTTCAACCAATGCTTTTATCTGACCCAGTGGATAAAAGCATTGGTTGAAGTAATCCAGTGACTTGACACAAAGAGTTGTGAGTTCAATACCTGGTCCCTGCAGAAGTGAACAAAAAGTTGGAGAGTTGAGTTATTAAAGGAAAATATCTGAAACAGATATCTGGAAGAGGCATGACATGTGGAATTAGAACATTCTTCCCCAGTGGACAAAATAAAGGGTTTGGTTTGAAATTCCAGTCACCTGAAGAAAACTGGAGTGTACAGCAGGTGAAACGTTGTGAATATGATGACAAAGATGAGGACAACAGTCTGAACAATGTAAATAGCATAAATAGATATTTATTCAAAGGAAAAAAAAATAGCTTTTAAAAGAATATACGTTTCAATCAGCAAAGACATTTACTTGAATGTGTTAAAGTACCGGCTACTTTTTTCTTCTTGAATAGATAATCCTATTATTTTGTGCCAATGTTAATTTACTTTTTATTAGATTTGTGATAAGATTTTTTCCATATGACACATTGGCTACATAATTTGAAGCCCAAGTCTTGTTATATCACTTCTCATATACCAGTGATGTGATTTCTATTCTTATTTGTAATCACCAAAACATCTTTCTTTTATGACATAAAATATTCATAAAATTGTAGGTGAATATCTTTATTTTCATACCATTTCTGATACGTACATAAATATCAGTGTAATAAATTGATGCCTCAAATTATATTCAAGGAAATATATACTGAACTGAACTTATATTTTAATATTTTATCAGTTGTGTGTCCATAAAAAGTCATCTTTGTTGTTCATGTTTTCATAGACAGAATGTAGTTGAAATTGGAATTGATCCATAGATATACTTATATGACTATAGAAAAAAATATATGAAAAAGAACAAAAATGCCTTAAGACAATTTATAGATTAATATATGTTTTAACTATCATGTCCATAGTCTGCTTTCAGTAGTCTTACACTTCCTCTGTAAATAAGTTCCTGAGTCAATTTGGCAGTATTTTAGTAGTGGGTCACCTTCTGTCCCATACCATAGTTTGATTCTTGTTTGCATTGATGCAACCAAAAACTGGGAAATGCCAGGAATACATTCAACAAAAGAATGTCAGGTAAAATATCACCATAGTGGAAAAATAAAATAAAGACATCTTTAATACTACTTCTTCTCTAACAGACCAGATCTTTCTTTCAGCCAATGAGAACTCCATTTTTACATTTTCTCTTGTCCTCTCTGACTGCCTATGTGTCTCTCCAATAATTGTCACCATCTACATCTTGACAGACTGCCTTTATCTAGAAAATGACAACTATATAAGCCTATGACTCAGAATTCCCTATCTTCTGGCCAAGTGATACTTGATTCCAAAAGATTTTATTTATTTATACATTTTACTTCTTTTTTCCTACTTACAGACAATGAATGATTGTTTTGAAACTCTCAAATCTTGATTTTATTGTTTGTCGCACCAGCTCCAGATAAAACCATTTACAGTTCACTTGACTAAGTGGGTGTCCTAAACCAATTCAGTAGGGACCCCTTGTGTCACTAATTTCCTATCTGCCAATTATGATTTTATTGAAATCATCTATATCATTCAATGTCAAATTTAAATTTTTGAGCATTGGAATAGCCATGGAAAACTTTGATACTTGTTTTTCAGAGGCAGTGGAAAGTGTTCAAGTAATAGAGTGAAGAATAGCAAAGAAGAAGAGAAATATTTTTCAAACAAATATTGTCATTCTGAAAATTCTTGAAATTTATAAATGCAATTATATGGTTTACTTTATGTTTTGTTCTTAAATTATAAATTTCCACTTCAAATTTCCAAAATTCTCTTCCAGTTGCTCATTATAAATTTTTAATCAAATAGATTAAACAGAAGCTATTTTACGATAGGCCTAGTGATATATTTCTATGCAAGAAAAAAATAAGTAGCAGGATTCAAAAGCTACAGATAAACAAACCAAATAGTCAAGCCACTCTTCAAGAAAAAAATATCTGACTACTTGATTGACCTTCCTAATCTATCACACAAACTTTGACAGTTAAATGCATATATCTTCAGTTAATGTAAAAATCACTTTATTTAATACACACATTAAACATGCTCTTTTATATAAAACATTTCAAGTGATTACATGGTCAGCTGGGTAATTCAAATCTTAAGATTTGCTACTATTTGATTCTATACATGATTAAAAAATCAAGTGCAATGAAACAATTTTTGTTTTAATTAACATCATTTTCCTGAGTACATGCCATTTTTGTAGAAGCAAACCTTACCTGACATTTAATACTGGTGTGTCAGGAGGAGCAGCAGTTTGCACTGTTAGGTAGTTTGATTTCTCAATGACTTTTCCATCCAAATTAATGACAATAAGTTGGAGATAATGGGTGACACCTGGCAGACACTTTGTGATAACACAGTTCTGATTTGAAACAGTCTGTACAATTTCTTTCTCCTGATATGGCAAATGAGAATAAACAAAATCAATTTTTTTTGTTTTTATTAATACAGACAATTGTCAGAGTTGACTGTACTTTCAATACAATAAATAAAGAAATTGAAATACTTAAAAAAAATTATTTTTCCTTTTTTTGCAAAAAATAATTGCAGAAGTCCTTTGTTACATTACCTGTAGCTGCTATTTCTTTTATTGGGTTGGTGCAAAAATAATATCGTTCTTGAAGTATTTTTTAACGTCAAAAAACGATATTATTTTTGCACCAACCTAATAGTACTTTGTTTCTTTTGAAAAAATCCAATGTGATCAATTATTTTGTTTTTGAATATTTTATTTTTGTCAAATTTCATTTCTCCATATGGGAAATTTATTGATGTTATATTATTTTTTTGAATGGTGGATGTATTTCATTTTTAACAATATAATGTTATCAAGTGATATGAACACACCACTGGAAATTGCTAAAAATTTATACAGTGAACCAACATTCTTAGAAAACATTATCTCGAGAAAGCACAATGAGTCACTCTCCTGGAGCTTAGCACCAGCCATGAAGCCATGCTGATGCTAACCACCAGAAGAGTGACTCATTGTAGTCATTAGAGTGACTCTAATATGAGTAATAGAAAGCAGTTTCATTTTGGAGATGTTAATATTTTTGCCACAGTTAACAACAGATTGGAGGTCATTTTTTGATTAGCTACCAGTTTTACCTTGAAACCAATTATTAAGACAAGAATAAATAGTTGTGTCATCAGCATAGATACAGAGTCAAGAATTGATGACATCAGGAAGGTCAGTGATGAAAATTAGTTATAAAGTGGGTCCAAGTATAAGAGCTCTGGGGGACACCCACAATAATATAAAATGATCTAGAAGAGTAGCCATTCAGGATAACTTTCATTTTGCAATTTGATAAGAAAGATTTAATTAAACCAAAAATTTGTCCAGAAATAGCATAACCTTTCAATTTGTGAAGAGACCAGCATGCCAATCCCTTTCAAGTATCCCAAGCAACAGACCAAGCTTCACCCTTCTTCCATAAAGCTTGATACTCTTTGAACTAGAAAAGCAAAAACCATATTGTTTGTGTGAAAGAAAAACCTGCAAGTGTCAAATCAGAGTTGATAAGAGCTTCTAGTACTTTGCTAAAAAGAGGTAGAAGACTAATAGGTTGATAGAAGTTTCAAAGGGTTTACCTAAGTTCTTAAAAACAGGCACTACAGAAAATGACTTGCAACAAGCAGAAAAGCAAGAATCAGTAAGGCATTTATTATAGATTTTACAGAGAACAGGTGCCATTTCAAAAGTACATTTCTTTAGGATTATTACAAAGATAGCATCAAATTTGTATACTTTGTAGAGATCCAGTTTAGAGATGAGGGCAGAAACTATGAACTGAGTTATATGCATACTACACAATAGAAACTCAGTTCCAAATAGAAAGTCAGGCAAAGATGCTCCAGATGAATCAAGAGTATAATTGAAAGAGAATTTATGAGCAAAGCATTCTGCTTTATAAGTAAAAAAGGATACCACCTCAAACTGAGGGAAGAGAGGAGGGGTAGAGGACTTACTTTTATTTAACATGCTTTTACAGAGCTGCTGGTGGTAGTAATGAGAAGCAAACTTGTTAGAGGCTATACAGTGTCTCAGTAAACAAAGAATTAGCCTCATTGAGGACATTTTTACAATTGTTATGAGTGTACAAAAAAAAAGGTTTATGTTGTGATCAGACTTATTAAGTTGGTAGAGCTGGGAAAAGTGAGCTATAGCAGCAGAACAGGCAGGTGCAAGCCAAGGAGAAGATTGTGGTTTCACTTGGTATTTTCAAGAAAGCACAAAATCACTGATGCTGGCCTTTACCAAAGAAGAAATCTCAGTGGCACGATTTTCAACAGGAAGTTTACAAATTTCACTCAAAGGAGAATCGTGAAGAAAATTATGAAATTAATCCCAATCAGCATGTTGGTAACAGAAAGAAGTCTTGTGAATAGGGGATTCATGTCTAATAAATGATTCAAAAGACTACAGTGTGATCCAAACTGCCAAGAGGACATAGTTGTGATGCTCAACAAGAGTCAGGAGAGGAGGTAAGAAACAAATCAAGTAAAGAAGCATGTTGATCAGAATTATTAGGGAAATGAGTAGGGAGATCTATTTGACTGAGAGATTGAGCAACGGAAATATCAAAAGTCTGAATCCTGGCAGTATCAGTAACATTAGAATGATTAAGCCATGTAACATGATGAGTATTAAAATCACCAAACACAAAAACTTTTACAGATGAATATAGAGAAGAGCCATTTTTATACTGTCAGATATTTTGCCTAATATGTTACAGTTCTGAGAAGAAGGGGAATGATAAATGAAAAATAAATAGCTAACAGAGTGCAATAAAGTTGAAAGAATCATCTGGGGACTCAAGAGATAATTCCTTTGCCACTGGAAGATTTCCTGGATGTAAACACCAAAGGCATACATATGTACCCTAGAATCTTTTTGACAAAGAGGAAAATAACCTGGAACAGAGAATTCATTGGTAATGATTAAATTATATTCACAATGTGCTAAGATATTTGGAGAATGTGTCAAGAGAAAAGATTCTACATTACAGAAATTGTAATGTATTCTACAAATACTAGAGAAAAAAGGACTGAAAGGGAGTAGATGATTTTTGTACTCTTTCTTTTAATTGTGACTGTCATGAAAAGATTATTTTAATTTTTGAGACCAAAATAATGATAAATGTCCATCATCTATAACAATTACAAACAAGTCAGAAGGTGGCTAAGACCAATGTGGCTTCAGTGTTGCTCACTGGAAGTACATGCAGAAATACTTATCCCTGTGTGACATGACACTGCAAATACCCTGATATTATGCGACTATTGACCACAGTAGCATGGTATACACAACCAAAGAGTTTGGACTTCTTGCTACTAGTCAGGATACAGCAATCAGAAAACAGCCAACCTAGTATCATCATAATGGAAAGTTGCAACTACTAATCAGTCAAATCACCAAAATGTTAAGACAGTTAAACCATTAAGTCCATTAGAAGAAAGGAACCAGGAAACCATATCCTAAACAGGAAATAATAGATAAACCTCTACTTCTGTTCAATAAATGTTATGGTCCAGGTTAGGACCAAGGAAGAACAACCCAAACACAAGAGTAGAAATAACGAAGGTATATTACACGAAATAATAATACAAGGTGTTAGTATGACTGTCAGTCTGGTTTGGAGTGAACTACTATCGGCTTGACTCGATTCGACTCTCTCACTTGAGAGGCATAGTATACATAGTGTTAGGAAGAGTTCATTTTGTAGTTATAGATAAGGATCCATGACAACCCCCTCCCAAGCTTTTACCTTGCAGGAGCCTTTAATATTTTTTCCTCTTCGGATTAATCATCAAAGGCTCTGTAAATTTTCTTTTTCTGCTTGATTTCCGCAGTTCTGAAATTGCTTGAGGCCTTTGCATATTGAATGTGTCAAATATTGTGTCCATTACTTCCTCCTCTTCCTGAGGTAGACAGTTAGAATCCTCTAACAGCCTCTTTCTGATCTAAGTGCCTTTTATGCGAGAACTTCAGACCCAGAAATATGTAAATCACGTTCCCGATTCGTTTCTCTATTGTACCTGGCTCCCAATAGGATGTGTTGTTTTTGAACATTTAAAAAAAAACTTTCTCCCCTGTGCTAAATTTTCTTTATGGTACAAACGACGTTGGTGATTGCTTTGTCTGTTTTGGCAGTAATTTGTCAAATACCAATCTAATTTTTCGGGTGAACATCACTTCCGCCAGCGATAATGCCGATGGCATAGTACTGTTTGGTGTAATTCTATACACTTGCAAGAATTGTTGTAAAGCCTTTTCTGTTGGTACATCATAAATTTTCCTTAGTGCTCTTTTTTAATGCATCTACAAACCTCTCCACTTGCCCATTTGACCATGGGTGATATGGCGGAGATTTGATGTGTTTCACCTGAAAAGTTTCACAAAATTCTTGAAAATCCACAGATGTAAATTGTGTCCCATTATCAGTGACTAAACAATCAACCACTCCGAAACGAGCAAACAGCTCGTGAAGGCAATTTATTGTCGTCTCAGAAGTAGGTTTTCTACAACAAAATGCATCTGGCCATTTGCTGTAACTGTCTACTACAATCAAGTAGTAGAAACCCTCTAATGGACCTGCGAAATCTACATGGATTTTTGACCACGGTTGATCTGTCTTAGGCCATGGCTTATTAGTGATCAGAGGTGCCTTGGCTGCTAAGGAACAGCCCTTGCATTTGTCCACCATATGTATAATATCTTGATCCATGTTTGGCTAATACACATAACTTCACATTAAGGATTTCATCCTGTTCTTTCCTGGGTGGCCCACGTAAAAATCCTTGAGGATTCGCCTTTGTAGCGTTTTCGGGGTTACTACTCTTTCATTATATAGCAGAACATTATCACATAACGAAAAACTGTCTGATATATGCTTATCTTTTCCTGCAATGTTTTTTTTCGTTTTCTTTATAAATTCGTCATTCACTGCTTCGTTTCTTATTTCCTGTAATGTGACAGGGAGGTTTCGAATTGTACTACATAATGATGTTCTAATATCTTCCTCATATCGTAGAGCTGCAATTACGGAATTACGGAATCTTCTAATGGTTCTTTTTTTTTTTTTTTTTTTTTTTTTTTTGTTATTAATTAGTCTCGAAAGACCGTCTGCATGCCCGATTTTGTTTGATGGAAGATACTCCAATTTGAAATTATAATTTAATAAAATTGTCCCCCATCTTAGTAATCTATTAGCAGTGTAGACAGGTAGACCTTTCTTTGATCCAAAATCTACCGTAAATATATCTGTGGAATCTTGCAAAAATAATCCCCAGTGCTTCTTTTTCGATTTGCGAGTAATTTTGTTCGGCTGGTAGTAACGTTCTTGACGCATGCGCGATGGGTTTTAGTGTCCCATCCGACATTTTATGAAGTATACATGCCCCAACACCATAGGCACTCGCGGCTATTATTTCCAATTTTGGATCATATTACGCTAAAAATAAATCTGCTGTTAGAGTCTTAATGATTTTGTGGAAAGTTTTCTGACATTCATATGACCATTCCCAAACTTTCTCCTTCTTCAACAGTTCGTTTAGGGGTGCGCGTAATTTGTGCATGTTAGGAATAAAATTTTATAATAATTTACTAAGCTTTGTAACTCGGCTAAATTTTTTGGAGCCGGCATTTTTTTTTTTTCATTGCCGTTGCTCTTTCTGGATCTGGTCTTCTTCCTTCTTCGTTAATAATATGGCCCAGATATTTTATCTCCTTCATAAAAAAGTCACATTTATTTTCCTTTACCATAAAACCGTAATTTTGTATCTGCCTGAAAACCTCTTGAACGTGTTCCCAGTGTTGTTCAATATTTTTGCTATTTATCAGAATGTCATCAAGGTATGCGATCGTGAAATCCAGTCCGCCTAGCATAGTGTCCATTATTTGCTGAAATATCACTGGCGCGACCTTGATCCCGAATGGTAATCTCTGGAACTTATATAATCCTTTATGTGTGTTTATGCACAACAAGCTCGAGCTTTCCTCATCTACTGGTACTTGTAGGTATGCTTCGCTCAAGTCTATCTTCGAGAAAAATTTTCCTCCGTTCAACTTTGTGAAAACTTCCTCTGGACTAGGGAGAGTATAGTGATAATCCTTAATCGCTGCATTCAATCCCGTCGATAAATCAGCGTATACTCGTATCTCACCCGATTTCTTTTTCACATAAACCATATTCCACCTTTGTCAATATACCGGTTTTCACGAGTCTATCCAACCTTTCATCGATCTTTTCTAATGATGCGAAAGGTACATTTCTTTTCTTCTTGAAAATGGGTTGTACATTTTCTTTTAGTTCGATTTCGGCCGTCATTTTTTTACACCTCCCGAGGCCAGCTGAAAATACGTCGGGGAAACTCTCCTTTAATTTCTCCTTCAATTTCTCTGCTCGGTCGATAACCTTTCCACTTTTTGGCAGAACATATTTATTGGCAAATCCCAGAGGTCAAATTTCTGCATCCAGTCAGTTCCAAATAAATTTTCCATGTTTTTTAGAACATACATCTTTAATTTCTTGGTCATCCCGTTGAATGTCACATTTGTGATAATCTCCCCCTCGAATTTGATTTTTCTTCCTGTTACCAACCTGGCTATTTTATCTGTTCTCAACATGGTTGGTTTGTTTAATTTCTTCCACGTCTGTAAGCTAATAATGGTTAAATCTGATCTGGAATCTAATTGTAATCTGATTATTTTGTTTAACATTTCTACTTGTACGTATTTTCGTATATTTATCCCGTCTGCTTTGTCCTTTCTAGTGACTCTTACACAGCTTTTGTTTTCTTTCTTTGTTCTACAGTGCGAACTTTTATGTCCCACTTTTTTGCACGACAGACAAGTCCTATAGCGTTATGGACAATATTTGTACCAGTGTAAAGTCCCACAGCGATAGAATGGACTGGGTGGTGGTTTCTTCTGAGGTTTCATTTGACTTTTTGTAGTAAAATAATTGGTTTGGTTTGTTTTTGAGGAGGGAGAAAAACGTGTTTGTCGTTGAACTTTTCGTATGTGAGCGATGTCAGTCTCTTCGATATCTTTCGAGTCCTTTTTTACGCTTATACATCTCTGACAGTCTTCAGACAATTTTTGTAGCATCAGTTTTGATTCACTCTCAAGTTTTGTTAGAATTCTCCGTCTGATCTCCGCATCTTTAGTCAAAACCAGGCCTTGGATGAATATCAAACTTTTAAAATTGTTGGGGCTGTTCAGATAACTTAAAGTCATCGCTGTGTTTGTTTACTACGGAAGCGAATGTTATATAGTCTTCGCTATTCTTTTTTGTTAAATTTAAACATTTCCACCTTTTGTGGAATAGTGAAGTGTTCGAACTAAATAATTCCATTAAAAGTTTCACGGCTTTCCTGAAAGTCAACTCATTCGTTTTCCTCGGTAGGATGTTGTAGTCTATGAAGTTAGTGTATTCACTCGACCCTAGTTTCCTCAGTAGTAGATATACTTTTTTCGTGTCTGACCAATTCCCGCAATCAAACTCATATGAATCTTCATATCTTCTGAAATAAGCCGCGAAGGTTTTGTCTTTATCCGGTGCATAAGTGAAGTCCTTGATTGAGCTCCATATAGCATTTTGCGAGAATGCCGCTTCATTTTCAGAATTTTGTCCCTTATTTGTTACTGCCCGTAGTAGTAATTCTTGTAGTTCAAGTTGCTTTTCTTCATTTTTCTGTTGAATTTCTGTTTTTCTTCGAGCCTAGTCTGTCTTTCCTCATTTTTTTTTTTTTTTTTTTTTTGCTGCTCGAATTGCATTTTCATTAGTTCCAATATGGTTGCCTTAAAGTCTTCCATGTTTTACCGTAATTTAATAATAACACAAGCTATCTGTTGTCACGGAAAGAGGAGAAAAAAAAACTCACTTTTTCCCCTTACTTTTTCTTTTCGCAATAAGTAATTTGTAGCTAGAGTTGTGTACTTGTGTAACGATTTTTCCTTTTTTCTCAGTGTAGACTTCAGGTCTTTGTCGTCTGTTGTTCTGGAACCTTGATACGAAAAAATTTTCCTGCGTAGAATTCTATTCTATTCTGGATGACAGGTAAAATTCGTGTCTTCATTCCACTGTTATGGTTGGTGTCCAAAAAGTTTTTTATCTTTTATCTTCGCATAGAACTTGTGTTTTTTTTTCTCTCAATATCTCCGTTGCCTCTGTTATGGATGACTGATAGCAAAAAGTTTTTTTTGTTGTTTTTTTTTAAATATATCCTCCGCGTAGAATTCGTTTCTTCAATATCCTCATCGCCACTGTTATGGTTCAGGTTAGGACCAAGGAAGAACAACACGAACACAAGAGTAGAAATAACGAAGGTATATTACACGAAATAATAATACAAGATGTGGAAGGTGTTAGTATGATTGTCAGTCTGGTTTGGAGTGAACTACTATCAGTAGTATTCAATCCTCTCTCTTGACAGGCGTAGTATACATAGTGTTAGGAAGAGTTCATTCTGTAGTTATAGGTAAGGACCCATGAAAATAAACATGGAAGGAGTATTGATCAAGTGATAGGCGAACCTATCTACTCCTATTAACCTGTTCAGAGCACAGGAGGCTTGGCACTTTATCAAGAAGATTGTCAAATAAGGCTCTAAACCTCTTATGGGCCAAGGGGTAATTACTAAATCATTACCACCTCTCTGATGGTTACCCCAGGAGGTAAAATCTAAAGAATATTAACATGAGAGTAGATTACTTGAATTTCAAGTACAAGATTCAAGTTGGAATTGACTAAAGTTTTAACTTTGATGTTAAAGAAATAAATAATGAGAAAATTCAGGAATTCCAACCATTATAGGGACTTTCATTACCTTAAGACATTCCAAAGCAAAGTCTGATTATTGGCAAGGTTGATCTGACATAATAATATAATATTTATCGATATATAAATTTATTTTTATGTACATCATAGTAAACAAATCATCATCTGATATACTAAGTATCATTTATTACTAAAACAGGAATAAAGTAATCAATAAATAACAAAATAAAATAAAATAAAATAAAATAATATATGCTAGCCCAATTTATTGTCATTGTTAAAACTGAATGTTTATTAACTGAAAATAATCACTTTTACAAAACAGAAAGCAAAAATAAACAATGCAAAATAAATGTTAGGAATAGAAACACTTCACCTATATACTTAAAATACCTTGTTTTCCATAAAAATGCTATGTCGATGCTTGTTCCACGGGGCTTGGGGTTGAAAGATGTATTATATGAGACTGGCCACTGAAAAGTTGGAGCAACACGAAAGATGACATAACATGTGATAAACTCAACTTTATTTTTCAACTTCCCTATCACATATTCACTTATCATTGTATTAGGCTTTACTGTTTCTATATATTAGGTTGGTGCAAAAATAATGATGTAATAATCTGTTTTTTTTATGTATTTTTTAACGTCAAAAAACAACATTATTACGTCATTATTTTTGCACCAACCTAATATCTTGAGAAATAGTCTATTGCAGCAATATATTGATGTCCTTGGTGAGTGAAAATGTCTGTACCAATTCTTTGCCATGGACCTTGAGGAAGTGGTGTTAGTTTTAATTTTTTTTTTTATTTGCTAGACAGTGTATATTACAAAATGAGCATTTTTTTAGATACTCCTTCAACTCTTGAGATATTTTAGGCTACCACACCAATTCTTTGGTTCTCTCTTGGCATTTGTTTAGTCCCAAGTGACCATTATGTAGTCTCCTTAATCTTGCTGGTCTAAATTTTTCAGGTATGACAATTCTGCTCTAAAGCCACAGTAAACTGTCATGAATTGACAACTCATTCTGACTTGGAAAATATGGCCTTATGCCTTTTTTTATTCTTCCTTCTTTGTGTGTCCATGCATTTAGTGTGAGATGTATTACTCCCTGTAATACAGTGTCCTGTTGAGTAGCTATTTTTATTTCATTTAATTTCGAATGCTACTCTGGTTCTTGCCATGCAGTACAGACCCACATCTTTGTTGGTATTACTATCAGTGTTGGATAAAGGATTCTTGATAGTGTACCAGGTACAACTAGTGCCCTTCCCTGGAACATGTTCTGCTACTGGGTTATATCTTCTCAGTCTCATCAGAAGCCTTTGATATCATAATGGGGTATTGTACAGATCATGTGTGTTTATTAATTAGTTAATTTGAACATTTTTTCTTTTTTTTTTTTCGAATAAAAGAAATTTTTCTTTCACATTTGGGTGCTTTTCTTCTAGAAAATAATTTTCTTATTTTTGGAAGAATCCCTCTCTGACACCATGTTCCACTGAGCTTAGGATGGAAAAACTGGCCACTGGAAAGTCAAAACAACACAAAGACAACACAACACATGGTAAACTCAACAACATATTTTATTTAAACTGCTCACTAGATCTGCCTTAATCTCAGCATTCCCTCATGGGACCACAAATACTTACAATCATCATCAACATTAAAAATGTTGTTATAACAATGCTTAATAAACAAAAGCAGATATTTGTGCCAATTTATAAATAGAATAATGTAACATATTAATACAGTGTATTAATATTCATAATAAATAGAAAATAGATGCTAAAAACAAGCATTAGAATTAGGAATGTCTCTTTTTCCAAAAGTGAAAATTATGTCTTCTTTTTTTTCATATATAAAATAAAGTTTTAAAAAATGTTAAATTATGAGTAAATAAATAAAGATCATTCACTTGTGTTAAATCAATAAACAAATTAGCAAATATAAAGAATTTAAATTTCATAATAAAAATATTTAAGTTACATTTAATATATGCAATTCATACAAATTAATATGAGCGATAAACAAATCATGAGTAATAGATAAATTATATAACTCAACATAAATTATACAACCATATATTTACATATATAATATATTCATGCATGACAATGCTTCTTCCTATTACACAAAGATGACTATTGCCCATCTTGCCTAAAAAAAGGTTTTCAAAGATACCAAATTAATAGAATGGCTCCCAAACTTCTACAGATATTAATCCAATAGAAAATTGTGATCTGTAAAGAAATATGAGAATAGTAAACACTATTCAAGTACAGCTCTGTAAGAAGCAATAAAAATTGCTGCAAGTAATGTTAAAGTTGAAACAATAGAAAAATTAACAAAATCAATGGTGTAGGTTATAAAATATCAAGGAACCTACATATAAAAAAAAAGGTTTTTTATTTATTTATATGGGATATGCTTATTCAGATGGCCTATATAGTTTAGGTCTATTCAAAAATAAAAACTTGGGCTGCATTTAGGTTTTATTATGCAAACAGAGGAACATCTCCCAAACAAGTTACTATCAATATTTTTTATAAGCATAAACCTTGTAATCTGAAAGTCATACAATATATTACTCATATAAATAGATCCTAAGAATTTTAATAATAATTGGTTATTACAAATTTTATTGTGGCTTGCATAATTTGATATGGTGTAAAAATGAAAACTCAACACCCTTTTTAGAAAATAGTTCACTTTTAAAATAAATCACATACATTATTCTTATATATAAATGTTATTTATATATTTACTTACCTTTGGTTGAGCCACACTGTTCCACTGAATCTTATAGGCACCAATATTATTTGGAGGAATGTAGCTGCTCCAATCTAAATTGATACAAGTGTCAGAAACTTTTGTGGCTTGCAGGAAATTCTTAAAATTGTGACAATCACTCATTTTTGAAATTAAATTGCTACCAATGTTCACATGTTTCGAAAAAGTGCTGATAATTAAGGTATTTGATTTTGGGGAATTCCCATATTTGAAGCTGGTTCCCAGGGCTACCACATTGACCTTATAAACACTGAAAAATAAAAGAGCATACTTTTGACATTATTTGTGTATGTGAGTTTATATAATATACACTGTTGTATATATAAGACATCTCTCTTTCTTTTTCTCTCTCTCTATCTCTCTCTCTCTCTATATATATATACATATATATATGTGTGTGTATATATATATATATATATATATATATATATATATATGTGTGTGTGTATATATATATATATATATATATATCATCCAGTCTCCTTAATCCCCTCTTAAATTGTTTCTGAAACAGACAAAATATTGTGTTGGCATTTTATAGTCTCTTAGCTATTGATTGATAAAGATAGATATTAGGTTGGAACATTTTTTGGGAGGTGATGTTTAAATATGTGATTTTGAATCACATGTAACTGCAATTTATATATATATATATATATATATATATATATAAATAGTTAAGTTATAAGGAACTTGGTAAACCGAATTGGTAAATCCAAAGAGGATGAAATCCTGAGAGCTCAATGTTAGGACAGAGCTAATATGTAATGAAAAACAAACCACTTTAACGTACCATTACGATAATTTATTTCACCTAAATCCTTTTTTAAGGATTCAGGATCATCAGGTAAATCTTCCAACAACGAATTGAGAAAAAAAATGGGATTAGAAATTGGTGGGTAGTGTAATTTTTGTAATTTAATAGAGGGGGTTGAGAGTGGTAGTTAAACAGATAATATAAAGTATAAGGAGGGGTTAATTTTATATCTCTCTTAAGTATGTTTTATATTGGAGTAGCAGGAGTGACAGAAACTTGACCTCTTTAGATGGTTAATAAAACGGAAATGAATTGTAGAAAATGTATACAAGTGAGTCTTACGGTAAAGAGTGAGATAGGGGGGAGGGGGAAAGAGAGATGGAGTTGTTATAATTTTGTTTTAACAAAATTATGTAAAAGATAGTTTACAATCTTTGATAGAAAATTCGATGTCTGAAAAAAATTTTGTTATTAACTTAAATGTTTATATATATATATATATATTATTGAATAAATAATTGCTCTGGTTTGACATTGAGCTCTCAATTACATCCTCCTTGGGATTATCCATACGGATTACCAAACTTTTCATTACCTAACTATATATATATATATATATATATATATATATATATATTCTGAAAGGTGACATTTCAATTAATATTTGGTGCATGAATTATAACTTTTCAATGTCGTTTATGTTAAGTAAAAACAAGAAAATGAAATGCATCCAGAATTGGCCAATCAGAAAGGTGCTGTCTTCTATCAGGACAATGCCTGACCTCATATCTCTTTGCTGACCCAGTGTATTTCTTGTGTGATGTCCTGCTGCACTATCTACACTTACTTGACTTTGTACCTTCAGATTATGACTTATCTTGATCCCTACAAAATTCTCTTAATTGGAAAGACTTCAATTCTCTGGAAACCTGTAAGAAACACTGAAACCATTTCATCAGCCAGAGTGATGCCAAATTTGAAGAAGATCGAATCATGAAGCTTTCTCAAAGATGGCAAATGATAGTTGGACAAAATGGCACAATATGTGATTGAATACATCTATGTACAGATATTTAAATATTGTACTGGAAATTCACTTAAAATGTTACAAACTTTTTAATTAATTAGGACAATGTTGATTACTTTGTTATCAGGTTTTTTTGTACCCAAAGCTTTCAAACAACTCAAATGAATTTAACACAATTATTCTATCTTCTGTTTAAACTATAAAGTCATTTATCAATAATGGAGGTCAAGAGGCATTTAGTTTCTT
Organism: Acanthosepion lycidas; assembly: GCA_963932145.1. NCBI lineage: Eukaryota > Metazoa > Mollusca > Cephalopoda > Sepiida > Sepiidae > Acanthosepion > Acanthosepion lycidas. The sequence continues at coordinate 67,578,231 of OZ010597.1, read as the reverse complement.
AGATTTCTATCCATAAATTTGAAGCCACTTCTATAAGAAGCAATGGGCAAATTTTTCATTTACATATCTGGTCACAAGTTTATATAGCCTTATTATTCTGTCCCTAGAACAATGAGTCATAATATTATCAGTGTGAGACAGCATCAGAATGAAGCTATGGATAATCAAGGCAATAATCAATATCTTTCAATATCCACCACATTTTTTTAAAGAAACAATATGTTTCTAACAACACAAAAGTGAATCCTCATAAATTATACTAATAATAAAATTTCAAACAAGTACTTTTATTTAGTCATTGTTTCTTTTAAGGAAAATAAAGTCAGAATACTTTGACTTTGGAATTATTGAACAAACCTGAAAAAAAAAATTTAAATTTCATTCATTAGTCACCAAATTCTTTCAAGCCATTTCTTTTGATATGGAGTGCATATCTAGACAGTAAAGATAGGTTTTACTCTCCTGTATTTAAACTGTAATTTCTATCCTAACTAATAATAATTATTTTTTCTCATTTTATTTGTTCAGATTTTTTCAGTCTTTATGCCTTCTCTCAAATTATTGACTAAAATCTAGTGAGACATTCAGGTGCAGACACCACATTAGTAATTTTTTAAGAAATATTTCGAAAAAGCAGATGAAAGTCATTTTCAAAGTATTGTGAGATTTTATACTATTAAGTGGCAATGTTTATTTTGGAAAAACATTTATTAACATGAAATAACTTTGAAGTTCACTTTGTCTTTGACAACTAAAAGTCATGACAATATTAAATGTCATCTTTGAAATTCTAAAATGTGTTTCAAACAGTTTTATATAAGTACAGAGTAGAGTTTGAAAGAAGAAATATATTTAAATAGCGAGGACTATAAAATAATGAGGAGTTTTAACACTAGAAAAGACAAGTCATACTATATCCATAAGCTAAAAATATAAACTGAAAAATATAGGCATCAACTTTGAGATCAGTTAAAAGTGCTTGCAAAGAAGTAAACTCACACTTCAATTATTTCTAATAATCAAAAGTAAAATTCTTCAATACATGTTAAATTTTATTCACAATTTAAGAAAATAAAAATGATTAACTCATGTGTTTTTAATTGTCTCTAGATTTAAATATGATGTCCACTTCCCAAAATGTGGCCAAAAGACTAAAACATCAGATTTTGTTTTAGAATATTCTTGTGGCTGAGAAATTTATAAGAATTTATATCTATTTATACTATTTACATTGCTCAGGTTGTTGTACTCATCTTTATTGTCATATTCACATTTTCCTTATCATTCTTATCTGTTTAACCCTATTTTAAATCTTAAATTTATAACATATTAGCTGTGAAATAATCCACAATATTCATTCCAGCTTTCTAAAACATTTAGTCTTCATGTTATATTATTGAATGGGATACTTATTTTTTTTATTCCAAATTCTTGGGTTCAGAGTTAGAATAAAAGTGTGTATATTTCTTTTCTGTAGAAATTAAAATAAAATTATCTTTTTTCTAAAGAAACTAAATGAGATTTTACTTCTACAATGGTGGGCTAAAAAGTTTATAGTCTGACTATGAAGGAATGATGCTAGAGCTGTGAAATCTTGCATGAATTAATTTTAATCCTTTTTATTAATAACTGCAGGTGGACTTCCATGTAAAATGACATCTAACTGTTCAAAGAAGCTCTTCAAAAGTAAGAAGTAGCAACTTCTCTTGAAAATGGACAAAATCTGACATCAAGTTCCTGCAGAAAAGGGATTAGCACCCAAGGACATTCATACTGACATGATTGCTACATTAGGGAATGATGCTCCAGCTTTATCAACAGTGCAAAAGTGGGAAGCTGAATTTAGGAGGGGAAAGAAGAGTCTTGAAGTTGACAAGGTCTAGATATCCTGCAACTGCCTCCACTGAGGAAAACATAGATTCTTGTTAGATCTCATTCTGATTCATTTTGCACACAGGCTGGATGTGACCATCACAAAGGCAGAAGATGAAATAACAAAAGTCGTTTTCTGCGCATTAGGCTCCACACACCATAAAGTGAACTCTGGTGGTGACCAATCGTGTGTGTTCCCATTGGTAAGAGAGACACCCCTTGGGAGTACCAGATCTGCTTAAAAGCAGGCTCTGAAGACTTTCAAGGACAGTCACAGCTGCCGGCCATCATGCAGGGCACTGCTGTTGCTGCTATTGTCACCATGACCTCATCACCATAACAACAGAGTTGCAGACTGGCCTCTACACATAACATTATTACCAACACCATCTTCACTGCCGCCACCTCTCAACATGACTGCACATCTCCACAAGCATTACCACTTCCTGGCTTGACCTTACACCTTGGCCTACATCAATTCATTTTCATGGCATTCCCTTTACAGTTGACACAACAACTTCCATCTCACAAAACAGCTCTACCTCAATTCATTTATAAGGCATTCCCTTCATAGTTGACACAGCGACCTGCATTCTACAGAACATCTCTACCTTGACTCATTTACAAGGCATTCCCTTCACAGTCAACGCAGTGACATCCACTCCATAGAACAGGGCTAGGAATGCAACAAGTTGACCAACTGACAAGACAACCTACAACCATGACCTCCATCAACCAAACATGCACCAACTGTATCCTGTAACCTCAGCCATGCCATCACAAGAAATGGTTCAGCTCCCAACACTACATGTACACATGATCGCTATTCCTGTACTCTTTACCAACAATAAATGTTGTTTCACTTTAATTCTCATTATTCCTTTCTCTCGCTTCCAATATCGCTCTTAATATAAAATTGTGTTCACTACATAGTGATGGATAACAGACAACTGATCATAAATCAAGTAGCCAATGCTATTAGCATATCCTGTGAGAGAGTTGAGAATATTCTACATAATGAACTTGGCATGACAAAGGTTTCTGCTCAGTGGGCTCCACATCTTGACACCTGATCAACAATCCACCAGACTGATCACATCATCAGAAAATTTGACATTGTTTCTAGCTGGTTTCTTTGAATGTTTTCTGATCCAGATTGAGTATTGGGGTCATCATTTTGAGCCAAGACAATCCATGAAGTAGAAACTCCCTACCTCACCTGCTCTAAAGAAGGTCAAGGCTGTTTCATCTGCAGGGTAGGTGATAGCCCCAGTTTTTTGGGGATGCAAAAAGTATTGTGTTTATTGACTATCTTTCAAAGGGCCACATCAACAGTGGAGAGTGCTATGCCAATTTGCTGAGACTGTTACAAAAGGCTATCAAGACCAAATGCCCAGGAAAACTGACAAAAATAGTCTTGTTTCATCAGAACAATGCTCCATCACACAAGTCATTTGTTTCAATGGCTGTTGTGCATGACTTTGAACTGATTGATCACCCTCCCTATTCTCCTGATTTGTCTATCATCTTTTCCCGAAAATAAAAAAATAATTGGCTGGAACCAGTATTGCATTGATGATGACATCATATCTGCTATTGATGACTTTTTTTGATAAACAGGATGAATAGTCTTCTTTGAACAGTCAGATGTCAGTTTACCTAGAAAGAAACATTGCACTTGTTAATAAGAAGATTTGAAATTAATGCATGCAAGATTTCGCAGCTCTATCATCACTCCTCCAAAGTCAGCCTATGAAATTCTCAGCCTACACTCATAGATTTGATAAAAACCAATGGTTATTTATAGCATCTAGACATCATAAATTTCACCAATAGGAAAACTGACATTTTACATCAAGAAATTCAAACTTGTCAGTCTCTATTTCTATGTTCACCTTTATGAGTTGCATCTACGAGCACAGGTGGCAAAATGAGACATCCAATAATTGCTTACCAATTGGGTTGACATTTGTATGTATAGTTGAACTGATCATTTTGTACTTCAGCAATGACTGTGTTGTTCACATGTACCTAATAGTCAAGTAAAAATAAAATTGATTGAATAAAGGGTTAAGTTAAAAATTCCTAGAAGTTACATATGATAGGCATCTGAAGAAGACCAGTGGGTACAACAGTCGAAATGTGATAACAACAACCAAGATAAGGACACTAGTCAAAACAAATCAGTGGATAACAATGATAATATTTAATTTTAAAAATTAAAGGAAAAAAAAATGATAATAAATAAAATTGTAATTTGGATTTCAGTGTTTAGATTATATATGACTCTAAAAAAAAATCAAATGATACAAAAAATCATAATAGATTTGCTTATGTTTACTTTGAAAAGAAAAAAAAATTACTTAAAGTGTAGAAAGGACAATGCCTGTGACTTAGTAGGATGACTTTGATATTTGGGCAAGTAACTTGATGAAGGAATTTGATTGTAATCAGATATTTTTGATAAAAGGAAAGTCACATCAGTTGAATGAATAAAATGCAGTCACTATAGACAGAAGTAGTGTGTGACAGGAAGGATTTCACTGTAAAATTTAGGTTAATTTGAATATTCAATGTTATATAATGAAATACTGTCAGGCCAGAAATGTGTAGAAGCTATGTATGGCATGTTTATCACTAACTTATAAAGAATAAAAAAAGCCCTAAAAATATTGTCTCATTAGGCAACATATTCCCAGATTCAATTTTACATCTACATTTGTCTAGATCAGTGGTCCCCAAATATTTTGCACCATGGACCGATGTTATGCAAGACAAGACAATTTTTCCACAGACTGGGGGTGGGACTCAGTGTCAGTCATACTCATAACAAAACACCATAAACAAAATTGTGATAGTCAATAAAATAAAAAAAAAGGTTTTATTCTTTCTGTGTAATCTGGTCCATGGCTCATTGGGGGGTTGCTTGTTTAGATTATATGATGCCTTTTCCTAGAAGTAAAAATCCACAGTAAAAAAGATTTGAATGACAAATATAATTTAGTGGTATTGACGGCATAAATCAACCCACACATTTTTTTACTTTACGAATGTGTAAGCAAACAAAAAGCAAACAAGAGAAAGAACACAAGAAAATAAGTTTTCATAACAGGCACAATATTTATATTTATAAATGACAACAGTTTTACAATAACTATTAATATGAGTTACTTCCCTTTGGCTGGGCTAACGGCTTTACTAATAAAATATTTTTTTACCTGAGCTCACAAAAAGCTGAATTATCTTGTCGTTCAAAAAAAGAGAGTTTAAAGAATCTTGTAAAGCTGAATTGTTTTCGTTGCTTGTAGTTGAATGTCTTTTTTGTAAGTTTTGTAAGATTCAATAATGTGATTGAATAGTTTTAGTAAGTTGCAGAAGTTGGTGAGTGAGTTGTTTGGTTGATATTTATTTTAGCTTGAATTGCAGCAAAGTTATTTCATGTTAAAGAACTTGAGATTCTAACTTTGTACTTCGCTGCAGTAATGATACAAACGTCGTGAACTCGTTTAGCAAATGCTAGTCGTCGTAAATTCTCACTGACTGGGTTCGCTCGTACCTTCAATTTATGTGTCTTTTAATCACGTGATAGGATCCTGAGAGCATTGTTTTTTTGTCAGGTCAAAAACTAGGTTGATGTTATTCGGACGTAGTGGTGAGCAGGTAAATTGTTTTTTTAATATCTGTTAACCACTCAGAAAGCACCTTACAAAACTCAGTCTGGAGCCTGATATGTTTTGTGTTGCTTATTGAGAACAATGTACGTGAAGATACACAAGATAATTTTAATATTTATTGTCCAATGAGAAGTTCAGGTTTTCAGAAACATTTATAAAGCTGTGATCCTCTTTTAGCACCAAAATCGACATTAATGAAAAAATGGTAGTGTAAAGCTAAAATAACAATCTCTTCAATTATTAAGTAGCAAAGAGTTAACTAAGTTTCATGATAAGAAGGATACCTACAAATGACTAATTAACAAACATGAAAAGTTACTGATTTTAAGTAAATACTTCATGTTAGAAATTTCTTCACCATATGAAGTATAAATTATAACAGATACAACAATTAGGATATCATTTAACTATATTTTGCTGAGTGTATTTGGTCTGATATTCTGGTGATTGACATAAATAAACTTAACTAGGATAATAAGTAAATATTAAAGAAGTGAAGTGATCTATGAATTTCCTACTTAAATATATTAACATTAATACAAAAGGATATTAATAAAACTCATTGATAATATCAGCCCAAATAATTTATTTAATATAGCTTTCATTATTTTCAAATACAGCCTCGAGGTAATCTAGAAAAGCAATGCAAGCCTTAACCACAATATCCTTGCTCACTCCTGTTTGAGGCTATTGATATTGTGGGTGGAAGGTCTTGTTGGTGACCTACTTCAAAATGTCCTACAGGTTGGGGTTGGGGGTGTCAGAAACCTGATGACCAGAAATCAGCAAAGTTAGTGTTGCAAAACTTCTTGGTTGTGTTGCTAGGATCATTGTCCTTGGTCCTCTGGTACTTAGCTTTGAGCTATGGCAAAACATATAGTAATAGACATCAACACCCACCTTTTCTCCCAGACTGTAAAAGAATGGGGCCATCTTTTTCCTGTCGGAGACCACAACACCCAAGACAATGACCAAAAAGAGTCCTCACATTTTGTTGCCTAGAATAACTTCCATAATTGTTTTTACAGTCTTATTCAGAAAAAAAAATGTCTGGTCTTGTTTTCTGTAATATAGAATTGTGTCAGCCTGATAAGAGACTCCAAGTTGGTTGTATGTGGTGTTGTAAGCACCAGAAGTTACATCCTCTTCCACAATGGGCTGTTGAGAGAAGACCTTCTACTTAGAGTAGGTGGCACTGACTATTTGCATATGAATAATACTGGGAAGGTATTAGCCAATAGTCAGTATGGGTTTGGGATTGGGAGAGCTATATAACATCAGTTTTTTCCTCAGTCAAGAGAGGTGTTCTCAACATGTGGATGTGCAAAAAACAGACAAGACAAACACATTTTCCTCTAGATAGAGTTGAGAATATTGAAACTGGAAGTCTAGACACTATTTCTTATAGATTTTTGGTTCAGTTTTTCATATTTTGGCATTTCATGACAACTTTCTAGGTTAAATAACCAATAACTGTTAAAGCAATGTGGAGTAAAAAGAAAGAAATAGCTTCTGGTAAAACTTGAACTCAAATCCCACACCTCAAGGGCTTTTGTTTATCAATTAATTAGCCATTGAAAGCCCAATATCTGTACTCTATATGTAAATTGTATTATTTTGTGAATGAAGTGTTCGTTACTTATAAATCAGTTGGAGATAATTTTTTTCTTCCTAGGTTGGAGAGATAACTGGTAGAGAGTGAGAATATGTCAGTAGAGGTGGAACAACCAGCTTGTAGATATGCACACAGAAACTTATATCTGCATTTATATAAATATATATTACTCAGTATTAACATTGTCATAGACACATTTGTATTAATAAAATCAAAAAAACATGGTTAATCATGTACTGAAGGAAAAGGGGTGATCATCAACCCATTTGGAATAAATACAAGATAAGAGAAAACAACAGAGGAGAATAAGACAACTGAAAGAATCAGTGCACATATTAGGTTATGACAGACCCCTCAGCAGACCTAGCATAAAAATAAATGGAAGTCTCTGGTTAAGAAAGAAAACTCTCAGATTACACCATTGGATTGTCCAAAAGACAATGGCCTAGTGAATTAAAGCATTGGTTAAAACATCAGGTTTCCTGATAGTTATGTGTTGGGTAGTGCAGAAAATTCACACACACTGGTTCTGTGATAGAAAGAAGCAAGTGATGTAAAGACAGATAGCGTATTAATTGATACAAGATATTCCCTAAACATGGAAAGTGGAATGAGAACAATTTAATCATGTGAATTAAGAGTTTGTTTCAAAATTCTGAGAAGGTTAACAACTATGAAAGATGTCTGAAAAAGGCTGGAGTATAAAATGATTGAAATGTTAGTATAACAATTAAAATAAGTTTCATCATCCAAATAGAAAAGATATAACAAAAACATGATAATCTTTGAACTTGTAAAACTGGTTCCTTACTTCATAAGCTCTGATTTTTTCATTCCCATATGTTCTTGGTTCCTGCCAAGCAATCTCAAATTTCATAGAATCAACTGATTTCAGGACAATTTCAGGAGGATCTGGTTCACCTGGTGTGATCACGTGTACAGGTTGGGCTAGAGTTACCTCCCCCGAGTTGAAGACAACCTGCACATTTACTTTATAGAGACACCTAGAAATAAAATAAAGATTGGGTTGACAGAAACATTTGTTCAGTTATTGCCATGAGTTGGTATTAGGAACTATTAGTCTTTAACTCATTGAAAAAGTTTGCTTTTGATTGTCTTCTCACAGTCGTCATACCAGCATACATTTTTTTTACATTTTTGGTCAACAAACCTTTTGGGTAATTCGATAATAATTAGAAAAGATAGTCTTGACATAAAAAGTTTACAAAACATCAAGGAAACTCAACCAATCTCACCATTTTATGATTTAATGTTTTCTTTGTCTCTTTGATCAAGCTGAATCATTATCGCTATATTTTAACTCTTTCGGAAAACTTTTAGTTTCTGTTTAATGATTTTGTATTTCTATATTATTTATCTGTCTCAGTAATCCTTCATCAATTGACTTTTTCCCCCTTTAAAACATCAGCTGATTTCACCTGGATTACCAAAGAGAAAGTGTTTTTCTATTTTATAACCAAGGGGATAAAAGTTTGAGTTAAAAATAATGATATATAATTAATTAAAAAAAAATTAATTTTACTGTATATTTCATTAAATAAGAATAAGACAAAGGCTAATGAAGATTTACAAAGACCATCTTTTGAAATTCATACAGATCATATACAATATATTTAGTATAACTTACTTTGGTTTGTCAACAGGAAGGCAACACTCATAAATGTCAGGTCTCACTACACGTGTATTGACCACCTGATCCCCATGGGCACACCAAGTCACATTAAACTGTTTAATCATGTCAGTATTGTTTTTTACTGACCATTCTACATTCAAAAATCCAAAGTCTTCTTCATCTTCATTTGTCTTGAATTCTATATCCAAATGATACACATTTCCTGAAATGACAAATGAGAAAACCTGAGGATTTTGTATTTTTCTAAATGACTTCACAGATTTTAAAAATCAAAATGGTTCACAACTGATAATTTGCAGATATCAACATTCTAAATTTAGTTTTGATAAATTATTTCAAAATTATCCTTACCTGCGTTATTTCTATGAAGATGTTTTAATTAGAATAATTACAATCACACAAATACATACATATATCTATCTCTATCTATAAAAGATGTGTGTGTAACGAATGCACGGCCGCAATTTTCGACGGATTTGCACCAAAATTTACATGCACATGCTCCAAGTTAGTGGAAAGGCCAAGACCAACTTTGCATTTCCCAACTCCCATTGATAGTGGAAATAATCGATTTTTTCATGCTTCTACGGCAGTTTTCATGTAGTTTGCGGCCATTTTCTACTGGCCAGAGTGAGAGCCTTTAGCTGGCTGCCACGAATAAGCAGGAAGATTCTACTGACCAGCGTGAGAGCTAACAGCTGACTGACACGAATGTTAACTAGCATGCTAACTTTACTCCAAATGGCTCATTTGCTTGCTTAAACTCAACATTGATTCTGATTCCGTAGAACTGTGTTGGGTGTGAAAAAGTATTTGTTGTTAACATTCTTTTTTCATTTGGTTTTTCCAGTTACTAGTCCTTTTTTAAAGCTTATCATTTTGTGTTCATTTTGTTTAGTTCTTTTTTTGTAACAGATTTAATGTTTAGTATAGAGCTTGGAAAAAATTTGCATTGTGAGATAGACAAAAAGTAAGGCATGTAGTAACATCAGCATAGCAAAGGCCACTCCTTTAAAGGCAAGGAAGGGCAAAAATATTTTAAGTCAAGTAATAGCGATTACTGTATGAGTTGTATGATTTTTTAATCAAGCACAGGCAATGCCGGGCCATGCTGCTAGTATAAGATAAAGAACAAATAGGAAATGTTTATCAATCTAACATGTATCACTGTTAAAGCTATGTCAGAGACAGATATAGAGAAAAGGAAATAAATTTTGGTATTTTTACTTTTTGTGTTTGATTTTCATTGGCTAATCATGTATCATGTACATTCAATATATATATATATATATATATATATATATATATAGAGAGAGAGAGAGAGAGAGAGAGAGAGAAAGAGAGAAGAGATTTATCTTATTATTAAAAGGAAAGAAGAAACAATTTTTTGATTATTAAATTATATTTTTTAATCCTTTTTTTAGAACCTTCAAAATTTTGGTTAAAAATGTTTTTCTTATATCAGCAGTGAACATAAATTACTATAGGAAATGTTAGTGTCTTTTTGCAGTAAAAAACAAATTGATTTTGAAATTCTTGCAAAAATCAAATATTTATCAGATTTCAATGAAACTTTCAGGACCTATTTAAATGTAAATGAAATTATTTTAAAAATGTTTCTTTTTTAGAAAATCTTCGTAAAATATTTTTTTTTTTACATCTGTTACCTGTGCATTTAATTTTATGAAATTTCAAGAAATTAATTTTTGTAGTGCTTAGTGATTATATTAGTTATAATCAAAAGTCTTTGGAATAGTTAAATCATTTTTTTTGTAAAACAGGACCCCAAGTTATAGAAAATCTACTCTGAATTGTAAAATAAAAAATACAATAAAACTAAGACATTATTATTTTAATTGCTTTTGTGAATAAGACATATCGACATTACTGTCTTTAGAAAAGGTTTTTTTTAAAAGATTTAAAATTTTAAATCTTTTAAATTTCTGTTATTAATTTGTCAGGTTAGGCGATATTATGAAGTAAAAACTATATTTACTAATCATAAATGGAAAAGTTTACTATAATTCAGCAAATATGTATTTTCTTACATAACATTATAAGAAAATAAGAGTGTTAACTATAGTAAATTTAAAGCTAAAGTACCTAAAATTCAATAAAACATTAGAATACTGATTCCTTTACGAATTTTCCAATGGTGTTCTTTGTCTATGATCTCAATCTGATCCCACATATGGAGAGAAAATGGAGATTACCACCCTCTGTGGTATCAGGTTGAGATCATAGACAAAGAACACCATTGGAAAATTCATAAACTTAAGGAATCAGCACATATGCTAGGCCACAAAAGTCTCCTGAGCCGACCAAGCATAGAAATGAATACAATATGGGAACCAGTAATAAGGAGTGCCAGAGAAAAGTGATAATAACAACAAAAATTGCAATATGAGCTCTGGTAAAAAATGATGCTGAAGGCATTAGGTTTATAATACCCAGAAATTCATACACAGATGTCCTCAAGTACACATGGCACAGTGGATAAAGGCATTAGTTAGATCCAGTGACAGGACACAAAGGGTGTGAGTTCAATACCTGGTTAAGGCAGTGGAGGGAAATTAACAAGGAGATAACTGATAACTGACATCCATTAAATAAGGTACATGGAACTAGAACAGTCTACCCCAGTGAGAAAAATAAAGGGTTCAGTTTAACATTCTAACCACCTGAAGAAGGCCAGAGTATACAACGGCTGAAACATTGTAATAAATATGGCGACATAGATGAGGACAATATAATGTAATGTAATAATTATAATGTAAATAATGTACATAATACCTCATGTCAGAAATATAGACAGATACTGTCTTTGGGAATTAAAACATTTTTATTGCTAAACAAAATAAAAAATTTACATATTAAAACAAACAAAAACATCCATGATAATGGCTAATAGATTAGCAAAAGTGCTTGGATCCAAAGTTTATTTGCACAGTTCTTACACAATATGAAATTTCTTTCATGCATTCATTCATTCCCAGAAATTTATTGGGATTAAAGTGACACCATTTCTAGTATCTATTTGTATAGGAAAAGTAATGCCATTCAATTTTTTCTCTGGTACATTTTATGTCTTTGTATCAAAAATACCTGTCTCAAAACTGTACACTCTTTCTTGTATATAAAACTGAATTCTTTCTTGTATATAAAACTGTACACTCTTTCTTGTATATAAAACTGTACACTCTTTCTTGTCCCATTCATACCATCACAGTATTTGCATCACACAAGTTAATTCAATATGCTGTATGTTTCAACATTACTCTTGAATGTAGTGAATTGTTGTAAAAACTCTATAGATGCATCTTAGTCAGATGTAACTGTTCCAAAATTGTGTTTGTATGAAGCATCACACATACCTTCAATTAACCTCAACTGTATCAATTCATTTTCAATGGTAATTTCTCTGATTTTGGCCCTTGTTTGTTTGCAAGAGACTTTGTCTTCTCAGCAATAAGCAACTTCTTTTTTGGTCCCAAATTTCTCTTTATAATATTTTCAATTTGTGAAAAGGTCAAATATGCCATGACAGAGACCTTTCTGATGGCCTCACATTCTGCCAAAGCCAAAAATAGATCTGTAATCTTGTTCTGCCCACCTGTACTTTTATGGTCTTTCAACGTCTTGGCCTGTGCATGGGCAGCAAAACAATGAAGCCATGTTTCTACAAAGTTTGGCTCATCCAATGTTAGAAATCTTATTGGCAATGTCATGTTGTGATGTTCTCCACCTTCTTATCACTACTACTTATTCAGTAGTCACTGGAGTCTATGCCAAATAAGGCAAATCCATTTTGTCTATGTCACTACATAAATTTTTATGTATCTCAGAAGAAAGCAGTTTTGTTTATCTTTCTAAGTGTGAATTCAACATTCTTGCAAAACAACTTTTTGGTTAATTTTGTTTAGCGGCATATCAATTTCTATGGGTTATTTAATGCCAAAATTTAAATATTTTGAAGATATTTTATGGCTTCAACTGTGGATAAATATATTGTTGGTCATTTTGCTATAAAATTTATTGTTGGTAATTCTACTATAGATATGTATCATTGGTAATTTTTTTTATATAAAAATGTATTGCTGGTATGTTTACTATAAAATATATTTTTATACTGTCATAGTGTTTGGGGGTTCACTATTTGCCCATAGCTGGGGCCCTAACAGGTGTTACCACCTTGGGTCTGGGTGGACCTGGGAATAAAAGCAATTAAGTGGTGGTTCCACATACCTCAAAACCTCCAATCTCCCAATCAGAGACCTTGCTGTCAGATGTAGTTTATTGTCATACCCAGGACTAGCAAAATAACTTTTGTTCATTTCACAAAATTATTACTTTTATATGTCACTGATTCTGAATAGTTACTTACCATTCTTTTCTGGGGGTAACAGGATTTCTAAAGGCTCTGATAGTGTTTGGTCAATTTCTGAATGATGTGGATTTAAGCTCAGCTGGAAATCTTCACTTGAAATTTTAGAACCCAACTGCAAAAATATAAAAATCATGTTACAGTTTCTGCTGAAATGTTTCTTTAAAATGAAGATTGAATGACAACAAAATTCTTTAATATTCAGTCAAATAAATTTGATAAAAAGTAAAATCTATAAAACTATGATTATTAATTAGATTTAGTTGTCATTTCATTAAAAGAAATTGTATTCTCAATTAAAAAAAATTAAAATCAATTATTTATATTAGGTATTGCAAAATATTTTTTATTTTGTGTTGGCTTTCATTATATTTCATTCCATAAAAACTTTCCTATTTTTTAAAGTGACACATTATTTTCTTTTCATAAAAAATATTACTGATAATATCTGTCTATTTAAAATAGGCATTCTGCCTTTGAAAAAAATTATATTGGAGAAACAGTAAGTGAAGTGAATTTGTAAAACCATCCAAGAATATTGACAAATGTGAAAATAAACAGGAAGTCATCAGTATCTTGTTATATTTAATATTTTTTCGTTGTTACTAGGAAAGCCATAATCATTTCTGACTAACTAAATGATATCAAGTGTTTTTCTCTTAACTCAATGTTTAGTTGGTTTACTATTGATCTTTCTGCAACATTATTACATACAATATATGCTGGATTTATTAAGAGATTTGGCTAAGAGAAGGAAAGGCGGGAAAATCCTGAAAGCAAGATACGTAAAAAAAAACAAAAGTAAAAAAAAACAAAAGTAAAAAAAAAACAGGGAATTTAAAGTAACATATTTCAATGACAAAAATGAAATACTAAAATATTTACATTCTCAATATAAATCCATAATAAAAATATTTCATCATATCATGCAATTCCTTATGGAAACAAACTGATAGATCACCAGATACTTATAAAGTAGTTATGTGCTCACATGTCAAACAAAGTTTTGGATTTCACTAATTTTCTTTCCATGAAAAGCTTACAACAAATTGAACCCAAATTTCCTATCATACTCAGTTTTCCAGTGGAAATAATTCCATATTTTCTAATTACAGATAATACATCATTTCACAGATTCCATTCTCTGTGCCATTAACTGATAGGCCACCCACACCTAATTACAAATATACTTTACTGTTTCTTACTTTACTGCTTGTTGGAAATCTGTTGAAAATCTAAGGCAAGAAATGGTTTGTTAATGTTAATTTATCCAAAAACAAAACTGTTCTCTTTTAATTGACCCAGAGAACCTTTTTGCTTTCCATCTGAATGGCTGATGCTAACCTCCAGGAGCATGACTCATTGTGTCTTCTTGGACTAATGTTTTTCACTGACATAAAGTGGAAAGATTATAGATTATATTCAATCAATTGCTAGGTCTGCAGCTAGGAAAGTTGGTTGACTGTCCTGCTAGATCATTTTTCTCCACAGAATTTATCTGATGTTTTCTGCTGACAGTAAGTGTAAAGATTATATTGAATCGATTGCTAAGTCTTTTGCTAGAAAAGTTGGTTTACTGCATCATGTCAGACAATTTTTCTCACCAGAATCTAATATATTTATAAGTTTACCATTCATCCAGGCATTGAATATTGCTTTCACATCTGGTCTACTACCACTAGAGATTCTTGACAAAATACAAAGAAGAATCTCCAAGTTTATTAGTCTTGTGACCTGGCATCTTGGCCTCAGTCCTTTTCCTGTTCTGATAAGCTCTCTTGGTACTTAGATTTTATGAATTTAAGCACAATACTAGATTGGCTGAAAGGTCTCATCATTTTACAGTTGAAATGGTTAGATATAACTGTAATTCTATGTTAACTGTTTCTTCTCTTGCATTTCTTGCTTCTGGAACTCTCTTCCAGTTTTTTGTTTAACAGTCAACTTTAATCTTCAAAAACTTAAATATAATGTCAATCATTATCTTCTGTCTTCTTAATTCTTTTTTTTTTTATTGTTCTCTATCTTTATGCTTTCTTTTTCTCATATGCTTTCATGCTCAGTAACCTCTTGTATCTTAGTGGCTTTATTGCCCTGCACATGGTGAAATGATTAAAAAACAAAAAATAAGGAGCCATTTTTTAGGTGGAGAATCTTTGCCTTCCCTTGTATGCCAAGTTGATTCCTTTTATTAATGGCATCCAGGTTCACAAGGTTAATGTGTTGCATGTTGGATTTGTAACTAGCAGGAGTTTTCAATGTTGGACCCATTCACTTCAAGGGAAAATCCAGGTGCAAAGAAACCAAATCTCTAACTCTTTGCCACTCATGCACCATTTATCTCATCAGGGTTGGTTTTTATGCTCGTCACAATTTCCATCATCATCATCGTACCTGGGTGTCATCTGTTTGGTTGTCCTAACCTTTTGTCACTACACTTGCCCTGCACTTAATAATGCAGATTGCTGCACACAACCACCCACACACTGGAAGGTGTCCTACAAGCTTGATGCACAGAAAAAAAGACATTTCTCCTTGAAAACCCTTTTGGGATATCTTGGACTGTATTTCCACTGCAAATTACCATTCTCTCACGGACTGCTAAGCCAAGCACCTTAGCAATATCCAGTTGGTGTTCTAGGTTCTTACTGAGGAGTCCAAACTGAGAGAAGTGGTCTATGACACTTGTTGCTATTAACAAACCCATTAACTTATGCTAACATTGTTTTCTTCATTGCCTCATGCAGGAATTGCACAGTTCCTATGATGGACTTCATTATGGACACACCTAATTCAATGAGATATCTGTCATTTTTGCTGTATTCATATCATTTCTGGACAGGTTATTATTTGTTTATACAAATAGACTATCATTTTAGAATAGGCCAATTTTGGAATACAAAAATAGCAATTCACTTTCTTCAACAACATAACCAAAATGTGGGCATGCTATTATGGTTACTCCAAAAGTAATGCCTCCTATTTTATTATGTTGGTTCACATCATAGGCAGAATTTGGCGGTAGAGGTTGAATCTTCCTGCTATTAACCCATAATTTCATTCTTTTCTTACAGATAGATGAGTAGCAAAATGGACATAGAAGTGCATACAAAATAGAAGTGTTTCATTGAATTCTGTTATGCAGAAGGAACTGAACCCATTGATGATCTTTTAAGATAGGAAAGGCATGAAACTCCAGGATTTTCTGGAACCTGGACAAGCCATCGACTTTAAGCATTGTATTGCAACTGTAGCTAAACTGAAGGCCCAAATTTTCATGTTTAGTCCAGAGAAGAAGAAAATATTTTGGTAGAACCATAGCAGGAACCAACAACAGTTTGAAGATAATGGATCTTACATGTGACAAATATTTTCTTGGACTGTTCAGCCAAATTTACCATGTTATCTAGCTTTGATACCTTCCAACTTTCATTTGTTTGAATCAATGAAAGATGGAGAATGTGGACAACAATGCATTTATTGCAACTAGTGCAAGATTTTATGAACATGTCATTTAAGTTGTTCATTATTATCAAAATACTGCTGACTATATGGAAGTAGTGCTTTGTAGTTGAAAATGTGCTCTATCCACCAGTGTTACTTTACTCTTTGAAACTATTGTAGATTATATAGAAATAAATAGAATACATGAATTTTGGAGTTTCTCTCATCAGTGGTTAACATTTAAAATAGAGAATTTTTTTAAAATTGATTTGTAAACATAATTTGAGAATATAAAGTATATCAATATCCAATAAATTCAGATATCTATTAAGTTTATTTGTCAAAAATATTAAAAGTAATTTGATGTAAATATTTCTTACTTCCCATTTTTGAAGCTTCTTCTTCTCTTGGATTGAAGACATGGCAACTAACTGCACTGTGTACTTCTTGCCTTGTTTGCACTTCTGCAAAGTGCATGAAGTGTCACTGGGCCACAGTTGAGCATGGAGTGTATCATTGATTTTTATTTGATAACCAAGCAAGTGGCACATCAAATACAATATCTTTCCACTCTTGTCATGTCCCAAAACAGTTGTAAGTGATGGTGTTTTCCAGAATAATACCACAGTACTTCTATCATATCTTTTTACAAAAAGCTGAAAAATAAAAGTAAAACAGTTTTTTAATACATGCTACAAGACTTGAAAGATTCAAAAACATTTATCTGTGCATTATTTTTCTTGTCTTCATCAGTCTGACTGCTGCTGTTGTTGCTGCTGTTGGTCAATATTGTTGACTGGCAAATCTTTGAGGATGGATCCTTTTTTTCACATACCAACCAGGCAAATACTGTCTCTGACAATGACAAGAAGATGACTTCTTTCAATTATTGAAAGATCCTTGAGATCTCTTCCATGTTATAAAATAATTCTGTTCTTATTCCTGCAATAAGGATTGTACTTATCAGTTAAATACATCAACCTACTATCACAATGTTCAGGGTGGCCTAGTGTCTCATTATCAACAATTTTCTGTCTTTTGTTTAGCTCTTCATAATAAAGTATTCAAATCAGTATGGTAAGGTTTCCTCTATCACATTTTACATGAGGAAAGTCTTGAATGACCTTCCCCTTTCCCAGAATACGCAATCCAATTTCGGGAGATAGACTAAGTCTTATGCTTCATTTTGGAAGAGTAAGTAACACAACAACAGAACAGTGACTAAACTTGGTACAGCCCTAGATTTTCAAAATGCATGTAAGATTCATCATTGCTATAACTTGATTACCAGAGACAGACATCTGTTTGATCAATTTCCTCTAACAGTGATATCACAGTTATACACACAGACAGCAGATAACACATCAGGTTGTTGAAGTGGTCTGTCAAGGATTCACCAGGCAAATGTCTGAGATTTACCTTAACCCCTCACTGAGTCAGGTTATGACACAAGGTCAGTTTTTAATTTGGAGACTCGAGTGTTTCAACTCAGGTGTTGATCTAAGTTTGTCTAAGCTGGCCAGAGCTTGTCTAGTCATAGCCCGTCATAGAAAGAAGAACGCAAGGGAGGAAGAGAAGGCCTCCTGAATGGAATAGATATTACAACCACAGCATCTACTCTGATGGGAAAAAAAACACTTCTCCTCTTCTGTCAATCCCTCTGGAAGAAAAGCTCCCAAGACAAATGAATGTTCATTCTCTGAAAGAAATACCTTAGTCTTATATTGAGCTCCATGACAGAACCCATTAGAAAGAACAGGTGAGACTGGTCAATCCAACAATAACAACAAAGCATTACTTTCTATTAGCTGGAGGTTGTTAGTTCAATTTCTATACAATACTTAAGTATATAGAATATTAACACAGGTGACCTAAAAAGACCACCAAATGTTCTACAGTAATAAAAAAAAAAGTTAGTTCTCTCTTAACCATTGAACCATGTTGGCATTTTTGTTTTATGCTCTTGTCATCACTTGAAATCAGGCTAATAAGGATCACATGAAATGAAGGTCCATAAAATTGATGGTGGATGTTGAGAAGTTGAATAAATTAAAAAAAAAAAACACTTTATGTACAGAAAAGAAAACATTTACATGACCACATGAAAACTTGAACAAAAAGCTTTTAATGGCAATACCTTGTTAATTGTCTTTAATGAAACTTGTATAAAGAGAGATTGCTGCTCAACTACACAATATATATATATATATATATATATATATATATATATATATATATATATATATTATTAAAAATCTATTTCTAAAAATTCTCTTTGTTTATATTTGGATACAAAATTATGTGCAGATATGAAAAAACTTTTACATGAAAGTATGAAATTGGCTTTGCTTGTCAAGAGGTAAGGCATGCCAGACTAAATGGTGGCTCCTTCTGTCCTGAGGGATAGAAGTTTGATTCCTGCTGAAGGGCACAAATTTTTCTATAACAAGATTTCTTGAATATTCCGGCCAATAGGTGAAAATAAATAAATAAATGGATCCCCTAATCAAATATGAGTATTCATTAAAAATAACATTTAAAGTGATACAAATCTGTTGGATTAATAAAAATCCATTTCTCTAAATATATACACATATAAATAATATATAAATAATCCAATTACATTTAAGTAAATAAAACAAAGTATTTAACCTGTAATATTATACATTATGATAATTTTATATTATTGTAATATTTACCTAGTTAATCTCCTTTAGCTTTTGACAATATAAAATATTATAAAAAATGCAATGTTTTGAATATAAAATAAATTTGATGTTTGTTTGGAGTCAATTACATAAAGTAATAAAATAATAACAAAAAAATTATATAAGTATGTAATTTGTAATTCTGAATATTATGTTGGTAAATTTGCTGAGTTTTGTTTTGTACTCTATATCTTTTATAATGGAGACAGTGTGCTTGTGTGTGTGTGTGTGTGTATATATATTCACATTGTGAAATTTAAACCACACAATACATAACCTTAGCATTTTTCACAGTTAATAAAATTTAACTTTCAGATGCACACAACAAATTTGTCTTAGAAAAAAAACAACACCCTGATGATGACATTATGCTAATGTCGAAAGTACTCAGAATAAATGAATATGTGTCAACATGGTAATTTTCTCTTTTTTAAGAAGCTTGTCTGTGAATATAAGAGGATCCTATTGAAAATAAGTAGACAAAACTTGTCTAAATTATTTAATGAGACATGTGTATACTAATTCCTTATAATAAGACAGTATGTACGTATGTATGGAGAGGCTCTTGTAGTAGCAAATAATGGCTTGGAGGCAAAGAAAAAGATAAGAATATAGATATCTTTCCTCACCCTTTCTTGCACCAATCTTATTTGTTTTATTACCCTTCAAGCAGAAGAACTTTCTCACTGCCAATCCAAGAAAGACATTTGTGTTTACCACACAAAAAAGAGAATGTTTAACATCAAAAAACATAAGGAAAATTAATTCATTTTAATAATATGTGGAAATATCCACGCTTTGCCTGAAGAAGGTTGCAAGACCTGAAACTCGTGTTGCAAAATTATGGAAAATAAAGCATAGAATATTTTTTTTAAAAAACATCAGCATTACAACCAAAAATGTTTGCAGTTTCTCTCTTCTTTTTAATATATATTAAAAAAAGAAAAAAATTATCATGCTGTAGTGATTTTGAGTATTGGAATTTTATGTGGTTAAGTTTTCAAATTTTAAAATGTATTTAGCATCTATGATTAGTGCTCCTAATCTAGCATTTGAATATGTTGTCTGTTAATAATGCAATGATTTTAATTGACTGATGAGTGGCATATCTGTGAAACTTTGAAACTGTACTTTGTTTATATAATAAAACCTGACATCCCAAAACAAGTCATCAATATTAATAATTATTATAAGCTGCAACTCACAAGACACATTGCTCGTCTAAATAAATACAGAAAACTTTGCCAATATCAATGAATACTAATTTTATTTTGAAAAAAACTGACTTGCATAATAAAATCTGACATATGTGTGTGTGTGTGTTTTTATCACTTTCTGATTATATCCATAAAAAGTTGCTTTCTTAGAATTTTGAAAATGACATCTATTTTCTTTGTCAGATATTAAAGTTATACAAATTCCATAGTCTTCTTCACATCTATATTTTCAACATTTCCAACTGTCTTGTAATTATATTAAGCTTTTTCACCATTAGCAGAATAACTTGTAAAATTAATGAAATATAGTAACTTCAATAACTAGCTTAAGTAGATCAAATTCAGAAGTTATTTTTATAACTTCTGAAATTAATGTCAGTTGTAAACTTGTTTGTATATAAAAATATATATATATATATATACCTTTGGTTGCTCAACTGATGCTCTTGTAGTAGCAAATAATGGTTTGGAGGCAACATTCACAGTCCTGAAATTGTTCTTTGCTTCTGGATCAAGAGATGTTCTCAAGCTTACCACAGTCGTGACAGTGAAACTATATTGAGTTCCTTGTAATAAGTTGCTAATTGTAAGTGAATTAGCATCAGATGAAAGTACCTTCTGCTGACCAAAAACTAATTCATTCTCATCACTGACTTTGTTTGCATCAACTTTTACCCACCTGACTACTATGCTTAGGACTTGATTTGAACCATGTACAATTGCATTAACCCAAGTCAAAGTCAATGATGTAAAGGACAAATCCAAAATTTGTAAATTTGTAGCTGGATCTGTACCAGATGTTTGGAAACTGAATGTTGAAAATGGAAGCCATATTGATTCTTCCAGTTTTATCTGCGTTCCTTCAGGAATGTAACGCAATTCTTTTAGCCTGTGGCTTGCTGGTAGCCAATCAAAATATTCATCTGTAACTGCAAATATCCGCACCAGGTACCAAGTTTTTTCAGCAAGATTATCAAAAACAGCTTCTTTGACATCAGGTCGAACACACAAGAATTGTTGATCTTCAGCTGGTAATTCATCATCATCACCACCAACCATTGACCGGCAGTGTAAATATAAACCTAAGCAGAAAAAAAGGCAAAACAAAAATAAAATAATTAAATTTTAATCCCATTAACAATTAGATTTTTGCTTAAATTAATCAATTTCTCATCATGACAATCATGTAACTCAGGTGCATAAAAGATAAAATTATGAAATATCTTCATGATCAAAAAATTATGAAGAAATATCTTCATGATCGAAAAATAGGATAACAAGAACATGTATATAAATAGGATGACAAATACAAAACATGAATATAAACAGGACAAAAATTTTAACCATTTTGGTTTTAAAAATTTCTTATGTAGAAGAAAAAAAATTTTTCTCTTGGGTGTAGGAAAAAAAAGAACATATTCTTGTGAATATGGAGCACATTTTGGCTTCAATAACTGAAATTCAACAGCAACAAAATCAATAGTTGCAAGAACTATAAAAACAGCAACAGGAGTTTTTGAATATAATTCTGAAGAAGAAACTTAACGTTTCTTATGTCTGATGCTGTCCAAAACACCATATCAAGATTTGTATACAATCTTGATGAGAGATTAAGTTTTTCTGTGCATTTTTGTAGATATGAACAAATACTGAGTCAGCAATACAGGGGCAGGGAAGATGAGAGAAAAATGAGATTGTTGTTGAGGAAAATAGAGTATGAAAAATACTGCAACTACATATTACTGAAAAAAAATGGGTGAAATCAAGTTTGAAGACCTGGTACATATTCTGACGAAAATTTTTAGTGACAAGATCTCTCTGTTTAATGCTCATTAGAGGTGCATGAGACTGACCAAATAAGATTTTGTCATGTATGCTGGTATCATCAACAAAGAATGTGAAAAGTTTAGAATAAAGGAAATGACTCCAGATAAGTTCAAAGGGTTAATTTTTGTTCAAGATTCAACAGCTAAAAAAGATGCTGAAATACGAGACAAAATTTTAACAAAAATTGAACAAAACAATAATATTACACTGAAAGAAATAGTGGACCATTGCCAGACAATTCTAAGTCTGAAACACAATACTGAAGAAATTCAGAAAAAGAAGGTGCAGTGATACAAGCAAAGGACAGATATACAAAAAGGAGACTAAATCCTTGTTTCAGATGTAGTAAATTACATCTTGGAAAAACTGTCCATTTTAAAATGCAGAATGTTACAAATGTAGTAGAAGAGGACATATAAAATCACAATGCAAAACCAAATCAAGAAAAAATCCTCACAGGAAGAAATTCATACACAGCATTGCAACAGAATTTTGTTCACAGAAAACAAAAGGAAATTTGTGAATGTGAAAATCCTACTGGACACTAGTAGTGATATTTTAATAATCAGTGAAACCACATGGAAGGAAATTGGAAAGCCTTTATTAAAAAGGACTTCAAAAAGTCATGATTTCAGTTTCTGGTGAGAAATTATTTTTTTAAATGACTTGTAATGTTTCATTCCATAATAAGCATGTAAAAACTAAAGTCTATATATTAAAAAATGCTATGAATTTATTTGATACTGACTGGATGGAACTGAACTTTGGGATGTGCCAATAAATGTTTATTGTAAAAATGTACATGGACAAGGAACCAATTTAAAATGTCAGAGCAAAGATCTTAAGTAAGAATTAAAAATTTTTTTCCAGATGTTCAAATGAACTGAGTTAGTGTTCAAAATTCAAAGCAGATTTTCAAGTAAAAAATAGTTTCAATGCCAGTATTTGTCAAAATGCAGCATACCATTTGCAGCATTGGAACAAATCAATGAAGAGATGGACAGACTCAAAAGAATTGGTGAAATAGAAAAAATTGACAATTCAAAATGGGTTGCACCAACAGGTGTATGCAACAAAAAAAATAATAAAATTTATGTTTGCATGTATTTCTCAACAGGATTAAACAGTTATTTAGAAATACATAACTACCCATTAAGTCCAAAGTTAAATGGCAGAAGAATATTTTCAAAGCTGGATCTCTCTGAAGATCATTTACAAATTCAGACTGAAAATGAATGTTCAGAATTAGTGACCATATGCACAGAGGATTATAAGTTCAACTGACTTCCTTTTGATATAAAGGTGGCACCAACTATTTTTCAACAAGCTATGAATACTGTGCTTGTAGATTGCAATTTTGCAGTGGCATGTCTAGACAAGATTTTAATCCAAAGTATATCTAAAGAACAACATGTTGAGTATGTGAAAACAATTTTGGAAAATCTAAGAGTTTATGGATTCAAGCTTTGTGAAGAAAAATGCAAATAGTTTTTTCCCAAAATTAAATAAATTGGTCAAATTATTGATAAAAATGGTCGTCACCTAGATCCATTGAGGGCAAATGCAATTAAAAATATGCCTCCACTAAATTATTACTATCAGATATATGTATATAATATGAATAATTTGAGAGCTTGACTGAATGATCTACTTAAAAAAAGGAGTAAAGTGGAACTGGAATGATAAGTGTCAAAATAAAAAAAAGAGTGGAACTGGAATGATAAGTGTCAAAATAAAAAAAAGACTTACGTTAGATTTATCATTAGCACACTATGATCCAAAAGCAGAAATTGTAGTGGTGTCAAATGCTAGTGAGTATAGTATTAGAGCAGTGATTTTACACAAATACAATGGTGGTAAAATGAAAACCTTCACTCATGGTTTACGCTCACTTCTACCAGCAGAGAGATATCACAGCAAGATAGAAAAAGAGGCTCTAGCAATTATATTTACACAGGAAATCTCATAAATTTATCTATGGAATAAATTTTATGTTGCAAACAGACCAGAGACAGCTATTAACAATATATGGTTCAAAGAAAATAATACCTATGCATCCAGCTAATAAACTACAATGTTGGAATAGCATCTTATTAAACTATGATTTTATGATAGAGTACCAACTGTCTGAAAACATATGGATGAAATATCAAGATTAATATCTAAAAATGTGAAACCATTTGAGGACATAATCATTGCAGCACTAAAAAATGAAATAGAAATAAAAAAACATTTTGTGCAATGTGGTACAAGATTTACCCTGGAAGAAATAAAAGAAAAAGTGGAAAATGACGTCTTTATAATGAAAATAATAAAAAAAGCAATTGAAAGAAAGTAACAAAGAACAAAATTAAGACTTAAATGCTTTCTTACTCTACAATGGTGGAATAATGTTCAGGCAAAGGGTTATAATACCTAGCGTGTTACCAAAGTGAATAGTGAATGATTTTCGTAGCAGACATCCTGGTATTTCAAGAATGAAATACCTGATGAGAATTTTTTTTATATTGTATAAAATGATACAGAGAATGCTTTTTGATAGAATGAACAAGACCTAAAATAATGAACACCCATAATTGAAAAAAATGTTATTTAAGTAATCTATAACCTCTACTGAGAATAAACTGTTTCCATCTGGATTCAGTAAATATAGAAAGAGGAATAAAACAAAGGTGTATTTTCTCACTAGATTAATTTATTCTATACAGTAACACAATCTTAAGAGAAGTAGAAAACCTATCAAGATTCATTATTGGCGGACATGTTAACAACATAAAATATGCAGATGACACTGTTGATAACATTTCAAAAAGAAACAAACTTTTAGGCACGATGGTAAAAGAAAGCAAGAGAAAATGACTAAAAATGACAAGATAGTATGCATGGTCATCAGCAAAATAGACAGCTAAATGTGTGAATTACATATTGGGGATTAGAACTGAGTCTCGGTTGAGTGATATGCATATAACCTCTTCTATAGTTTCTGCTATCATCTCTAATTTGGACCCCACAAACTATGTGAACTTTATGGTATCCCTATAATAATCCCTAAGAGATGTGCTCCCAAACTGGATCATGTTATCTCTAAACTGTATAATAAATGCTTCATTGCCTCTTGCTTTATTAGAAATCCTCTTCTGTAGTTCCAGTCTTTAAGAACTCGGGTGAACTGTCCGACCTTTCCAACTATTAGCATATTAGCCTTCTACATCTTTTTGGGAAACTACTAGAAGCTCTAAACACTGGTGAATTATTTAAGCATCTCACAGTGCTGGGCTTTTTTTCAGAAAAGCAATATGGCTTTTGCTTCTCTAGGTTAACTGATGATGTATTAACAATTATTGTGGAGTCTATCTTTAGATAAGAATGGTGAAGCTTGGGCTGTTGCTTTGGACATCTTGAAAGTGTTCAACAGGGTTTAACATACCGACCTTCTTCACAAGTTGAAAGGTTATGGCATCTCCAGACAAATTTTTGAACTGATTAAGTCTTTATCATATTGTGAAATGAAAGTTATCCTGAACAGCCACGCTTCTAGATCCTTTTATACTAACACAGCTATCTCCCCCAGAGCTCCATCCTTGGTCCTACTTTGTTTTTAATTTTCATTAATGACCTTCCTGATGACATTAGCTCTCAACTTGGTATCTATGCTGATAACACAACCATTTACTCCTGTGTCAATACTAAGTCTGATCAATTCGATACGGTCAAATTAGTGGCTAATGTCAAAAATGGTGTAAACTCTGTTGTCAACTGAGGCAAAGGATGGTGTGTTAATTTTAACACCTCTAAAACAAAACTTCTCTCTATTAATCATCTGATAGACCTTTTTCTACCTTCTATCAGTATGGCTGATGCAAACCTCCAGGAGAGTGATTCATTACATTTTCTCGAGTTAATATTCTCCACTGACATAAGTGGAAAGACTACATTGAATTCATTGCTCGGTCAAATGCCAAGAAAGTTGGTTCATTGTCTTGTGCTAGAGAATTTTTCTCTCTAAAATCTATCTTACATACCTATGTTTAACATTTTCCCATGCTTAGAATATTGCTGCCACATTTGGTCCAGTGCTCCTGCTATTTGTTTAGATATTCTTCATAAAATCCAAAGAAGAATCAGCTATATTATTGGGCCTGACCTGGCATCTTTGTTTCAGTTTTTCCCCACTGCTGTAAAGTTGCTTCTCTGTGCCTTTTCTATAAATACTTTCATGGTAATTGTTTGGATGAGCTCTTTGCTATGATACCAAGACTTTATGAATTTAAGCAGAGTACTAGACTGGCATTGAGATATCATCAATTTGCAGTTGAACTGGCTAGATGTAACATTAACTTCCATGCTAACAGTTTCTTTCTCACACTTCTCACTTGTGAAACCCCCTTCTGGCTCCATGCTTTCCAGCCAACTTTGATCTTCAAAAATTTAAATGCAATGTCAATCACATTCTGTTTTCTAATTCTTTTACATTGAGTAACCCCTTGCATCTTAGTAGCTTTACTGCCTTGCTTGAGATAAATTCAATAAAAAGAAAAGCATCAGAATAATGAAAAATGTCTTCCAGAAAATAAGAAATGTCATTAGAAACAAAGAGAGCTGAATTCCTCTGTAATATCTAATTTCCTATGTAGCAGTAAATGCTGGGCAATCTCCTCACACATGAAGAGACTTGATGCGACAAAGATGTGGTTCTATCAACAACAAATTCTAAGAATACCATGGATGGAACATGTGAGCAATGAGCAAGTTTTGGGGAAAATAGAAACAGCAACAAAACTGAAACTTACATTCAGAAAGAGACAGTTGAAATTTCTAGGAAACATAATGAGGAAAGAGGATACACATAGGATATTGAAGGCAAGTGAAGCTAGAGGGAAACTGTGAGTAACATATTTAAGAAGTTTGTGCAAATGAATAACAGAATAAGGATAAAAAGGGCTGACAAAGTTTCAAGAAGTTTCTTAGAACAACAAATTTGGAGAGTCATTATGGGCGCATAAAAGAAGAACCCCTCCTCAACCCATTTATATTTAAAATTACAGTATTATGGAATCAGTCTAGGTACAAGTACTAGTAATCTATATTGTCTGGTGACACATTAACCTACTAGATACAGCAACATTGCATAGAAGACATGAAATATGTTCTGATCCAGTTTTGGGAAAAAATAAAAGTATGAGTTATATGTCATTAAATATGGTAGACCATTGTGTTTGCTTAAGTTGCACAATATATGTTCTATTAGTTTGCCAATATTTATTGGGACAGAATATTAAAATTCTATGTATATAATAATTTAAAAACACTGAACATGAGAAAACTTGTGCTGATAATCAAATAATAGTAGCTCTTATACAAGTCATTACTTACAGTTGATTTAGTCAAATTCTGGTTAGAATTTGAAAATGACTTTTCAGTTTTGAAAATTAGAAACAAACAACCAAATTCACACCTGCCATTATGAAAGAACATAATTTGCTCAAGTATGTTTTACTCAATTGCTGTCAATTATATCGGCAATTTGACTAAACTTTCACTTTTTAAGAAATTTGACTAGAAATTCAGATGTTAATGAAAAAATTAAAGCATTTTATAACCAATGTATTTGTTTGTAAAAAGCTGTGAAACCATTAATTTACTTGTGATTTCAACTCCATGTTCCTTTGGTGGGTTCCAAGAAATTTTTACACTGCAACAAGTTGATGCAATCATGCCTAAAGTAGAAGGAGGTTCTGGAGGTTTTGCTGTTTTAACCATTATTTGCTGGGCCTTTGAAATCAGTGGGAAAGTCTGGTTCTTGTAATATTCCTCAAGACATTTTTCTTCTGAAAAAAGAAGGTTTTATATAAAACATGTATGTTATAATATTATATAAAATATTCATTTCATTATTTGTGGGTGGAATTTTATTATTTGGAATTTGTAAGATGTAGTTTTTTGAAAACTTATAAACTTGTATTAACATCAAGCGCTATAAATCGATATGGTTACATGAAAACAACAGCTTCATGAATATTTTCACTCTTGTAAAAACTTGAAGAAAATTTAGCATTTTCTACAGATGAAATAAATTTAAAATAACCAAGAGAAATTATTTTGCAATTTTCATGAAACAAAATAAAATTTATAGCTCTTCATTAATTTTTACCATAAATAATTAGCTTATAAATTTTAAAATTTCATAGTCTATAAACAATTTCAATTACAAGCAAAAGGTTTAAAAGCTCAACCCAATCATAAGATAAAAAAAACTCTTTATGAAGTCGTCAAAAAACAAATTGTTGTTCACTACAATGTATTTATATACAAACAACCCTTTTAGAAAAAAAAAATAATTTAAGATATACAAATATGAATTTAACGGTATAACAATAATGCCAACAACTCTCTGTCATTGAAACAGACCAGACGATATGCGTCAAACTGATGTCCTCATTTGCTTGAAAATAGACACCCCAACACTACCTTAACTTACAATATGTTCACTCTTTCGCCCCTTATTTCAATAATTAGTGTCACTGTTTTCATGTAATTAATATTACGAATGTATATGCTTATAAAGCTCTATAAATTTCAAGATTAGTTATTCCAAAATTCACTTGAGGATGAAATAGAGCTGGTTTTTTGGCTTCTATTTTTGAAACATGAGAACTCTTATGTAGTGATGGAATCATATTTTTAAAAAATAATTATAATTTAGGCTCTACTTATGTATTGAGCCCTGTTTTTTAAAAATAAAAACAAAAATACTAAAGACCTTTGGATTATTAACCTAATGGTTCTTTCCTATTTTTCTATATATTTATACACACACACACATATGCTCACACACTATTTTGTTAAAGACTAACAATAAAACTTTTCAAATTTAGAAACAAATATACTAAATATATATCATAACTAAAAACAGACATCACAACTGACACTGCTGATGCAATACTTTAAAAAATTTATATAACAATAAAAACTGACATGATATTGTACTGACAGCACAAAAAAACATTTTTGATAGTGGCTTATGAAAGCTTAATGTACTCGCCAGAAACCAGGAAAATGGTATGAAATATGGTAAAGTAAATAAAACAGAACTTCTATAAATGAAAAATTGCTTCCCAGACGCACACTATATATATATATATATATATTCCTATCTTCCTCTTTGCTGAAAAGATTCTAGGATACATATGCATGGTCTTGGTGTTTATATTCTCAAAATTTCTTTCATACTAATTGGGACTCATTTTGTCACTATTCAAGACATCTCTTGGAGTGATATTCTTAATTTTCCTATTGATAATTGTGCCACAGAGATTTCATCTTGGGTTAAAGCAGACATTGATGTTTTTGTACCTTTTCGCAACTACTTGGTTCACACTCCCCTGTTCAACTGCTATGACCCACAGGAATCACTTTTTCTGAGTGTACCAGTGTGATAATTCTGATCACAACTGATCCCTATTTGTGCCTGCTAGCAATAATTGTAAACATGTCCTCAAAGAGGACAAGTATTTGTTTGCTGATAGAATGAGGCACTCTATAACCTCTAATCGAAGTTTGGTTCACTTGACTAATGGCAGCTGTAATAGTGTGTTAAATGAGAGCAAACTCTTCTATTCTTCTTCTCTTTACTCAATTTAAGGTGTTAACATCTTCTGCTGATAAAGCAGAATATTCGCTCATAAATTCTCTTCAAATACCACTCTTGAAGCATCTGGTGTATCTTTGCCTGATTTTCTACTCAAAACTAAGTCTCTACTGAGTGATATACAATATAATTCTGTCCATGGTTATCATCTCTAAAGTGGATCTTCACAAAGCATGCGGGCTTGATGGTATCCATACAATAGTCCTTAAGAAATGTGTTTCGGAAGTGACTCCTGTTTTCTCTAAAATCTACAATAAATTCCTTGCTGCTTCTTGTTTTCCTGTTTGTTGGATATACCCTTATTTCATTTTGAGTCCTACTGCCTTGAAGTTCAAACCCCTGAAGAAGATTTTCACCATGATCTTTTTTATCTCTCCTGCAGAGTAAGGTTTGTATTCAATTAATATTCAGTTTTCTCGGCTATCCCAGTGGAATGAAATTTATAAATTCATTCAAAATTCAAACTTACTTTTGAATGCAGTGAAGAGTGGAAATCTGACCAAGACATGTAAACAATTTCACATGAAACTAGAATTTTCACACTGAACTAGAATTGCCCCATGAGGTCAAGAGATTTGCTTCAATTCTGCAATGTGAATTGGAGATCAGGAATAGGAAAAGTGAATTAAAAACTGCCAGTTCCTCATGTCTATTTTGAGTTGTGTATATTTGTGTTTTTTACTGGTGTACTGGCATTTTTTTCTGGTCTGTGGCTTGTGTTAAATCCTTTTTATTTATTATAATTGTTTCAATCACTGAACAGCAGTCTTGGTGCACTTATGGTACAGTGTAACCCTGATATAAGAGAAACCCGGATATAAGAGAGATTTTCTCTCGTCCCAAATTATTCCCATACTTACCTAAACAAAATAGACCAAACCCGGATATAAGAGAAACCCGGATATAAGAGACTTCTTATCCGGTCCCGACAACTCTCTTATATCCAGGTTACACTGTAGTTGTAGCCAGTGTTATTCAAGATTAGAACTTTGGTTGTATTTTCATATGTAGGTTTATTTTCATTTTTTAACATTTTTTGGGGCCTCTGAGAAGTTTATGTTTTGCATATACTTAATCCTTGATATTTTATTTTCCATTTTCCAGGTTTCACATCGTCTTGAAACAGTGGAGTGGTTTCCTTGGCAGTTAATACATTTTAACTATCACAATTGTTTTCTGATTAGTTTATGCTACTCTCTCCACATGTCATGCATATTGCTTCTCCTGCCTTTATCTTTATGGTGTGTATGTATTTAATATTTGTAACTTTTCAGAGGATTTGCAATTTACTTTTTAACTTTAACTATAAAATCACTAAACTTAAGGTCAGGTGTCAGTCTTGATATGTCAAAAGTAAAAATGTGTGCATAAGATTTTTATTGTTTGACTTTTCTTTATTGCAATTCCCTTTACATCAGAAATACCCTGATTTTTAAGATTTAATTTTATTTCATTCAGGATACATAATGAGAATTTAGGGGTTTTCACTCTTCCCTTGGACAAATTTAGATATTCATGTGGGTAAGTTTTTATTTTGATATTAAAGAAAATGTTTCATTTTTTTAAAAGTTTTTCAATATAAATTTTCTTTGCTATTTCTATCAGGATAGTTTTATTTCTCATGTTTCTTAACGGTCTTTGGAGAGATTTGCAATTATAACACCTTTTCTATCACAAATGGTGACAGTTTTGGTTAGTGGAATCTCTTCAAGTGATTTGAGCCCAATAAATCCAGGGAAGGAATTGTTTGTTTTTCTTCTGTCACTATCTGAGTCCACATTTGCATGCAATCTCTTGGGAGTTCTTTTTTTGGGTGCCATAAATTTTTTTTTGTTAATCAATTGTGCTCCCCTCTCACTAAGGAGCTCGAACAGTAAGCAATATGAATGGGGAAAATCCATTTGCTTTGGTATAACAGGGGATACAAAATTGACATAAGTTGTAGTACCCAAGCCACTATTCACTTAGAAGAATATACAGTGATCTTAAATTCTTTTGGCTCTCAATCACCATCTTCTAATTCAAATTTTGGAAATTTTAGTTTAATGATCATAGGATAGACAGCATGGGAGGGAAAAGTTTTGGGAAAAAATCTGGATTATGGCTTAAAGTAACCACCTAAGTGATTGGATAGGGCTTCTCCAGCTGACCCTCTAGACCAAGTAGAGGCCAAAGTGGTGTGGTTGCAGTTCACATGATCACTTACGCTCTTGTGTCATAAATGACTCAACCACAAAGTTCCTGTTCTCTTTGGAGAGGAGGAAGTCTTACCCCTCTGCAGGAGGATATGTTTGGCATATTCTTAGCCCGAACCAATAGGGTGAGCATTATTATAAATAGTTTACTCATACTATGAAAATATACTGTCATTTTTTTCATTTTTTTGCTATTATTAGAAATCTTTTACAAGTGAGTCTTTAAATCTATTTTTTCTAATAGTTTTTGTTTCTGTTCTTTCACAAAGTCGGCCTTTTTACTTCCCAGTTTTGTAAACATCTTTGAACAAATACATTGCCACTTTGCATCATCTGTGCTGGTTACATTCAAAATTACAGAAATTACAGACAAAATATATGCATATTCACTTGGTATATAGTAAGTTAGGTAAAATACCATCTACATTTCTCCATTACAAAAGTATGAATACTGATTTGGCAGCACATTTAAAAATTATCTTGCTAATTACTCACCACAATCCATATCATTGTATTTTTTTAATACCTTGGCTTCTACAAGAACTGTGTAAGAAGTGTCATATCGTAGGTTTGACAGCACAAAGTGGTCATCTGTTAAAACAATAGAATAGAAAACAGCAGCAATATTACTGAGATCAGGATTACAATGTAATACTATAAAATAGTGTGTATATATATATATATATATATATATATATATATATATATATATATATATATATATATATATATAGTATAATAAAATATACAATGCTGTAAGTC
The DNA here is from genome assembly GCA_963932145.1 of Acanthosepion lycidas. Taxonomy (NCBI): domain Eukaryota; kingdom Metazoa; phylum Mollusca; class Cephalopoda; order Sepiida; family Sepiidae; genus Acanthosepion; species Acanthosepion lycidas. The sequence continues at coordinate 67,545,231 of OZ010597.1, read as the reverse complement.
TGTGCAATTCATAATGAATATATCAAATTTCCAAATGAAAATGGTTCCTGGAGTTTTCTTCGATGTTATGATTATTTTTATAAGTATAAATTAAATACAAAAATGTAGTTACAATGAAAACTATCCTTGTATAGTAGAAATATTTCTTAACATGTGTGTAGAACAAAGAATAATTTCAAAAAATACAATCATAAAAGGTTTTGATTGATAGTACAGTAGTTTGGCTAATGAAAAGAACCTCAGAAACCTGATGAGATTGTAATATTGTTTATATATTTATATTTCAGGCTATGTAGTTGGTATCAAAAAAGAGGAGACAGAAATATAGTAAGAACAAATTGTTTTGTTACTATTTATAAATATGTTGAAATGATTCGTTGAAAAATGTTTTTTTGATGTCGAGTTCTGATTGGCCAAAGTGATGATAATGCATTCAGAATCACTATTTTTGTAAAAAGTAATAAACCATTTAGTGAGTTAGGGGTTGGGGGAGAATTTCAGCTCTAAATAGTAAGAAACAAAAATGACACATTTTAATTCAATTTCAGATTTTTTTAAAGAAAAAATTTTTAAAATCTGTAAAATTAAAATTTGACAAAATGAACAAATTAAATTTAAATAATAACAGGCACATTAATTAAACTATATTTCATTAATTAATCAGTTTCAGACATAATAAAAATGCCTTTTTAGTGAATATTATTAATAAGATACAATATCCCTTCTGAGTGGATACCAACTTAAAATAAAATTTAATTAACTTATAATTCACAAAGAAAGATAAAATTACAAAACATCTAAAACAAATATCAAATTATTAATCTGCAAAGTTTCATCTTTTAAGCATGTATATTTATTAAGTTATTAAAAATTTTATGCTCAAGTATGTTATTATTCATTTTAGAATTAAGCAGAGCATTTTTCTGTTAATATATTTTGCACACATTTTTCATCTCTGATCTCTGCATGTGAGGTATAAATAAAAGGACAATGTATCAAGTAGTCAGAGTCTAATCTGCATGGTAATGTAAGTAGTAACTGGATGTAACAGTTTGTGCTGTTCATAAGAAACTGGACTAAAAAAAAAAAAAAAATTTTCAAACCACCACAACAATTTCTGGAATATAAAAAACTTCAGATTTTCACTTTATCTGTTGTCTTTTTTGCCTTTCCTTTATGGAGGAGTTTTTATTTGCTTTCTTTTTACCAGGCCAAATTTTCATCCACTCAAACTTCCATTAATGTTTTAAATTGATTAAATTAAAAAAGCATTTTTTTTTAATGAAAAAAAAAAAAATCTTTTATGCCATTTATTTCAGTTATTAAAACTAAGTTGACGTTAACAATAAGAATGCTACTGCTACTACTGTTGCTGCATTCACCTGTTGTCTTTAAATAAGTGAAATTGTTCTACCTAATAGAAATAATTGACTAAAATATAACTGTTAAGTATTTATTTATTAATATTAGAAAGGCAAACCAAAATACAGCAAACCAAAATATTCAGTAATTAGTTTCTCTGTGTTTATTACTTTCTGTTATATTTGCTTCTCTATTTCAAAAGTTTAGGATTTTAGTTATGTAACTTTGAATCTCACCAAAGGCATAATATATTTTATAGGTGATCCAGATATTTCTTCAACAGATTTTTTTTTTATTAAACTGACATTTCACAAGAGTGTGATCTATCTTCAGAGTCTACCCCTCCCTGCCATATACACAGGTTCTTTAGAAATATTTTCTTTTCTACTGGTGATATTTGGAAATTATCTGGAAAAAAAAGATAAAGTAATCAGTAATTTGTAATTTTTCTTTCATTATATGAGATGCATAACACTTTCAGTAAGGCCTTGTAAACTAAATGGTTCAACTGTTACATGTTATAGCATGACCTTGAAATTCATTAATAATTTTACAATTCTTTTTGAATTGCTTAAAAGATATGTCATTTAATTTTATGGGATCTGCTTGTATGAATAATTAGGATTTAGAATTAGAATTTAGTCCTTTAATGAGAAAAAGGAACTAAAATTAAAGATTTTAAAGAAGGAATTTTCTTTTTATTGTTTACCTTTGTTTGTTGATAAAAAAAGAACTTATGAGGCGATTTAATTTCTATTAATCACAATTCGTACATATGGTTGATATTAGACATATACATTATAAATGTGCATGCATGCCAAAAGAAAAAGAAATAGTGAAGGAAATTGTATTTTATTTTTAGTGTAAGCAGGAAAATTAACAGTTAAAGGGAGGTAACTTTTATACCTCACGAATCCAGCTAATTAGACTCCCATAAGGAAAGCAGAGATAACAGCATCCCAGCTGTTGTCCTAAAGAAGTATGCTCTCGAGCTGGCTCCACTTCTCTCCAAACTCTACAACTATTGCCTCACTGCTTCCTGCTTGTTGGAATCCTCCTTTGTAGTTCCTGTTTTTAAGAATTCTGGAGAACCTTGTAACCCCTCTAACTATCACCCTATTAGTCTTCTACCACTTTTGGGCAAAGTATTCAAGGCTTTAATCAATGGTATAGTGGTTAAGCATCTTACCTCTCATGACCTGCTCTCTGACAAATAATATGGTTTTCATTTTGCCAGGTCTATTACCTATGTGCTAATGACCATCACTGAATATATCAAGCTCTTGATAATAATGGTGAAGCCTGAGCTGTGGCTCTTGATATCTCAAAGATGTTTTACAAGGTTTGGCATACTGGTCATCTACATAAGCTCCAGGGCTTTTGGTATTACTGTATGACTGTTTGATTTAATTCAATCATTCCTATTAAATTGTGAAATGAAGGTTGTTTTGAATGGGCTTGCTTCTTGATCCCATCACACTAATGTGAGTGTCCCCCTAGGCTATATCATGGGATCATAGTTTCTGATCTTCATCAATGATCTTCCTGATGCCATCTGCATAAATGCCAAGTAGGCAACTTAAGTTCTATTAATCATAATTTCTACATGGAATGGACATTAGATATTATAAATATGTTACATGTCTAATTGTCTAGATTTTCAGCCTCTTGAAGCCACTGGAGATTCACAGTATGATTGTTGATGACATGGTTGTTTGCTGAACAAAAATATCATTTGTTGGCTGATGGCTGTCTTTACCATTTCCTCATATGTTAGACAGTGTGAGCAACAATTTATTAAGACATTTCATTTGCTTCATGTTAAATCCTGAATTAAGTCCAGATAGTTGTAGAATGTCCAATAACAGTTATTTACATTCATTTGCAGTTGTTTGAAAATTAATCTTGAATAAACTTTTCAGGCTTTAGAACTGTGTCCATTTTGAGTTATGAATTATGATTAATAAATTGTGACAAACGACAAAAGAGAACTTATTAGGCGATTTAAATTCTATTAATCATAATTCGTACATGGGGTTGATATCAGACAGATATTATGAATGGGCATGCACGCCAAAAGAAAAAACAATAGTGAAGGAAATTACATTTTAATTCTAGCGTGAAGCAAGAAAATTAACAGTTAAGGGGAGGTAATTTTTACACCTCGTAATTTGAACAAGGCTGCTAACAACAAATGTAGCTTGGAAACAATTAAGTCCTATTTTTAATACAATATATTGATCATTGTTTCAGCTGATAAGAAATTGTTTATATAAACTTATTCCACCTATTTTTGATGAATAGGACTCCTTACATATTGTTAGGATATAAACCAGAGATATCCACCTGAAGTTTTATAAATGTCAATGACAGCATTACTACTAAATTAGATAAATATGTCAATAGGATTTTTTTTAAAGTGCAAACAATACCAAAAGCTTCCAATGACAAGCTATAGCAGGAATATCACATATCTTAACTGTGGTGTTATCACTGTTTTCTTACCTGTGGTGTTATCACTGTTGTAATTGTCATCGGTTTTGTTTGAAGGCCACCAACTAACAATATAAGTTTCTGGTTCGATGAAATGCTCTTTCAGTTTTTCCTCTGTGAATAAGGAAAAATATTTTTAATAAAAAGATAAAAACAAAGCATTGATTTTAAAGATTTTATCAACTTATTAACTTTTGTAACACAAGAAATGAAAAACTCTACAAACCAGAGTTAAGAATTCAATTAATACAAACACACACACAAAAGCTAATAATCCAATTCTTTATCAACATTTCAATCCAATTCTTTCCTTCATCTTCATTACTAGGAAGAAATGATGAACAAATTTCAAATGAGAATACAACAACCAATTTAACTGGTTCTTAAACACAAAAAATGTCCAGAGTAAAATTGAAGTCTATTTGTCATACCCTCACAACTATTATGAAGGAAATCGATTTTCTTGCACAATGGCTATAAGACGTTCAAGGAAACAAACTTCACTTTACATAGAAAATAAGCTGGACATTGTACAGAAGAAAATGACAACATACATTCATGTGACATGCTGTTTTTGCGAAAATAGATAAATAAATAAATGCCTCTCCTCTGAATGAAGTGAGTTCATGTAAATGAGCATAATTTTAACCACTCATGGTTCAAGTGTCACTAAGCAGAATGAATTGCATAGAAAAATAGGATAATCTATTTCCATGATCCACAAATAGCAAACTGCAAAGGGTCCAACAAACTGCTAAAAAAGCAATTGACTTCTGCTGCCATGGGGAGAATCTGGCAAAACAACTTACAAGGTTTCTCTTATCATCTGCAAGGCTGCATGTGAGTAGAGTAGACTGTGATTTTCTAAGGAATAGCATTCATTCTTTACAGATACTTAACCACTTTTTATGTTTTTAAATTTTTATCCTTTATTTCCATGTTTATTTCTTAAACTAAAATCTTTCTTTAATGTTGCAACATGAAGTTTTATTCTCTTTAATATTCATATTTAATATTCATATTTGTTCACAATTATTTCAATGTGAAAATGAGAACCACAGCCGAATATCTTTAAAGAACTTTTGGCTGTCATTACTTCAGTTTCAACTTGTTTTTATGTCAAAAGTTTTTAAAGGAAATATTGATAAACTAAGGAGAGATATCTTTTTAATCATTTCACCCCAAACAAGGCAATATAGTTGCAAGTAGTTACTGGGTATGAGAATATGAGAAAAAGAAAACATTAATGAGAGAGATCAATAGAAGAACAGGAATTAAGAAGATAATAATTGAAATTGCATTTAAATTTTTGAAAAAGCAAAGTTGACTGAAAAGCAAGAAGCTGGAAGAAAATTTCATAGGCAAAAAGTGTGAGAGAAGAAACTGCATAAAACTTATGGTTACATCTAGCCATTTTAACAGTAAAATGATGAGATCTTGCCACCAATCTAGTACTGAGCTTAAATTCATAAAGTATATGTACTAAAGAGGAAAGCTCATCAGAACAATTACCAGAAAAACATTTATAGAAAAGGTATAGAGAAGCCAAGATGCCAAGCAGATTTATAACTTTGCAGATTCTTTTTTGTATTTTATCCAGAATCTCTAAATATATAGCAGAGGCACCAGACCAGATGGAGCAGAAATAATCAATGCATAGACAAATGACACACTTATAAATATATAAGATAGATTCTGGCAAGAAAAATTGTCTAGCACAACACAATGAACCAACTTTTCCAGCAGTTGACCTAGAAATTCATTCAATATTCCTGCTTCATGTCAGTGAAAAACAGTCTACAAGAGAGCAGTTTTGTTTGGGAGGCATTAAAATCAACAAGCCATTTGTTGCCTCAGTCAACAACAGATTAAAGGTCATTTTTTAGATCAGCTGCCAATTTGACTTTATCGTATGTATCAGACTTACTATTAAGACAGCAGTAAATAGTTGTGTCATCAGTATAGATACTGAGTTGAGAACTGATGAGGAAGGGCATTGATGAAAATTAGGAACAATGATCCAAACATAGAGTCCAGAGTGATACTTGTATTAGTGCAAAAAGATCTAGAAGAATGGCCATTCAAGACAACTTTCATTTCATGACTGGATCAGAAAGATTGAATCAGTTAAAAAATTTGTCCAGAAATACCATAGCCCAAGCTTCACCATTCTTATCTAAAGCTTAACAGACTCTTTTAGCAATAATCTTTACTACATCAGTAGTTGATCTAGAGAAAAGAAAGACATATTGCTTATCTGAAAGAAAACCTTGTGAGATGAGATGCTTAACCAATTCCAAGTTAATTAGAGATTACAGTTCTTTGCCAATTAATAATTATAACTATATTAATATTAAAAGCTGAAGCTGATTTGACTAATTGGATATAATCAAATTTATGTTATTTGTCTCTTGTGCATGCATATATATGTGTGTGTGTGTGACGCTCCCCCCGGTGCCGCAGCACCAAATGTGACGTCTGCCTGGCTGTGCCCACCGTGCTGTCCTGGTTGCGGTGCCAAATGTGATGTCACCCCGTCTGTCTCCGTGTCGTCACCGTCCTATCCTGTCCTGTGATGACCAATGTGACTTGGTATTGGTCGCGGTACCAAATGTGACGTTCTAACCTTTTGCTGATTCGGATGGGAATCTGGTTAGATTCGGTATCAGCCTTGTCGTTCCCAGCTCGCCTTCAATGTCTGGTTACCGAAGTAACTGTTTTGATTTCTAGTCTAACCTACCCACATTGTGATTTGATCTTAGACGAAATCAATCAGTCGCCAGGCCGTAATGCAAGTCAAGTTTGAACAAGGGTAATACCGCACAAGTATATGTAAAAGAAAATAAAATAATAACTCGAAAAGTTCAAATGTGTTAAAAAAGGATAACAATATTTTATATCTGGTTGTTGAATACAGGACTGCATCTTTCTACCAACCCACTTATATGGATTCGTGACACTTTGTGTTTGTTAGGCGAGTCTTAACATCTTAAATTGTTCTTTTAAGAAACTGGTAATAGTGTATCTTCAGGTGATATTCGTAAAACTTGATTTGATGGTGTGAGTCTAAGTCGTTCTTCAAAAATAAATTGTTCTTGGTTAGAAGTTGAGTTCGGAATTGTGTGGAATCTTAGTCAGCTTTTTGAGAGGCGGGCCCAACTCAATTCAACTCCTTAATTCAACTCCTCAGTTGCCAACTGCCTCTGCCAATTCCCACTGCTGTCTTACTCGTTGCAACTCTGCTTATATGGACGCCGACCAAAACCGGGGTGAACCTGTCGGGGTTTGAGGTTACTTGACAATTCTAAAAAAAAAGGTTTTCTTTGTTTTCGGTCAGGAAGAATTATTAATTTCCATTTTTGGAAGTCTTTCGTCCTCCCACCTTCTTCTGTTCTCATATTGGTATCTCACCCTGTACGTAAAATCAGGAACAAACAATAGGAAGTGAACGGGTTGGCCCGGCACCACCTACGTCCGGAAGAAAGAAACTCCTCAGCTTCAAGACAGGTTGCTTAAAACAACTTAGCTTCAACACATTGAGTGCTGAACAGTTCAATGGAATTACTCTATGTAAAATATAACCAGTCTCAGTTTGAAACACACAACATAGTTATCCAAAAAAGACAATCGCCTCAAAACTCCACTGATCTTCGCACTCAATAACAACACCGCCTCGTAGTTTGCTACACATGATCTCTCAAGTGGTCTCCCACTGTCACCTTTATGCCAGCGAACACCAACCAATTTGCATATGGCCAAGTTCACCTCTTGCCAATCCTCGCAGCTACGAGATCGCGTTTCCCATAAGACCGACTCACCGTAATGCCGGTGTTTCTTACTTTGGATCAATTACTGCCCTGCACGCCAGACACAAACAAACTCTCTTATGTCGAGAGCTAAGGTTAGTCTCACTTTCATGTCCACACACCCATACCCTCAGAGGGTGTCAACGGGTTTCCTCTCTCTCACAGTGGTATCTCATACCGATCCCTTCAGGGGGTGTCAACAGGCCTCCCCTCCGACTTCACATGATTACCTTCGCCCAACGCTCATACCAGCATTCAGCCAATGGGCGCCCAGCAGTGTGGGTGTGGCCAGACTAGCCTCGGTTTAAAAAATCTTGCTCAAAGAAAAAAAAATTATCTCCTCTTTTTCTTTTTCTTTTCTTTCTTTTCTTTCTCTCTTTTCCTCTGACCGACAACAAACCAATACGACCCGTAGTGTGATCCCTTAATCTCAATTCTTATCCCAATGTCACCTGGACTTTATCAATCGAGACTTTTCGCCAGCATCAAGTGGGTGGTTTAACTGGATGTATTGCGCTACAGCCAATTATTCGTTTCGATAAAATAATTTTCTTATCATAGCCAGCTCCTGGCACAAAACAGATGCTCCTCTCAATGACATTCTGCAGATAGTCAAAGGCTTAATCTTTCCTTCCTGGTACTCTGTGGGAGGTCCAGCGACATTTTATCTTTTTTTCAGTCAGAGCTTGACCTAATTAATTTTTATCTCTCAGTTTCAGTTTTGTAGGTCACTTGACCAACCTGAAACCGTCACCATTGCCATGGGCAGATTGGCTATATCTTATTCAGTGTGTCATCATAAATTAAATTAAATTAAATCCGCGATCTTACTTTCCTCGCTAATGAGAATTAAAACCTTTAGCACTTTTCTTGGTTAGAAAAAAAATAACATCGTCTTTTCGTGATAGATTCTTATCACCTTGCCTTTTTTCTTTTTTTTTCTAAACCCTAAATAGCGTCACATGTGTGTCAGGTTAGTGGAATTTTTTTTCTTATTTTAAACTTTGATGTTTATTTAGTAATAAACTATTATTTAACTAGGTTCATTTAAATTGACCATTTTCAAGCATTAATTATGCTGTATTAATTTATGATAAATTTTGTTTTCTCTTTTGTAGATTGAAATACAAAAGCAAAAATTCATGCAATTTTATTGCAGGAGTTTAAAATAGTATGTAAAGAAGCAGCAGAACAATTTGCAATATCAACTAGCCATTTAGAATTCAATGAATTTACAGATTGAGATGTTTTCTAAGATATGAATGAAGACATGGTCATGGATATCCTTTTGTGAATCAATTGAAGGTCATTATTGAAGTGGACACATACAAAATAGTTTAAAAAGATGCAGAATAACTAAAATAGATCCTTTAACAAGTTTATACTTTCATCACTTTGGGGAAAAAAAAACTCCAATTGAGTTCTGCATGAACAAAAATAAGAAAAATTGTTGTTATAAAGACAAAAAAAATAAAAATAAATGATTCATTTCTTGATTACATCATGTAAAGGAAAAATGAATTTTGTATGACAACCAACAATGTTTGACAAAGTGAAGCTTCATTTTGATGCTTTCAAACTACCACAAACTAAAGATACATTAAAAGAAATTTATGATCAATGTTTGGTGGTTGGCAAATTCTTGAATTCTGATGAAATCATCGCAACAGAAGAGCATTACCAGGAAATCAAGAATGGCAACATTTATGTCCAACATTGGTCAATTGAAAAGGATTAATTCTTCTTCATAACAATGTCCAATTACATATCTTGCAAACAACTCTGTAGAAATTGAACAAACTGGGCTATAAAACTATCTCATCCAACTTACTCTAACTGACTACCATTTTTCCAGAATGTTAACAAATTCTTGCAATAGCTCATCTTCAACAATCAAGTTGCAGTTCAAAACACCTTTTGAAGAATTCATCAATCCAAGAACATCAGAATTCTATATTTTACCACAAGAGACTTGTTTATTGCTGTCAACAATGTGTATATTCACAAATAGTTCTTATCTTGATTAATAAATTTTATTCTAAGCTGAGTATACTACTTTAAAGTTGGTAGTTAAAAATCTGTGATTATTTTTGCATAAAGCTAAATATATATATACATATCAAATAAAAAAAAAAGGCAAGTAGGTTACAGACACAGATGTTTTAAGCTTTAAATATTACTTATGGGAAATTTCATCTCTCATTCTTGGAATATATTGTCACCATCATTCAATCAAAATTATCTATTAAGAAAGCAAAGAGATAAAAATAAGAATATTCCAATGCATTTGTGAAAGAAACTTCAGCCTTGAATTCAATATCCCACTTTCATGGTATTAGTGCTTTATGAATATTTTTACAAAAAGTAGAGTGCTTTAAGACTTACCTTTCTTCCACACAATGAGAGCTGAATGACCGGTAACCTTTTCACACCAAACTTTGGAAGGAGGCTGAGCCAGGTCTGTAAAATGAACAGATAATTGTGCTCCTACCTCATAGTTCTTGTATGCCTCCAGCCCTGCAGTAAATGTATAGAGAAAATAAAATAAAGTACAAGCACACTTGTCAATAGAAAAATATTTTAAAAACTTGGAATATTGAAAGCCATATTTATCACCTGTCTTCATTCTCTCCTCTGAGTCTTCATATTGATTATCTTTTTCACCAGATGTGACCTTCTGGCAAATTTTAAGAGCTATGATTTGCAAAGTCAGCTGATCTCCAAGATTTACATCATGGATTTGTAATTCTGTAACATCCACTGGAATCATAGTACCATAAGCCTCACCATTCTTAAGGATTTGGTATCCCTGAAAATATAAATGGATAAATGTGTAAGATGAATTTTTTGCCATTGTTCTTGTTATTTAACAGATTAAAGAAATTGTTTCCTCGTTTTTTAAATATTTACCATAATTATTATTTGAATCTAAATGAAAATTGATTCAAGACATGAAATAGAATTATATTCTTTCATGCTTGAAATAGAAGAACTCCTATCAAAGAGGAGAATTATTTTAGTAATTATTAAGTCTTAATTGCATCTATCATGGATGATTTGATAAAGCAGGTTAGGTTTAGGTTATGCCTAAAATTCAGTAATTTTGTTAGTGGAAACATTATAGTACTATTGTCTGGGATAGAAGTATATATCAACCTAGTTTTTCCTTACTGATAAGTCAATAAAAATAATAAAAATGAGTAAAGATTTACTTCATAAACAGAGTTTTATTTTAAGTGACCTACAATATTTGTATAAGAAATTTTAATATATGGAGAAAAAAACTCTTGTTTTTTTATTCTCTGGCTAAACATAATAAGCACAGTGTGTAATAAATTCATAAATATGAAAGTGTTAAATTTTAACCAAATTTGTTTTTCTAATAATTTAGCACCTAATGTGTCACTGATTTCTTTTGTAATGATTTGTGAAAAGAACAAAAAATTAATAGTGCTGATGAATTCTACCATGAATTCAGTGTGACTCAAAACAAATTTAGATTGTCTATCCATCCTGATCCAAGTCATCTCTACAGTCAACCTAATGTCATTTGCACATTGATAAAATTAATTGTGATAATGAATGAAGTCTTACATACACAGCTAGAAAAGTGAATAAAACGTTAAAATTTATTTAATTAAAACCATAAAAATATCACACACTTGTTATAAATCTTCTACAATAAATAAAGTATGTCTGCTAAAAAGATATAAAAATGTGATAATAATCAATGAGAAAATCGCATATCACATATGATATGCACAAAAACATTTTGTGTTTTTCTAATGAATATTAAAAAAGCAAGAAATATTAATTTTTGTATAAAATATTATTCACAATATTTCAGAACCAATCAGAGAGGGACATGTAGCATATGCAAAAACAAATAAACATTAAATAAAAACAATAAATTACTAAAATCTATAAAAAGTAATCTTACAGCAATATTGTTTTCTGCGTTTTGCTGGTTCACCCAACCAATATCAATTCCTTCTGGGCTCATTTTCTTAATGAATAATTTGGGAGACTTGGGGTCAGTTGGCGCCCTGATCCACAGCATATTAGAAGGGACACTATCACTCATAAGGTATACATGGCTGGAGCCAAGGTCTGTGTGTTTCTGGCCACAAACTGACTATAAAGAAAACGAGAATTTTCCTTTCAAGAACAAAATCAGTAAGTTAATTATACAAACACAACATGTCCCTACAAAGCCTTATCAGATCAATAAAATCATATAAACTCTTATCCAATAAACTGCCTTTATTATTTTCTCATTACTTTATCATGTTCAATATTTTTATCATCTTTCTGAAAATTACTTCTGGGAATTATTGTTTATATTGAATTGAATTGTGTTATTTTATTTTCTATTTTAGATCATTAACATGTCACTTATGCACAGGACATAATGCAATTCAGTTTTTCCCAGTTTAGAATCAAATACAAATTAATATTTGACCTCATCAATAACACTTGCTTTTTTGTCAGAATTTACTGCAAATACTGAATGAAAGTAAAATAAGTAGAAGTCTGAGAAAATTCTAAATTTACCATCAAAATCAGTACCCGACACATGAATTAGGCATTCATGAAAATTTCATTCAATTACCATATTTTGTCTAGACCAGTGTTTCTCAGCCAGTGCATTTGCACCCACTGATGCACCTTGAAAGGTAGCAAGGTGCGTCTCAAGTTAACAGAAGAGCAATTTATGAATTATTTTCATATTTTAAAAATCTTTATAAAAAAAGCTAGAGACACCAAGCACATGACTAACATGTTTAAGCCAAGTCTTTGTCATTTGATATTTTAAACTGGATGTTAAATTCCTTAATCTTTAATAAGGAGAGGATAAACTTTTCCTTTTTTGCTTTCCTCAAGGCATAACATAGAAGGCTTTCATTCAAAAAGTTACAAAGACAAATTGGTTAATTTGCGTTATAATCCCCCAAAATCAATTGTAATGAAAATTTTCCATTATGGCATGAAATTGCCTGATTATTTTGAAAATAACAGTAAAAGTTTGTGCTCAAATATTGTTTAGGAGTTATCGACAATGTAAGTTCAACTGCATCCATGTTGTGGCTACAGAACAGCCGTCATTACTGGCTTTGTTTACATACATTTGCTTCAAGTGGATGCTTCACTTGTCTTGATTACTGTGCAATGCACAAAGTTTGAAATGAATGCACAAAATTTTTAAAGTAACCCAACAGAAAAAGCCTCACTATTCCAAATATATCAGTAAAAATGAAAAATATGAAAAAACGAAAAATAAAATTATGTACCTGAAAGGATAAAAAAAATGACGTTTTCCCTTTTTTCAACAATGTTTTTTCACTTAATTTCATGAATTTGTGGAATCTTCCACAACACAACCAGCCTTACCTCATGTTAGGAAATGCACTCTTCCTATCTGGTAAGTAAAATTCTACTTTCGTACAATATAACAAGTATTCATTGGTCATTCACCTCCAATCTAGCTTGCTGATTGATCAGTTCCGACCAATCAAACCGCCTGCACGCGACCAATCTGTTTTCCCGCTCATATGCTAGGAGCCACTTGACCATTATATAAACCAAACACGTGTGAACTTTTTGAGTAGTAGTTACCAAGTGCCAAGATGTAACCTTCACCGACTCCCGTCTTAGTCATTACTGACCAGACGTTAAAGATAAAAACCGACTGACCAAAGCAGTCAGTGACAGCACCACAGAGAAATTGCCAACTCACTCCACGTCGTTCGAAACCAGATTTTGCCACGCAAAAGTACATCGACGCTGACTCACTCACAATTCAAACTCAACCAACTCCGTGGACATTATTTCTCTGATATTGCTTATCTAAAGTGAATTGCATTCACTATCTATTAAGTAAACATTTATGTGCAAACGACCTTAAAAATATTACAGTAAAAGGTAAATTACTTCTTAAGAACTTTCTGTTTAAAAGACACTTAATATTAACAACTTTAATATCAACATTAACGAACGATTAAAGGAAAGACATTCTGAAACCTAAAACATCTTACACATTTGCCAACATAACATATACCAAATATTCTGCTTGTATATTGTTTTGAATTGTATATAAATGTTTTATTAGATTCTAATTAAATACGTCTTGTTCTTAATATGAACTCTGGTACAAATATTTACAAATCAAAGGGACACGACTCTGTCCTACCTTTTCATTGCATGCTTGTACATCAACCTAAATAAATCTAATTGTTACGTTTTAAAACAATCCAGTTGAATTTTGTATTTTATTTTGATGTTAATGGAAATAGTTAATTGACACGCAACCTATTCTCAACAAATATTACCACATAATTAACCCATCCACTACAAATTATTGAGAAATTACATTTTAGGGCAAAATTTTGTTTCATTTGTTATAACTTAAGCAGATTTATTAAGGACAATATTGTCTTAAGAATATTTTTTCCATTACTTTAATTTAAATGTCTTAAGTTAATCAAAATTTAAACCAAAAAATTCTTAAGACACTATCATTTTTTCGGAAAAAGGGTTCACCCATGAGATTATTTATTTAGAAAAGCTTTCAATTGTTTTCCTAAATAATTTAAAACCAATTTAAAAAAAAAGAATTTATTATTTATTAAAGCTTCAATTTTCCAAAAAACAAAACTGTTTGGTTAACCAACTTAATCAAAATTCATACCAATTTAAAATAAAACAAAAAACAATTCATTTAAAAATAAAATAAACAAAAAAATCATGCATTAGCAAAGCATGCACATTTTAAATTTCATGAAAAATTGCGCAGTAATCAAGACGATAAGATGATCAGTAAAAAGGCCGTTGGCGTTGCCGTTAAGTAAGTAAGTTTCCGCGCAATATTGAGGCAAAAAAAAAACGTATGTAAACAATGCTAGTAATGGCGGCGGGACTGTAGATGCGAATCAAATAAGGACGAACTAAGATTGTCAATAACTCCTAAAAACAGTATTCAAGCACAAACTTTTATTGTCATTTTCGAAATAATCAGGCAATTTCCTACCATAATAGAAAATTTTCATATCACTTGGTTTTTGGGGATTAAGTTAACTGACAAATCAAGCATTGTAAAAAAATGCTTATGGGAATAAAAAACATAAATATACAATGTAATGTCATAAAAATAAATGCTTATTTCAGAAGACTTCTTTATTATTTTCCTATTTTCAAATTTTATGACTAATTTTGCCTTATTAAAATTGTAAGTGTGCTCCAGAGTTTTAGTTTTTCTACAAGTACACCCTGAAGTAAAAAAGGTTGAGAAATACTGGTCTAGAGACTAAAACAGGTCTGCTAAAACCGTCAATTGTTAGAATAAAATTTTCTCTCTATACAAAGACAGAGGATTTTGAATGAAAAAATAGATCATAGACAAGTCCTAAAATCATTTGAAAATAAAATGGTAAATGTATCCAAAGTATTTATCAAGTACAAAATATTCTTTCAATAAATACCAGAACTTTTGATTTTTCTTTGACTACTTATGTAAAATTTATTCTTTTTAATTAAAAACAATTATAATACAGTTCTTTAAAAAATATATACTCATTTATCAGTAAATAATTCTAGAATATCTTTTTTAAAAGCAAGATTTAGCTACAAAAAATATAAAACAGGTTCACATTTAAACAACATGAAATCATAAATGACATCCAGAGACATTAATAATAGCTAAAGTTAATTTAATATGGTGCATAACTGCAAATGTGAAACACTGAGTAAGAATCAAATTCAGTAAAGCAGCGATAACCATCAAAATTTACTTGTTAACAATGAGTCTACCATAAGACATTAACTGTTCTTAACCATCATTATTAGAGTTGTTATTAATGATTATCAGAGCAGAAATTAAAGTAAAAATATGTCATCAACTAATATGTAACAGCAACACTTAACAATAATAAACTTTGGAGATAAATCCTGCTTATTTCAGCTGACTTTATCATTTATTGAACGTTTATCTTATTTTGTTGTTTCTTTCATTTCAAGATCTTAAGCTGATAATTTGATATTTTTTTCTTCAGCAAAAAGGTTTGTCTAAGAAATTTATCTATTTTTAATAATTATTTAAGAAGTCATAACAACATAGATTAGTTTAATAGGCCAAATATATTCTTGCATCTTTAAAAGACCATTGCTGTAAGTTAAAGGAAATTGCCATGAGCAAATAACTTCCTTATGTACTGTTAATGTTATTTATTAGAGAGTCAACTTTCTACTAAATTATTGTTGTTTGTCAATCAGATTGACTGGTTTTTGGTCATAAATATAAATAAATTGTCTTGCTTTCTCTAGTTGTATCTGTACTCAATCTTATTCTTTAAGGAATTTGGCATTGCATATTTATTTATTAAATATATGTATAGACGTACAGATCAAGTGCAATGTGTTTATTTGTCCCTGTGTTAACAGAACCTAGTCTACCAATTGATTTGTTTGGTAATGGATCTGATCTTTTTGACTGGTAACCTCTTTTTATCTGACCATTATCCTTTAATTGATTCAATAACTATGATGGGTAACTTTAACACCTCCAAAATGAAACTGCTATCTTGTAACCGTCTGAGAGAACCCTTTTTACCTTCCATCAACAGGGTTGATGTTAACCTCCAGGAGAGTGACTCATTGCAACTTCACTATATGTACCCATAAGTTCTATACAGTTTCTTCTATTGCACTTCTTGCTTGTGGCTTCTTGCTTCTCAGTCAACTTTGATAATCAAAAATTTAAATGTAATGTTAATTGTTACCTTTTGTTTTCTTAATTCTTTTTCTTTTATCATTCTCCTTCTTAATAGTGTTTTTTTTTCTCATATTCTCTGACATTCAGTAACACTTTGCATCTTTGTGGTTCTATTGCTTTGCTTGAGGTGAAATGATTAAAAAAAAATGATGGTCTTTTATTGACTACATTAAATATAAATTGATCATATTACAATTTTGACTTGTCCTTACCAATTTATGCATTTTGTAACTGGTTCATTCACATCTGTTAAAAATGAATTACACAATTAGAGATTGTTGCAATTGTTTTGAATTTCTTACTATATCTTGTTTAATACAAAAAAAAATAAACTTGATAAATTGTTCATAGAAAATTGTGTACTCCAAATTTCAAGAGAAATAAAATTCTTTGAAGTTCCTTATAAACAAAATGGATGTAACTAAAACATCTTGAAGGTAAAAAAATAAAGTAGAAATAAAAAATGTAGACCTGCTACCTTTACAAATACTTTATATGAATGGTGTAATGAGAGCTCTGTCAAAATGAATTGGTAGCCATTTTTATTGTAGTGATTGTTGGTGCAAATTTCTCCATAAAGTTCATCATCAAGAAAAACTCTGTAAAAACAAAAATCAACAGTTTTCAATCAAATTTTCCATTGCAAGTGGCTGCTTGATTAGTTTGATAAACATTAATAATCAGATAATTCAGTATTTTGCAAAAATTTGGAACTCCACTCAAAAATCATATTAGTAACATTTTTTTCAATTGAAATATTGCATTCTTTTATCATGGGCAAAAACTTACTAGATATGAAATATGTATTAACCTGAGTAGAAAAGTTACTATTTACAAGTATTTATTTTTGATCACCAGCATGATGCTGGAAGACATTGATACTGTAAAGGTATCTCTACAGATCATCATTTTCTTTTTTCCATCTTCATTATTCAGATGATTTTTTATTGGTGCAACTTTTCTTTTCATAATATATCAAAGATTCTCTATTGGACTGAAGTCTACTGAGTTGGGTGGCCATTGTAATAGTTTGATATTGTAGTTGTGAAACTTTGTTACTTTCAGAAATTATACCATTATACTAGATAAGAAATAGCACAATTCTCATTGTTCTTCTTAGAGTTGAATTCAACATTGTTTTTTCTTTGTGGCCTCCATAACTCGAGTGAAGGCTTTGTCATGTTATTTAGTTGATATGAAAATTATATTGCCTTGATACATTTGGGATTTTTGAAAAGATAGAAGATGTGAGATACTGCCAATTTATACCTAATAAATGGGGTGTTGTTGGTCCACAGCAGGTTTGATTCATAACCCAGTTCTTCATACTAATATCTTTTATTGATGTGGACAATACTGAAATACTTCATATAATAGTAGTAGTATATTGATCGATTATGAATCCCATTACCCATGTACTGCAGACACAGTAGAAGTGGTATTTCTTGTGCAAGATAATCTGACAGAGTCCAGGCCGGTTTGAATTCAGAGTTTCCTTCTCCTAGACTGGTTGCCACCCAAGAGTATAGAACCCAGTCTGTCCTGCTATTTACCCATAGCTGGGGGAAGAGAAGGAGAGGATTCATACCTTTCCCAATGTTATTAGCATGTAAGTGAATGTAATGGATCCAACTGGAATTCAAACTCAGCTCTCCAATTCCTCAATCTGAACCACTATCCATTACTCCACATACTTCGTAAATAGTATATAGTGCTTTTTTAATGTTTTTATTTGAAGTTAGGCAAAGTCTAATTTGTGTATTCCATGTTTGTAGTTGGGTGTTGATAATGGAGTTTACCCAACTTTATAATGTTTTCTATTTTGTATTTGTTTCTAACTCATCCTTGTAAAGTCATAAAAATATTTACTGGAACAGAAATTGGTAGATAGATGACTGATTTTGAATTTTAATTCATTTAAATATATCATCTCTCAGAAGACATCAATTTCTCTCCAAGCAAGTTTTGTATTTTCTCAGGACCTCAAGTCAGTACTAGAACTTTGGACTTTCTTATTTTTTTTATTATTTCCTCCAAGTTGACCAAGATGATCTCTTGTTCCTGCGTTTGG
The DNA here is from genome assembly GCA_963932145.1 of Acanthosepion lycidas. Classification (NCBI taxonomy): domain Eukaryota; kingdom Metazoa; phylum Mollusca; class Cephalopoda; order Sepiida; family Sepiidae; genus Acanthosepion; species Acanthosepion lycidas. Next base: position 67,526,732 of record OZ010597.1, on the reverse strand, counting down.
CTGCATCCAAGAATAGAAGGATTGATAGGGTATTCACAATATCAAATTTTACATTTATGGAAATAGTTCTGTAGGACACATTGTGGTGAGAAAAAGTTTTAATTGTTGACATACCCTTCCAGGACTGTAAAAGGTTAGAGACTTTAAATTAAACAATTGTAATAGGGATCTGATGAAAGGACATTCAAGCATCTGTATTTATTTTAAATTTCATGACATAATTATTTAGTTTAATGTCTATAAATAGCTTATCTGGGTTTCTGGATATAGAGGGAATTGTGCCTATGTGCTTAGTCTGTAAAGAGAGAAAGCAGAAAACATTAAAAGTGATTACTGTTAATACATTAATTAAAAATATTTTTATAATTATTACACCATTTAAAGAACTTCTTAATTCTTCACATGAATGCCATGTAAATTTTTACTTATTTAAAAGCCTACTTTTAATCGCTCACCTGTATGAACTTATATTTTGCTCAAAAGAATTTGAAGGCTTATTCCAAGCAAGGACGACACATCCCTTCTTATAGGATAATTCTTCCTTAATGGTTGGAGCAGCTGGTTTGTGAGGACATGTCACTTGAATGGGACTTGAATGTCTACTCTCATTAACATTTCCATCAGCAATAGCCACAGCAGTGAGTGTTACACTGCACCCTAAACAAAAAACAAAAAAGTACATTTCTTATCTTCAATGTGGAAATTTGCTTCCCATCCTTTTTTTAGTCATGATGCACAACTGTTTTATTTCTTTGATCAACATTTGAAGAGAGAGGAACAAGAACTGGTTAGCTTTTTCTATTTTTTCTCTCCTTTTTATGAATATTTTTTTCTCTTTCTTGTTTTGAATTGCCATTTATGGTGATTGTATCTTATCTCCCTAGCCATTTTCCTCACATTTTAAAAAATATATCTGACTTTATAGCATTAAATAAAGATAAAAGTGAAAATAAAATATTTTTGACAGATATTGACTATGACCTAGCTATCATTGCAGAACCATTACTAATGCCACAGTTCTCCTACATCTAGAAAAAATACTTCCAGTGATGTTGGACTATGTCAAAGTCTCTAAAACTGAATTCATAGACTTCAACCAGCAAGGCTCAATATAAACTGTCTCAGGTGAAGCAATAAAATCTCTCAAATCTTTTACATAATTATGAAGCAAAATAAATTCTACTGAAAAGGACATGAAAATTCATATAGCTAAAGCCTGGGCTACCTTCAATAAAATAGATGGAATCTGGAAAACTGATCTACCAGACAACCTCAAACAGATTCTTTCAAGCCATTGTAGATGCAAAAGTTTGATGGAAACTACACTCAGATACTGAGAGCTATACTTAACATCTCCTGGGGACAACAGCTCTGTGGACCCATTGCTGATATTTCTACAATCTTACGTGAACACAGAATGCACTTTGCCGGATACTGCTGACAAGCAAAATAAGAATTTGCAAGTGATCTACTGCTCTGAACACCTAACCATGGAGCAAAACAGGTTGGTTACCCAGCAACCACCTACATGCCACCTTCTGACCTTGATGCAAGACTGTGATGGTTGGCAATTAGCAAAGTATTTTTATATTTGACAACATTTGTTACACACAGTATAATTGCCATGTTCTATATTACTGCTTCATAACAACTCTTCAGTTTTACAAGCATTCTATATTTCAGTGTTACATTTAAGTGCATACACATCTGCCAAACCTATTCATATGAAAATAAATAAAAGCATATAGCACTTTCTAATTTTGATAAAATAAGAGATTTTAAGTCTAATACTTTTGAACAAAACTATATTTTTTTTCCAATAAACAATTTTCAAACTGAAAAAAATATTTTATATTTAAGTAACAATAAAAAAAATTTGTAGTTCATTACCAAACTTAAGATATTTTGTGGGATATATAAATTTTTCTACTTTTTCATTCATTTTCCTAATAGTTTTGTATATTATGCAAATAATGAGTGAAGTGTCATGTCCATAAAAATACATAAATAATGCAACCGTCCATCTATCAAGATTGATCAATCAGAAATTCAATTCTTTGTCTAACTTGATAAACTCTAGGAAAGATAGATACAATTACATGAATTTTATAACCAACAATTAATTATACTGTCCAGAAAAAAAGTAAATAAATAAAATTAATTATAGTGCAAAAAATAATTATAATAAAATAATTATAACAATTACAATTATCATTAATTCACTGTTTTTAAACCAATGAGAACTGGCCCCACTTTTCTCCTCTAAACACACAAACATGTGACATCCTCACTATCAGATAGGTTGTCAACATGTGCATCAACGGAAATTTCAGCTCTTTTCCTTTTTCAGGTCATGATAGTAACATTTATTTCTTAGCACTCAACAAAAATTTGAGGTAAGAAGACCCCAAGCATTTCTTGCATTTTCTGACTAAATTATCTGAACACTCATTACACATGTCTATAAAAAAACTTATAAGAAAGACTGTATACACTTTACTTACTCTTTATCTTATCATTCTGTCAGATTTTGATCCATATTTGACCCAAAACTCTCAATTTTATTCAGTATGAATGTAAATATGCTCACTTGCTTCTTTCCAATTTAATGGAAAATATAAATTCAGCACAACTGAGTGGATATGAATTCTCATCTTGAAACAGGGGACACATTGATTCCAAGATAGGATTGACAACAGACATTATTATGTATAGCTTAAGGCAGATATACTCATATTTTGTTGTAAGTTCAGAAGGCAGAGATAGAAAGAGACGGATTTAAATGTTTCGTATGGAGGGATGAATTAAGAAGCCCAATTGTTCTAATAAACTGATCCAGTGAAAAGAGTCTATAGGGATTGAACTCAAACTTAAGTCACAGTGAACCATCCATGTGACTGTGGGTGAGCTAGGAATATTACAAGACATTAGTCAGCTGGTTAGCTTTAGATAAAACTAGCCCAAACACTAAAATGTAAACACATGGACACATGGCCCAGTGGATAAAAGTGTTGGTTGAAGTAATCAAGTGACTTGACCCCAAAAAATGATTCTCCAGTGTAGAATTTTTATTTTTCCATAATTTTGTATTTTAAAACATTAGCTGTACATACTGTTGATCAGTTTTAAGAATAAAAGTTTGCAAATTAAAAAAATGTCTCCATTTTTCAACATCATCAATAAAACATCTTTTTCTACTAGTGCAAAATTCAGTTTTTAAGACACGTCCATCTTGACCACAATGAGCAAATTTACATCAATTGAAGTCAAATTTGTATTAAAAGATCAGTTCTTAGTATTTAAAAAGCTGATAGAGCTTGTGTAGATTTTAAGGGTTTAACTTTGTCAAAGAATTGGTTAATCCATTTTCCATAATGTGCAAACATTAATGATTACATCTGATATGCAATGTCCTAACTGATCTCTAGTCTGGACAGAATACTGACATTTTTCATTATTACATATCTAATTGTCTAGCTTTTCAGCCACTTGAAACCACCGGAGATTCACATCATGGTCTGCTTTCAAGGTGCCACAAATTACTACATTATCAACATACACAAATACATCATGCAAATTTTGTTTCTTTGTCAATTCATCCATTTTTCTTTGAAAATATGAAATTCCATTGGATATCCCAGAAAACATTTAAGTGAATCAATTGAGCTGTCCACCAGATTGTAAAGCTGTCTAGGATCTGTTTTTGGATCAAGAGGAATTTGGTGGTAAACTCTTCTTCAATCTGAGGTAACAATATTGTTTTAGTTTATTGATAGTACTTTAAATCCTGTGTATGGTGTAAGCATCCAGTAATCTATATTTATTGATTGTCTTTGAATAGTCAATAACCCTTTCCGTTTGTAAATTAGCCTTGATTAAACTTTTCAGTCTTTAGAATTGTGACCATTTTAAGTTATGTATTGTGATTAATAAATTGTGGCAAATGACAAAAGTGAACTTAATAGGCAACAAGTTCTATTAATCATAATTTGTACATAGGGTCGACATTAGATATGAATATGTGTGCATGCCAAATGACAAAGAGTGAGTGAGATTGTATTTTATTTTTAGTGTGAAGCACGAAAATTAACAGTTAAGGGGAGGTAACTTTTACATTTCGCAAATTGAACAGGATTGCTAGCAACAAATGTATCTTGAAAACAATTGAGTCTTATTTCTTTCCCATATCTAACAAACTGATGTTTCATTACAAGTTAATAGAACAAAGAGATATATTTCCTCATATATTTGGCATATGAAAAAGACAGTTTCAGTTACAGTTCCATTCCTAATAAACCATGTCAAAGTGTTAAGTGATCATCTAATAGAGAACATCAAAAGAATGGGTAAAACAATTTAGTACTCTTCTCACGACAACAAAAACTACTACTACTACTACCACCACCACCAGAGGAAGTAACTAACAATGACATCAGCAACCATTCATCTATCAGGATTGATCAATTAGAAATTCAATTCTTTGTCCAACAAGAATTTTATAACCAACAACTGTATTCAATCAGCATTATTAGATGTCAATTTAGTTATTGTAACTATTTTGAAATCCCAGAAACTGTCAGCATTGTGATGTATGGCAGACAACTCAGGAGCACTTCAACATAATGTGGGTGGATAGATCTTTGAACCAGAATATAATTAAAAGTTTCAATTTACAACAGACAACTGGGTCTTTCTGACTGTTTTATCACAATAGTAGTTGTTGGTTTCAACACTTATTAGGAATGACTGCAAAACACTTGTCCCTTCCCAATTTATAGGCAGAAGCACACAAATGCATACTGGGGTTTCTTCTTACCCAATAAAATAGGCCAGTTCTTGGTTTCATCTAACTCAGTCCTGGTCTGTCTTGTCTTGAACTTAGAACACTACATTCACTTGTCAAGACTTACTTTTATGTTTCAACCCCAATCCTTAGTTTGTGTACTTTTTGTCATATTACTGTTAATTTGCCTTGTATATATTGTTTGCTTGCTTATTTTTTGCCCTGTTCTTTTCTTTTCTTTTTTTTTTGCTTATTGCTTATTGCAAACTTTGTCAATTTTATATCTATTATTTATTTTACATTTAAGCATGGCTACTCACTCCACAGTAGTAATTACTCTTTGTCTTTTACATAGTAAAGTTCTAATTCAAATTTGGTGGCCAATAGACTTCCAAAAGCCAATGCTGAGATTTTGTTTCAACTTTGTATCATAACAAACATCAAAATTGATAGGATGTTATATATGGATGGCAATTCTGCTTAGGTTCAGATGGAAGTACCTGTGCAATCTGTGAAAACTGTTACCCCCACACACACAGACTTACATGGATACACATTGTGTTTTATATATACGTATGATTTCAAATACCTGGTTCTATTTTCTCTACAATCTTCTCTGCAGGAAATTTGTAGAATTTTCCTGTGTAGATTGAATCAATGTAAAGCTTAAATCCTTTCAGTTTCATATTGTGATGTAAATACTCAGGAGATTCAATGCAAAATGCTACCTGGAATATAAAAGTTTTCCACAGGTTAGAGAAGATGAATGCTTCCTTCAAAGTAGATATCATGAATTTTGTCTTAAGAATAGAACAGTATTTAGTTTGATTTATTTAGAAGTTTTTAGAGTTTTCATTATATGATATAAGACATATATAATCCTTATAAGACAATATGTTTCCAATATGTTCAAGTCTATTTTAAATGTGATAAAGTTAGAAAATACATGAAAAAGAAGACAAAAAAGTCATTATATAGAAAAGGTAAAGATTGAGTATCTTGAAGTATATAAGGAGAAAAAAAACTAAGAAACAAAAAGGTTATAGAAGATAAAAATGGATGAATAAGACAAAGCTTTGTCTGATAGAAAAGATGTATAGATGAATTGTGGAACAAACTGAGATACAATACCAAACTAAAATTTTTTTTCATTTTAAAGTATTACAAATTTCAAATAACTTTTAGTAGATATTTGACTGTCTCTTTCTGAGTAATTTTCGTACCTAATCGTATTTTGCAGCAAGATTTCTTAATATGAGTGAGAGAGAGAGAGAGAGATGAAAGTAGTATCAGTTTATGAGATCAATGTTGGATAATTAAAAACAATCACAATAAAAAACCGAATGAGATTGGCTAATTCAAACAAGTATACTTTGTTTCTTTTTCATTTTTTTTTAAAAATTGGTATCACTCCATGCAAAGCAGTAAAGCTATTAAGACACATGGGGTTACAGGGTATGGAAGAATTAGGGACAGAAATATTAATAATGAGTGGAAAGAGAAAAGAATAATGGGGAGGACAGTGATAGTGACATTGCATTTAAATTTTTGAAGTGAGAAGTACGAGAAGAGAACCGTTAGCATAGATGTTATGGCTACATCTAGCCAGCTCAACTGTAAATTGCTGAGATCTTGACACCAGTCTAGTACTGCACTTAAATTCAAAAAGTCTAGGTAACATAGCAAAGAGCTCATCCAAACAATTACCATGAAAATATTTATAAAAAGGACACCTTACAATGGTCAGAAAGTGACTGAAGCCAAGCCACCATGATCAGGACTAATAATATTGCTGATTCTTCTTTGAATTTTGTCCAGGAGCTGAAGGTAAATAGCAGGGCCACCAGAACTTATGTGACAGCAATATTCTAAGCATAGCTATTATATACATATACAGTGAACTTCAACATTTATGCTTCAGTCTGAGCATCTCTGTATTGTTAACATTTTTTAATGCAAAAGTGTAGGCAGTGTTTGTTGTATCGCCCCCGCCCCCCAACCTCTATAGCGATTTTCTAAGCATAGGTTAGATGTGGCACAAGGCCAAAACTTCGGAGCACCCAGTGAGGATCAAACTCATCATTCAGTTGTAATTGTTCTAGCAAATCAAGCTTGCTAACACCATGCCGAGGTGCTCCCCACAACCTATATATAAATAAACTGAATCCATGGATAAACCATTTTTAATCTGAAGAAGGTCATTCTCAGAATGAAACATCACTTAGGATATTTTAAAGGATGTGTAATAGTATCAGAAACAGAAATGTGTATGTATGTGGAAATGAACAAAAAAGTGTTTGGAATTAGAGTTAATAGAAAAGATGTATTGTCATATATTTCTTTCATGGATGTTTTTTTGGTGATCAGCTAAAAATGGTTACAACTTGGTTGTCAAATTTTCACTCATCTGCCAGGCTCACCAAATATGGCACTTTGAAATTAGATAGATAGATACATACATAGATACAACTGACTGGCATAGATCGATAGAGAGAGATGAACAGACTGGTGTACAGAGATACAGAGGGATAAACGGACTGAGATAGATAAATAGATAGATATATAGATAGATGCAGAAACAGAGTGTGATAAAAACAGATAAGATATATTAAAATATAGAAAAATTTTACAAAATGCATTTGCAATAATGGCATGAAGTATTTTAACAATACAAAAAGTAGAAAAGAATTAATATCTATAAATCTTAGTATTTTTTTTTGATTTTCGGGATATTTATATATTAATTAGTTTTCCAAAACAATCAGAAAGAGAGAAAAGAAGACTTGTTCCACAATTAAATATGAAGGAATCAGTTATTTTTCTAATCATTCTTTATTTCTAAAATACAATTTTGTAAATCTGCCTATGTTTCTGAGATGAGGTATTGTAACTATTAATTTACTATTCACGTTGTTCAAACTGTTGTCCTCATCTTTATTGTCATATTTACATTGTTTTGGATGTTCTATCACCTGAAGAAAGCTGCAGTGTACAACAGCCACATGTTATGAATATGGCAATAAAAATGAGGACAAAATCTGAAGAATGTAAATAGTGTGAGCAATTTTGAAAATGTACAACACTGTACCTAAAGATCAATTAAAATAACTTACCTGATATAAATCAACTTCAAAAGAATTGAGTTTGGGAGGTCCAGGTGGTCCCTTGACTGTGTACTTGATGACAGATGATTTGCAGATCATCTTCTCTGCATTTGAATTTGATGGGCACTTGTACGTCCCAATCACTGAGATACTGAAGAGAAGACAATGCATTTTACATAACATTTTATCAAAGAGTAAATAAAATATAAGTGTACTTATTAATAATTAATGATGATAACAGTAATTAATACCTGTATGTAGCACTTGGTTTTAATCCTTGGATAGAACATTTTTTTACTTTAGAAGTATCCCAACAATGTTGAAGTCCTCTAATTGTGTTAGTTTCATCCAATTTAATGTTGCACTCATAACTAAAAGTAAAAATAAAATCTATTAATAAAAATAAAAACAAATTGAAAAGAAGAAAAAAAGAAAGATCAAAGTTTAAAGTTAAAAAAGAGAGATAAAGTTAAGAAAAAACAATTCAACTAAAATTGAAAGAAAAAAGAAAAATATGTAAAAAAACTAGAATATATCTATAATATGAATGTTTTTTTTTTTTGTATTGTTATAGCATTATGGGTGTCATAATGTGATAATAGATTTTTTTTCTTTCAGGTATTTGGTTGTGGTGGTACATGTAGATCTTATAACTGTATCAGTGATGGTGGTGGTGTTTATAGTTCTAGATGGAGTGTCTTGCCAACACAGATGAGATTGGCTGGAAAAAATATTAAACTGATAAAAGTGAACCTTCCACAGCATGAATTCTATGAAAATGGCTGCCCAAGAGAGATTGAAATGAAGCACTCTATTGAACACCTAGTTAAAGTACATCCTCCATATTGATGCATCATTAGTGGAAGCTGCATTAATTTCTGTGGATAATGAAACTGAAGCAGTTCTCCCAAATAATCTGTTTGCATTTTCCAGGGATAAACCTATCAGATGCCAGATTTGAACGAAAGATTACATTTTATACAATACAAATTGCTGTTTGGCATCATTGTTCATCATCTAAAATTGACAATCTTGAAACCTTTGAACCTTCAACAAAGATTTTTTTCTGTTCCCAATAGACTTAAACATATTTACCCAGGAAAATATATGTGATCAACAGAGTCAAAATTTAAAAAACACATGCTCAGCAACCAGGCAGATATTGACAGATAATTTGAGAAGCAAATATGAAAAGACAGACACAAAAAAGGATTTAATAAGCATAGCTTAGATGTGGCACATGGTCAAAAGTATGGACCACCCAGTGAAGATTGAACTCACTACTCAGTCGTAATTGATTTAGTGAGACATGCTTGCTAACCATTACACCACACTGGGGTGCTCTAAAGAGAAAGACACAAAGATCATGCTTCAGTTCATGGATATTTATTCTGATACTGTTGTTATCTGGTCATGTGACACAGATGCACTTTTTTTATTTCTTATGGCTAACATTCCTATGATAAATAAGAAGCTACCACTAGCAATGTTCCAAAATATACAATTGATTGACACAGTAGTATTTTGGGGCTTTAATGATATGTCTTTGTCCTTGTTAACCTTTCATGCTTTGACAAGAGTCAGACACAATATCATACATGGCTGTTTGTCATTGCATCCTGAACGACTACAGGAACTTGGAAGGGATCCATTAACTCTAGACACACAAGTCCAAGTGGAAAAAAACTGTGTAAAATTGTGTAAAATATCTGCAATATTAATTGGTTGATAAAGCAAAAGGAAAGTTTTGTTTAGTTGCGGAGTATCATAGGAAAATCATAGGAGTATCATAGGAAAATCTCCTACCAATGATAACACAATGTGGCCTAATGGTTAAAACATTTTCATTCCAACCTTGAAACTTGAATCTCACCATAGTTGATTTGTCAAGGTGACGTATTGATGTTATCAGCCTCAGGAGACAATCATAGCAGGCAACACCTTTGGGAAAGGCATGAGAATCAAAGGTTGACCCAAGCCTTGTGAAATTTGGTAGACTGAACTGTTCAAAGGCTGTCAATAGTTGTGCTAGCTTGAAGTCACAAATCATCATGATCAAGGGTTTAAGCATACTGGCCTTGTCCAAATTGTTCATCACTCCAGATTGCATATACTCTTGCAAAAACTGTAACTAATTTACATAGTTGCAGTATAAACCACAAGTAGACTGTGGGCACTGAAGAAATGTAAATGTGCCTGAGCATGCATCTGCAACAGAGATTGTTAAATTTCCCTTGCAGATGGGTGTGCTTGGAAATGAATAGCCAAGATGTATAATGATGACACACCTACAGGTGAACAAAAAACTGAACATTCATCAACCACCTGAATGTGGTTGGAAGATGGAAAATAATCACTTGCATTCAGTGTTGTATTGACCTCATGAGCTGTGACTGCTGGGATGGCATTTGTGTAGCCTTGCCCATGTGACTGTCAAAAGACAAACATGCCAATGCTGAATAGAATGTTTCAATGTCAATGTTAATGTATGAAAACAAAACAATTTTGAAAGAATTATCATTATCTCTTCATTCAATAAATATCCCTTTAATGTTTATGTAACTGATTTCATACAAATTCTAGATTTGATAATGAACTGTTCACTCCAATATCCAGTGTAAAATATATAACATCATTCATTGTCATGGTAGAAGGCTTGTGCATCCCAATGATCCCAAGAGCAAAGTTGTCTGGAGTTCCAACTCCTGTAGGGCCACCTATGGCCAGATCTTGACTGTCTCAGTTCCTTTTGAGCCACAAGGGAGAGTTGTCCACCAAAATTAAATTCATGCGAATGGCCTAGTTGAACTGTCTCTGATTCACAGCCATCTCTGGGGATAGGTAGAAAGAATGATGATCTCAGTGATTGGATTTGAGCAAGTGCCAACAATGAGATTTGAAATGAGAATAAATTTTAAGATTTTATTATGCAAATAATAATCTGGCATTAAGATCTCATCAATTTACAATTGATCTTGCTAGATGTAGCTGTAAGTTCTATGCTAATAGTTTCTTTTCTCACACTTCTCACTTGTGGAACTCGCTTCCAGCTCCATGCTTTCCAGCCAATTTTAATCTGCAAAAATTTAAATGCACTGTCAATCACTATTTACTGTCCTCTTGATTATTCTTTCCTCTTCCTGCTTATTATTGATGTTTCTGTTCCTAATTCTTCAACATTCTGTAACCTCTTGCTTGTGTCTTACTGGCTTTACTGCTTTATCAAATAAAAAAGAAAATCAATATTTTCACAATAAAATTAATTAATTGATGTTGGCTAAATTCTCAGGATATATAAACAATATTTGTAATTGTGAAAGCAATCTTGCATCTACTGAGAGATATTCCAGGAGTAAAGAATCTTGATGATGATGAAGTTCTTGCATGAAAACCAAGAGATACATGGAAACCTTGAAGTGCCTCCAGCAAAGCTGAATAAAGATAAGTGCCAGTTTTCAGTCAGAGCACTCACCTTCTTTGGTCATATTTTTAGCAAAAATGTAGTCCTACACCATCCTCAAAAGATCCAGGCAATCATAACCAGTTACTCACCATCAAAATTCAATCATTCTTAGGCATGTCTCAGTACATCTGAAGATTCATCCCACATTATACTATCATCAATGAACCACTTCAACAGCTCACAAAGAAGGAAATGGTCAGATCAAATTAGGAACTTTGCCATCCAGGATTTTGTCATAGAAAAATAACATCCCTCTTACTTGAAGCAAATGGAGAGGCTGAACACTTCATGTGGACAATGAAAAAATTCATACATGCAACTCCAGTGGAAAGGCGGGATTGGAAAATATAGTTACCCCATTTTCTCTGCTAGTACAGGGTCACACTCCATGGTGCAACAAAGGTGCCCTGCAGGAAGGAAAATGAATATTGGTATTTCAGTTCTCGTCCATTACTGCATCACCAAAAATGTTCTCAACAATGACAAGGTGAAGATAAATGCAGATCCGGGGGGGGGGGGCACCGTGTATCCAAACATCACCATTTCTTCAAGTTGACTATGTGCTTGTTAAACAATCTAGGCACAACAAGCTTTCAATCTGCAGCTAATGCAAAGAAATGTCAGTATAGTGACTACAGACCATGACAACCACCAAATCACATGAAACTATATTCTTTAAAGATGTGCAGCAGGAGTTAACGCCACCTGAAAATACAACTGATGATATGCAAACATTAGTGGAAGACCCTCACTGAATGGACATAGTTGGCTTTGCCAAATCCATTCTAAGACACAACAGAGCAACAAAACCAGTCACAGGTAACACCAGCTGCTCCACAACCAGTCAGTTGTAATCCACAGCAACTAAGTACAAAATTGTTGAAGAAAACTGACAATCATGTATTAAACTACTCAAGTTACCCATTTAATTTCTGGATATTTCAATACTTGAATAAAATAAAATCTTCATACATATCCTATCATTTCACTATTATAATTCCAATGGTAGACATATGAACAAAAAAAAGAAATGTTTATTTAAGAAGAGAGAAGAAATATTATATACTCTCATGTAGGGATATATATATATATATATATATATATATATATATATATATATATATTATCATTGTGTACATTTTTTTTCTTTCTCTTAAAGTAATTCTATATATTCTCAAAAAAAAGAAAATAAATAAAATATTTATTCATTTCATTTATCAAGAGGAGGCGAGGTGTGATGCAATGACATCATTGACTATCAGAAACCAAAGGTTCCTTTCTAATAAAGATAGTGTAGATGTGAGATGTATGAAAGAGTAAATTTCAGACAGCTCCTTATGAGTGCCAGCAGCCTTTAACTAGTCTCACATTGAGTCTTGGTCACATTAGTATTTCACAAGCTGTAAGACACTGCAGTAATAACAATAGATTTGTTGTAATAATAATAATATTGAATTCCAGCTTATTGGAGAAAATAATCGAGTGAATGAAGGTTACATTGGATCTGGAATTAAAGTAAGAAATTTAAGGCAACTGAAGAAAGAATTAATAAAAGGAAAACATTAACTGATGAACTAAAACAATGAATTTAAAAAAAGACTTTTAAAATAAGAAAACTGAAGTAATCCTAAATGTTGGAAGGAGAGAAATTAAGGCCAACAGAAAATAGGAAAAGAAAAGAAATTCTAAAAAAATAAAAATAAATAAAATGAGAGAAACTAAAAGAAAAAAAGGGATATTGGGAAATTATAAAGAATAAAATAGTTTACTTACACTTAGTCAAACACAAGACAACATTCTGGAGCTATCCTTGAAGATTAAATGATGACAGTAAAAATAGATTCTTGGGAAGAAAAAAGAAAAATCAAACTGAAGAAAAGAAAGAGAAACCTCAAAAAGAGAGAAAAAAGAAAAGAAAAAAGGATGACTGTTAGAGGAAAAGTATGCATTTGTTTTTGTTTTCAGTGTACCTCACCTTTTATTGCTGTTTATATTCAGATCAAAATCTGTTCCTGCTACATTCACAGTGTAATTTTCAATCTCAAAAGCTGGAGCCAAAGGAGAAGATTCTTCCCAGGACAAGTGCAGAACATTTTTTTTACTTTCATCTTTAATATGTAACAAAATACTCAAATCTGTCATTTCCTTTGTTGACAATGGCTGCAAAATATTGATGAGCAATTACAAATATTGTTATTGTATAGTATAGGTAATATAATTTGGTATTAGTGTCTGCAAACTAACTCAAAATTAAATTTCTGAAACCAAATTTCAATAGCAAATAAATTCTTCTCATTATTTACATTTAATATTGCGGTACTATAGAGTTAGGTTAGTTATAAGTCCTGGTTGTCTATAGCATATATATATATATATATATATATATATATATATATATATATATATATATATATATATATATATATATATATGTATATATGAATGAAATATTTTGGTCACAAAGACCTTTATGCAAACTGCAAGGACTTCGGTGTATAATATTTGTCAAAGAACTAAACTTTCTAACTAATATAAGATTATTCATTTATTAAATTTTTATATAAATTTCTCATCTGTTTATATTTCTAAGATGAAGTATTGCACCTATTTACATTGTTTGGACTGTTGCCCTCAAGGACACATGGCCCAGTGGATAAATGCATTGGTTGAAATAATCCAGTTGTGAGTTCAATACCTGGCCACAGCAGAGGAGAGTTAGTTACTAAAGGGAAATAACTGAAACTGATATGGCACATCGAACTAGAACAATCTGCCCTGGTGGACAAAATAAATGTTTAACACTTGTATCAGGCTGGAGCATACAATGGCTGATATGTCAAGAATATGACAATAAAGATGATATGTCCCCAAAAGGGATATATTTGTTTGAAATAGCAAAGTGGTTTTGGGCTACTGTAACCGGGTAGCAGGTAACCGTAATGGACTGGTCCTCACCGTAGTGGTAGACAATAGGTGTAGGCCATGTACCTCCACATCAGTCTGTATTTATGGCTGACACCAGTCAATCATATTACTGTGAGGGGGAACCCAGGTGTATGCATATTCATTACATCAAAAAATGAGAACAACAGTCCAAACAAAGTAAATAGTATAAATTTCTCAGTTGCCTATGAATAAAAAAAATCATAAGTTTGATGTTGCAATAAATAAAAGGTGGCTTTATATTTTGTTTCAGAATATTTAGAATTACATTTCTTATATTTTAGGGAGAAGTTTGTAGAACAAGAATATAAATCCAAGGACAACACCTAAACACTTGGATTCTTTACAAATATATTAATTTCTACATTTAACTCTTTTAAACCCCACTTTCTATGAACAAAATATGGCCTTTTTATTGTTTTTGGTTTGTTTCCATGCTAAATATGTGACTGAGACCATGGGTTTTGCTTAAATATTACCCTGACTCAAACTATGAATGGTAACACCAAGACAAAGAGGAACAATAAAATGTCAAAAGGAAATTAACGAGAGTGATGATTGACCATGAAAGGGTATAACACATAAAAGAAGACTACCTCTACTCTTTGTGAACCAGTATGCAAACAACAAACTAGGAGAATGTGTTTATGGTGGAAACTAGTTGTTAGTCATTTATTTTTCAAGGTCAATTTCACCAAACATTTAGATATCCCCTCATATTAGTAAGAAAGTTTACAATCTTTTTGTGCACTTAACAACATTTTATTATGGCTTAAAAATATAAGAACTGAACAATTATTCTGCATAATCACCATTATTATTCCACCACTGGGATATTAAAATAGGAATTTTGGGTGGCTGTAGCTAGAAATAAGTGGTGGGATCAACTTAAAAGTAGGAGTAGGTCATTTACCACTAATTATAACAGAAGAATCAATTTAAATAGATTAATACGACAAATGGAAATGTAGATTATACATTCATTTTATTAATGCTGCCTACATTTGCTTATTTTGAACATTTTGTGTTGAAATCCTTTGTAAAGGCAAATCCAGTTTGATGCAGTATCAGTTTATCTGGTACTACTGTAGGGATTGGTCTTAGTAATATTTATCGGAAATTTGAAAATAAACAAACACAATCAAAGAGATAAACAAATAATATGTTTTTTATTTAATTGACTTTGATTAAAAGTTCATTCAGCTGGGTAGTTGATAGTTTATGAGTGAGACTTTGGTAGTAGTTGGGAGTGTCTTTACTTTGGAAACAATCTGCTGTATATTCTTGGCCCTCAAAAGGGCAGAAAAATGTCTTAAGCAGATAACTGCTTAGTTTTTTTCATGTGACACAGGATTCTCTGGCTGTCTCCTCTCTGCCATCTGTCAGCTATCTCCTTATATACAATTTGAAAGGCTCCAGACAACTTGGTGCAAAACTTGGTTTCGGCTAACCTCAAAAGTCTGTTCTTTTGATTGGCCAAAATTCTTTTATTTATTTTCTGGCATTACCTTTTCTTTCTTATTGTGGAAGTTATACGTGGAGTCCCTCTTATTTTAGTAGATTTCTAGTCACAATAACAAGACCCTTGACTAGCAAACTTCCATTTTGCACTTGTTCAGTCTTTTCTTCTGCATCCTCTTTTTTACATGAGAGTTGTCTTTTCATTAGTTGAGAGAGAAATGTAGAGAGAGATAGAATGAGATATGGGTTTTTAAGGAAAGTAAATTTTATTTTCATATTTTACTTTTTTTACATTTGGGCACACTACCATCTCAGTCAGGCATACCCTCTATGTAGATAATGTCTCCTTGTTTTTAAAGAGTACTGTCTCCTTGTTTGTAAAGGGTAATGTCAAGATTGAGAAGGCTAATAAAGAAATTAGATTGTATGAGATAGTAACATTGTCTAAAAGTAGCCATAAGTTAGTTTACAGTTGGTTTTACTGAGTGGGCTGTTTCTTCCCGAGCCATGGTTAAATATATGGTTGTGCAAGATATGCAGTTTCTGGTTCAGTTTCAACCTTTAGCTAATAAAAACAAACTAAAAGCATACAACTCTACAGAAAGTAAAAAAAGAATATCATAGTTAATGAAAGGAGTATAGACAGAATCTTTCAAAAAAATGTAATTCAAGCTTTAAAATTATTCAGAATTATTCAGAACAATTAGGGCAGAAGTGAGAACAAAATTACAAAATAAATGGCAAACAAAATTGGCTGGCAAGTTGGCAGCTGCTTCAACAAGCAGTAAGACTAAATTCTAAGATTTTAATTTATTAAGTATGAGAAAGCAACAAGAAACCACTCCTCTTTTTTTTCTCAAGAATGTGTGACAATTCACAGATAAAGAAAAAGAATTTGTGGAGAGCCATGATAACGTATGTCCTGAATAATATAATATTTGTGAGAATGCTTGTTGTGTTTATGTATAAAACACATGTCTCCTGGTATTATTTTTCCCATAAGAATTATTGCGGACTCAAATGTGAGTCCAAGTAATAAATAACAAAAAACAATATATAAAACAAACAACAATGCATGTATTAACAAAAGTATTACAATTACTATAAATGAAGACTACATTTAAAGACTACTTTCATAAAGTGTTTAAATTAGAGAATGTGTGTTTCTGTGTGTGAAGTTTGTGTAAACCTACATAATAGACATGTGTGAAAGACTACAAAAGTCATGAGAGGAAGTTACACATTGACTATGAATGTGCCTCAGTGGGGAACACTTTTTCCCCCATGTGCAACTACATCTTATAGCCAGAGTTGTAAGAGACTAGGGAGAAAAATGTTTTTGTGTTCAACTAGGAAGAAAGAATATTTTACTTAAGTTTGAATTAATCCAAAAAGAAATAATTTTTTTCAAAAGAAAAGTTTTTTAAAAATTTAAAAATTGAACTAAAATCAAATATTTATTCTTAAATAAGAGTTAAAGCTGAAATTGAATCTGTCATTACAAAAAGAAGTAAATTTAGCAAAACAATTTACACTACAGTTGCATTTAAAAAGTTAACTCACCTGATAATCAGAATCAGGTTTTGTTGGCTTGACTGTGTACTCAGTAAGAGGTGACTTACACAAATATTTTTTTGCTTCTGAATTTGTTGATTGTTGATAAGTACCAGTCACCAAAATTCTGAAAATAAAACAAAGCATTGTATTACAAATAAAAGAAAATATATTATGAATGAATAGCAGCTTTACATTTAAAAATGAAATTCAGAATGAATATAAAATATTTAAAAAAAGAAATTCACATATAATAAAAAATTTCTGTCAAGTTTCTTTCTGAGAAAACTTCTGTGTACAGACAAATTTAATGTTTGATCTAATGCTATTTTAAATATCTGAATATTTCTAAAAATGATTCTAAAGTTAGCAAAAGTACATTGAAATGAGTTAAAAAGTAATTTTTTTTTGTTTAAAATATTTCATATACAGACATATATTTTCAGATTTATAGATTGAATATTGTAGGAAAATCTATGACAAAGTGGAAAAAATCTTTCATGTAACACATTTCATCCTTTGGAACATTATCAGACTAAAGTAATGTTTACATTGATGTCATTACATATGCGCATGAACAAGAGGGGATGCTGAAGTTTTAAATTAATTTCTTTTTTTTAATGTATTTTGGGTATTATCTGGTTTTATTTAGTTTCTTTTTAATTATGTTTTTATCCCTTTTGTTGTTAAATATTTCACATTGTGATAACAGAAGATCTGTCAAGAAAAGTGAAATGTGAGAACCTGGATGTAAATTTACTGAGGATGATCTAATGATTAAAACACTTTCTATACATTTTCGTCTTATAAATTGCTTTCTATTTTAAGTAAAGTAGCATTTATTAAATCAAAATTATGGTCAGACTCATTACAGGGAACAACTAATACATTGAATGTCTTTTTGTAAAAGATTAAATATATATATATATATATATATATATATATAACATGTTTCATTAAAGACAATTGACAAGGTACTGTGATTAAGCTTTCAATTTAATTTTTCTTGGGTTTTTGCAAGTGTTTTCATTTTTGGACACAAAGTGTGTGAAAACAGTCCAAAAGTTCTGCATATCCAAGCACATTTGGCTTTTTTTTTTAGCCATTATCAAGGACAATTTTTATTGTTATGGTGATCAAACATAGTAGCTGTAGATATCCTATGTACACTGACTCAAAGTTACTCGTGACTTATAGTAATAGGTCTCTTTATGCTAATTACCTATTAGCTAAACGAATCCCATTACATCTTCCTGAATAATTTTGGTTTCATGCCCTGCATGGATGCATGGCTTCTCCTACATTCTCTCCCACTTTCACTGGTTTCACAAGTATTTATTATTATGGGGGACCTTGATCTAGTTCTTTTATTACCAGTGTTCTATGTTTCACACTCCGAGTCTTCTGAAGAACTTTGATCATCCATTGATTCCTCTGCCCTGCTTTCTTGTTCATCTACATGGTCATTCAAACTAGCTTTGCTTTGTACTTCCTCATAATTTTGGCTAGCTCTTAATTGGTCTGCATGGGCAACAATATTTTTACCATTCTTGCATATTAATGCTGTGTTGTATCCTATTTGCATTATGAAATTTGCCTTTTCAGGTTCATTTTATTTATTTCTTTTGTACCATATGTTTTCATTAATAGAGTAAGTCATGGTTAATGGAGCTCTAAGCTGTCTGCCCATTATTGTAGATGGGTTCTCTAATCTGTTAGCTTCTGGTATTGTTCTGTAACTCAACAATAATCTTGGTTGGAAAATTTTAATCTTTTCTTGCCAGGAAAAAAAATGTTTTCAAACCCATCTTTATTGTTTGGAACATTTGTTCAGCAATCCTATTTGATTGAGGGTGGTAAGGAGGTGTTTTATATAGGATGCAGCCAATCTTCCTTAACCACAAGCATAGACTTTTGTTACAGAATTCGGGAGCATTATCAGTTACTAATGTTTTTGGTATTCCATTTCTAGCAAATATTATGCGCAATATTTGTTTTAAAGTAATAATTTTTTTATCCTGATCTCTGAAAATTTCAGGCCAGGTGGAAAAAGCATCAACTAGTATTAGACCTACCCCATTAACTTGTGCATGATCTATATGAACTCTAGACTATAGTTCTGTTTCCTTAGGCCAACAGTGTTACTTATTCTTTATTTAGGACATTTGTATACATAATTCTCCACATCTCATGTGTGTCCTGGCCATTATGCTTCCAGTTTTGACCATTTTTGTACAGCCATTCTCCCACAATGCACATCATCATGTACTCTTTTAATTACTTCTTTTCTACATTTTTCCACTGGTACAACTACATCCCCACTATAAATTGACCATTTTCTATTGATAGTTTGTGTTTACTTTCTTTGTATGGTTTTTCTGGTTTTGAATAATTACTCCATTTATTGTTCCTTATTCTAGATAAAATTTGACTTGTAAAATTGATATTGTAACATCTCCAAAACTAGTCTATTCATTGGTAACACATCCATTTCCACCCAGTGCAAAAATTCATCCTCAACTTTTATGTTTTTTCTGTTTTGTTCCTTTTCAAATTGTAGTCAAGACAATGCATCTACATGTGATGTCATGTTTCTTTTCACATGTTCTATATCATAATCAAAAGCCATTAACTTCATAGCCCATCTTAATGTTCTGGATGATGTTACTTTTGTCAATTCCTTCCTAAGATGGAATATAAATTCTAAGGTCTTATGACTGGATCTCAACAAAAATATTTTTCCTAATAAAAATTGCCTTGCTCTAGTCATACTCCATACAATCACAAGTGTTTCCTTTTTAGGATCAAAAATCTTGATCACAGGATTTTTAGATAGAGCTTCATTTAATTTAATGAAGTCTGTTTGGTCATCTCATAAGTTCTTTATTCTGGCACATACCTCAAAGTATTTTATCCAAATCCTTACGTTTTCAGGCTCGTCTGTGTTCAACAGAGCTCTGTCAGGTGATGCCATTTTGTTATGATTATCAAACTTAGTACCTGTAGATATCCTACGTATACTGACTCAAAGTTGTTTTTTGTGTATGTATCTGAAGTTATAGGAATGTTTTATTTTCCAAACATGGTCAGCACATTGTGGCTGTGTCCATAGTTAATGTTATTGAGTGTTGGGATTTCCTTTTTAATTTTTAGTGCTTCCATTATTTTTAATATTTTCTTACATGTGAATGACGCTATTACACTTGTATTTTCTACTAGTATGTTGCAGATGGAGTCAGGTAGTTTTTTATGTGTGTTTAAATGAGTCCTAATTGAGCTATGGTTAGGTAGGTGTAACATGAGTCATCAAGATAGGCATGTAGCAGTATAACCAGTAGATCAATAATTGAACATGTGCAACAATATAAAAAGTAATCTACATTTCTTAGTGACTAGCTTTATGTCAATAAATAATTTTATAATTATAGTTATTGCAATTTGATCAATAAATAATTTTATAATTATGGTTATTGCAATTTGATCACAACAATTCTTATTTACCTGTAGGAACTGTCTGGTATAAGGCCGAGGATATAGCATTCATTTCGGTTATCAAAATACCAAGAGTGATGCACCTCTCTGACTAAGTTGTCTCCCTGTTTGATTTCATATTCGCAGCTGTGAACAAAGATCAAAGCCAACAAAGAAATGCATATATTATGTTTTTCAAAAGAGTTCAATCAACTGGTTGAAATGGTTAAAAAGAGTTTTTGTATTTTGATTTAAAAGAATAAGTGTACTGATAAAATAGTATAAATGTTAAAATGGTAAGCAGACAACTAAGACAGTAAATAATTGGCATCTATGAACATGTAACTGTGGAACACAATGAAAAATAAAAATGGGATGGTTTTTATTTTATGCTTATAAGGATCATAGAAAATGAAAATAGATTTCCGGTAATGGTCTGTATAGACAAGCAGAGAAATTAATTAAAAGACATTGTGACTTAAGGCATGAGATCTTTGAATATGTACAAGAAGAAAGAAAAAATAAAACATAAACAGTACTGAAGTAAGTATAAAAAATCATGGAAAAAAAGGAAAATGAAAGTATAGAAGCAAGGAATTAAGAGAGTGAGCTATATGATGGTTGGAAGAGAAAAAGTGGATGAATAAAAATGAAAATGGAAGCTATACAAATAATAAAATTGATAGTGATTACCAAAAGCAGAAAAGTGTTGAAGGAAAAAAAAAGATCCAGATATGAAAAGAACAAAATATGAAAAGAAATAAATAGGAAATAAATGAAATTGGGTAAAAATAAATCTAGAAATAAACTGAAGTAAACAAGAAAAAAAAGATTTAGACTTTTACAAGAATTGAACAGATTAATAAAACAAGATTAGATTTACAAAAGAAAAAAGATGCATAAAGAAAAGAGAAACTGAAGGAAAGCAAATAAATAAAAACTGAAATTGTTTAAAAAAATGATGGAAGTTGTTATTGATATGGCAATATAATTTATAAAGAAAAGTTTTCTCACCTGTTACTGTTAACATTGGGACTGAAATTTGTTCCAGATATCTTCACTGAGTACAATATTGGCTTATAAGCAGGATCTAAGGAAGTAGGTTTATCCCAGTATAAATGCAGAGCTTCTTCAGTATTACAATCATCAATGTGCAACACAATGCAACTAACTGGCATTTCATGTATGTCTGAAGTCTGTGAAGACAGAATTAGAAATCAGTTCTGAAGGTTATTATATTTTGAAATAGGAAAAATACTTAGGTACAGACAAACTCTACTTTGAATGATACATTTTATGTTTCTCCTGTTCTCCCTCTCAAGAGCAGATAACCTCTTTTTATGCACCACAATATCCCCCAGCTTTATTTTTGAACATTTAAGAAAACCTTTTTTTTTTTTTTTACATAACATAACCCTGACACCACAATAGAGGACATTGATTTCAGGTGGAATGTCAAATTTTCTGTTGCTCACTACTATTTGTGAATCCAGAAACATCATTCTCTCCTTTCAAGCTTACACTGTTATATTCATCATCAAACTCAGTGTCAACCTTCTTGAAATTTAGAATTTTTTTCACATTGTTTACATGGTAAGTGTACACACCAGGTTTACCCAGCTTCTGAACAGTTATGGCTGACACTTTTCTGTCAATAACAGTGTAAGGTTGAATAGAAAATGGTGTTGAAAATTTACTGTAAAGCTTTAGATTTAATACTCTAGATTATTCAAGTGGAATATTCTAGAATGTTCCAATAATGTTATCAGTAGTTATTTTTAGCCTAAAATATACAAACAGAATATTCTGTAATTGATATTCATGCAAGAAGGTTATCATCATGGCAAGAAGTAAAGAATTGACAAATTTGCAAAAAGAACTAATTGTTAAACTCTGGAAAGAAAGTAAGTTACAGGTAAATCTTAGACAACCTGAATATTCCATTTAATATCATTAGTTCATTCACTGCAAAGTACAAAAAACCCAAAACTTTTGAAAAACAAAGAAGAACAGGTGCTCTACAGAAAATTTCTTCAACATCTTCAAGGAAATTAATGTGTCAAATTAAACAGAATCCAATGGTTACTCATCAAGAGTTGCAGGATGAACTTTTCATCAGGAATCTGTGTCACAATATGGACAATAATCAATGAAATTCATAAGAACAATCTAAAGTTACGCTCACCTTGGAAAACTCCACTGCTATTGAAAAGACACAGAGATGCCAGGTTTGAATTCATTTGTGAACATAGGGATAAGGAAAAATCATATTGGTGAAGCATATTATGGACAGACAAAACTAAAATTGAGTTGTTTAGATGTAATTCTACAAATCATATATCGAGAAAAAATGGCGATGCCTTCAAACAAAAAAACACAGTTCCAACAGTGAAATTTGGTGGTGGCAGCATCATAGTTTGGTGATGTTTTTCTGCAAAAGGTACCGACAAAATATCAGTATTAGATGGTAGAATGAATACTGCAGCATATCAAAATATTTTGGAAGCAAATTTAATGATTTCAGTTGAAAATTCTGAACTTCCTGTTGGATCTTCCAACAAGATAATGATCCTAAGCACACTGCAAAATTTACAAAATGGCTTGCTGAAAATAATGTAAATATCCTAAAATGGCCAAGCCAGTCCCCAGATTAAAACCCAATCAAGAATCTGCGGTGTTATTTGAAAATTCAAATCCAACTGAGAGCTCCAACGAACATCCCAGATCTAAACACCATATGGAACAAAATACCAACTAAAATTTGCAAATCATTGAGAACTACAAGAAGAATTTGGTTAGAAGTTAATAATAGCTATTCTACAAAGTATTAAATGAAGATTATATATTCTTTTTTGTATTGTATAAATACTTTTTTTATCCATTAAAATGTATAAATGGATTTATTTCTATTAAATCAATTTATTTTTAGTTTTCTATGCATATTTAACTATTATGCATTTGTGTACAGTTAATTATATGAAAAGTATGTTTATTTATTAGTTGGAAGTACAATAAATTAAAAATTAGTATGTGTATGAATATTTGTTTCCCCACATTGTATACTGAAGAAAGGAAGGATTTACTTACATTAGTCACCTTATAAAAAGGTTTTCATGTAAAACATGGCATAAGAGAAAGAGCATTTCATGTTTTTTTTCATGTGATATTAAAACTTATTTTCTATATTAAACAATAGTAGTGAGTCCTGATAAAATAAAATATAAAAATAATGTATATAAACAAAAATAAAAATAATTAAAATAAGGCATTTGCAATTTCCTTATTTATTTTTCTCTCTCTAAACTTCTTTGTATACTTCCCTCTCAACTAACAAGAAGGCAACCCTCAAATAAAAAGAAGATCAAGAAGAAAGACTAAACTCATCCATAAACACCAGAACTGTTTGTTGGATCAGAGCTTAATTATTTGTGAGTGAAAAATACCAAAAATCAGGGGGGGCTCCACACATAACTTTTATTATAAAAAAAGGAAAAAGAAAGGAACACTGGAAAATAAAATAATTTGGCCAATCAAAAAAATTGGCACAAAGAGGTTTTTGATGTTTGTGCCAAATTCTCGAGCATGGTCAAAAGGATAAAAACCTGACACCCCTGACAGAAGCACAGATAAGACCTGATAAGGATGACCACATAGGACAGAACACAAAGAACATAGCTATGTGTGACATGTGAAGAAGCAGTTAATAGTCATCAGCTACTAATATTTCCACCATTTCAGAGCCAAAAAGAACATAGTAGATTGACACTGACCTAATTTATCACATTACTACAACCCCTATCTTGATCTGACTTCAAAACTACCAAAATAGATTCTCCAGATTGCTACACCAAATACTAAAAAACTCACTCATCATTCAAGAGAAAATAAATAAAAATATATTATTTATTTTAAACTCTTGTATCAGTTCATTTTGTTCCCAAAGTTTCCGATAAAATAATTATCCTACTATCTATCCACATTGGTGACATTCTGATGTGAACACACTTGCCACAGTATCTTTAGTCAGTATTAGTTTGATTGGATTTTTACTGTTAGGAGTTATTAAAGAGATTTTTTTTTCACTGAAATGCATAAAATAAAAAGAAAGGTTTTTCTTGTCCTGCATATTAAACATCTGGTAGAGGACAATACATTGACAAACACAGCCAAACTTTAAAACTGAAAACAATGAACATAGCATTTGGTCAACTGGATCTTATTTTTCAGAATTTCAGTCATTTTCTTTTTAATCACAGAATTCATATAAAATTTATTTAATTACTATTTTTTCATATTTTATTTTAAATATCAAATTAAATAAATAAATGTAAGAAATCCAATTTCATATACTACTCTGTAAATGTATATATCATTCTAAATTACACGTTTGTTCATTTGTAGTTTGGTTTATTGTTAATTGTTATTTGTTAATTCACCTGAAGTAACCACATGGCATTAAAATTATTATGATAGAGGTTTATCAATATCAGAGTTCCCTTCTCTTCTTAACCAATTAACAGAAGAGATCAGAATTATTTCAGTTAGTAGAAAAAGATAAACATTACCAAGTCTTGAATAAGATCAGATATTAAGCCCAGTTCTTCTCACATTGTTATTCGAGATATTAATAAATATATATTATGGTAACACTAAATACTCTCTTTTCACAGACCTTAATGGAAATATTCTTATAGTTATTTACATATTTATTCTATTTACCTCATCTTCTGTTTCATCCGTTTCTTCTTCTGTTTCTTCTTCATCCGTTTCTTCTTCTTCTGTTTCTTCTTCTTCTGTTTCTTCCATTTCTTTTTTTGTTTCTTTTCCTTCTGTTTGTTTTTCTGTTTCTTTCTCTTCTATTTTCTTCTTGTCTGAATAAAAAGGTAATTAATCAGTGTCACTCATATAAGTCAATATTTGCTTTACACTTTGGTGTGTTATAAGTTCTGTTTTTCTACAAAAACGTCAAATTGGAACGTATCCTTAAGGAATAAGGACTGTGTTATAAAATCATTGTGCATGATACATATTGGGTTGGAATAAAAGTTCATATCATTTTTCAGGAGGTGGTGTTTGAACAGATTTCATTTCACACATGACTGCAATTAATAATATATATATATATATATATATATATATATATATATATATATATATACATACAGTGCTTTTCGATAAAAGTGAGTCAGCTGATTTTTTTACTAAATGTTCTCTCTCCGATGAAACGAAAGTTGAGCTAAATTCAAAGGATAAGCGATCTAAAATCCAAAGAAGAAGCTTTGAAAGCTCTTTCAATTTAGCAGTAAGTACTGTCAACCATCCGTTCAGTATAATGTTCTGGAGATGCTTTTCTTTTCAGGGAACTGGTTTCTTAAAACCTATTGAAAAGACCTTCAGGAGCGAGCAGTACAAGAGAATTTTAGAGTCTTGTCTGTTCCTTTCTGCAGAAAAGGTGCAAATCGACCCCACCAAGCTCATTTTTATGCAAGATAATGTTCCCTATCACAAATCAAAATTGATGAAGGAATACTTTGATGAGAAGCAGGTGAGTGTTATGACATGACTGCCCCAATCTCCTGACCTCAACCCCATAGAAAACTTATAGAGCATTATAAAGTACAGGCTCTCGAGAAAGCAGTTGAGCAACAAAGAGGATTTGATTGTGAATTTCATATCCGAATGGAATTTAATGCTTGGAGATGAGATTTGCCAGAACCTAATCAAGTCAATGCCAAAAAGGGTTGAAAAGGTTATTCAAAATAGAGGAGGACCAATAAATTATTAAATATTTCAAACTTTATTACCTATTATAAATAAATTATACCTCCATTATTCTTTATTTAAAGGTGTTCAGTTATGTTTCTATTGATTACTAGTTGCAGGAAATAAGTGAGTCACTTTTTTTGCATAGGGTTTTTCCCTAAATCTCATTTATATCCAAAATTGTAATTATCAATAGAATTCATTAGGGTGAGTAAACTTTTTTACTAGGTTGGGAAGCAGTCTTTATATTAGTAAGATTAAAAATTAGTTTGATCGCAAAAATAATACACAAAAAATTTTTTAAGTAAAAAAAATCAGGTGAGTCACTTTTATCGAACAGCACAGTATATATATATATATATATATATATATATATATATATATATATATATATATATATATATATATAGGTAGTAATCCGTTGGTATAATTCAGGTGAGTCCTATTAACACAACATAGAATTTGAAATATGTTAAAACTGACTCACAAAAGAATGCTCAATATCTATTTTCATTAAACAGAGCAAATTTACAATTGGAATTAAGATACCTTTAGTGAATAACCATATCCCACTACATACTGATACCATGAACAGTTTGAAAAATCCTACAAATTTTAAAATTAAAATTTGTAGGTGAAAATGGTCATTCACTAAAGGTATTTTAATTCCAATTGTAAAGAGTATATATGTTGTAAAAGGTGATATTTCAATGTGCCTCTCTATACAATTCATGTATATATTGTAAATTTTGCATGTTAAAAGTGAAAATGGAAGAAAATGAGATGTATTTTTGTCACTTGGTGCTCTTTCATTTTCAGAAAGGAAAAATAGTGCATTGCATATGCAGAAAAATGGTTATGGGCTGTTTATGAAGATGGTGTCATAGCCGAGAGCACTGTAAGTCATTTTCTAGCTTCAGAAATGAAAACTTTGATCATATAGAAAAGGTGTGACATTATTATGTCACACCTTCCTTGAAATCCTGAGATCAGCATCCTCAACTTTATATGATCAAAAATAATTATTACAATGCATAAGTATAAGTAAACATTGTATACAAGCTGAAGGTCAAATGTTTTCTTCATGCTGCAATTTAAAGTATCAAGCAAAATGCAATCATCTTTTTGATGATGAGATGACAAGTTTAATGTGTAATGATATTTCTTAAAAGAGGAAAAAAAATAACATTACCAAGAGATGTAAAAGCTGAATCATCAATAACAGTGATATACTCTGTGTATTTTCCTTTTGGATATGATCCCTTTGCAAGGGGAGACAACTGAAAGTCGTTTGTAAAAAGAGGCAGTTTTACTTCAAGTACATTGGATTTTCGAGTTTCTTGAACAGGATCTGAGCACAAACAAAAAAAAAAAAATGAAAATTATAAAAATTCTTTTTAAATAAAAGCATTATCAAATAACATTTTGGAAAATGTTATTAAGTGAAACTAATTGAACTGTTTAATTACAAAAGATTACTGTTTTAAAAACGAATAACATTTGAATGATCAGCATTCATCACTGCATTGATGAAATGAAACCATTCTGTACAAATTATCCACATACCATACTGTTTGTAATTTATTATACAATCATATTTTTTAAAAATCTGATGACCTTCCTTCAGATATGTAATTTAAACTACAATATATAATACATCATTTCTTAATGAATAATAAATAAATAAAACCATGAATAATTAATCAGGTAGTAAGTTGGAAGCAAAGCTAGATGTATTAGGTTGGTGCAAAAATAATTTCGTTTTCTCACATAGTAATATATGTTAGAAAACGAAATTATTTTTGTACCAACCTAATAATATTATCTCAATGAAGAATTTTTTTTTTAATCAATTTTATTTAAAAAAACAAAAAATACAATCATTGAAGATTTGGCAACTGGTTGTGATGTAAATCAGTCTCCATTATCCAAACATTTTTTTCAACTTTAAAGAACCTGACATTTTGGTTTGCATTCACATAGTACACAAATAAGTTTTCTAAAACAAGCTATACTTAATGACAAATAGCAACATTAGACATATATACAAATACCATATTCTTTCTGGAAGAAAATTACATTTGTCAATATAATCTTTTTTTTATCAAAAATCCTATTTTACAATGAGATCACAACATGAGTCAGGTGTGAAAAATACTATTATCAGTTACCAAGTTCAATTGAAGCATCAACAAGCAGAATAAAAAGAAAAAAATTTATATAAAGTATGTGGAATGAATCACTATAAGTATATAATCTTCAAATTTTTTTTTCCCCAGTCATTACATTCTGGCATTTTTGAGACACAAGCAGATATGTCTTCTACTGGAGTAAGTGGTTCAAGATTACAGCCTGTTAATTCAGGACATGAAATGTTGGATTTATTAATAGGATGTAACAGGCTTATGTTAGACTCCTGGGCTGCTGGGTGTTAAAGTACAGGCCTATCACTATATTTACAAGGGACTTGGCATATTGCCAATCAGGATACTTCATACTTGTATACAGTGAATTAACCTCAATAATCGTCACTTACTCTACTAAAGATTAGTTATTTATATGTCAAACAAATCAATGAAGAAGCATAAGTCGAAGTGACATTAGCCAAAGAAACATGAGGCATCTTTTTGAGTTAAAGAATTTTTCATGTGGCATAGTATTTGTTGCCATTGACAAGTGGGTTCATGTTGACTCAAATACATAAAAAATCAGTTCCCAGTTTTGCTCTAAAAAACTGTGCCTCTTACATAGCTTTCAAATTAATTTCATTATATTTTTTAACTTGAGCATTACTTGTAGGGTGATAAGGTGTTGGTCTACTCAATTCCTTTCTGAGAAAGTTACTACCTGAGATCCTTGGACATAAAAGACACACTAATATATAAATGAATACAGTAAGTAAAGGTTTATTCAAGATACTTTATTACAATTATTTTATGTGCATTTTAGACATGGAAAAATGAACAGAAACTATAAGTAATCATTGACAAATCCATGCATGTAAGGATGGATGTGATTGCAAAGGTTATTTAGAATCTATCCACAAATGTTCCAATGTACTGGATATTCTTAATTAGCATTTCTTCTGTTACTAGATGGAACAAAGGTTTCAATTCTGTACAATTTTTGCATGAAGCACATCATCTATTGAACATGGAAGATTCTTAGATTTAAATTTAAAAAAAATTTAGGAGACAAACTATATCAGTATGAAAAATTCTGTCATGCAATTCTTTGAGAAATGTTAAATAACAAAATACTCTGGTTAGAATATCAGAGACATTATTCTCTTTACCATGATGATAGAGAATGGTAAAAACTGAGTTGATGCTAGTTCCAACCTCCATCTTTGTATATTATTATTCTTTATCTTAATTGACTTTCTGTTGTCTAATGCCATAATATTGGTCAGTAATTAGAACAAAATGTTTCCTAGCTTGAAAATCATTCTACTTCTGTGGCAGCTCCAGTTCCCTTTTTGACAGTTGAGTAATACAGTTTACTATCTTATAAAATCCTACACATAGAAGACTCATCTAAATCTTATAGAAAATCTGTGAAAGAAGCTTAAACTTTGAGCTCATCAGAGGAATTCCAATAACTTGACTGATCTTGAGGCAATCTGTCAACAAAAATGAGATAAAATTAGTGTTAATTTCCACAAGAAGCTTAAATTAAATTATTTCCAAATATCTGACAGATATCATATCTAATAATGGATATGCCATTAAATATTAAGCTGTTTGCCAATATGTATCCAGAACTTTCACATACTACTTTTTGATGTATTTGTCAATTTTTATGTAAGCAAACATTTTTTATTTCTCTTTATACATATCTTAAGTATTTACTATATTCAGCTTAAGTTTTAAGTTAGTAGCAGTATTAGAAATTATTTCTGTATTTCACTATTTGATACAAAGCCCTGTATTTGCCAGGTGCATTTTCTCAGTGTTCAGTGAAATTAATGAAAGTATGGTATCAGTTTTTCTATTCTTTGGTTGCTGTGAAATAGGATCTATATATAGATAACTTCTCCATTACTGCATCAAGTTTCTTGGCTGGATTTGCAAAGTTAAATAAATTGTAGCAAATCAAACACTTCGCTCCAGTGTCCAAGCTTTATTTAACTTTAAAAAAACTGACATTTCGATCTGTTGACAAGGAATGGAAGAGTTACCAAACAAAGGACATTACTCTTGATGGCAAATACCACACTATTCTGTTTTGGAGCAAAGTAAAAACTAGAAAAAAAAGAGCTTTTCCAAATCTTATATTCTGGATACAAGCATATTTCACACATAAATATGCCAGAAGAGACTAGATACCATTTGACAAATGTACAATGTACAATATACAATCTTGTCTCCAATGATTGAATAACTACAAAAGAAGAAAAATAATTAAATTAGTATTTTCACTTATAAATTTTTTTCAGTCCTGCCATTATCTCTCTTTACAGTGGAATTTGGAATTTAAAAAATTGACAATGAAGTAAATTTTGCACAACATAATTAATCTATCAGTGAGGAAAAAATATATTCTGTTGTGAATTAATCTTTGCATAAAGGTGAAAAAATCATCCAGATTTTGAAGGACAGTGAATTGACTTTTTAAAAATATTTTCAACCTCATGCAGTTAAAAAATGATTTTGAAAAATGAATGAAAATGTAATTTACTGTATTTTTCCTTTTTAAGCTTTCATATCTTCTGCATATAAAATGATTAAAAATTAAATGCTGAGTTTTAATAATTTTTGTCAAATTAAAGCAAAATCATTAAATTTAATATACAAAACATTATTTTCTAACAGAAATTTAGACTTATTTTTAAAATTAAACGCATTAATTTGAATAAAGACAAAAGGAAAGCCTTTCTTAGCCAACACATTTCATCTTCTGATGAACTTTCTCAAGGTAAATGTAAGATTTTATTTTTCAACAAGTATTTATAAACAGAAGTAAAAATACTGTTTGTTTTTCAGAATTTTTAAATTTAAGAAAACTCATAATATACTTCAGCCTATCTGAAAATCAAAGTAAACTACGGATGATGGTAAGTGATGTAATTTAATGTCCATGTGAGTAAATGTTGTTGAATTTTTTCATAATGTAATTATTATTTATTTTATTTTAATTTGAGAAATTAATTTATGTACTTATATATAATAAGTTTTTTTTTTTTAGAAAGGAGTTATTTGAAAAAAAATCCAGGGCACAGATTTATATTTTGGTAAGATTGAGCAACACTCTCAAGAATTTTCCATCTAAGTAATTTACTTTCTCTTTTAATGAATCTGACATTTTTTTAGATCGAAGTTGTGGTTGAACTTATTTCTATTCATAATAAATGCATTTGATAATTTAATTTATTTAATTTATTTAATTTTTTTTCTTTTTTGTGTTCATAGATATGATTTTTTTTAATTTCTGCAAATTCCCCCAATATATTGTAGGGAATAGTTCTGACAGTTCATTTTATAATATAAACCTGTCTCAAAATTATTACTATGAATATTTTGGGTGCTGATCATATTTTTATAATAGTTTTGGATGGGGTTGTAATTATTTTGATATTGTTAAGATAATAAATTAATTTGTTCATTTTTCTTCTGTTCAAAAAAGATCATTTGCTCCAATAAGACTATGACCAAATGATTCATGTTCTTCTTTTCTAATTTATTTAGACAATAACTTTCTAAAAGAAGAAAAACTCACACTTTTTCAAATTTTATTTGTTTAATTAATTTAATTACAATATATTCTACAATAATCTGTATGAAATTATGATATCTGATTTAAAAAAATAAAATATTCCTTATATCGATCACTTTGGTTGAAACATTAAAAGATAACTAAAACCAGCCAGTTTGTTACTACTGTACTGACTGACAGATTTTAAAATGAAATTGGCAGCTCACTCGGAACATTAAAAATAAAATGTTTCTGTATAGAAAACAGTGTGAAAACACTAATCGGGGAAAAAATAAGTTCAAAACAAGTATCAAGGGAAATAACTCTTTTTTTCTTATTTCTGTTTATTGTTTTATCAATTGTTAAACTCTGGGAGGTTTTATTTGTAAAATCAGTGAAAAATCTATACAAGGTTTTATACTTGTAGTGATCTTGCAGTCATGACAAATAAAATAAAAAGAACTTAATTCCATGATTCTGTAGGAAAAACAAAACTACCTTACTGGTGGAAAATTTAGAGACTTTTTTTTTTCATTGGCCCTTCACAAAGAGAGCACATAAATTTGAGCTGCTCCAGAAATGAAGACCGCAAATATTTCACACAAATATTACAATCTCATGTTTAATATTATCTTTTAATGACAGACTTATCACTTGCAAATAATTTATTCATTCACCAAGACAAACACAAAAAACAGAAATATTTACTAACAACCAGATTACAAGAACTTTCATATATCTAGTGAACTAGTACAACCAAATCCTTCTATATCTGGATAAAAGTCTCACTTTATTATGATGTATATACATAATATTTTACTAACCAGAAACAGGTGTCAAACAAGGCCCATCAGAACATGCTCAATGCATGCTTTGCTTGGTATATAAAAATCTTTTTTTTAAGTGTTTAAATTTAATGAAATAATTTAGTGGCCAAAACAGAAATTGATTTTAAACTGTTAAAAACAATTCTAAATTTGCATAATTCAGAATGATTAGCAAAACTTTTATTACTTTTTAGAAAACTGCTTTTCCAATCTGCTTCTTTAAGAAATGTTAGAATTTCTTGGCCTCAATCTATTCAAAAATATATTTTTATTTGTTTTGTTGGACTGTACTTTCCTTTTTAGTTAATTTTCATGTCTATCTTTACATAATGAAAATTCTTTTTATGAACAAATTTAAAAAAATAATTATCTGGCTTAATGAAAGGAAGCATATCAAGAAGTTTTGGCAGAACTCGGTTATTAGTAATCATGCAGAAAATATTAAATACCATAAACCATTATTATTAAACAAAATTTCATGAAAATCATTTGAGATGAATAAAAATAATAATTGCAACATAATAAACTACTGGGTAAGAAAAGCAGAAGTAACTGGAAACAATTTTAGTTTTCTTGGTAACAGGAATAATATTTATCAACTATAAACATTACGATAAAAACTATTCTGTTACAGTTGGCAATCACTGTGTTAACTAATAGTTTAGCAGACTATTATATTTTAGAGGGAGTGTATCTGCTCCAACTTCCTGGAGTTAACCTTTGAGGTCAGATGGAAGACAAAACAAGAAAGTTGATTTTGATTGGCTGAGTCAGCATGACAACAATAGATAGAAAAAGGGATTTCAGGGAGTCAAGCCTTAACCGCCGAACAATGTAGACATGTTTGTTTTCATGTCTTAAATTTATCCAGTTGGGGAGAGCATCCCCACTGGATAAAGAGAAGATGTATATATCGACATTAATAAAATAGTTAAGCAAAATTCCCTGTGTTGAAGTTCTTTCCATCTTGAATGAAAACAACTAATGATCACCGGCTGTGAAGGAAGAATGCAACTTTATTAATGAATGGAGACCGTCGACCAAGACTTCCCCAGTATGAGGAGGCTATACAATAACTGTTTTGAGATTGCTTGTCTATTTCAATGACCAGAAGTATTTCAAATTTTGGCCAATCAAGTGTGGTAAGCCACTATGTGTATTTTACCAAACTTCATAGTCAAAAGTACAGAAAATTAATTTGTTAAACCATAGGAATAAGGTTACAATATTTTAATTGTAGTTAGTTTTATGTTTTTCTAATGAAATTGAAATTATATTGTATCCATGTTATATATACATTGATGTGCCAAAAGTCATAGGATAGTAACACATGTCAAGATAATGGTAAGTAATGCTATTCTACCTTGACATGAAAATGCCAAAGCTCATTAACTGTTCTGATATAAGAGGAGTCAGTATGAAAACTAGCTAGGCTGCTTATAGCAAAGGAACATGAATTATTGGAAGTCAAACAGAGCATGATAGTGGGTAGGACATTCCATTTCTGAAATTGTGGTAACATTTGACATAGCCTTAATCTATGATTTCATTTGTGTACTGAGAATACCTAATGGAAAGCATTACTGTTCACCATTATACAGCACAAATGGCTAACTACAGATTCTTCAAACTAGAGGCGTTTAATTATAAGGAAATATTTGGCATTAAGTGACTGAGCAGCCAGTGTTGTTTATATTTGAAATTTATAAAATCTTTCTCTTAAAACAATTTTTCAAGAAAATAGGTTTATCAAGTTCAATAACTGTTATTGCTCTTTCTATTATTGATGGGGGGGGGGTCCTTCCTAACCTTTTATTTGAAGTAGTGTGGAATGTCAGCATCTTCATTATGTCAGTATTTTCCTTCAATTTCATTTTTCTTGGTTACTTTCAATCTATCCATTGCAAGTCATTCATCTACCAATTTGTTTATATTAGGTTGGTGCAAAAATAATGACGTAATAATGTTGTTTTTTTGACGTATTTTTTAACGTCAAAAAACGATATTATTACGTCATTATTTTTGCATCAACCTAATATCTAACTGTTGATATCAGTATGTATCAGTTTTAGTTTATTGAGATCTGGGTACATATGTAGATACATCAATAAGCCTACAACCTGAAGTCTTTTTATTATGAAATATTCAATCTATGTGATCAATATTTACTACTGAATTCAATACATTGAAAGGAAGGAGATTATGTTGAAAAATATATATTTAATGAAATAAATGCTTTCTTCATCACTATGTTGGGAACTTATTGATGTACCTACATAGGTATAATGTTTCCATGGACTGTGGTGATATTTTCTTTTTAACATATAAGTGTGCATTTATGCAGTATGAAAGAAATTGTATTAGTCTAAAAAGAAAATACAACAATTTTTCTTATTTAGATTTGAGTTTTTTTCATGTTACTATTCACTCAATACAAGGCCCAAGAACCACTTAAGGCAGAGTATTACTGAATGAGATTGTTGTATAGGCATAAAAGAAGGAATGCACAAATTATAAAGATATGTAGGATAGATAATAGTCAACCCTAAACTTGAAGAGGTTAAGATTGTAGTGATTGGAGAAGCATCATATTGAGAAATGAAGCATTGCCAATAATTTTTTATTTTTGACTAGTATTAAAAAAATCAAAAAAACTTAGTGTTCTTTCTAGTTACATTTAGTGCAATGGTTACTTACCAAATGACATATCATTCCATACTGGAAAAAGAACAACAATGCAATTGATGGCATCAATAAAAGAAAGCATCCAATATGAAGAGGAAAAAATAAAGAAAAATTGAACAATTGCTTAGTTAAATTGGAAATAATTTACAATCTCTATGCCATTTATCACAAAAAAGAAACAACAAAAAAAAAACAGCTTTTATGATGTAAAGCATAATTGTCCCATTAGTGTTTAAAGTATTACTGGGTTTCATAAACAGGCCACAATTACAAGATCATCATTGAATCTAAATATATATTATATACAATAAATAAGTATCAAAGATAATTTTTGAAAATATACTCATACAAATACAAATATATGTATGTATATATAAATAATTAAAACAAAAAGTAGTCCATGTGTGCCTCTTATATGTAAAATAGATAGGTTGGTTAATTAAAAAGAACAGTAGATTTCCAAATATTTATCTATATTTTGTTCCTTAATTTTTTCTTTTCATTTGATTTTATGTAATAATTTTTTGATTTTATTATTATATATTCCCTTTCCCCCACTTTTCTTTCTTTCCTTTTCTCCCTTTTCATTACATCATATTCTATCCATAGATCTGTCTTTCAACAACTTGCTACAACTACAGACGTTTTTCCCTCTTCCAAACCTATAACTCTCTTCATCAATATTTACAATTTCACTCTCCCCACAACACACACTAGTAACAATAAACCTGCCTAACACTTTTACACCAATCAAAATTTTAAATTTAAGTTAATTTTCATAAAAAGTTTTGCACATCGAGGAATCAGACTGAGATCTGTTTTTTGCTAATAATACGATTTCCACACAAAAACGCTCCTGTGGCCAAATCAGTTAAAGGCACGTCAGGCTATATGATGGTTCCGTATAGGATACAGTTTCGATTCCTGTCATAGGACAAATATTTTCTATGAAAATTTCTCGAACATTCAGGCCGGTAAATGTTGTTTAATACTGTTTATTATAAACAGAGCATTTACTTAAATACTTGTATCAATAAAAAGAATGTATAAACATAAAATGTCTTAAAATAATTTTCGGACTTTGTCCATTTCATAATTATATATATATATAAAATAATAATAATGAACTCTCCTGTCGGTTTCGACGTATGAGGATCTGACAGCTTAGTTGATTCAGTTATGAAATTTTGTGCAATAATCTTAAGTGGCATTTAAGACCCGCTAGTGATTTACAAAGGAGGCCACGTATGGAGTAAGAGTGAGGATTGTGAGATGAGATCACTGTTAGATTGGCTGACCTCTCGCTTCTTGAAGATGATTCAGACAAGCAGATTGAAAATTGCTGAGTCCACTAAAACACATTGATCTCCATTCTACCTGCTCCAAAGCTAAGCGCTCAAGGGTGTTACGTGGTATATTGACAGCTGACAAGTTGCTTTTCAGCTTGTCTTTGTATGTAGCGAATGGGCATCCTACATTCCTGTAGCCCTGATCTAACTGGCTGTACATTAGGATCTTGGGTATCCTGTCATCAGACATTCTCAAGACATGACCAGTCCATCTTAACTGAGACTGTATGAGAAAAATCTCGATCCCTTCAATATTACACTTGTTAAACAGGTCTACGTTAGATGTCCTATCTTGAAGGTTAACTCCACAGATTGCATGCAGACAGCTTTTATGGAAAACATCCAGATGGTGTATATGGTACCAGTATGGAGTCCACAACTGAGCCATACAAAAGGATGGCAAGTACAACAGCTCTGTAAACCCGAATTTTCGTATCCAGTTGAATACCCCGCTCATTCCACAAGCGATGTCGAAGTTTGATGAAAGCACTGGTATAGCCTTAGCAATCCGATACATGAGTTCATCATCTAAAGTTCCACTGTAGTTGACTTTGCTACCAAGACTTTACATAGTTCAGGGCTTTGTCTTCTACTATCAATGGTCTCTCTGGAAATTTATAGACTGGTGGTTTTTGTTTCTCACCACAGAATTGCTTCAGAGTAGGACAAGTTTGGTGCACTACTTCAGTTTTCTTTATGCTAAGTGTAAGACCAAAGGCTTTACATGCAGCAGAGAAACGATTTATTAGATGTTGGGCCTCCTCAAAGGATGTCACTACAAGAAAGCATCATCAGCAAACAATAAATCATGAATAATTTGCATATGAAGGTGGGTCTTGGCTTTGAAGTGCTGATGATTGAAGAGACCACCAGTTGTTTGAAACTGAAATTTGATGCCACTCTCTGTGTATG
This sequence comes from Acanthosepion lycidas, assembly GCA_963932145.1. Lineage (NCBI taxonomy): Eukaryota > Metazoa > Mollusca > Cephalopoda > Sepiida > Sepiidae > Acanthosepion > Acanthosepion lycidas. Next base: position 67,488,723 of record OZ010597.1, on the reverse strand, counting down.
CAAATGCATATTTTAGCATTACTGAGAAGAAAAGGGCAAAAAGAACAGGGGCCATGACACAACCTTGCTTGGTGCCATCAAAAGATTCTGACATCATACCATCAGACATGATATTAGCTTTCATTCCTTCATGAAAAGAGATGGTGACCGTTAGCATGTTTTCAGGGATACCGAGTTTCCTCAAGACTTGCCAAAGAGCCTCTTGATTCACAGTGTCAAAGGCTTCGTCAAGTCCACAAACACCAATATATATATATATATTTATTCTAATAATAGGAAAGAACAGTCAGATTTATAATCCAAAGTTCTTTAGCATTTATTTTTATTTTTAAAAAAACAGTGCTTGATACATAGTAGAGCATAATATTATAAACATAGTAATTTCTGTGTCACAATGGAAACATATTTAAAAAAAATAATTATGATATATATATATATATATATATATATATATATATATATATATATATATATGCTACTAAAAAACTCAATGTTGGTAGGACCAACAGACAAGTTGCCAGATGACCTAATACCTTAGACAAGAAAAAAAAATACTGAATAAGGAAAGTAAAAAAATCAGCCTAAAGGTAAATACCTACCTATGCAGTAAATTAAAGTGCTCAATGCCTAGACTATTTAGACCAGAGATTCTCAACCAGTGAGGAATTCCTACCCAGAGGGGAATTTCAGGCTTTCAGCAGGGAATTTAGGACCACACATTGGCAGACTCAAACTGTTAGCTTTCTTGTCTTACATTTACAGTTATCTTTGATTTTTTCTTGTTTTTTAGTTAGAGAGTTTGGAGCACATCATGAGTGTCAAAAATGAGGGTATGATTCTTCATATATTCAATATGGATTCACATCATCATGATTAATTGAAAAGAAAGGCATGAATGTGTTATTTGTCATAAAGCTTTGCTAAATGATTTAATGAAACTGACAAAGTTGAAGCAATATTTGCAGAATGTGCATCCTGAACACAAGGACAAATACTTTTTTGAATGTCATGAGAATGCTCTCAAAAGGATGGAGCCGGATTCAATGGACATTTAAAAAAATAAACCAAAAGGTTACTGAAGCTTCTTATGCTGTAGCATTGGAGATAGCAAATCAGAAAAAAACACATACACTTGGAGAAACTTTGATCTTGCTCTCTCAAAATGGTAGAAATTGTGCTGCAAAATGGTTTAGGGTAAAAAACTTGCAGTGGTTCCACTATCAAACAGTACTGTTCAAAGGAGGATCAGTGACATGGCCATTGACATCAAGAATCAAGTTGTATAGGAGATCAAGTCTGAAGCATTTGGCTTATTTTCAATTCAACTCGATGAATCAATTGATGTGGCATTGTGTTCCAAGTTGATGGTGTTTGCAAGATATGTGCATTCAGGCCCATTTAAAGAGGTGTTTCTCTTTTGTTCTCCTCTTGAAGCAACTAGCAAGGCCTCTGATATTTTGCAAAAGGTTCCGTCTTTTCCTTGAATCAAGATAATATATGTGAGTGTTGTACAGCTGAAGCACCAACTATTTTGGTGGCATTGATTGTATGATCCACCATCAGGCATTATCCTCAAAAATACTTCCAGCTCCAGTGGAGAAGGTTTGGGATCAGACAATTCAAATTGTTAATTTTGTTAAAACGAGGAGCTCTTTACTTACAACTTTTCAAGCAGTTATGCCTTGATATGGATGCAGCCTATCATTTGCTTCTTTCTGATGGCTGTCAAAAGGAAATGTAACTGAGTGAATATTTGAGCTTAGAGATGAGCTCAGATTATTTTTTGAAGTTCATAGTAAGATGGAATCTTTTGCCTGGCTGGATGATGGGGAATGGATCATGTGCCTTGCCTATTTGTTTGATATTTTTGAGAAGCTGAATAAATTGAACCTTCAGATGCAAGGAAGGAATACAAATATCATAAACAAGCTTGAAAATTGGAAGAGAAACGTCAATATAAAAAATGTTGTAATATTTGAGAAGCTGTCATCTATTCTTGTTGTTGGTGGTGAAGACCAAGTGCTTCCAGATTTTGCAAAAAATGGAATTTTGCAGTATTAGACAACACTGGAAAATAAATTTTCTTGAACACAGTGATAATATGAAATCTATTCAAACTGTCAGTTGGAAAAGTTCCTGATGATTGTCAAGACGAATTTCTGGAGATGAAAACTAATTCGGGAGCAAGAGGTATGTTTGATGAGAAATCAATTACAGAATTTTGACCCTTCATGTGTGATTCCTACCCAAAAGTGGCAGAAAGAGCAATCTATGCATTGCTTCTATTTTTATCAACATATCTTTGTGAGTCAGGCTTTTCAAATCTGTTGCAAATTAAAACAATATAGACAAGTGGTTGAAAATGACCTGCATTGTGCCCTTTCATGCACTCCTCCACATATCCCAGAATTGGCAAAGAAAAAATAATCACTGTTTTTTCATTGACTGCAATTTTCATCTGAATAATATGAAATACAAATTTACAATATCCTGACATTCTATTGAACTTTTTCTTTATTGAATTACAATACTTTGGCTCTTTAACTTTATGCTTCAGTTTGGTCTGTTAAGTAATTAATTATGAATATAAAAAAATAATTTTATTCAAGTTTTTCAGCATTTTCAATTGCTATTAAATGTGTAACACTCCATTATAAAAATAATCTATGTAAAGATATATGTATTAACATCGAGTAAAATAAAGGATTTTCAATAGCATATGAAAAAGATAAAGAAAAACTCCTAAAGTGATTATCCTCATTTTCTGGTAAACAGTATTTGATTATTTCATCATCACTAGGAATTTTCTGTGATGTTTTCACTTTCATTCTGTATTCAGAAATAAAGGAAATTCCAATTTCTGCAAGCAGAAAAAAATGATAGAATATCCCCACTGAACAGAAATGAAATGAATGCTTTAAGAACAACAGCTGGTCAGCTAAACTGGTTAGCAACACAGACACAACCAGGTTTTAGTTTCAGTGCATTGGAACTCAGTATCTCAAGGCAGCATTGGCTATTTCACTCATGAGGACCTATTTACCTTCATGTGAGTAAGCACCTACTTATTAAGCTTCACTAACTTCAGCATTTTTCTGCACTTTTGAGGTTTTAAAAGTACTTGATTTCTTTTTCTTTGAAGACAATCCTTTTTGAATTGCATAACCAATTTGCACACCAAACATTTAAGGTAATTACCAGCTTCATCACACGGATTTTTATAAATATAATCTGTACTTACTCTTCCCCAGTATCTTGCTCTTTCTGATCTTCTACCCTCTTTGGGAACCCGTACTCCTAAATTGTGCTTCATTCAGTTTAGACATCTGTCTCCAAACATATCCTGACCATGCACCACCATGATTGTATATTTTGAATCTTTTTCCTTGGTTATTATTTCTACTTCCAGAAATATGTTTCCTCTGAATTTGCTGTGTACACAGGTTCTTCTTTGATGGCTATCTCATCTGATCTCTGTCTATATGACATTCCCTGGTTCCCAAAGAATTTTCTCAGAGCATTCTTCATTTGTTCATACATTTCCACTTTCTTCATATAATTAACTGAACAAGTTGTCTTTTTTATCCAGTTCAGTGTTGTCAATAAGTTGAATAGCCAGAACTACCTTGCCTTTAACATTCTTCTACCTTGAATTTAACATTGAGAAACTGATCCATGGTATCCAACTCTTTCTTCAAATGATTTTTATATGAATACTTTGTTTGACATATAACACTCAGATCATCTTTCTTAAACAATTTATCTAAGATAGTAAAAATCTGCTCAAAGGCATTCTCATCTTCAATCCTGATTTCTTTATTTTTCATGGCCAATCTCACTTTCTCATTGACACCTTTTTCAGTTGGTAATATGTTGTAGATTGCAAATCCCTACTCTTTTCTCTCTTGGTGAATTGAGTCCATAATTTGACATCAAACTTCCAGTCACTATAAGATGTTGTTTTGAGTCTTCCATGTTGGTGGGGTCAAAAATTCGTTTTCCTTCCTTTCATTAGAAATTTTTTTTTTTTTAACTACACTCTGCTACCATGTCCTAGTTCAGACTCTGTTATGTATGAGTGGCCAGCCAGGAGTACTGACTTTTTTCTTTGGTGTTGGTTAAAGAAGCAAGTTTACTCTACCAAACCAAGACTTTGGAAGAACTTGAAGGGTGAATTCAAGAAGTTATGTCTTCCATACCACAAGAGTTCCTGGTGAAATCAGTTGACACAATTCCTGGGCAGCTTGAGAAGCTGGTAGTGAAATATGGTGCTCATATCGAATTTTAAATAAAGCCTCACGCTAAACGCTTTCACCTCATACATTTCTTGTAAAAATTGTAGTTAATAAATAAATTATAAATATTTTAAAATGGGGAGTTACTTTTTAATCACCCTGTATACATACGCACTCACTTTCTCTCACAAACACACAGCTATCTATATATATATATACATACATATACTATTTGTACTAATGTCCTCATCTCTTTATAGTCATAGCAAATAATCATGAAAAACGTTTTACCATCTTTCATAGTCATCTTGTGAGCCAGCATGATGTCTCACAATAGTAACTGTTCATAAAAGGTAGTGGCAAAGCCTGTACTACATGCAATTTTCACATACATGACATGATATTTAAGGCATATTGAAGGAGGAAAGTAACTTACTGATGTTTATTATTAGGTTGGCGCAAAAATAAAGAGACGTAATAATGTCGTTTCTTGACGTATTTTTTAACGTCAAAAAACGACATTATTACGTCATTATTTTTGCACCAACCTAATAGTTCCATGTTTATTAATTATTATTTACTACTACTTGTTTTACATTTAACAAGGTAGATTTTAATACAAAAAGTAACCTAGGAAGTTTGCTTTTCCAGTTTCCATAGAAATTTCATTTAAAAATTCTAACTCAATAATGAAGATTTTATATTTACCATAACAAAGGTAATATAAAAAAAGAAAAATACAATGTTGAAGTTATAAGGTTTATCATTTAGATCTCTGACTATATGGTATTGCTAATAGCCGAGATAGAAACATGTTTCAACATGTATTCAGTAGTAGAGAAAGTCTTGCTCAAATGTACTTTGTGTCATTTTATTTTATGGTTCCATTAAGTAATAATTTTTATTCATATCAAGTGTGATATCAAGTATGTTAAGTAGAAAGCAAAAAATCAGTGATGTAGTTTTTGGCTTGAGAAGGTTGTAGTCTAATTGAAATTAAAGCAATATTTTATTGAAAGCAATGAAAAATTGCAAAAACTTAAATAATGCATGTAACTTTGCTGAAAGGGTCCAATATATGTGTCATCAGGCTTAGAGTCCTATTTAGTTGTAGTAGGGTAAGAGTAATAATTGTTTTTACAATTATATGGATAAATTTTAAAGTTTCATAAAAAATAAAAATAGATATTTATCACACATAAACATACATGTGTTTAGTAATAAATTTCTGCAAGTCTACTACCACATGACCATTTCCCCATTTTGAGAGATATATTTGTTATTTGCTTCTAGTTTTCACATTGTATTTCCTAAATGAAAGGATAGCATCAATATCAAATGTAGACCTTTTTCATTAAGACCAGCAGTCAGTTACAATGCATCCACAAAATTAGGGATGAAAAACATTTTGACAAGAAAACAGTGCACTGCAATTAATAGTGCAAATGACAAAAATTATGAAAATCACTCTTGTCGCACATGTTATGCTTGTTTCAAAATTGAAAAAGGTATTGAAAGATCAACATTTTTCATCTGATGCCAAAGATGAAGTTATTACATTCAATTGGATCAAAATGTAAACAACAAAATTTCTTCCTGGACAGAATAAAAATTTGGATTGAATATTTGGAAAAATGTGCAACACAAAATAGTGAAAAGTAATCTTGTAATTTTGAAGAGAAATACATTTCTTTCATTTTGATGCTAATTGCATTATTTTGTAATTTTGGTCAACAACTTGTTTCATAGGATTGCAGATCTTACCAATCAAACTTTGTGATTTAATTACCATAGGAAAAAAGAAAATAAAGTAAAAAAAATACTTTAAAATATAATTTAGGTTGCTTAAAATATTAGTTATGATATCTATAACATTTTTACAGGTCAATTTAGATTATATTTTATATTTCCTTTCTGTAAATGACAAATCGGTAAGTGATTTTAGTGATATAGATTCCCCCAGTCTGCTATTTATTTCCATACCAATTCTGTTATCGAATTGATAATCAATGATGTAATCCAATACACAACCGATTTCCCCTCAAATTGCACACCATCCACTAAAAGTGATGCCACCAGACGACTATTTATTTCCATATTAATCCTGATATCAATTCTAACAACGACATAATCCAATAGTTTTAACCTCCAATCCCACCCCATCCACTAAAGTGATGGCCCCAGTCTGTTATTTGTTTCCATACAAATTCTATCATTGATGTAAATCTTATACAATGGCTTCACTTGCAAATCAGATGCCCCATCCACTAAAGTGATGGCCCCAGTCTGTTATTTGTTTCCATACAAATTCTATCATTGATGTAAATCTTATACAATGGCTTCACTTGCAAATCAGATGCCCCATCCACTAAAGTGATGGCCCCAGTCTGTTATTTGTTTCCATACAAATTCTATCATTGATGTAAATCTTATACAATGGCTTCACTTGCAAATCAGATGCCCCATCCACTAAAGTGATGGCCCCAGTCTGTTATTTGTTTCCATACAAATTCTATCATTGATGTAAATCTTATACAATGGCTTCACTTGCAAATCAGATGCCCCATCCACTAAAGTGATGGCCCCAGTCTGTTATTTGTTTCCATACAAATTCTATCATTGATGTAAATCTTATACAATGGCTTCACTTGCAAATCAGATGCCCCATCCACTAAAGTGATGGCCCCAGTCTGTTATTTGTTTCCATACAAATTCTATCATTGATGTAAATCTTATACAATGGCTTCACTTGCAAATCAGATGCCCCATCCACTAAAGTGATGGCCCCAGTCTGTTATTTGTTTCCATACAAATTCTATCATTGATGTAAATCTTATACAATGGCTTCACTTGCAAATCAGATGCCCCATCCACTAAAGTGATGGCCCCAGTCTGTTATTTGTTTCCATACAAATTCTATCATTGATGTAAATCTTATACAATGGCTTCACTTGCAAATCAGATGCCCCATCCACTAAAGTGATGGCCCCAGTCTGTTATTTGTTTCCATACAAATTCTATCATTGATGTAAATCTTATACAATGGCTTCACTTGCAAATCAGATGCCCCATCCACTAAAGTGATGGCCCCAGTCTGTTATTTGTTTCCATACAAATTCTATCATTGATGTAAATCTTATACAATGGCTTCACTTGCAAATCAGATGCCCCATCCACTAAAGTGATGGCCCCAGTCTGTTATTTGTTTCCATACAAATTCTATCATTGATGTAAATCTTATACAATGGCTTCACTTGCAAATCAGATGCCCCATCCACTAAAGTGATGGCCCCAGTCTGTTATTTGTTTCCATACAAATTCTATCATTGATGTAAATCTTATACAATGGCTTCACTTGCAAATCAGATGCCCCATCCACTAAAGTGATGGCCCCAGTCTGTTATTTGTTTCCATACAAATTCTATCATTGATGTAAATCTTATACAATGGCTTCACTTGCAAATCAGATGCCCCATCCACTAAAGTGATGGCCCCAGTCTGTTATTTGTTTCCATACAAATTCTATCATTGATGTAAATCTTATACAATGGCTTCACTTGCAAATCAGATGCCCCATCCACTAAAGTGATGGCCCCAGTCTGTTATTTGTTTCCATACAAATTCTATCATTGATGTAAATCTTATACAATGGCTTCACTTGCAAATCAGATGCCCATCCACTAAAACTGATGTCCCAGTCTTCTATTTAATTCCATTTTATACCCATTCCAATAAAATGCCATCAATGATGTAATCCAATACAATGGCTTCCAACTCCAATCACATGTCACCTACCAAAAGTGTCACCTCCAGTCTGCTATTTATTTCTATACTAATTCTGATATCAATTCCATCAATGACTTAATCCACTGCAATGGCTTTCACCTCCAACTGCACTAATCCACTAAAAGTGATGCCATCTACTAAAAGCGATGCCCCCCAGGCTGCTATTTATTTCCCTACTGATCCCAATATCAATTCCAACAATGACTTAATCCAATAGCTTTAACATTCAATCCCACTCCATCCACTAAAAGTGCTGCCCTAGTCTGCTATTCATTTCCATACCAATTCCAATATCTATTCCATAAATGACATAATCCAATACAATGGCTTTCACCTCTAATTGCACACCATCCACTAAAAGTTCCACAGTCCTAAATCTCCTATACTCAACCTCTGTTTTATCAATAGCTTTGAAGATTGTCCCCTCAAACTCTCACCATCACTGGAGTCCCTAAAGTGTTGGTACATCCTGTGTCTACCAGTGCTCTCACCCATCAAACAAGAATTTTATGTTTGGTAATGATTGGCAATCTGCCACTATTGAGTTGAAGGGGTAGCCATCAATGCAGTAGTCCCCTTTGCCTGTTTCCCTGTAGATAAAATCTTATGTTGTGCTTGTTTCCTACACTTGCATAGCACGTTGGGTTACATTTTATCTGTTCTTTGCACTCTTTTATCATATATGGAACTTAACATCTGTAACATTGTTCACTAAGCTACCTACTTGCTTATCTCTAGTTCCTCACCACTGTAGTCTACCCCACCAACCTCTCCAGTCTTCTCAATTGTTAACATTCTTGTGGCTGTTATCATCCCACTCAATTTCATATCTTCTGCTCCAGGCAGTTGTGGGAGAGCAATGAATATATGAGCTGAGAATCTGGAGTGAGCCTTCAAAATTTTGTAGCAGACAACCAATATTAATTGTCTGAAAATTGAAAGGCCTACAGCATATTTGTGATAATCTCACTGATTGGTTAATAAATATGATTATAGAAATTCAAATCTGGAGCCTACAAAATGCACAAAAATGAGGTGACTTCTGTGTGAACCGGTTTTGTACAAAAAATGAGTTTCCATTGACAGTACTTAAATCTATTGCATTTTTCTACAATTCTTTAATAGGATTCTAATTTCCTATATGATCATGAATACTGAACAATCTATTCATAGATGCAGAAGAGACTAAGTCACAGAGATGTGGTTAACAACAATGAAGTCTTAACAAAAATAGGAACAACAAGGAAACATATTTACAATCAGAAAGTAACAGAAGAAATTTCTGGAAAAAAGTAATGAGGAAAGAGAGTGTAGTGGATTTAACACTGACAGGACATAGTAAAGATAAGAGAATGAATGGATGGCAAACATGAGCATAGAAGGATGGAAAAGGGTCAAAAGTTACTTAGAGCAAGAAATCACATGAGAACCATGATTTGTCCACATCCTGAAAGGTTTTGGTACATATTCTTTATGAACAATTACTTAGGAAAGGAACTGAAAAGTTCTGCTAAGGGAGAATAAATCTGTAGAAGATGAGAAAATATTTTACTGAATAGATTTTCTGTAAATTTTTAGAAATTTATTTTGTTTAAATAGATCATCAATTTCATGCTGATTAGCTTGAGGCATAATGAAGTGTACATGAAACCAGAACAGAAAAGAGGAGATAGGAATTAATATGTTATAAAGTCTTTTCCAAAATAAACTAAATCATTTCAACACTCACCTTGTGGTATTGCTTCAATATACACCTTGGTTAAAAAGTTTGTAGTCCAGTTTTCTAGAATGATTCTGCACTGATCTGTTTGGCTTTGATGAGTCATCTGCAAGCAAAAAAGCAAGTGGCTATAATAAATATTTTCCACATTTTTATCATGAGATGCCATTAATATAAATAATGAATTTGAAAAAAATTACTTTTACTTGTATTTCCTTTATTTAATGAGCCTTAGAAAATCAAGAGTGATCCTATTTACAAGTATTTACCCACTAACAAAAGCTTGTGTATGTATGTATGCATATATATATAATTAATATAAGTAAAAGGTTTGTCATTTAGCTGATTGATGTTACCTTCAGCATTCTGACTCCAGAGTTTTGTAGACAGACCTGTCCATCCACCAATCAGGAGGTATTAGCAAATGACTGCTTATATTTCTCTATTTATCATTGGTGCAAGTTTTTTCATAGTGTGTATGTGTGCGCATTTGCATACTCATCTGCATGTATATGTAGGGTGTTGTGATTTTTTTCATGTTTTTTCACCACTTTACACTCACTTAGACATTTTTCTCTTTTTTTTCCACTTTTCTTTCATTTGTTGGCACACACACACGCACGCACACACACACAACCCTTTTCTGGGGAGAATTTGAACATAAATGCTTTTAAGCATTTTGGGCTTTCAAAAGCCATTACTGACACACTTAAATTATGATAACATTTCAAGAATTAAACACCTACACAGATACCATGAGGTAAATACATAATGATGACATAACAAAAATAATTATTCACATAAAAACATACCAGGCAGACATACTAACACTATAAAATGGACATGTGAAATCTACATAACCAATGAAGACAAAAAACAGAATTTAAAAATTGAAACAACATATTATTCCACTTTAAACTTTTTAATGAAGTTAAATAAATAACAAAACATGTCAAACGTATAAAGAATTTCCTACTTGTTCTTTGATTATGTTTCTAAAATCTGTAACAAATTGTTCGATTTCAGTATATTACCTATCATTACGAGAGAATATTTATAAAACAATTTTGGAATTTCAGAAAAATTGTGTATTTGTGTTTCATCAGTTTGATTACTTCATGAGCAAAGTTTTGATAAAAGAAAACCAAATGTATTTTGATAAGGATAAAACTGGGAAACAAATTTCAATTTTTTTGTCTATTGAATTAAATTTGACAGTTCTATGTAATTTGGGTGCACTGGGCTTGAATTTTTACTCAGTTTTGCTCTGTCATGTCCTGATTTTGCTCAACACCTTCCATTTTTGTAATATTCTCAATGCTGGCTAAGTCTTTTTGCAGAATACACATTATGCAATTAGGTATTTGTACCTATTGTTATGGTATTGTTGTATTATAAATACTTTTATATGTAATGGCCTAAAAATATTTTTAATTTTGTAATTTTTAACCCATTTTAATATTAGTAAATTAATCTAAAAATAAAGTTCCTGTTTTCTGTAGAATATTCTACAAGGACAACTAAAATATAAAAAAGCAACTCATTTCCAAAGTTAATCAGCCAATTTAATCAGACAGTTTCTTAAGTTCAGGCATTAACATAATTTTGAATTGGCATATGATTTAGTGGTTAATTTTGACACCATGATTTAATAGTTTATTTAATTAGATTTAATTTATATTGTACCTACTCATCTGTGCTTCTAGTTTAATTTCATAGACTGTAAGTACCTATTTCATAATAAGTTCCTATTTAAACCAATTTTTGTGTTTATATATATATATATATCTTAAATTTATATATGACTTAAGGGCTTTAAAAACTTTTACAAATTGTCAGAACAATCAAGCAATATGTTATCAAGCACTAAAAAGTTCAAATGCAAATACAACTTTGATTCATTTTGTTTTGTATATAGGAATTTTACACTTCCACATCAACAAGCAAATATAACTAAATAAATATATCTTTTTCCAAATTGAAAGCTTCATATATGTTTTTTTTTAAGTTATTTTGTATCATTATAACATAATTTTACTGTAGTTTGAACTGCTTGTATTCATGGAACTTGAAAAAAAATTAACACATGATTTAATTTTTAGTCTTAACTTAAACAATCTGGCTGTTGATAAGAATCAGGACCTGATAGAGCCAAACTGAGTTGAAATTCATATGACGTACACGCAAATTACCTATAATCAAACGTCAGATATCATTCAAGAAAGTACATGTTCCTCAGTGGAATAAGTACCATTTTTTTGTCATGTAAAATGAAATTGAATAAAAGTAATAACCTTTTTACCACATTTAATTCCATCTCGGTAGACCCAATAATCTACAACAGGGAAGTCTTCTGGTGGTATCCACACAATACATAATGATTTGGAATTATCACTCCACTCCAGTGAAATTAAAGGTCCTCCAGAAAGTGCTGTGGTTGGGCATATAACAGTCTGGAATAAATAATGAAGTCTGTCATCAAATGAAATATTATTATTCAACATTTGGATCAATTTCTTTTGTTGCAAAATAAATAAGAAAATAAAGGTAAATTTAATTCATCTTGAATATATAATATATGTATGATGATCCTCATATGTCAAGGGTAGAGTCCATCATCATATGCTAAAGATTTTAGCATTTTTGAAACAAAAACTTTTATCCATATAGATTTATAGTATCATTATTAAGTCAGCAAAACATTTTCCCTGGCTTTGAATGTTCTAATTTTCCAGTCAAATTGTATATTTCATAATAAAAGACTGATTCTGATTTTGATTTGATAAATTGTTTAAGAAATTCTTTGAATATTGTCAACTTCTTAGAATTATTGGTCAGGCATGGTGTCAAACAAGTGATGGTCTGAAGAGTTTCACCAATTATGTTGCATGTGACAGAAATTTCCCTTTCAAATCCATTAGCATTTGTTCCATCCCATTTGCAAGATAAATGGCTAACTTGGTTGTTTTTCTGAGCTAGCAATTTACTCACATTGTCAATAATGTTTGTCTAGGTCCCAGAAATTTGTTATAAAGAATTGCTTTTGAATCCTGTTCACACTTTTAACCAGCTCAGGCAGTTGATAATGGTTTGGCTAAGCAAATTATCAACCTATGACATGTATCTTCCAATCAAGTTTGGTCCTAAGTCATTTAGGTTTCCTCCCTGGCTTGACAGTGATGTTCTCAGCTGGAGAAAGTTTTGACTTCCCAAGGGATGTCTAGGTTGACATACTGATGATGTCTCCATGTCAATTTTGAAATTTGACTCTTGACCTTTCAAGATTAAGTTCTACCAGCCATAATGAGGTGGCTGAATCAATGAAGAAAACCATTTCTATTTCTTTTGGTTTTTCTTAGGAATTGATAGTTCACATTAACAGGAAGCCTGTTATCTGTATTATTCTTGGTTTTTGTTTTACACACTTGGGCAAAGAATGGCCTCTACATTTTAGACATTTTTCTCCAAGTGCTGGACATTTTCCTTTTTGGTGGAATGCTACACACCTGCCACAGGCATTATACTGGTCATTTCTTTGCTGAATCATGCTGACACACCACTCTTGCTAAGAGCTAGTGCTCTAATTTTGGTGTATTCTCTCAACACTGCAATGGCTTGCACCCCTCAATTGTTCACTGCTTCTTACTGGCAAGCAGTAACAATAACTGTTTTAAGTGGAAGATCAGACTGCAGTTACAGTTTAGAGCCTTTCAAAGAGCTCTTGATCTCTATTGCCCAGTTGGAGCTTTTCAGGGAGTTCTTGATCTCTAATATTCAGTTTAAGCTTTTTAGAGAGTTCTATCCCTAATGAATTTGCCTTTATTATGAAAATCTGTATCCTCTGACAATTTGTAGAGAGCTCAAACACACTCTTCTATGGTTTCTTCCTATCTTATGAAATTATGCATGAATATGAATTACTTTATGCTGGAGTGTGACATGTCTATCAAACTTTTGTAGCTCTGTTGCATAGTTCAAAGGTCTTTAAAAATACATCATTCAGATTGTTTGACATTGCTATAGTTTACAAGTATATGTTTCACTGTGTATAATTCCTGACATGTAGTGCACATTGGGGATTCTTCATTTTTAAGTAGGTATGAGTGGGCGATATAACTATATATCTTGGGAAGGTTTCTGGTATTTTCTCCTCTTTTCTTTCTGAACATATATCTTGGAACCATAAAAGTATAGTTATGCTCCCTGCCTGCCTCAGAGTTCATTTTAACATTATGTCAATGGGAAATGCCAAAGAGAAACCCATTCAACTAAACATGACAGGGACACAAGAGTGATATACTTGCTTCTGGGAGGTCTAGCCACAATCAATTGTTCTTCCTTAAGTTCCATCACCCAAGTATAAAGAGAAAGCCAGTGATATATAAATGTGAAATGTGTTTCAACCCTGCTCTTCCATAATGACTGGCAATTGTCACCACCTTCTAATACTTATATGATATGCTAATGGTGTGAATTGGTTTTTGTTTAATTGGTGCATTTGTTTGGAAAAATGAAATGTATATAATTTAATTATTAGAGATTGATTGATTGAATCAGGCCTCAGGTAAGGACCAAAGTGGAGTGTTGTGAAGCTCTTAACCAACTATGCACCAGGTAGAGAGTCACTTAGCCACCAGGACTCCATCATCAAGCATCATGGGTCACCACCCATAGCCAACAGGTGGCCCCATTGGTGGGGGGGTCCCTTCTGAAGTCAGCATATTCTAAAGCCCCAGTTGACAAGTTGGACTGTCCCTTAGATCAGTACAGCAATGCCATAATATGACAGATTCATCAATATGTCTGTAGATTAATTATGAAAATAACATTTATTTTTTAACAATTTCTTTACTTTTCAATGCACTTAATTCATTGGTGAAAATTAATCAGAGATTAATCATGAATTAAACATATTAGAGTGAAAGCTTCAGATCAAAATTCACCTAACTACAAATGTACTGATGCCCAATTATACATCTTATTTAACAATGAAAAAGCAGAAATCATTTTCTAAACAATCGTCTCACAACCAATCCTCATTGTTTAATTATTTATAGTGAATCTTTAAAATAACTTACCACTGTATTTGATTGCACAGGTTTCATATTTGGAACTGTACTGAATGCAAGCAAATAGAATTTGTATTCTCTTCCTCCTGCCAGCCCTTTAACAGTCAACCGATTTGTGGATGGATGACACATTTTGTTGTAGGTAATGTCATTGATGTATAACTATCAAGAACATGAATGTCACGTGATAATTCATACAATTTTTTATTATGAAAAAAAAAATGAACAAAATCCAACAGCAATTACTTCAATAAAAGGTCAAAGGATAAAACAACAGGTAATAATGATTAGTTCCTAACCTGTAATTAAGATCCGATACAAACGAAAATGAGATCATATGATGATCATTGATACATTTAGCATTTATTTAAAAAAATGAACTAAAATCAGTGAAACTAAAAGGAAGTATCTGGAATGGACAGCAAGAATTAAAAAAAATGATCCAACCAAAGAAATTCTCAAACCAAAAAAAAAAATTGACTAATTTATATTTTGCTCTTCTTTCATTTTATTAAGTTTCTAATTAAAATTAAAAATTGTTTCTTAATTTTTGTTGTTTCAGAAATCATTCAAAGAGCCTTACATTCAGAACAATTACAATAAATTACAAAAATAATGATAAAACTAGTCTTTACATGATTTAATAACAGATACTATTTAATGTATTTTTTCCTTTTTTAATTTAACACATTAAAAAAGGAAAAAACATTAAAAAATTTAGAAGTTTATCTGTAGTAAAACTGAAAACAATCTAAGTTATTCAGTACTTATTTATGGGAACATACACCTACCAATGAACTTAAAATTATGATAAAAACATTTTGCATCTGTAACAGGAGTAGAGCTAGAGAAGAATGATATATTCTCCCATTATGGGCATTATTATATTCATGATATAATAACACTGATATTTCACAGACAGAATGAAATGGCTGAAAAAAAAAAAAAAAAGAATGACAAACATGCTTTGTCCACAGAGAGACTTTTATACCACTAAGACATACACAAAAGTGTATATATATATATATATATATATATTATATATATATATATATATATATATATGTGTGTGTGTGTGTGTCCCACACAAAATAATATATCACATATCTACACAGCAAAGCAAAGTGTAAGGAGAAACAAAAAGGAAGGGTCTTACATATAATATTGAGATACTCTTGTATCTGGAGAAGCCATTTTTAGGGCTCCAGGTTCAAATGGGTTGGATTCATCTATGTCTCAGACAAAGACATATTCCACTAACAGAAAACAGCAAATCTTAGATTTTCCCAAATTGAGGTCTGTAAGCTGAATTTTTATTCTATATCTTGGAAAGATATATTCCCAAAAGGAAATGGCACCATGTTCTTATAAGCTGCTAGGGAGGCAGATTTAGCCTCAGGCTGGGTCCTTTGGCCCAGGCTAAAAGAAAGCAACCTTTTGATTGCTGCCAACAAACTGAAATCTGACAGCTGCTTTCAACACTGTATGGAGTGATGGAGTGATGTCACAAGGCTGCCTTCATGTGACTCACGTGACATTGCCACCAATGGGACATAAGTGCTTTCTGTACCTTTACACATCTATCTAGTTGTAACATTTTCTCAGAGTAACAGTTTCCTTCATTCATAATTTACTGTTTTAGAACTCTCCAAACAAAATATAAACAGACAATTACTTTACTTGATGTTATTACTGAATAATAACAATAAATGGTGTCACAATATTTCATAAAATTTCTTTAGGCCTAACTTTATCAGATGATGACCTAGATATGATAGTATAAATAATTTTATATACATACTTCAAATATGCTCGCAAAGTAACAAGTGAAATATTTTCATTGTGTAAATTCAAAGATGAATTGGTCATTTTGAAAAAATTTCCATGATGTTAATTAATTATAATATTATCTTGAACTTATTTTATTAGATGAAGCACTGTCACCTACAAATATTAGTAAGCAATAGGGATTGAAAATAAATAAGTTCTATGTAGGAGGACTCAAATGTTGACCTCAGGAAGGCTGTCTATTACAGTTGCTCTACTGTTTGAGCTGAGAAAAAGTCACAATGATACATCTACTGACACTAGTTCTATTGTTGATAAGAAAACCCTCACTATGGATTGAGGGAATGAGTTTAAATGATTAGATATCTTCTGCAAGTAATTCAAACTGTAAAACTGCTGCTGTATGTTGATAATCTTCCTAGCATAAAGAAGGGGTGTAAGTTTTGGTCTTGCTTAGAGCTGATATTCTATCTGTTTGCTAAGGGTCATAGAATGATGGCCCAAATGATAACCAAGTGAAATTAATATGAAAGAAATCCTAGGCAAAAATTAATAATTAATCCTCTCATGTATTGAATAAAAAGTTTGACTTTCAGTAGGCACAAATATGGTTTACAATTCTTGCAATCATGTGGTAGCTACGCCAGAATGCTAGTTGAGAAATGATTGCTCTGAGCTCAGCCCATGGGAGAGAAAGTCTGTTGTCATAGAGGCCTGTAACATTCTATGACCCCAGAATAGACATCTCTGAGGAAGCATTCTGGTGTGCAATATATGTATATAAAATGTACATAGGTAGAAAAATGTGATTACATTCATTAAAAAATAAAGTTAGTTTTTTATTTTTATTTTCTGCCTTCTCCTTCAAAATTTAAAGAAGACTGAAACAATAGTATTAAAATAACCTTCCCTAAATTGAAGAGTTAACAACTTACTTTATAACCATCAATCAGATGAGTTGTAGCATTATCACGCAGTTCCCAAGTCACCAGAATCTGACCAGGTTCCAATTTCTTTACTTTCATGCAAGGCTTACAGGACCACCATTGCCAGACTTCTTCCTGCTCAAAGTCAAAAAATAAAAATTAGTTCTCAGCTATATGAGCATATTTTAAACAGCACAATGTTTCAACATTTTTCTAATTATCTTATGCAATCTTGTTAAGTTGTATGTATGAATATATATTTCATACATGCAGTACTCAAAGAAACTGAATCTCAATACAAAATGTTATAGGTTAGGAAATTTTAATTTGTTGAAAAATTCAATGTATGAAAATATTTTTGAAAATAAATTTGTACAATGTTGGTTGGCTAAAAAGTTTGTTCTGTTCATTAAATCAAAATAAGACTTACCGTATATTTCTACAGATAAGACGACTTTTAAATCCCAAAAATCACCCTTAAAAATTGGGTGTCGTCTTATATTACAATTCTAAAAAAAAGGAACCTTAAATTCTGATTGATATTTTTCGGTAGGCTAAATTCAGCCTCGATGAGATAACCAGTAATGTACATGAAAAGATTCACATTATCAAATAAACTGATAATAAAAGTAATAGAACCATTTCTACTTTATACATTACTGGCATAACTTGCCTACTCGAAGAATAATTCCATATCAATAAAATCAACTTGGATCCATGCAAGCTCAGCTGAGAAAATGTAAACATCAAATTATGATTGCATTCACAACAACCTTTATCTTTCACTAAACTTTCAATAATCATCATGGCAGTGTTAATTATGGTAGTAATAACATTTAGGATAACATAATATTAATTTCTCATTAAAAATTCATTATCATTTTCATGTGAAATAATAACACAATTTATTCCTTGGCTTAAACAGAAGTTAAGAACAGACTGAATAAAAAATAATGTTGAAAATGGAATGTACTATTATTGTACATTATCGTACTGATATTAGCAGTATTTTGTGATTGCCGATGAAGTATAAGTAAATGGCCATTAGTACACCAAGCTGTTTGTAATTGTTTAGATATAGGAAAAGAAGAGGAAGAAGAAGAATCAGTATTTGCAAGAGATCATATGATAGAAACATAAACAAAACAATTGTTTCCCTTTCAGGGAACATGTGTAGGAAAAACATGATATAGAATTAGTTTTGTTATTTTGTTTATTTTGTATTTCTAAGGATATAGTAAGTAGCATTTATAATAATATCATCTTTATATAATCAATAAGCAGTCATCTTATTCTACAGGTATAGGATAAATTCATGAAAATTTGCTATATTTTTTGACCTCATCTTACTTAAAGGTCACCTTATACATGAAAATATATGGTAATTTTTCGGCATTGAACAATATATTGTTCATTTTGTTCCACTATTTTCTGCCATCTTTACAGACAACTCCCTAATTCCATTGTCATAGAACTTCTAATGAATTAAAAGTTTTCATGAAGAGAATTCTCTAAGTTAATCCGAACATACCAATATCTGATAAATATGGTAGATGAATGAAAACTTTTCAGCTAAACTAATAATTGCTGATTGATCACTGAAGAAAAAACATCCAATCTATTATTATTCCGAAGAAATATTACACTTTTATATCCACTAACTCTGGATGCTTTTTGTCAGCTGCAACTTTCAATTTCTTTGAAGCAGTTGTTTGGTTCTCTGCAAATAAAGGATTTCTTTCTGTTCCCACCATATACATGATATTATCTTTGAATGTAAACTAGCCTTTGATTAAATTTGTCTGGGTTCATTTCATTTACCCAACAATCTCTTGCAATCCACAACTGTTGTAATACATTCACTCTTCATTACATATAATATATTAAAAAAAAAACAGAACAGTTTTATAGTATTTAAGTAGTAAATTGAACAGGGAAATACATCCTAGTATTGTTTTCTTTTCACTTGATTTATGTGGATGTTATACATCAAAGTGACT
This sequence comes from Acanthosepion lycidas, assembly GCA_963932145.1. Lineage (NCBI taxonomy): Eukaryota > Metazoa > Mollusca > Cephalopoda > Sepiida > Sepiidae > Acanthosepion > Acanthosepion lycidas. The sequence goes on along the minus strand of OZ010597.1, from coordinate 67,469,199 downwards.
AATGTTATGCTCTGCTCCAAATTAGATCTCTTTTTGATTTGGCTGGATGAAAATGCTAAGAAAGCAAAACCAAAAATAAAAATGTCATCCTCTGTGCAGAGGCTCCAAGCATCAAATCCAGTCAAAAACAAATCCCATAAATAATATAAAATACAATATAAAAGAAGCCAATCATGAATGTTGCCACCGAAGAAAACACATGAAAAAAAGATGAGTTTATAAGGCATTCCATTTGCTTTTAAAAACACTGCTCATAATCACAGACAAGCTTCAACAAATCTGCAACCAGCAAGCTCTCAACATCACCTCTAATGATCTTGGTCAATGTTTCTACACACATCAACTCCAGGCCCTACTGACTCTACTCTTCCTCCAAGTCATTTCCCTTGCCCACAAAGAGACACTCCACTCACATCCTCTGTATCAGCAATACAAAGAATTTTATATTAACAATTTTTGTCTTTTCCTTTCACCTCACTGGCAGTATTTGTTTTGTTTGTTTTTTCATGTTTATAACACTAGCATAACCAAATTATCACAAATCATTTTCAATGCTTCATTTAGATATTTTGATATGTTTGCTATCTACAAGATACAAGATATATAATATACATTATATAAATGTTGTGTATTTCTTAATGTCTGTTAACCTCAACTGATCTATCTGATAGTGGAATATCATTCAACAGGAGAAAACAACAAGACAAAACTTTCCAAAATTTCTAAAATTTGTTCATTCACAATTCATGCACCATGAAACACACAAGTCATTTTTGCATTTTAATCATTTCTTAAAACAAAAGAGGATAATGTGTTAAATTTTTTTTATATCTTCAACATTAAAATCAATAAGCAAAAATATATTAATTTTTTTTTTAAATCAAGTTCACCCCAAGCAAGGCAGTGAAGCCACTAAGACTCAAGGAGTTACTGGGTGTGGAAGAATTAGGAACAGAAACATTGCTAAAGAGTGAGAACAAAAAAAGAGTAATCAAGAGGACAGTAGATAGTGATGGACATTGTACTTAAATTTTTGAAGATTAAAATTGGCTGGAAAGCAAGAAGCCAGAAGGGAGTTTCACAAATGAGAAGTGCAATTAAAGAAACTGTTAGCATAGAACTTATAGTTACATCTAGCTAATTCAACTGTAAATTGATGAGAACTCATTACTAGCCTAGTATTGCACTTAAATTAGAAAAGTTTAGATACCATAGTGAAAAGCTTATCTGAACAATTACTATGAAAGTATTTACAGAAAAGACACAAGGAAGCAACCTTATGGCAGTGGGAAAGTGACTGAAGACAAGCTGCCAGATCAGGACCAATAATATTGCTGATTCTTCTTTAGATTTTATCAAGGAGCTCTATTAGCAGGAGCACCAGATCATATGTGGTAGCAATATTCTAAACATGGGTGAATGGTAGACATATATATGTAAGATAGATTCTGAAGAGAAAAATTGGCCAGTACAACACAGTGAATCAACTTTATTAGCAGCTGACCTAGCAATAGATGCAACATAGTCTTTCCGCTTCATGTCAGCTGAAAATGTTAGCCCAAGAAGGTGCAATGAGTCACTTTCTTAGAGGACAGCATTAGCCATGCTGATGGAAAGCAGAGAGAGGTCTCTCAGATTAATAGAGAGCAGTTTATTTTTGGAGGCATTAAATTAACAAGCCATCCTTTGCCTCAGTTAACAACAGACTGAAGGTCATTTTGGATATGAAATGTCATTGGGAAGATCACTAATGAAAATTAAAAACAAAGTAGGACCAAGTATGGAGCTCTGGGGAACAACTGCATTAGTATGAAAGGATTTGGAAGAGTGGCAATTCAGGATAACTTTCATTTTATGATTTGACAGGAAAGATTGGATCAGTTCAAAAATTTGTCTGGAGACTTTTCAGCTTGTGGAGAAGACCTGTATACCAAACCCTGTATAGACTCTTTCTGCAATTATCATCAGTACATCAATATTTAAGCCATATTACTTGTCTAAAAAAAGACCCAGTGATGTGAGATGCTTAACCAATTCAGCATTGATTAGGGCCTCTAGGAGTTTCCTCAAAAAGAGGTAGAAGCCTAATAGGCTGATAGTTGCAAGGATTAGACAATTCTTAAAAACTGGAAAAACAGATGAAGACTTCCAACAGGAAGCAGAGAGGCAATTATTATACAGTTTAGAGAGCCAATTTGAGAACACACTTCTTAATGACTATTACAGGGATACCATCAGGTCCACATGCTTTGTGGGGATTCAGATTAGTGGTTATATGCATATCACTCAACAGAGACTCAGTTCTAAGAGGGAAGTTAGGTAGGGATATTCTAGATGAGTCAAGAGCAGAGTTTAAGGAGGATTTATGGGTAAAACATCCAGCTTTATCAATAGAAGGTGTTAACACCACAAATTGATTGAAGAGAGGAGGAACAAACTTACACCTATTTAATACACTATTATAGAGCTGCTAGTAATCATAAGAGTCAAAGTTGTTAAATGCAATATGGTGTTTCATTCTCTCAGCAAACAGAGACTTAGCTCCTTCAAGGATATTTATTATGAGCAGCAATGAATAGGCATTTGTGTTGAGAGCTGTCACACTGGTATAGCTGAAAATAGTGGTTCCTGTGGGCTATAGTGGCAGGGAATGTTAGTGTGAACCATGGAGAACTGAGGTTTTACCTAGTATTTCTGAGAAGGAATGAAAGCATTCATGCTGACTTTGACTCAAGAGGAAACCTCAGTGGCACAATTCTCAATTTGAAGGTTAAAAATGTCAGTCCAGAGTGTCTCAAAGAAAATCACAGAGTGAGTTTCAGTCAGCATGCTGATAACAGAAAGCAGTCTAATGAATAAAAGATTTCTATTTAATAGATGATTGTAATAAAATATCAATAGATACTACAAAGTGATCAGAGTTTCCAAGAGGACAGTGTTGTGAAGATTGGCAAGAATGAGGAGAGGGGATAAGAAATAAATCAAGTAGAGACACCTGTTGCTTTAATTTGCTAGAGAAACAGGTAGGAAAACAATGATTGGAGTAAGAGATTGAGCAATGGAAAAATTTAATGTCTAAATACTGGCAACATCAGTAACATTAGAATGTTTAAGCCATGTGTCATGATGTGCATTAAAATTAATGAAGACAAAGATGTTCTCAGATGGATAGAGAGAAAGTGCCATTTTTATACTGTCAGAGATTATATCTAATACACTGCAGTCCTGAGAAGAGGGGGTGATAAAAAAAAACAAGGCAGCTAACTGAGTTTAATAAAAAACGACAAAAGCACATGAAAGATTTGTCAGGGACTCAAGAGACAATTCCCTTGCCATTGAAAGATTATCTTGAATGTAAACAGCAAGGCCATGCATGTGAATACTGGAAGCTTTTCAGCAAAGGGGAAGATAGCCTGAAACAGAGAATTCATTGGTAGCAATGACAGGATTTAAGTTTGTTTTGCAATGTGCTAAGAGCTCTGGTGACTGTTCCATGAGGAAAGATTCTCTACTGCTGAAGTTAGAGTAGATACCATGAACATTGGAAAAAGAAAGGCTGACAGGGGTAGGTGCTTTTTTGTTTACTTGCTTTCTCGTATTTTGTTTGTCAGGAGGAGGTTTGTATTGGTGGAAAAAGAAAAGTCCAACATAATTATTACTATCTGTCATCAATGGCAATATAAATTAGTCAAAGCTGGCTGAGAACAGAGCAAACTGTGGGCTTAGGGTTGCCCACTGGAAAGACATGCGGAGGCACCTACCTATGCATAACATAGCATTACAAATACCCTGATATCACGTGACTATTGATCAGAGCAGCCTCTCTAAGAAGTACCAAAGAGTTTGAACTCCTCATGACCAGCTGGAAGCAACAACCAGTAAACAGCCAACCCAGTACTTTCATAAGGGAAAATCACAGCCACAGATTAGTCCAATCACTGGAAAGTAAAGACAATTAAATCATTAAGGCCTGAAAGAAGAAGAAATAACAGGTAAACCATATCCTGAACAGGGAAGAAGAGATGATCCTGTACTTCTGTTAATGAGATGTAGAAGGAGTGCAGGCCTGCCTTTTTAATTTGTGTTCTTTTATTGTTCTCTGTTCTTAATAAGGTTTTCTTTTTCTCATATTCTCTCACACTCAGTAATCCATTGTGTTTTAGTGGCTTTATTGCCTTGCTTGGGGTTATATGATTAAAAAAAAACTCAATATATTTAGCAAAATAAATTAATTAAAACTGTAGTTTCAATTGTTATTTCCTATGAATTTCTTCTAGTGAAGTAAATTTGCTAAAATCACTGAACATTACATAATTTGATAACATTTTAAAGCAATTACTCACTGATGGTCCATTTTCTATTGATTCAAATGATTGTTTCTCTTGAAAACTGTCCTGACTTGCATTTCGATTGGAGTTAGCAAGAACATTGATTCTCCTGAAAAAGAAAAGCATTCAGTATATTTATCATGTCTGTTTGACAAACATGATATCTCACCTAAAATGTCACTGGAAAATGTTTTTAATCTATATGCATCTATCACTATGTTGTTTTACTTCCTGCTTTCAAGAATTTTGGAAGGAAATACTCCAGTTTCAAAATTATTCAAAGTTTTTATTTTTATTTAAAAGTTTAAATGTAAACAGTATCAAATGCTTTAAACAATTTAAGTAATCATAATTTAAATACAAAAAAATAAAAAAGCAAAAATAATTTAAATTTTTCAAATATTTCTCTTCATTGTTTTATGATTCCACTAAAGTTAAAAATATAAATCTTATTTTCTTTTTTTATATGTGAATAAATACACTTACCATATTTGACATCTATATGTTAAATATATTAAGTGTACTTACATCCCCTCCCATTTACATTGAATATTTATAGTAACCTTGATTGTCAGCAGGAGAGCATCAACCAGCGTCAACATGTGTGAACTACTATGAGAGATCAACCTAGATCCGAAGCCGACTTATGAACTATACCACAAGGTAACTGTCCCAAACCCTCACGTTCCTGTTGAAATAAACCACGTAAATCTATTTCTGCTGTTGTCGTATTTCTTTCTTGCAACCATACGCTTGTCTATAACACTGGTGTCAGAAGCGTACAGCAAGAGAAATATGGCCGACTACACGAGCTTCACCCGAGCCGAACTATTTACTCTCATCAAGGAACAGAAAACACTACTATTCAACTTGAAAACGGGACCAACACCGCCTTCCGAAGCCACGATACAGGAAATTCAAGCCGACATAAACGACATGCTGACTGCCCTAAAATCAACTATTTCAACACCTCCCACCGCTCAAACAAACGGCGATTACAGCTTAATGATGCGCCAACAAACCATACGCGACATATTGAAGCTAGAGAGAACTTTTCACCCTGGACACGACGTGAACCGATTCATCACGGCTCTAAACAAAGCATACACAATCCACGTCACGCCAGAACTCAGCACCTATCCCAGCCTGGAATGCGAATTCGTCAAGTTTGCTAAAGATTTACTGGACCAAAGTATCTTTCAGCAGATGGTTGACTCAAAAAAGGACATATCCACCTTCGAACAACTGAAGGAATAATTATTAGGAGCCCACGGAAGCCAGATGACTAACTTCCAACACCTCAGTCGAGCCTGGGATCTGGAACGGCGAGACGGCGAAAAATTAACAGACTTCACGGGTCGACTCGAAAACACCCTTAGAGAGGCAGCCGTTCACATAAAAAACAAATACAAAAAAGACAAAAATACAGACTTTAACAGTCGATGGACTTATTTCTATTATCGGCGCTATGCTAATGAGCGAAAAGGTGAAAATTTGGAACTCAAATCTTTACCCACATCTCGTCAAGACAATGGACAACCACTATTCAGCCATTGGCATAGCCTCCGAAGCTCAAATATACCTTGATCGTGGTGTAAAATACAACGACACGACTTCGCACAACACTGTGTATTTCACACAGAAACCACAGCGTTCAAACCAAAGAAACGCACCACTCCGACCCAGCAGCCAACCAAACCCACAGAAGACGCGCCTCACCAACACTCCCGAACATGGCCACCATCCGACACGCAGAAACCATCAGCACACAGCACGAATCAGCGTGTGCAAGAACTATCTCAGAGGTCGCCCCTGCCACCATGGATGCAACTGCCTATATCGCCACCCACCTCACACTCGGGCACAGGCTCATATCGCCGCAACGAATGATAATATACAAGCCATAAATGATATGGAACAGGATTTTCGCTTCGGGCAGGACTTGTGATGCCTCGTTCGCCATGCCCCTACGTCAGCCATCAAACCTTCAACTTTCAAGGACTCGCTCACCATTCACCGCTCGTCTAGTCCACCTTCAACTTCAGGGACATCACCTTCTCTGGCGTCCCAATGCTAGACTCTGGATGCTCCACCTGCATCGTACCAATATCTCAGTTACCCAAAGAAGCCAAGAAACACATGACCCGCTCCGACGTCGTAGTAAAAGGAATCAACGGCAGCACCACCGCCCTCGGCGAACTGACTTGCGACATCACCATCAGCAGTCGAGACTCACCCACATTCAAAAAGGTTAACGTGCTGGTAACTACCCAAACCACACCGATCCTGATCGGCCAAAATATCCTATGTCACAACACGCTTGATTCCTATCTAATCGACAACCAAAATGCGACTATAGAATTCAGACGCACACTTTCCTCAGGATACACAACACACACAGCCGCAATCATATCAGCGTCATCATCAACCAACGATCCAGCATATGGCGCCCAAAACCAGCCTACTATGGAATTACAGCCCAACATCCAGACACTGGATCAAAAACTAACCTGGCTAAAGCATAACACGGGGCTATCGTTACCAAACCACCCGAACCGAGACGAACTAGAGGCCACTGCAAACTTACTCATTTGCTACGCTGACATTATCGGCACAGAAAGCAGCAAGAAAGGCACATTCATCCGACCCATCCGCATACAAACCAACGGCTAGTCTCGCAGCCAGAAACAACACCCGATAGCCCAGGATTTGGAAGCTGACGTAGATACCGAAATTAAGCGTATGGCTGATGAGGGTATCATTGAAAACTGCAGCGACCCCAAAGGCTTCAATAGCCCTGTATTTGCCGTACGCAAGAAAAACGGATCGATTCGTGTCATTGCTAACTTTAAAAGAACTCTCAACAAGGTCTTAGTCGATCTTGACCCTTACCCAATGCCAAGGATCGACCACTTGTTCAACAAAATCGGCAAAGGCAATAGATATTTTACTACCCTCGATCTACGCAGCGGCTACTGGCAAATCGAAATCGACAAGCGAGACCGATACAAAACAGCATTTACATGGAAGGACCAATGCTATCAATACACGCGCCTGGCCTTCGGCCTTACATCTGTCGGACAAATCTTCTCCCGTTGCATAGCAGAAGCCCTAGCCACGGTCACATCCCGTGACAACATTTCTTCCTATATCGACGACAACCTGGTCCAAGCTAGGACATTTAGGGAGTACATACTCTCCCTCGAACAATTTTTTACTGCCCCCCGAAAATTCGGACTCAAGCTGAATCCCGATAAATGTTCCTTCCTCGCATCAGAGGCAAAATTCCTCGGACGTATAGTAAACAGCGAAGGATTTAAGGCTGATCCAGAATACGTTCGTGCCATCAGGGAAATGAAACCTCCAACATCAAAAAAGGAATTACAAAGCCTTATCGGCCGTTTAGTCAGGATCAGACAGTTCCTAGACACGTCTTCACGAACAAATCAGGTCAGATATGTTTTCAAAACTTATGGGTCCCATACACGAACTCAACAAGGTTAATAAACCATTTGTCTGGATGCAAAATGCCGACAGAGCCTTCGAAAAAATCAAGGACCATCTCTCTTCGCCACCCGTCATCTCGTTTCCAGATTTCTCCAAACTTTTCTCACTCACCACCGACGTCAGTGACGCCGCATGTGGAGCAATCTTAATGCAAGAAGCTGACAACGGGAAGAAAGATATCATAGCGGTCGCTTCCCATACATTCAACTCCACGGAACAGAACTGGTCCACGACGGAACGAGAGGCATATGCAATAAAGTGGGCAATATTGAAATTTGATTATTTCCTTCGCAACCGCCCCTTCGTCATCTTCACCGACCACAGATCGCCGACATATCTGGACCAACGAGAGTTCAATAATGCCAAATTACGACGATGGCAAGAAGAAATTTCATGTTATAAATTCGTCTTGGAATATGTTGAAGGCGAATCAAATGTATGAGCTGACATGCTCAGCAGAGGTTGCGGACATAAGAAAACGAAAGCCCCGAATGACCCTACACCGGCAGGCAGGACATTCGAGGTAAGCAGAGACCTCTGCTTATACATCTCATCTGAATGACCACCGAACTACGCTTTTCAAAAAACATTTGCACCAATTTTTTCTAGAACCAGGCACCTTCGTTTTGATGATAAGAGACAGTAAACACTCTCCGAGATTGGTTGTACCATACAAACTACGACCCAGATACCTCTACCAGGCACACGAGGGCAACAACCACTCAGTATGCGAGAACTCCTTTCCAGCTACTGGTGGGAATTCAAAAACTGCAACATCAAGGCCTATGTCGATTCTTGCAACACATGTGCTAAGTGCAAGGGCAACTATGGTAGACATAGCCACTGGCCCATTGGCCACTGCAAACGAGGAAAGAGACCATTTGATCTCGTCTTTATAGACTTTGTCACAATGCCCAACTCAAAGGGAAAACGCTACATCCTAACCATCTTGGATAGCTTCAGCCGACATTTTACAGCCATACCATGCGCGAGAGACCATGCTATCGACGACGCCCGTGGATTGTACCATTTCTTCCTTCGACACAGAGAGATTCCACGCATAGTATCCTCTGATCAAGGCACACACTTCACTGGAGAAGTCTATTGACAATTCTGTAACCAGATGTCAATCACGCAAGAACTTCACTGTCCTTGGCGCCCGCAAAGATCAGGAAATATTGAGAGACAACATCGCACGATGAAGAACGCACTTTATATGTTATGTGAAGACAGGAACTGTGAATGGACAGATGTTCTAGAATCTGTCGTTTCATCCATGAATGCCATAACCAACAGCGCCACCGGTGTCTCCCCGCACTATGCCATTACCGGCCGTCACCCCAACATCGGCCTACCTACACTACACAGAAAAGAAATCACAAGCGACGATCCTGGAGCATATGGAATGCAAATTAATGCCCTGCTAAAGCAGGTTCACCACGAATCACCCTGTCCAACGATGAAGCTGACCACAAACTTGAGACTAACTTAAATCACCTCACATACAAGGACCCAATACAAGTAGGCGACAAGGTTTTACTTCATCGGCCACACTCAACTGTTGCCCAATCCTCTCATCTGCCCTGGATAGGAAATTACACCATTATAAAAACAAACAATATGATGTGTCAGGTGCAAAACGATGATGGTGATACAATCTGGATTCACTGTGCACATATCCGACGACTGGCTCCACACCCAACACATCTTTCTAATACAATCCCTCTGCCTCCATCGTGTAACAGTCATCAGGATCATTCTCCTCCATATCCCTCAGGGACACATAATTCAGCAAATAATTCCATACCAAAACAAATGACAATAAGAAGAACATGAGGACAACTTCCCACATGCTTCAGAGACTTTATCATGAATTAATCACCCAAATATACTCGAATAACGCTCACTGTAAATCAGACCGAGATCTGGAAGAGCCTTGTTATAAAATGACATATCTCGGCTGATTTACTCAAGAGCGAGAGCCGGATGTGAACGGGACAAAGCCCCATCAAAAAATGACCATTATCTTCATTTACAAATGTTCCTGACACACAAGTTCCGGTCGAAAAATAAAATAATATTTAAAGTGTTCTATTTTTCGTCCAATAAAAATGCTTCCCTCCTAATTATACTCGCTTCATTTTTCGAGCTTGTTAAGCCATAAAAAAAATGCTATAAAAGGGGTCACATGGAAGTTCAACAGGCAGTCACAGGTGGCCAGGGAACAGACCTGTCACGGTCAAGGGCGGTCAGCAGCTGTCAGCAGGAGAGCATCAACCAGCGTCAACATGTGTGAACTGCTATAAGAGATCGACCTAGATCTGAAGCCGACTTATGAACTATAC
>OZ010597.1:67259019-67454019 GCA_963932145.1 Acanthosepion lycidas | reverse complement strand
GTAAATTAGTAAAGTTAATGATAAAAAAACAGTAAAGATGCATTAACCCACTAATTACTCAATGAATGTTATGATCCTTGTTTTTTAAAATTATAAACTATAATTAGCATTTATAATTCTAAATTAACATCTTTTGTATTATTATCCATACATCATCTTACTCAGTTTTTTATTTTTACTTTTATTGTTTATATGTATTTAAAATCTCTTCACTTATGTTTGATATTATTATCATTATTGTAATTTTTATTTATTATTTGTATTAAGGGCCCTTTTATTAAACTAATTTGGAATTGGGTTGATTTGGCCTCAGTCAATTTGCTGATGTACAAAGTTCCACACTTTATAGGAAAAAAATTCTTGGCCAGGTCAGTCCATTTTAGGCTTACTACTATCAATTCATCTCTTCTTCCCTTTCCTTATCCTCTATCTCATTTTTAAAAAGAGCTTGACCATCCGTCACTTTCTTCTTCTTCTCCTTCTTTCTTCTTTCTTTCTTTCCCTTCAGCCCTGTCAATCTAGTATATCAGTCCACAGAATTGTCTCCGTTTACTAAAAGATTTCAGTCGGAAGAGATTGAATATAGAGATATTCACAAAATAAATTATAACTGAAATGAATCTTTAAGGTTTTCTTCTTGATTATTATTATTATAATGCTCTGTAGTTTACATTGAACTCTCCCTGGATTAATATCCTTCTTGGAATTATCCCTACCAGTCACAAATTGGTTATATATATATATGTTTTCAAAGTAGGCTATAGAATCCTGATAAAGTTTTTAAGAAATAAAGAAAGAAATGTGTGTGAATTTGTGCATATGCTTAAATAATGATACATAGTAATTTTTCCCTAAGCTGGCATTTCTCGTGACTAAAGAAAGAAAATCAGTGATTTTTAAAAAAGCTGTCAATATTTATTCTGTATCTTTTCTTTATAATTCTTAGTTCATGTCGAAAGGTGTTGATATATTTTCCCAGCTTTTTGTATCGAATTAAAAGCAAATCATCATCTCATTTTCAGAATGGTTCGAAAGCAAGAGATTCATACAGCATTTTCTAAAATGAATCCAAGGCAAATCCTCATACAATCCTTCAGAATGGGTTGAAAGTAAAAGATTTGTGTTTTGGTCTATCCATGTGTTTTCTGTGTTGACAACATGTTTTTAAAATAGGATATAGAATAAAAGATACAAAATAAATATTTACAGCTTTTTTTTTAAAAAATCACTTATTTTCTTTCTTCTTTAATCACGAGAAACGCCAGCTTAGGACAAAAGTACTATGATTCGTTATTAAAGTATAAATAGAAATACACATACTCATATTTGTTTATTTTGTTTTTGGATGTGATGAAAGCTTGAATGGCGAAATGTGTAATCAAATCTATTTTCAATGAAACCATTTCCATTTGTCATATATATATATATATATATATATATATATATATATATATATATATATATATATATATATATAGTGAAATAATTTAATCAGAAAAACATAATTTTTTTATATTATACTTTAATAATTGAGAATACAAATGACTTGTGTTACTGAAAAAGACACAAAAATATGATAAAATGATGATAATAGTTCAGCATGAATATTGAAATCCTTCCAAATAACAAAATTTAAGTGTCATTCAAACATACTTGAAGACTGACAAGAACAAAACATTTTACAATAATGATAAGCTTATATCAATAGTAAATGAAAATAATTCACCTCTTTTTAATATTTTTTGTTTTTGTTTTTTTAAGTAATTTCAGTAAATATTAAATTAACCTTCATAAATTTCTCAGAAGTATAATCTATTGGAAAAGTTGAAACATATTGCACATATCAATTAATTCAAATGAACTCTGTATAGCATTTTCATACATTTGTTTTTAAACACTAACTCTAGATAAGCATGACATACATCTTTCTCTATTGGAAAGTAGACTGCAAAACTCCAATAATAGAATCTGGAACTTATTATTATTGCAAAATACATGATTATTAACATCTACTCATAAGATGATAAGTTTTAGAAATTTTAAATAATTTTAAGGAGCTGGAGACATTTTATATAATATCATGTGCATTTCTTTGTTTTCAACAGCTACAGGCTGTGCATCTGTAAGGAAAGATACTATTTTTGTTTCATCAATTGTCTTGCTTATACTGTTAAATGATAAAAAAACTGTTTTTTTGAATTAAAAATATAACATCTCTATATTCATTTATAGGCTTACACCCACATCACATTGAAACACTGGTTCCTGATAGTTAAGCAATGTCAAGTCTGGTCAGTACCTAGATTGGTGACCATTTGAAAATACCAGGTGCTGTAGGCTTGGATGTGCAGGTGATGTAATGGATAATGGCTTGGAATTGTTAAGCAGAGAGCCAAGTGTTTCCTGACTGCTGGAAGTCCTCTTTGATTGTTCCTGTCTTCAAGAACTCTAGCGACCCCTCTGACCCTTCTAATTACCGTCCTATCAGTCTCCTACCCCTCTTCGGCAAAGTCTTTGAAGCCCTAATCAATACCGAAGTGGTTAACCACCTTACATCCCATGATCTGCTCTCAGACAAGCAATATGGCTTCTGCTTTGCCCGATCTACAGCTGATGTGCTTACAGCCATCACTGAAACTGTCTACCAAGCTCTTCAAAATAACAGGGAAGCTTGTGCCGTGGTCCTAGACATCTCCAAAGCATTTGATAGGGTTTGGCTGGCCGGCCTTCTTTGCAAGCTCCAGAGTTATGGCATTACGGGTTGATTGTTTGACCTAATACAATCCAGTTTATATTCACTTACCCTTTGGAAAGGTATGAATCCACCTCTTCTCCCACCAGCTATGGGTTAATTAGTAAGACTTGTATCACTAAAATATTATTATCTCAAAAAAATTAAATTCTTACAATCAAAAAATATTTTCTGGCTTTAAATAATCTGCAAATGGTTGATAAGCTGTGGAAATGAATGAATGAATCAATATATTTACTTATGTACACTATACATATCTGCATACACCAATTATATATCTGTATATAGATATATAGATATATATAGATAGAAAGATTTTATATGAACATTGTATGTAAATGTCAAAGTTCCTGCTTACCAGTGTGCTATCATGATAACAGTGTGGATAAGTTCCATCAAATGTAAAATAAATTTTCACATTTGATTCTTTGCTGTTTTTCATTGGACATTCAAGCCATAAGATTTTATGTTGTTTATACTCTTGACTGTTGTCTTCTTTCAATCTTGGAATAGCCAGCTTAGGTGCTAAAACATTAAAACAGGGAAGATGAAAAAACAACATTAAAAAAAATTTATCAAAATAAAAAAAAAAAAAAAAAAAAAAGAAATAAAAGGTTAAAGTTACTTTAAATCTAAACAATTTAATATAATCTATTAATGTAAATGAAAGTTAAGATCTTAAAGAATGATTAAATGATTTATATATATATATATATATATGTGTGTGTGTGTGTGTGACAAAGTGGTAAAAGTTTACTTGTGACATGCTTCATCCTTCAAGACTTCATTGGACTAAATTTGCTATGTTGTTAGGACTACACATGTTTATGGCAGAGGGGTGTTAGGAATTTTAGAAATTTTTTCAGCTGAATTCATCTTTTTCTTGCCATCACTTTTCTAAGTAGGTATTCCACACTGAATATCACAATGTGGAGTTGGTCTGATGACACAGGTAGGTATATATATATATGGATATACTGCATCATATATACAGAAGATGTTAAATCTTAAAATATTAAAAAATCAACTTTTCATATTAGTTAAGCAAAGAATAACTTTTACAAGTTTTTGAAATTACCAACATTATTTTCTTTAATTGTATTAAAAAAATGGTTCTATTTATCATTGAATAATGTAACAGTTTAATCAGTCAAAGAGAAACTTACCATTTTTCATGACTTTTATATTACATGAATAACCAATTGCACCTTGGGAAACTACTGTAAAATCTCCTTCACAGTGAAAACTATAAGTATATTGACTATTGCAAACAGGTTTCCCACTTGTGAAAGAATTTTTACCATTTATGACACCAGAAATTTCCTGAAGAAAGAAAATATATTTATTAAAAACTATTTTTTATGAAACACAATTTTTTGAATTGAATACTTTTATGTAGTGTGAATATCTAATGTGAATTATTCTTATTCTTGTTGTTTTGATCAGTGGGCTATCTAGTTTTTCTTTGATATCTGCCACAGCTTGTTATCTTTTATTGAATAGTTGAATGAAGACAACTCTCATTGCCACTGTCACTTTTGTTCAGCTAGGACCAGTAGTTAAGTGTTCAATTTGGTGGACTAAGTCAGTCATTATAGTTTACACAGTGGCAAACAAGAGTTATGATTAAAGGAACCAGACATTTTTGTTATTGTCTCAAGACAAGTTCACAGGATAAAGTTGGTGTTCTGTCCATATCAAGAACAGTTCATTACAACCTGCACCACATTATAATAATTTCCATTTTTATGTTTATTTTAAAAAAGGTAAAAATGTGATTCAGATGCAGAAACAATTTTTGCAGTTTATAGAGAAAGTACTGTAAAAGATTTGATGTGTTAAAAGTGGTTTCTGAAGTTTTTTTCACAAGATGTTTCATTATATGATGTTCCAAGTCAGAGAAACCCGTTGAGGTTGAAAGGAATAAAAAAAACATGTCCCTTGAGAATAACCAATGTTATACAACAATGTGGGAGATAAAACTTGCCATTTTAGACCTAAACAAATTTTATTACCACCCAAAATTTCCAACAAATATAAATTACAGTGAGATTTGAACATATTTTTTGAGCCCATCTCACTATGACAATATCTTATTCATGGCTGATGCTAACCTCCAGGAAAGCGACTTGTTTCACCTTCTCAGGCAAACATTCTCAGCTGACATGAAGTGGAAAGACTATATTGAATCCATTGCTAGTTTTGCTGCTAAGAAAGTTGGTTTACTGTGTCATGCAAGACAATTTTTCTCTCCAGAATCTATCTTATATATCTGTAAATCTACCATTCACCCATGCTTAGAATATTGCTACCACAAATGATCTGGTGCCCCTACTATTTATCTTGAGCTCCTTCATATAATCCAAAGAAGAATCAGCAATATTATTGGTCCTGATCTGGCAGCTCAGCTTCAGTCATTTTCCCACTACTTCTCTGTGTCTTTTCTATAAATACTTTCATAGTAA
Source organism: Acanthosepion lycidas (assembly GCA_963932145.1). Taxonomy (NCBI): domain Eukaryota; kingdom Metazoa; phylum Mollusca; class Cephalopoda; order Sepiida; family Sepiidae; genus Acanthosepion; species Acanthosepion lycidas. The sequence continues at coordinate 67,448,802 of OZ010597.1, read as the reverse complement.
TTATTTGGATGAGCTCTTCGCTATGGTACCTAGGCTTTTTAAATTTAAGCACAATACTAGACTGGTGTTGAGATCGCATCCATTTACAGTTGATTTGGCTTGATGTAACCATAAATTCTATGCTAACAGTTTCTTTTCTCACACTTCTCACTTCCAGGTCCATGCTTTTGAGCCAAATTTAATCTACAGTACCTCCCTCATTGCACTAAAAAGAAGCTGCAGTAGTAATACTCTTCTTTTCTTTGGTGTCTTTTCCCTTCTTTCCACACAATCAAAACAGAATAGTCCATTATTTATGAGGTAGTGGCAAGTTGTAACAATCATATGAATTCACGAAGGGAGGAACAAGCATGTTTATTATATGATACTTTGTGTAAGGAATTCAATAATTATTACATTTAATACTTCTATGGTACCACAGCAGAAATCAGAAAAGGAAAAATAATTTTCTCCTTTTTTCTTGGGTTAATTTTTCATCTACCAGTTTATTTTTAATTTTATATAATCAAAAATGTATTATGATGCATGACTAATATGATACTAGAATAATAAGATTTCTTTTGATGGAAGCAAACAATATGTGTTTGTGTCAAAAAGTGAGAATAATTAATGCAAGACCAGCTCTTTTGGATATCCCCACCATTTTAGCTGTAGGCCTTATTATTACTTCAATTTTATATTGCATGTGTTTTTCATTTTATTAGTTTGTTACATTATAATATATAAGATGCAAATAAGCAGATTAATCTTTAAAAATTGGAATTTTTACAACTAAAGATGATTTTCTTTCTAGTGCGAAAGCAATAAATGAAAAATATTGTGTGTATGAAAAGATTCTTACAGTATCATTTGAATAATTCACATGAACAATATTATGAGATTCAGTCCATTTCCACATAATGCACTGACCCTGAAAAATAAAAAAATAAAAATTATTGTAAAATAAATTTGTGATATTACTTGTGAGGAAAATTTCATTTTCCCCAAATTTAATACCTGAGGAAGACAAGCAACAAAAATAAATTATTCTAATTTTCATAACAATCATTAAAATAACAAAAACTGAAATAATATTGTACAAAATTGATTTGACATGATATATTATTTCAGATATGGTTTTATTACTTTTTATATTTGTGAAAAAGAAAAAAATATAACAGATTAAAAACGTACCTTTTCGATAACAATATTTGAAGGATAGAAACCATTTTTATCAACATGTATCAGAATACCATCCTCCACTATATCTGCAATAACAGAACTCAATCGAATTTCACTGTCTTTGTCACCCTGCAACATTAGAGGTTAACATTAATAATTATATGAAATAATATTTACACAAAATCTAATAAATTTTAAATGTTTATAAATAAATATATAAAATCTGTAATACATAAAAAATAATGTATGAGCACAAATAAGTAGCAAATTCTAGCAGATGTGCAGGTGAAGTAATGGATACCATATTGGAATGAGAAATTGGAGAGTCAAATTTTGTTACATTTACTTTCATGTAAATATTCTTCAAAGAGTGAAAAAATTGAAGGAAGCAGCATTCAGGAAGTAATGCCTCCATTGTGAGAATTCATTTTTTAACTTAGCTGACTAAAGAGAACATACTACTTTTATTATTGACAAGAGTGATAAAAAGATTTCAAAATTAAGATAATTATTAAAGTTTCTTTTTTCAATTGTAGCCTTATCCATTTCTTTTCTCTCACCATTTGCTTGTAATAAAAGCCAAAGAAAAAAGAGCTAAAGACACAAAAAATCTATAAAGAGTGGAAATTCAGAAATTCATACTTTTGATAAGGACAAGAGATTAAGGGGGAAAAACACTTGAATTAGATGTAGTAGAGAAATATAAGAGATATCTTTTGCAAATATGTCTAATTTTGTCTCCAATGAAATATAGGAGTCCCTGCAATTTCTGATAAAAAACAATTAATTAAGAACTCATCTGCAGAAACAAGTGACCAAAAACCAATACAATTAGATGAGTACATATTTATAATACTAACAAAATACATAAACAAACATTAATATTATATGTAATACTAGATTTAGATCTCACCTTTTGTTTTAAGAAAGACTTTGAAGCAAAATGCATCAGTCCTGATTTATGTACCACTTTAGCAACACATCGCCTATAAAAGAAAAAAAAGATATATTTAATCTTGAATATATTGAAATATAGAATATAACAAGTCATCACTTATACACTTAGTACCAAACATCATATTTCTAATATTACAAGCCTCATACAGTTGCATTAATACCAACAGTTAAAGGACTGAATTGTTTAAAATGAAAGTTGTTCTGTTGTTCAAAAATTTTACTTCAAATATACTCTTGGGATTCTTGTTCAGATTAATGAACACTTTCATTTGGATACTATGATTCAGCCAATCCATTCTTTGGTCTTCTTCAGGATTATAATCTATAGGGAATAAAGGTAGTACCCAGAAATCTTTTTAGCACTGAAAACTGTGGTCAATATACTGATGAAATGAATTCATTATGCCAAATTTCATTTGGTACAAGTAAGTCTGTATTTTAGACATAATATTCTACACAGTGTAGATTTGCTTATCAAGAAAATGGTAAAATAAAGAACAAATAGGAAACATTTATTAATCTAACATGTTTCACTTTTATTAAAGCTTCATCAGAGAATAAGATATGAAGAAAAAGAAGTTAATTAAACTGTTTTTTTTTACTTTTCTGTTTGATTTTCATTGGTTAAACCTGTTTCACAGACATTTGACTTGTTAAACAAATATTAGTATAATTTATTGGGATTTGAATTTAAGGAGACTTGATGTGTTCATCCAAAGTTTCAAGAAATTAATGGATTCCAAGCCTAACTGAAAAACCATAAATATTGATTTATTTATGTAAGTGTATAATAATTCTAGTTTGTCTATGTGGGATTAGGATGATGATGCATATACATAAGTGTGTGTGTGTGTGTCTAGTAGACATTATGTTTGTTGGTGTTTTGCATGTTGATTTGGAAATGTTTTTACTTATATACAGTTTGTTTTAAATAAACATACATTAGATTCTTTAAGAATTCAATAAAGGTTGGTGATGTAATATGTTTTTGACATGTTTTTATAGTTGGTAATCTTAATATTATTTTTAGGAGGCATTGTGGAGTAATGGATAGTGGCTCGGATTGAGGAATCGGAGAGCTAAGTTCAAATTCCAGTTGAATCCATTACATTCACTTACAAGTTAATACCTTTGGAAAGGTATGAATCCTCCTCTTCTCCTCCCAGCTATGGGTAAATAACAGGACAGACCGGGCTCTGTAGCCTTGAGTGGCAACTGATTTAGGAGAAGGACAACTCTGAATTCAAAATCTGATCCTCCAGATTGGGGGCAACCTACTTACTTAAAAAAAAACAACAAAAAAACTGGCTTGTTATAGAAACTGCAATATCATGTAGCCCTATGTTCCTCAAGGAATTTAAAGGCATAATATATAATCTTGTTATTAGTAGGCTCTCAAAATATTTTTGACAAAGTATTATGTTCTTTTTTAATTAGGGTTTTGCTATTGTAAAATCAAAATTATAGACAGTTTTGTTCCTGTGTATTACAAATGAGTTTGAATGGTTGACTAAATTTAAATCTCTTATATTCATAGATACAGGCTTTTAGATTTTGTGATGTCTCTCTGACATAAATGCTTTTACATTGTAAACAATTTATTTGATAAATACTGGCATCTGAATTAGTGTTGGATTTATTTTTCTTCCTAATTATATCTCCAATTGTCTTGGATGTGGTGGTAATGATCCTAGTATTAGGGATAACTAATTTATTTACCAAGTTTTGTAGAGAGAGTGTTAGAGGGTAAGATTATGAATTTTGTGTTGTTGTTAGAAGTACTATTTTTCATGTCTAGTTTTTTTGTGAACTGGATTTGTGAATTTTGTAAGCTTGTCTTCTAGCATTGAGGATGAATTGATGTGGGTAGTGAAGAAGTCTAAATGTTTTCTCAATGTATTTCTCTTCTTCACCTGGGTATTCTGGATCACATATCCTAAGCACTCTGAGGTAGAATCCTATGATTAATCCGGATTTTATTTTTTGATTGTGGTGGGAGTATTCATTTTCTTGTTTTCCTCTATTTTGTTTTGTTGCAATGGGTTGGAGTTTTTTTATGGGTTCATTTTTGTAGGGATTAGCAATTGATTCAGTTTCACTCTTTTCCTAATATTGGTTTGATTTCTTTGATGAATGTTCGACAGTTGTACAGTCCAAGTTTTAGCTGCTTATCAATGAGCAGAAGTCCAATCTTAGAAGAAAGACACTTGCCAAACAGTAGAAATCAAATTGGTCAAATGCTGAATATGAATTCATAATTCAGCAGTAATTCTGTCCTCTCTTAGCAGCTTTGCACCTTTTCAAAGCACACATCTTGATGAAATTCTATTTGTTCAACAGATATATTGTTATATGCATCTGTTCTTTAGACTTTAAGGGTTGATCCATCATGCCCAAAATGTTGTTCAAACATGATCAGTCAACACAGTCCAGTAACTTTTTTCTGGTCAGTAATCAGCTATCTATTAGTTTCAGGGATCATCTGTTAACCAGACACATTTTTTTACTTCTGGAGTCATTAGTTACTATTGCTCTCTCTATTTCTGAGACTTGAATTTAATAACATATTCTCCCTGTCAAAGAAAATTCTGCCTTGGATGTCACATAATAATTCTTTAGTTTGATCCCATTATAGTTTTTGTACTGTCTGCCAAGTCAGTTAATATGTATTTTGCTTAGATTATTAGAATAAAATCTTCAAATCTCTATGGCAGGGTATCCTCTGTCTGATTTTTTATTAGAACAGTCTTAGGTAAAACATAAGTTATAGATTGGACATAACCCACCTCAGAATACGTGTCACAATATCAGAAGATCAGCTATGTATTGTGCTTCCCTCTGTGAAAGGAAACCATGAACTAAATGTATTATCACATTTAATTTACTCTGTCAAATGTACTCAGGGCCAGTATGTATTACCCCCAAAACACCTGACCAGGGGGACCCCCACATTTTTTGGCACCCCATTATAGCCTCTGCCATATTTTTTTCAGCACTGTTTTATGGCCTTCTGCCATTTTTTAATTATTTGTAAACTGACGTTACATTGTCAGTCATCAACTTATAATATACATCATGTATCTGCATGGCCAGTGTGGCATGTACTACGCAGGAACCCCCAATGAGGTTGGAGCACCAAATTGGTTAGTTTCAGCAGTGTTTTTTTTTGGTTTTTGTACTTTTTACTTTTTTTCTACTTAAAATATTGTTCTTAAACAAAATTTTAAGATAATTCTGTTTGTGTTGTGTTGGAATCTTTGTAAAACTTTTTTTTTTCGGCGGTGATGCAGTGGTGATTAATCTTTATGGAAATATAAAAATTTGCTACTTAAAAATGTTTTCAAATAAAATTTAGTCATAAAAATATTGGTTATTACAAAAAGAATGATTTTTAGTAATTTAAAAAAGTGCTGCCCTTACCCCCTAATTTTCCTTCAAGGGTTTGTGGCCTCCATGTTGGGAAACTTTGAAATCAACATGTAGTAGAGAGGGGGCCCCATATCAGAGTTTTGGTGAAGGTGCTATGAGACCCTAGTGCTGGCCTTGAATGTACTAAACCTTCAAACTATTATTAACTAGTTATATCTGTTGATTTCTTACAGCTCCATAAATGACATACATTTCCTTTTATTGCCAGATGCCAAAGTAATTTTTAATGTTAATAAGATTAAAAAAAAGAGAGAAAGAGAAACCTTTTTTCCCATATTGTACACCTGAGAAAATATAAAGACTGGATTAGCTAAAGATATTGTTGAACATTCATAGAATAATTCATTTCCAAATTAAAATATGTAAGTCATGTGATAACTTTTTTTTTGATAACATTGATGGCTGGACATTTTTTAAATTTGCAAAAAAACATAAAAAAATTATTTGTATAATACATGCATCTCTGGAAAAAAAGTTTTACTTTGAATAATATTATTTCTTCCCATCATAAATTTCAATTATTAATATTTCAGGAGGTGCTGAAAAGTTTGGTCATTGAAATACTGATGTTTCAAAGTGGGTCAGCATTGACAGAAATTCCAAAGTGTATCTTGTAATTTAGGATAAAACACAAAATAATGTATATATTTTAATAATATAAAAAAATCAAATTACTTACAATTTTAAATAGTCTCTTATTGGTTTAAAAATTTACTTTATCAAAAGCATTGTTATTTTCACTAAATTCACATAAGACAATATCCTTTATGGAAAATATTCTTATTGTTGTTCTCTGTTCAAGTCAGGCATTTATATTTTAAGATGTTATGAATAGAAGAAATAGATTTCATTCTTGCCAAAAATTTAGTTTGGGATTTTATTTATTGTCATTAAATTCTTTCTATTCCAGTGGGATCAGTATTCAGTTAGACTAAAAAAGTGTCTTATTTAACTCTAAAGGAACTTTTCCTTGCACATACATAACATAGTTCCAATCTATTGATTTGTGGATTTTAAAATAACTGTTCTTGCATATCATGGAAGTTTTCTGGATATGAAGATAAAAAAAATCTATTCAAACATTCTCTTTTGTCTTAAGGACGCAGCAGATTTTAAGGGATATCTTCTAAATTTCTTAACTGTAACTATATGATTATGATGCTAAATTTAAATGATGCAAAATTTAAATAAAAATAAAAAACAAAATTCATAGAATTTATTAGTGTAAAATTGTATATAAGTGATGCTGGTAACCAAAGAGGCTATAGCAACTTTATTAAACAATTTTTATGTATATCAAATATTTTCATAAGTTGAAGTCTGGCCTCTCAACATTCATCATTTATAGGCTCACCACTGCACATCAACACAAAAGCTCACTTGAACTAGCCTGCAAACTATACCACATATTTACTACCTCATATGTGAGATGTCATAAACATAAACACAGGAAACAAAACACTCACAAACACAAGGTCATAGCTGGAAACAGGAATTCACAATAACATTGAAAAAAATTGTTATATTCTAAGTTGTTGTGATGTATAAATACCTCTAAGGAATTTCCTCAGAAACAGAAATATACAACTGCACAATAAGGAACATGTTTGAAGGCATGAAGAATGTTGAAACATCAATGGACAATATTGTAATGTGAGAATCAGAGACACAGTCACATTTACAAACATTGAGGATGGTTCTAGAAATCTGCAAACCCAATAATGTGTCACTGAACAAAGAAAAATGTCAAATCACTGCATCTGAACTAATAGAAAACACTCTGTAGTGGAAATAAAGAAGGCCTTAACTAAAGGCTCTATTCTAACAAAATCTGTTAGTTATGTACTCAACAAAATAAGAAAATAATAACTGCTGTATAAAACTTGGGATAGGAATAGTCCACTCCAGATTGCAGCAGTAGCGGTTAATGGACTATGCCCATTATTTACAAGAGTCCACAAAAGGAAATGTCATTACACACTCAATGATTGTCTAACTCAACTATAGTGTATTAGATTGTAAGTACAAAAGAGTTTACCTGCAGATCAGTCACACATCAGGTTTAGTTTGGTTTGTTTTATTTTATTTTCTGGCATATCAACCTCAATAGGTTATTTAATGCCAACAACCTTTTTAGGATATGTTTGTATGAATAGAGTATGTATTCTTTGTAAGAAATAAATTTGTAGATCAGGTTTCATTGATGTATTTTTGTAAAGAGGGTTTTTGTCAAGTCAAAAGTATTGTTGGAAATATTTTTTTTTCATTTATTGTAGGTGCTTTTACTATAAAAAAATCTATTTCTATACTTTCATAGTGTTTTGACCTCAGTATGGGGGTTGACTATTTACTCATAGCTGGGACTCTAACAGGTGCTACCACCCCAAGTCAGGGTGGACCTGAGAACAACAGCAATTAAGAGTTTGGTTCCACACTCCTCAAAACCTCCCAATGAAAAGTCTTGATGCTGGATGTAATTTATCATCATCCTCAAGATGCACACTTTAATTTTGTTTATTTCTGTTTTCGTTTTGGAAATTTTTTTTTTACTCTTATTAAAATCAGGGTCTAGATTTTCTTTTTCAGCTTTATATAATACTGACCTTAATCACTCACGAGTTACTCCCCTTTAACAGAGACCTTACAAAAAAATAAATTACTTTTGAATAAAAACTCATACGGCCTAACACCATGTCCTGCCATTCTTCACAATTAAACCTCATCAAAAATCTAATTCTGCTACATGCTCTATTGAACAGAATCTGCCTAAGATTAGTTTTGTGGTTCATTAATCTGATTATTATTTGATGGAAATTATATTATTTACACTTGGCTTCTTAGGCATCAAAATGAATGATGAATCTAGTCTGTATTTCAGTATACACTTGAAATGGCTAAATGCAACTGTAAGTCTATGCTAACAGTTTCTTCTATTACACTTCTACCCTGTGGAACTCTCTTCCAGTTTCTTGCTTCCTAGTCAACTTTAATCTTAATATTAAATGCAGTGTCAATTGTTATCATCTGTATTCTTAATTCTTATTCTTTTATTGTTCTTTCTCCTTAATAGTATATTTTTGCATATTCTCTAACACTCTTAGTAACTTTAGTCTTGCTTGGGGTGAAATGATTTAAAAAACAAAAATTTGTTACTGTCATAGATTTAATTTATTATTTCAGTAAACTGAAATTGTCTAAGACTGACATCATCTCTATTGCAATCCCATCTGCTTGTGCTGCTTTGTTTCTTCAGATTTCAAGACTAGAAACCCTTCATATTGTTGTGGGCTTCTCTCTTTTGTCACAGAAGATTTCTCTGATGTATTTGTTCCATGTTTGAAATATCTTTTCTTTTTCTATTATACATATTCCTTTTTAGATTTGATGCATTACCTGTTTAGGAGGAGTGTATATCATTTGTCCTGTTATTTCTTTTATGTTCATCAGAATTGCTAACTACTTTCTTTGTTACCATTGAAGTAAGGTAAGGGAGTTGGTTTAGTTACCAAAAATCTAACAAAGATATTTTTGGTTTTACAGCTGGGGGGGGGAACAAATCTTTCGTTCCAGGGAAATCTTGTTTGCTTGAGTACTCAGTTAAAGTGGAATTACTTGTAAGTGATTATAGACTGTATTACAGACTTGGAGTAGGGCAAGAATAGTGTAGTTTCATTTATGACAGCAAAACAAGAAATTTTATTTGTGCTAGTTTTATGATCAAAATATTGTCAGAGCAAGCAATGTAAATGCAGAAAACCTATGTATGTTTCATAGATTACATATCTATTTAATAAAGTATGACAAAATTATCTATTAGAACTGCTCTATTTATGTAGGAGGATTTTGTTTAGTAGCATATTAACATCTCTCTGGGTTATTTAATGCTGATATCTAAATATTTTGAACACAATTTATGGCTTCAACTAAGTATATTTTGACTGCAATTGTATGCCCTTAAATACAGATAAGATGTTCATTTTGTTGGATATTGGTTGAGGAAAGACTTTTAGCCTTACTTCTTCTGCATCAGTGTGTGAGCGGAAATCGAAACTGGTGATGGCATAAACAGGAAAGGCATCCGGTGGCTAAAATAAACAGGAACTACAGATGTCCTGAGCCTTGAATAAACAGGGCATACAGGTGTCTACAGCAGAAGGAAATGTGTGCTTACATGGGGGCATGCCGGAAGAGGTATAGCCACACAAATTTGTGTAAGCAACATACTGGAAAAAGGTATTGCCACATGAAGTTGAGTAGGTGTTCAAATGTTATTCAACTGGTCTGATTCTTGATCTGAACAGAGAGGCTGGCTAGAAGTTCACTGAAGATTTTTCTCTGTCAATTCCCGTGTGCGTAATCCTAACCTCTGTGATTCTACCTCATTCTACCTATTCGCCACAACTCAAAAAAAAGATATTTATATATTTACATATACATATATGTGTTTGTCACCTCATTTGAGCCCAGCAGCAATATACACCAATTTTACTACAAATATGCATTGTTGGCAATTTATTTTAATATAAAAATATATTGCTGGTATTTTTACTGCAAAAAAGTATTTTCATACTTTCATAGTGTACCTGGGAACAACAGTAATTATTAGGTGGTTCCATGTTCCTCAAAACCTGCAATCTCTCAATCAGAGGAACTTGCTGTTGGGTGTAGTTTATTGTCATACTCAGGACTCTCTATTTATGTAGGAGAAATATTAGAATAATCTGTAACATTTACTAGGATGAAACCACCTGCATGCAGAAAGGAAATGAGTTGAGTAAGTATATAAAACTAGAAAGCAGCATAAGACAGAGATGAGGTGCATTTTCTCCTGAGATTTAATCAACCTATACCACAAGGCAATCCTAAGAGAATTAGAAGTTCTACCAGGATTTATTATTGGTGATTTGTAGATGACATTGTGTTGATGGCAGACTCAGAAAGGAAACAGTAAGTACTCCTAGAAAAAGTAGCAAAGGAAAACAAGAAGAAAGGACTGTTAACTGGAAGAAGTACAATGTACAGTCAGTCATCAGCAACAGGAACAGCTCAGGGTTTAAGCTATGAATTGCAGACACCACAATCAAATAGGTACAGATGCTTAACTCTCTGGGTAGTGTTGTAACAAAGAGATGGGGGGAAAAATGTGATGCAGAGAACTGAAGGCACATTGGAATAACAAAAGATATCTTCCAGAGACTAAACAAAATATTAAAAGATAGTAAAATCTCATCAGAAACAAAGAAAACATGTGTTTAACCATTATGTAATATCTATCTTCCTATATGGCAATGAATGTTGGATAATTTTGACACCCATGAAGATGAATCTTGAAGCAAAAAAGATGGTGATATCAAGCCTGTGAGCAAAACAAGTGAGCAACAAGCAAATTTTATGGAATATGGGAATAAAAAGGACACATACTTACAATCAGAAAGAGACGGTTGAAATTTTTGGGACACAACGAGTAAGATGGATTTAGAGAATTTAACACATGCAGGATATACTGAAAGCAAGAGAGACAGAGGGTAACCTACCTAATAGATATATGTAAATGAATGATGGATCAGGGACTGGTGGGGATGGTGGTAAGCAGTCAAACATTGCTTTGAGCTATAAAATATAAGAAACTGTGGAGATCCATAATCACCAACACCCTTAAGGGATGCGACATATAAAAATATAAAAAACTGATAATATTGGTTTTTCATTTATTCTACTGTCAAGTCTAAACAAATTATCACAAGCTCCAACAAACACAAAGAAAAAGACAAAATATATCTTACCGTGGTGTAAGTTCTTCATTTTTTCTATCCAAGGATGAAATCATCTTTTTCTGGAAGTTAACTTCATAAACATCATACCTTCGCTGACCTTTGAACACCCAGCAAAGAATGTCATTCACATTCACCAAAATAGGGTCAGGTTTTATTTCCATGATACTCACATCAACTTCTTGCACCTGAACAGTGTATAAAATAGTTTCATGACTTTAATTTGATTTTTTATCAAAATATTCGAGAAAAATATTATATTGATCAATTTATTAACAATGATGCCTATGAAGAAAATAAAGATAATTTCAATGATAAATATTTGATTAAGAAACAAATATTCAAATTTTATTCACATCATTTTTGATATAGTTAAGTAGAGGCAATCCTGCTACATTTTTAAACACAACCATCTAAACATCAAAAAACTTTATCCTTACCAAACATTTTTCTTGACTAACTTTAATCAGATCTGGAAAGTAAACATTTATTGCACCTGTTAGGGTTCTTTGTAAAAGTTTACATCAACACATATCAAGTAAAACAACCAACTAGAACAGTTTGTTCAAATATTTGAGTCAATAAATAAACTATATACCATATCTATTCTAGACACACTTTATTTCTGATCTAAATCTAAAAACTAGAGAGAAATTCTTCCAAAATGCAAAAAATATGTAATCATCTCAATGTCACAAGATAAAATCTTGATCAGAGATTTATTTCTAACCCCAATATCAAATGTATCTTAATGGAGTGGCTTCAAGAATGAGTAAATGAGATTATATGATAAAGAAGTTTTCACAGTTTTATATAAATATCTTTATATAAATATTTAAATTTTATATAAATATCAATTGGCAAGTAATGGAATTGTATTTAATGAATTGAATTTATTATTAAAGCAAAAACTATTTTAAGTTTTGTGTTCATTAAATTTTACTCTTTGCATGAATATGTATGCTTACTTTGGTAAGCACATAACTTCATTTGTCTCTCTAAAATGCTAATTCAGACAGTAAAGAAAAAAGTACATCTTTTTGACAGTAAAAAAGTTAATGAATTAATCATGTCTTACATAAAAAAGGCTGAAATGTTAATTTGTCACATGTGGTATATTTCTGTTTCATTAATTTTGTACAACATAAAAAAGAATGAAATAAAGTATTTTGCATTTATGAGATAAATATTTTTAATATCAACTGAAAATAAAATTTGTAAAGAACTGGATTAAACTCATTTTATTAAAAACTTAATATTTAGAAAAAACTATTTAATTCATTTTAAATGATATACTGATGATTCATCAGTGTAGTGGAATTGGCTCATTTGGTAGTTGTTATACTCTGCTACAATTAGATCTCTTGATTCGCACTACATGTCGGCCAAAAGTGAGCACCAACAAAGCCAAACTCAAAATAAAAAGTCATTTTTTGCACATAGGCTCCAAGCATCACATCCCATCTACAAAATAATAAAAATAATACAATAGCCAATCATGAACATTCTTACCAGAAAAAATGATGATCCTGGGGACTACCAGATTTGCTTAAATGAAAGCCTCTCATAACGAGCAACACAGTTGCAGGCTGAAAAGCCACCTGTCAACTTGCAAGCATGCTGTTGCAATCACTGCCACCACTCCCCAATGCTTTATCTATCTACTCCAGACCTTCCTTGTCATCACCACTGTAATCCCATCTCAATGATACAACATTAGACCAAAATCCAACAGAGATTTTCTACTCAATTGACCAACACCATCTCGTTGATACTACATTCAACCAGAATCCAATTTCACCCTAAAAGAAAGGCATGCGTCAAATCCCAACAATGATTAATCAGTTCCAGACCTATCCTCCGACCCCAATTGCAACCTCAGCCAGCCCAAGATATCGGTCAACTTCTTGCCCTACTGACAATACCCTTATACCTAATTGCTTTCCTGACCAAGAACAACTGAAGATCTATATATGAACAACTATGTATATATTATGTATATTTGATGAATACATGCTGTTAAAAATTTTATTCTTTTTTATTCCTTTCCTTTGCAATCAACCCTTGTTATAACATAGTGATCTAGAAAGTTAAATCAATGAAATTCAAATACTGCTCATTAATAAAGAATTAGGTTGTTTTCATGTCTTGGATCTCACAAATATAGAAAAGAAAAAGTTAAATTTGCTTTCAAAAAAGAATTTACTTCCGTGTTACTTCCTTCCATTTTTGCAAGAAAATATAAATATTTTAAGTACTTCCCAACTATTAATATGCACTGTTTCATTGTACGGGCCAGCAACAAAGTATCAATGTATTTTTAACAAGAAGTGCAGTACATTTGAACACATGTGAACCAAACAGAAAGAATTCAACAAACAAAATGTTATCAACAAGACGGTTTATTATCAATGATCATAGAAAACAATAAAACAAGTTGGAAACGTTTGAAATTCATACCCCCACAAAAAAAACTTTGTATCAAAAGGATGCTTTTCCTCTTGATGCTACTATTACTGTATACTGTCTGCTTTGGCTATTTTTAGAGTTTTAATAAAACCCAAATATATGAAACTGGATTTTTATGCATTCTTTTTTTATCTAGAGGATTGACAACAAAAGTTTAAAACACTATTCTTGTAATTAAATAGTTTAATATATAGTTTTACATTTTTGTTGTCAATTCTTGAGAAAAAAGTATAAATTCAGACACTCACAAACTATTTTAGTCAACTTATGTAACAAAAGCCAATGAAAGAAATGCCCAGAAAATGCATTTTTTCAAAATTTATAATTACAATTACTTATGTGTTTATTTAAATTTTGTTGTTCTTTATAAATTTATGAATACAAAAATGTATTTTCTTAGTTATTTCATTATAATATGATAAACAATAAATTTATATTTCATTATAATATGATAAACAATAAATTCTCATAAATGAACAATCTAATAAAAGTGCTCTTGAGAAAAAAAGAAAATGCATAAATCCAGTTTTATGTTTTTAAGTTTTATTAAAATTTTATTAATTAATATTAAACATTTCTCTGTCTTTCATATATAAAAAAATATTTTTTTTTAAATTTTATCTACACCTACTCCATCAAATATCTCAGCTTTTAGGTTTTTCTAGCTATTGTTGTTATTTGGTATAAATGTCTCTTTACTGTGGTCATATTTTAAGTGTTTATGATTATATTTCAATTTGCCCTTTTTGGATCTCCATATTGTATGTCCTGTTGTTCCTGTAACAATTCCAGTGTTTGTCCAAGTCTATTGATCATCCATCTTTATTCTTACTGGATCTTGATGATCAGAGATTGGCAGCTGACCTTTCTTCCAATCTAACACTAACCATATGTACTATAGGGAGGTGAACCATTTGGAGCTGATGATAATTCAGAATTGTGGATAGCATATTTTGTGTGTTTGTTAACCTTAGACTGTTGACAACACATTTTGCACAGAACTGCTTAATAGTTTTGTCCATGTTTGGATGGGTGTTGGATGGATGTTGGATTTAACGGCATGTCAACTCCTATTTGGGTCATTTTATGCCGAAGCCTTATTTATTTATGAATTTAAGATGGTTATAGTGTATAAAATGTTGGGAGGCTGTTGGATTTCATAATCTACTGTATTTTTTTGGATTGCTTTTTCTTGTGATTGTTTCTGATTATATATTTTCATATCTACATCCATTCATGCATATATATGTCTATAAACCCATACATATACACTATTTGAAACATCAAGTTGTTTATTTCTATTGTATTTATTGGTTCCTGTGGGGGTGTATAAATGGAAAGAATTGTGATGGTTTTATCTAGTGTCACTTGTGTTGCTATTGCTTGTAATTTAGTTTTAATGTGTACTTTACTCTGCAGTATGTCATTTCTAATCAATATTCACACTCCTCCATTAGCTCTATGTCCTGTATTGTGGTTATAGTGGTATTGTTTATAATTTTTAATTTTTAAGTTGGCATTTTCTTGTAAAAAAGTTTCCTGTAAGCAGATGACGGCTGGATACAGTAGTGACATAAGTATGAATAGGTCATTGTAATTAGATTCTATTCCACGATAGTTCCATCGCAGGATCTTATGTGCCATAGTTATATTTTCATTTTTTGGGGGTAAAGTTAACTATTAGGTTTATATCATTTGTCCTCTCCAGTTTTTTTCCATCTCTTGAGTTTTTAAAAGCTTTGTCTTCAACTGCTTGTGGTGTCCTTCGGTCAGATTTTGGGTTTTGTTTTGGATTTTGTTTATATTCTTTCTCTTTTATTTCCATATATTCCATAGGTTCAAATTTATTTTCATTTGATATATTGATTCTTGATTTTGAGTTAGATCTTGATCGAGTGTTTTCTTGTTCTGTTGTCACTTTTTTGTCTTTTTGTTTATTTTTCATTTTCTTGGTTTGGATTTGGGAAGAAGAGGGTTCGCTGGAGTTTTGTTCTATGTTTTCTTTCCAGAGTTTTTTGCCTTCTGGGTTAATTCCATTTGATTTGGGGTTGTTGAGTTTTATTTTTATTTTGATCCGATTTAAGTTCAATTAAAAAGGTTTTAATTCTTCAAGGAAAGCTTTTAATTCCTTACATAAATTTGTTATTTCAGTTGTACCTTTTATTTTATCTTCATTGTTTATTTTCTTTTCTTTTTGTACCATGGAGGCGTAGGTGTTTTCTTTTATGTTATTTTTAACTTCCTTTCGTGCTTCTGAGAAAGATATATTTTTTTTGTATTTTATTATGATTATTTCTTTTTCCTGTTTGTAGATACTACATTGTTTTGAGAGGGCAGAGTGGTTTCCCAAACAGTTTGAGCAGAGGCTCTCATTTGGACAGTTCTCTTCTTTATGTTCTGGTTCTTTCTCACTACATTTTCCACATGTTTTTTGGTTTCGACAGGAATCTCTGTGATGCCCAAATTTGTGGCATCTATAGCATTGAAGAGGGTTTGGTATGTATTGTTCTACTTTTATAATTTCATATCCAATTTTAATTGTCAGTATTTGGGGGGAGTTGCAGGTTAGAATGTAGGTATTAGTTTGTATCTCTGCTTCATTTTTCTTTATTGTGATTCTTTTGACATTTGTAACACCTTGAGTTTGGAGTTCTATTTTTACCTCCTCTAGAGTGCACAGGGAGACCTCCTTGCTTTTTACTACACCCTTTGAGAAATTTAGGGTTTGGTGTGGGTAGGATTTTATTTTTATTTCTTGTAGTTTTTTATGTCTTATTAGTGTATCTGCATATATCTTTTTTTCCACTTCCACTAGTAATGTTTCATTTTGTAGTTTTTTTACATTTTTTGGTATGATTATATTTGATATAGCTTTTTGGATTTTAAATGGAGATATTTCTGTTAGTGCTTTGTTGTTTATTGCTTCGAGAACAATAAATCGTGGAAAGTTTTCACTATCATTTTCTGATTCAGTGTCATTATCCACATGTGGTCTCTTGGAAGATTTCTTTTTTTCCATTGATTGTTTTTATTTTTGTTCATCATCCACGCTCCCTACCCACCGCGGAGTCCAGTATTGGGACATGACAAGAGGGAAACCCATTCGCCTTGCCATGTCGGGGCTACGTGAATGGTATACTCTCTTTGGGAGAAGTCTTTGAGCACGCGTGTTCCTTTGTTTCTGTTATCCAAGTTTTACGGCTGTGAAGGTTTAGCAGGTGTGTCAGATCCTTTTTTTCTCCCAAATTGATTGACCTTCAGCCATCGCCTTCCATCACATATTTAGGGTTAAGTGTTAGTTTTGGTTGGGAAGAGGAGTGTAAGTTATAGGTTTGGGGTGGATTATATATGATGGGGCTTGACATGACCAGCCGATTGATCGGATTGGGCTACTCCGACCGCCTGTCTAGCCCAAGTAAGGGCCATTGTGGTGTGTTACAGGATTGTGACCGCTTTACACCTGGGTTACAACCTGCTCAACTACCAGGATCCCGTCCCCAGACATTATGGGTCGCCACCCACGGCCAACAGGTGGCCCCATTGAGGGACTTTTACCCTCTGCAGGGGGGCAGTCGGTGTATTCTGATGCCCCACCGACCGGGCAGTCCATGTTTGGCTAAAAGTAATTTTGTAGAAGCTCCAATTCCTGGATGTGCTAAAGAATGTAGGCTATAGAAAACAGCTTTACAGAGATGCTCAGAGATAAACGGTCTAGTGTACATAGCGGAAGTGCCACATAGGATTGAGATACATCAATTTGATATGAGGCATTCTTTAAGTTTGGATACAATTTTACTTTATTGTCAGTTGTTTGCACTTGCACTATCTCTGACAAGTCACAGGCATCTACTTCTAATACATGTCTGGACATACAGTTTGCAAGTGTATTTTGTTCCCCTTTCATATGCGCCATATCAGCAAGTTATTCAGTAAGTACCAAGAAGTGGCATTACGGACAATCCAATTTTGTGGCTGTTTGGCTGGAGGTTCCACATACTGGCTTATGGTCAGTGAATTAAACTATGTGGTGACCTTCTACAAGGTGGCAAAAAAGGAATCACTGCCAAATAAGCCACTAAGAGTTCTCTATCGAATGTAGAATATTTTGTTTGGGCTTGAGATAATTTCTTTGAAAAGAATCCTATAGATATTGATTTATTATCTATTAGCTTGTGCAAAGCAGCACCAACTGCATATTGACTGCTGGCAGTGACTAACTGATAGTCTGTAGTTGAAGTTTGTGGTTGAGCTAATGCCATAATGTCTGACAACTTTTGTATAAATTCTTTAAAGGATTCTGTTTTTTTTTCTGTCAGCCCAAACATTGATTCAGGGTATAACCTCATTCATTTAGACAGAGGTAACACAATTAGGGATTAGCTGATAGAAATCTGCCATCCCCCAAAATCTATGTAGGTTCTTTGAATATTTAGAAGCTGGGGAAGTGTCTAATTCTTTAATCTTATTGCTAGTAAGCAATAAAGTTTCTTTACTTAAATTAAATCCTAGAAAGTGTAGTTTCAACATATTAAATGTACACTTGGCCAATTAAATTTTTAGGTTATTTTCGTGCAGTATATTAAATACTGTATTCAAGTCTTTTTTGTGCTGAAGTTCATTGTCACTAAAAACTAAAATATCATCTATTTAAATGAAAACCCAATCTATGTTTGAAAATATGTTATTCATGTAGCAGCTACATTCTTTAAAAACAGAATAGCATATAGTGGAATTTTAACAAAATGAATGGGGTAGCTACATCATCTGGGTGCACATTTATCTGCTGATAGGCAGTAGTTAAATCTATTTTAGAAAAATAGCATTTATTTGTTAATTGTGCATTAAAAGAATTTATATTGGGAATTGGATATCAGCTAGTATTGGTAATACTAAGGGCTCTGATGTTGGAACAAGCTTGATACGAACCATCCAATTTCAGTATCATGTGAAGAGGAGATGACCACTTGCTACTTGAGGGATGTATTACACCTGTATTTAGGAGTCTCTTAAATTCTGCCTGTCCAACTTCTAGTTTCTGTCCTGAAAGTTATCTAGGTTTAGTGAACACAGGGGCACGTCTACTTGTATCTATTGAATGGTAGACTCTGCAGTACTCTTTGTTTGTAATATTATGAGGTGAAATCACTTATCTATCAATTCTTGTATGAAACTATGTAAATCAACCTCATTTATTGCCAAGTTAAGTGAACTTGATGATGAATTTACTTTAATTTGTCACTCCAATTATGCATCCCTAACACACTTATTTCTGCAGTTTACAATTAACCCAAAATCATTTAAGAAGTCAAATTCCATTAATGGATTGGTGACATCTGTAACCACAAAGATCCACTGGAAAATTGAGTTTGTTCTTGTTTCTATTTTTGTGTGCATTACTAGGAGTTTAATATTGTCAAAGGCACTGTTTTACTTATAATCTGCCAAAGAAATAACCCATAATTTGTGAACCCATAGTTATTTTACTACAACAATGCGTAATCTTGCAATGCCAGCATTTATTAATCTTTGTGAGCTTCCTGTAATACTTATATCATTGATAGTTAATTTTAACCTCCAAAATAACCTTTGAAAGTCATTTAGGAGACATAGTTGATACTATATTGGTCACTTGTGTCGCCCACACTGCTGAACTGATAGAAGGAATGAACTGACAAATCTTTGAAAAATTCCCTTTTTTCTTACACTTGTGGAATATCACCTTTTATGTAGAACATGATGAACAGGGGTGAGAATTGAGTCCACAAAAATAATATTTATTCCAAGCTGAGGCAACAGTAACAGCTTGTTCAAAAAATTGTGATGAATAGGTGATCAGCAAAAATGGATTTATTTTTCCCTTAATGAACATTTCTTCTAAGATGCCAACAACAGTTTCATAGTCCTTACAAGAAGAAATATTTGTGTAAATCAACATAGAAACATAGTGAAATAATAGAGTGTAGGAGTTACCTCCTTCTTAGTTCCCTAATTCTTCACCAGGGGTCTCTCTCTCCATACTATAAATACTGGGCAACTTCTTGCCTTGATCCCTTTTTCTCCTCAGGTCACATGCTGCATTCCACCTTGCGTGGAGGTGAGATAAATCTCTTTTTCTTCTTCATTTCAGCGACAAGATGTAAGCTCTTAGAAGATCAGCATTTCCCATTTCTGGAAAACGCTAAACATTACAAACATTCACCAAAATAACATTCACCAAAGAACACACACAATGTTATGTCTATGTGCCTTGTAATTTGTTTAATACATATTTGTTGATATATATATATCTGTCTTGTTTGTCTTCTTTCACTTTCAAATTAAGTCTGCCAATTTTCATGTACAGTGTAACCCGGATATAAGAGAGTTGTCAGGACCTGAGAAGTCTCTTATATGCGAGTTTCTCTTATATCCGAGTTTGGTCTATTTTGTTTAGGTAAGTATGGCTCTAATTTGGGACCAGAGAAAATCTCTCTTATACCTGGGTTTCTCTTATATCCGGGTCTCTTCGGTTACACTGTAGTTGGATCTTTTAATATTCTACCAGGAGTTACAAACGCGTTTCTAATACAACACGTAACACACGGTCCTCTACAAGAGTAAGCTTTTCAGCCCCTGATATTCTTGCCAACAAGGAAGTCTTTAAGGCTGTGAGAAAGCTGTCAAAGATTTCCAGTGGTACCAACTATTAATAGTAACGGAGTTCAAGCTTCAGATACTTGTACATCATTTTATTGGATACATTGTAAAAAAATATCGAGTAATTCGAAGGGGAGACAACTAGGTTTGCCTTCACCACAAATATGTATGAAATTTTGTTATAATTTGTTAAAATTTCTTTTCTTCTTTTTTTTAAATGACAAAAAGCTGTATATTTTTTCTAATTCACTTCATTTAACTGCCTTTCAAAGAAACTTTCATTTAGTCTTGATTTCCACATTGGCCTTGTTTTATTGTCTGTGAAATGTGGCTGAAATAAAAATATCTTTCTATTTTCTTTTAAATTAAATATATTTTATTTTATTACAGCCTCTTTTCTTTGAATTAATATTTTCTTTTATTTCTGACACAATATTTGTTGTGTGGGCCTGCAGTGAAGTATCACTGTATTTTTAACATGTACTTGGAAATCAAACAGGAAATATTCACTCAGCTACCAATTAATTTATCAATTACCAACTGCCACATAAAAGAGGTCAGTATATAGATAAAGGGAGGTAACTCTACTTAACTATTTTCTTAATATTTAATATATATTAAATAAAATATATCGTGAAAGATAATTGAATAACATAAGATTTGAATGAAATAAAATAGAGTCTCTATGACTTTTTTAAAAACCATTTTAACTCCATTTATATATCTTACCTGGGTTTTATTTTCTACAACAATTGTGCCAATTTTCTTCAAACTGTTGCTAAAAATAGAAAAGCAAAAAGTGCTAATTTAAAAAAATAAAATAGTAAGGATATTTATTGAAATAAACCTATTTTAGAATAAAGCCGTTTCCATAAAGTCTCCAATGAAGAGTAAAACTCACAAAAACATAACTTACAAGATAATCATTCTAATCATCTTAGGACAGGTACTATAGATATGATAATAATATGAATATTAAAGATTGATACAGCAACTAGTTGCTTTTTTGTTAAGCAAACAATTTTGATTTGCACATTACATATAATCTTTCATGCTGGAATGGTGTGATTTTTCTTGACTTACCTTCAAAATGCTGTTTAAAATCATTTTTGCATTATTAATCTTGTAACTTTATGATTAAAGGATAGAATTTGGCTTTTCAGTGAATTAAAAAGGAAATATGTCCAGTGAAATCCTAAATGCTATATTTCATTCATTCATTATGGAAAATCTCAATTTTGTTTTAATGTTCAAAAAAGTTTAAAGAAATCAATATTTTGCATGTAAATGTTTTGAACATACCTGTAAAATTTCATGTGAAATAGCTTTTGAAATTTCAATGTTATACATATACAGACATAAATAAAAACTATTTTAACTACTGTCCCATTTTCAGGATGGTGGACATTAATGGGTTATAGGTAGAAACCTATAATAAATACCAGACATTTATAAATTTATAATTAAATTTCCACAAATGATTGGAGTCACTATTTATAATAAATTGCATAATACCTTTTGTAATAGTAGACACCTGGTGAAGTGAACTGATGCATGAAAGCTGATGGTGAGTCTCTTACATTCCCGCTACAGAAGCCATCAATGACAATCTCATTTTCATAGGTTACCTTAATTGAAAAGAATATATTTAAGTAGAATGTTGGAATAGAAATATATGAAAAAATAAAAATAGAAGTATAATAAATATAAAAAAAGGAAATGAATTACAGAACATACAATTAAGAATGTGTGTTTATGGTAGATTCATATTTTTGTAGTATTAATAGTGAAACAAAACATTGATTTTCAGGGCCTTTTAAATTTCTTTTTTAATTTTTTTTTAATATCTAAGGTTTTTAAGTTTCAGATTGTCAGAGAAGTGGATGTGCAGGTGGTGTAGTGGATAACAGCTCAGAATAAGAAAGAGAGCCGAGTTTGAATTCCAACTAGAAATTTGTTATATTCACTTGTGCATAAATACTCTTAGAAAATCATGAAGCCGACTCCTCTCCCAGCTATGGGTTAAATAGTAGTCATTGCTATTCTCAAAAAAATTGTTAATTCAATATTCACTCAAAAAAAAATAAGTAAACAAATAAATAAAATATTCTTAGAATCCAAAATATCAAATTTAACTCACAAATGATTTTTAAGCAATAAAAAACAAGTCAATCAACTGCCAGAGAAAATATGAAATAATGCAAGTTATTATTAAATGAGAAGTCATGTTTTGTAAATTTATCTGAAACTGTGATATGCAATCCTTAAACCCTGTAATTATCATAATATTAAATATTATGCCCAAAGAATTTATTTTATTGCAAGTTATTACAGAAATCCATGCATTTTGATTAAAGCAAATTGTTTTTCGTTATTTTGCAATTTAGCAACAAATTATCAATGAGATTAATTGGTAAATCTTATTTTTTCTCATAATAATCAAAATTAAATACATTACCTTATTTACACTATTCGGACTGTTATCTTCGTCTTCATTGCCATATTCACAATGTTTCAGCCATTGTATGCTCCAGCCTTCTTCAGGTGATTGGAATTTCAAACCAAATCCCTTAATTTGTCCACTGGGGTAGATTGCCATGTGCAACAATTCATTCACAATGGATGAAATAAATGGTTCAGTTTAAAATTCCAATCACCTGAAAAAGGCCAGGGTGTACAACAGCCGAAACATTGTGAATATAGCAATGAAGATGAGGATAATGGTCTGAATAATGTAAATAATCATAATATCTAATCTCAGAGATATTATTACCTTAGTAGCTGAAATGGCTCTAAATATTTTATGGGTGTCAATGATTTTAAATGTTGATTTTATGAGTTGTTCTTGTGCTACACTAAGTTAAGCTTAGTAAATATATCTTGGTGATATATCAGGGGACACAGGCAGACAACTTGGACTTGTATGTCATGGATTCAGAGGGTCTATCACTCTTTGGCAGAGAGTGTCTCTGCTATATAAAATTAAACTGGAAAGGGATACAGGTGATACAGTCAACACCACTAAAGGAGACAATATAAGCCAAGCTAAGACACCACCTTACAAAGTATATTGAAGTTTTTTACTGAGGAACTGAGGACCATAAAAGGAGTTAAAGCTAAACTAAATCTGGAAGATAATGTCAAACCAGTATTCACAAAGGTCAGGTCAATAATATGTGTGTTATGCCCAGAGGTAGAAGCAGAGTTAGATCAATTGGAAAAGAGAGTAATCCTAACAAAAGTAATGAGCAAGTGGGCTTCCTTAATCATACCAGGAACAATCTGGATCTGCAGAGACTATAAAGCCTTTGTGAACTCATGTCTGAAGCCCAGCTTAGATAAATGTGAATTCTTCATGGACAGGATTACCTATTGTGGACATGAGGTCTCCGTGTTTGGTCTACAAGCATCTTCTAGCAATGAACAAGCCATTTGAGAAGCATCACAGCTCGACAACGTGCAATAGCTATGATCCTTCTTGGGAATGGTAAATTACATCACTGGTTCTAGCCCAATGTGGCCACTGAACTGCACTCTCTACATCAGTTGTCACAGAAGGAACACAAATTGGACTGGTCATGACAATATGAAAAGGCATTCCTACATGCTAAGGAATAGGTCACATCAAACAGGGTGCTGACATATGACCCCAGAAAACCAATCCAAGTAGCAAGTGATGCATCTCTCTATGGTATCTCACATCATGGAGGACAGTACTAAACAGCCCATAGCTTTTGCATCAAAATTGCTCACTAAACCAGAGTGTAATTACTTTCAGATTGACAAAGAGGCATTGGCCCTTGTCACTGACCACAAACCCCTGATCTCTATCTTGCACCCACAAAAAAGGTCCTGTAATGACAGCAGCATGGCTATAGAGACATGCAATTTTCCTCTCAGGGTACAACTATGATTTTATGTACTTAAGCACAAAATTACATTCCAGTGTGGATGGATTATCCAGATTGCCATTTGAAGGCCAACAATGAAAAGGAGATGGACACTACCAGCTTGTTTCACATTTCACAACTGGAACAACTACTTGTTACATGTGGCAAAATCAGGACAGCAATGAGACATAACCCAACCCTTTCACTTGTCCTGGAGAAAGTGCAAAAGGGATGGAGTGATGAGGATAAGGAATGTCAACCTACTTCACAAGAAGATATGAGCTGTCAGCTTCACAAGGTGTACTAAACTGGGAAATAAGGTTAATAATCCCCTCAACCCTACAGGGATGGGTGCTGAAGATGCTACATGAGGGACACCTGGGAATAGTGAAAATGAAGGCACTGGCTCAAAGTTATGTGTAGTGGTCTTTGATTGACAAAGATATCAGACTAATGACCAGGGAATGTGAAGGGTGCCAACAAATGTAAATCTGTCCCAGTGTGCCTATTTACATCCTTGGGAATGGCCAAGTTCACCCTGGCAATGTGTCTATGTGGATTTTGCTGGGCCATTTCAAGGACTTCTATTTTTCATCATTGTATATACCCACTCAAAATGGCCTAAGGCATTTATCATAAAGAGCACTATGGCCATACACATGATAAAGCTGACACAAGAAATATTTGCTAGCCATGGAATACCAATGCAACTGGTATTGAACAACAATCCCCAGTTTACATTGGAAGACATTGCAATGTCCATGCAGGAGAACTGAATCAGACACATCTGCTTAGCCCTATTTCATGCTGCCATGTATAGGTTAGAGGGTTGTACAAACCTTAAGACACAGGTTCAAGGCCAGGGGGTATTGCCAGAGAAAAAGTTGTCAAACTTTCTACTGATGTACAGATATACACTCCATGCAACCACTGGAGAGAACCCAGCACTGATGTTCATGAAGATTACACTATGGTGTAGGCTTGATGTAATGAAACCAAATGTTGAATGCAGGGTTGTGGACAAACTCTTACCCATGGTGAATAACAGTGACAAGCAATGTGATGTATCAGTCAGACAGTGTGTATTATGAGAGAAAGATGAGTGTCATATGTGTTGATATGATCAGAGATTGCACGATGCAATTCCTCAAGAGACAAGAAATTTCATGAAATTAGGATGATTTAATATTGATTTCTCATAGATTTTTAGAAATATTAAGATGTCTGAAATTTTTATAGTAAATTATTAATTTATATTTATCAACTTTTCAGCAATACCTGGTATATGAAAGAAAGAATATATAAGCACAAAAAATAATTTCAATTAATGTTAAACAAAAGTATTATTTAATCAACATTATCTTACTTTGTTTCTAACTGTAAAGAAAAATCTTACAAAAATCATTACCTGTATAATATTATGAGGATGTTTCTCATTTTGCCACACCCACCAAACACAGTCATTGGCCCGAATTGTAAGGTAGTGTCTCTCAAAACCATCTTCAGTAATATGAACTGTGTGATTCTGCAGGGAAGAAATACTTTTAAAATATGCAAACTTTGAAACACAGAATTGTGGCCAATTTTACAAGACATTTTTCCATAAAATAATTCATTAAAAAGATAAAATAAATTTTTCTTTTAGGATTTACTGAATCTTTTAATTTCAGTAGAATAGATGAATTTATATTATATTTATTTATTTATTTTATATTTTTTTCCTGAAACAAATAATCAAAAAGTGTTAGAGCTTGAAATCAACAACCAAATGCATATGAAAAATGGTCAATAGATGTCTGTGGAAATGGATGGCCAAATTCTTGTCCACATGAATTTAAGCTTACTACTAGATTGGTTACGAGATCTCATTGTGTTACTGTTGAAATAGTTAGATGTAACTAAGTTCTATTCTAGTAGATTTTCTTGCACTTCTCACCTGTGGAACTCTTCCAGTTTCTTGCTTCCCTGCCACCTACAATCTTCAAAAATTTAATTGCAACATCAATTGCCATCTTCTGTGTTCCTGAAACCTATTCTTTTATTGTCCTTTCTCCTCCTTAAAGTCTTCTCATTCTTTTCCACTCCCAGTAACCTCTTGCATCTTAGCGACATTATCACCTTGTCATCTACTATATTTATATTACAATACTCACCTTACAATATCTTTTTCTCTATAACTGTTTCTGTTTCAAACAATATTTATTCAAGCTTTATTGATTTAAGATATTGTGTTGCTATTAATATTTAACATTTATTTTAACCATGTGATGTACTATACTTATCTTCAGGGATTTTTGTACTCACTTCTAAGCATCAGACTTTATTTTCAGTCAGCAAAAAAAGAAGAGTTTAAAAAAAAAATGTTCAGTGTTTTTTTATAAATCATAAAAAATCTCATGACTAAGAAAGAGCAGACTACTGTGCAACTGAATTTTGGTGAATGTAAATTTTATAGTAATAAAAAGATCATTATGATGTTTTATGAGATTATTTTATACAATATAAAATATTTTTTTAAAGTATTGTCAATTAGGTGGCTAGCAATTATGTTCTTGACTGGCCTTTGTTTTAAAAGAATTGCATAATATTTGATGTTTTATTCACTTAAAAAATTTTTAATTACATTTTATCATTTTAGAAAGTATTTCATTTGATTTTTAGATTTATATTTAGTGAGAAAAAGTCACGATCTAGCACAACCCCATAAATAGGTAAATCTAAAATCAAAATAATTCATCAAGCTAATTGTAGTTGGTGATTTTACCAACTCAGTCACTCTGACTATACACCAACACTTTGTAACCATATACATGGATAATGAAGCACTTCTTCAAGTCACATCAATTTACTGATTAAATCTTATGAAATATTCACTATATATATAAGTGAACATTATTGAAATCTAAAAACAGTTTAACCTTGTTTAGACATTGCAATTATCATTTGAAAAATGTTACCTTTGAACTTGCTTGGACAATCACGGAACAAGTACTGACAATATCCTGCACACAGGAGACTGTATAGGTATAGACCCCAATTGTACTTAAAGTCACCATACTGATACCAAGAGTTTTGAGAATAGCAATTTCTTCTTCTTCCAAGTTGTCAGCAGCTTTGGCTGTGGGAAATTGATAAAATAGCATTGTATACAGATTATAACATTAAAACCTGGAAAATTACATTGAAAAATACAAAGTAACCAATATACAAAACTATATATATATATATATATATATATATATATACACACAAACAATATCAATCAAAATGTTTTAATTAAAAAATTTCAAATGAAATTACCATCAAATATTATCTTCAAGTAATTATCCAAATTAATTTTTTTCAAATTAAAATATAAAAAGACTTTTGTTGTAGTGTAAATCATGACCTCCCTAGATTAGTTGTACTCCAGCAGATACTCTACTGTATCCTAAGAACACAAAGTTACCTCCCCTTCCTGTTAAGAAACCATCATATTCATTCAAATGTAATGTGTATTTGTTTGCTATTAAAACATATACAAATGGTCATCAAATCTTGTTATCTCTTTTTACTACATCTTCCTCTCACAACAATTTCAATAGTAAACAAATAGTCAAAATGGACAGATTACTGCAACCAGAAAGATCTGATATCAAGCCTACAACTCTTGTGTGGGGGCAGTCTACCCAGATTTTAGCTGTTAAAATAACATCCAAGTATCATGTCCTCAAATTACAATACAAAATTAAAGACAATGTGAAGAAATGATCTTTTCAAAAAAGGAAGAAAACCATACACCAATAACATTTATACAGTAGATACATATATTTATATGTTGACTATGAATGTTCTTTGTTGTGGCCATGAAGAGACCAATAGCTCAATGTGATTTGTAGTAAGTGAGTCTGCAAAGTTTCAAAATTATTTTGTAGTGAGTGAGTCTGTAATGTTACAAAGCGATTTTGTTGCAAGTGATTCTGCAAAGTTTGAAGTTATATTGCCAGTATGTGCGTGTGAAGCACACGCTAAATAAACGTGTGTGACTGCTGGTTGATTGTGTGCACTAGCAGCAATTTTAAAGCACTGTGAACAAGCAGAGTTGAGACAATACTTACTTTGCCACATACAGCTTTGGATGTAGGAAAATTATCATTGAATGACACATTGACATGTGTAGAGGCCGGCTGGGTTCACTGTCTTTCACTGACTTTGTCATTGCAGATCTGTCCCTGACTGTTCCATTTCAGATCTCTCCTATGACTGTTCTGTTTCAAGTATAGCCCTTGACTGTCACTGATAATCCATTTTTATAGCTAATGACAAGTCGGTGACTGGCTCACAAATTCTGAGTTCTGGGAATGTTCTAAGTAACCAAGCCCTGACTTATTTCCAGATTATTTGGAGTTCAACCATGCAAATGTCATAGAAAGCACATCACATTCCAGAAACAACTCATTTAATTTTGGAGCCGGGTTTTGTGTAGAATTGTAAAGTTTTTACATATCTACTGATTTTAGTAGGATTTATTTGTAAGCATCTCTTACTTGTTTTGTGCTTCACTTATTGACCATTAAATATAAGAGTTTATATCCTATACCAACACTGGAAACTTACACATACCAATTATCTATGCACTATTAACAGCAACAACTAATTTGAAAATAACCAGAACTATTTTGCTTTAATTAATAGTATATTAGTAGCAGTATTTGAAATAATAAGTAACATCAATGACTTTAATTCTGCCATGAAGGCCTTCAATGTGGCATACGTCAAACCCATAAATATTGTAGACAATCGGTACCAGTTCTTTACACTTAAGTATCAACCAACCCAAACAATAGACAATTTTATGCAATGCTTGGAAATCCTGGCAAAAACATGCAACTTCCAAGCTACAATGGACAAGGGAAACAAAAAACAATACATGCAAGATATGTTTATCAGTGGCATCACCTCCCCATCAATTTGACAGTGCTTGCTCAAAAAATCCTCACTAACACTTCCAGAAGAGTATGAGATGACCAGATCACTGGAGCAAGCAGAAAAACAGTCTGCATGCTATGAGCAAGGTAATATAATTACTGCTCTTATAATTTCTTCAGAGGACAAATGCCAATCTAGCTACATTACAAAAAGATGCTAGACCCAAAAAGATTTGTTTCTTCTGTAAAATCTCATGTCCTCCCATCATCTATGTCCTGCCTGTAATACATTTAAATGTATGTTTAATATGTTTAAAAAAAGATCCTCTGTAACTGGTGCATTACATGATCTTGATCTTCCCAGTCTTGCTTGTCTAGGAACAAAAACAAAAGACATTATCTTGACCAAATGCAAAATAAATGGGTACATTGTTGATGCCATGATAGATTCTGGTAGTGTGGGAAATTTTATTAGCAAAAGCACTGCAAAAAAATTGAATCTCTTCATCATACAATAGTCCTGGCAGACTAACCAACATGCAAAAATTGTTAGTAAAGCAATAGTTAATGTCTTCCTGAATAATAGGACACATTCTAGCATGATAGTGGAAGTGATTAAAGATCCTAAAAAAAGTATGACAGAATGACTTTGAAATTTGATGGACCTGGAGATGAACTTATTGTTGCAGCTGTCTCTAACATTAACCATTTCCCATCCATAGATGTTCCACCTCCTCCACTCTTTTCTCATTTTCTGTTAATACAACTCCAATCACCACTAAGTCACACTGTCATAATATTGCTGATATTAAATTTATAAGAGAAGAAACTGCTAGGACTTTTAAGGAGGGTGTAATAGAGCCCTTGGTGTCTCTGTGGCAATCTCAGGTTGTAAGATCAAATGAAAACTCTCCCCCCAAAAAAAGAATGGTAATTGATTACAGTAACACTATAAACAGGTTCACAGAATGAGATGCTTACTCTATACCCCAAATTTCTAAAATGGTTGATAATATAGCCCAGTACAATATCTTCACTACACTTGATCTTAAATCAGCTTACCATCAGATCCCTATTCAGTGATAGTGATCATAAGCACACTGCCTTTGAGGTTAAGTGGCAAACTATACCAATCTACTCGCCCCCCCCACCCCTTTTGTCATTATGAATGGAGTAAATAGATTTAAAAGAATTATCAACAACATCATCAATGAGGAAAATTAAACAGGTACATTTGTTTTTGTGAATAATGTTACTATATATGGGAAAACCGAAGAAGAACATGATTATAATCTTCAAAAATCCTATAATGTAGCTAAGAAGTACAATATCACACTAATAGTAAAAAATATCATTTCAGCTACTTCAATTACATTAACTGTGCACACTATCCAAAACAATCAGATATCACCTGATTATAACAAACTTAAACCTTTTCTCAAAATGCTGCCACCTCTAAATAGTAAGTCTCAAAAACAAATGATTGGGATGTTCTCATATTACGTTTCAGACAAAATACTACTATTGAATCACAGCAAACAATTTCCACTGCCACCATCAGTATTACATTCCTTTCAAATGCTGATAAATCATTTAAAAGATGCTACCTTAGTAACTGTTGACCATAATAAAGAATTTGATGTAAAAGCAAATGCTAGCAATTAATGCTGTTATATTAAGTGTTTGATAGCAAAAGAAAGAAATAATGAGGATTAGATCTGAACATTTATTGTTGGCAATTTGTACAAAGATGTTGAAGGATGAGTGGAATGTCCATTTCAATGGCCAGTTGTCAGGACAGTGGTCAGGTGTAAGGGTAGTTCCAGGAGTTGACTTAATTCTTGTGTCGGTTTAGTGTGAGGTCACAGGGTATGCTCAGTGTATATTGGTTGATTGAGGTCATGGTGGAGTGGCAACAGTTGTTGAGAGGTGCGGTCATGACGATGGTGATGGTCACAGTGGAAGTGGTGGCAGTGACGGTGACAGCAGCAGCGCCCTGTGTGATGGCCAGTGGCATGCTAAGCTGCAACTGCTCTAGTCATTCTCAGAGGCCTACTTTTAAGTGAGTCTGGTAGTCTCCAGAGGCATCTCTCTCTCTCTGATGGGAACATTCATAATTGGCCACTGCTGGAGCTTGGTTCATAGACTGGATGTCATGCATGGAGCCTAATGCACAGAAAATGACTTTTGTTATTTCATTCTCTGTCTTTGTGATATTCAATCTGCAATCAAGAGGGCCGACCTGTTGCATTCTTTTCTCATACCCTGAATCCTAATGCAATCAAACATCATGTTGTTGAAAAGGAGGTTGCTGCTATAGTCGAAGCTCTATGAAAGTGACATCATTTTCTACTTGGCAGTCATAGCAGACCAAAAAATTGTTAGCTTCATGTTCAATAACACTAGAAAATCCAAGATAAAAAGCATTGAGCTGTCCCAATTCAAATTCAGTATTATTTATTGTCCAGGAACTGACAATACCATTGCCGATACTTTTTCTTGCATCTCTGCCATCACCCACATGTTGCAAGACCTTCATGATTTGAATCTTCAATTATGTCACCCTGGCTTTACATGCCTTTTCCACTTTACCAGAGCAAGAAACCTCCCATTCTCTTTAGACCAAATAAAAAGTGTTACTAACTCCTACACATCCTATCAATATCTGAAACCAAAATTCGTAACCAGTTTCAGGGAGACAATCATAAAAGCAATACTATCATTCCAACAATTAAATATTGATTTTAAAGGACCCTTACCATCGTCTGTAAATGGTAACAGATATCTACTTACTGTAATCAACGAATTCTACCATTTTCCGTTTGCTTTTCTCTGCAAAGACACGAGTAGCAGAACTATCACGTACTGCCTGAACCAACTATTTTCAATTTTTGATATGCCTGATATGATACACATCAATAGGGCCTCTGACTTCCTCTCTGAGGAAACCAAAAACTACTTGCCTGATAAAGGCATTTCTACATCGAGAGCAAGTAGATACCACCCAGAAATCAATGGACAAGTTGAGAAACTTAATGGTTGCCTATGGAAGACTATTCAGGTAACCTTACATTCTTGTAACATAAAACCATCCAATAGGCAAAATGTCCTACCTGATGCACACCATTCGATTAGATCCTTACTCTAGACAACAACTAATATACCCCTGCATGACAGATTATTTAAATACAGCTGCAAATTCACATCCAGAACTTTGATTCCTTCTTGGGTAAAACTGGAACTGATATACATCTGGAATCGCACCAAGTCAAGTAAGCATGGCCATTTCATTACCACTGCTACACTTTTATAAATCAATCCTCATTATGCACATATACACCTACCTCCCGGCATTGAAATTACAGTCATAGCTCCTAAATCTACTAATGGAGAGGATACTTGCACTAATGACAACTCTGCAAACCCCATAGATGCCTGTGAATCATCTGTTAGTGTTCATGAAAGTTCTGACAGCAAAAACGAGGAGACTCCACTTTCTGAACCTAAAGGAACCAACACATCCTGTGGAATTAATACTAAGGGTGATCCCACTTAATCTGTGCAAAAATCTTCCAGAATATGAAGAATCCCTAACAAATATAGAGACTAATATTTCTTGAAGGGGAAAATGCTGTAGTGTAAATCACGACCTCCCCTATAGATTATTTGTATCCTGGCAGATACTCTATTGTATCCTAAAGAGACAAAGTTACCACCTCTTCCCGTTAAGAAAGCACTATATTCATTTGAATGTAACATGTATTTGTTTGCTATTAAAACCGATACAAATGGTTATTAAGTCTTATTATCTCCTACTACATCTTCCTCAAACAACTTTCAAATAATGTAAATTAAATTAATAGTAGTATAAATTGGATGAGAATCCATTATAATGGCAAATATGGCAGACAATTTTGAAAAATAGCACATATAATTACTTTGTTAAATTATATATATATATATATATATATATATAGATAGATAGATAGATAGTATGATGAAGTCTGAAAGGATGAAACTAGAACAATGTTAGAAAAATTAATGACAAAATGGAAAAGAACAATTTTTATGATGTTTAAAAAGTGTATAGTCAGTGCTTTGGCAGATTTATTATTAAAATGTGGGATACTTAATAATGAAAATGATAAAAACAAACAAAAAAATTATTAACCTGGCTAGAATATATACCCTACATATATCATTTCTAAAAAAATATAAATAAAAACACCCCCAACAAAAAAAAATTTTAAGTTTAACATTTGTCATTAAATTTTCTTTATATATGAGAGAGAGAGAGAGAGAGAAAAATATTACTCACCTTGGCAAGAGCAAGAAAAGTTTTTTGACAATGGGTTTATCGTCCGGTCTGCTTCATTTATGGTAGATACTTTTTTGTCTTTTCTGTCTTTTTCTTTCCATACCCACCAAATTCTGTCATTAGTTTTGGCATGGATTAAATCTTTTCAAAAAAAAATTTAAAAAAATTAACCTTTGAACTTGTCTTTTTGTTATTGTTTAATAAAAGAAGAAAACATAATTGGTTATGAAAAGTAAAACCCAACTTAAATGGGATAAAAAGTTTCATACAAAAACAGTTTTAATTAAAACGAAAAAGGAAATACATTTAATTACATAATATAAAATATATAGTGGTGTTTATAAGGATTATCAAATATGTAGTGATGACATTAATTAATTTAAAAACTATCAAATATTGTCTCAACTATAATTAAAATATGCATGCTATAGTTGAGTATTTAGTCTTGCAATCAGAATATATTTCTTTATGATTAACTTCTACATGTGTATAACTAACAATTTCAATCAAACAATTGAATATCTAAAATATATAAGGCCTTCTTATTTCACTGACAATGTTGAACATAAATTATTATTCAACTTTCGTTATACTTAGAATGTTAACTTCAAATATTATATACAACTTAGAAGATTAAAATTAATGTAATGCACGAATAAGCACGAAAAGAAAATGGATACACACAACAACTACAATACACACCTCCACAACTGAAATGCAAAAAAAGAAACATTATCTGGTTTAACCCACCATACAACAAAACCATCAAAACAAACATAGGAAGGACATTCCTAAACTTAATAGAAAAGCACGTCCCTGAAACAAACCGATTAGCAAAAATATTCAACAAAAATAACATTAAAATCATTACAAATAATTAAAAGCCACAACAAAAAAGTAACAAACTGCAATAATGCAACCAAGGAACCTCAATGCAACTGCAGAAATAAAACAACATGTCCACTCCAAGGAAATTGCCAACAACTGAATATAATATATAAAGCCAAGGTAAGTGCAAACAACAGCACAATGTACTACATCAGTGCCACTGAGGGACCATTCAAGAAAAGAAAAAACAACCACAACCTTTCATTCTCCAACAGAAAATACTCAAACTGCACTACACTATCCATATACATATGGCATCTAAAAGACAGAAATATTACACCAAAAATAAGCTGAAAAATATTGAAAAAAGCACCTGCTTACAACATTACAAAGAAATGCCTACTTTTCCTACTTGAAAAGGTAACAATAATTTCTCATACCTAACAAAAGAAATTGCTAAACATAAGACCAGAAATAATTTCTAAATGCAGACATGAAAACAAATACCTATTATCACAATTTATGCCAAACAGATAAAAAAAAAAAATAAAATACCAACCAACACAGGGTCAATGGTGGTTTATGTAGTAACATAAACCACTATTGACCCTATGAACATGAAAAGAGAAACCACTGACACCATAACACCATCAATTATTTTATAGTTCAGACTATCATCATAATAATTATAATTATTGTTATTACCATTCCATCGCCATTATTACAATCACTTCTATCACTTTACAATAACTATTTGCTGCTACAATTGTTATTATCATCACCAGCTCCCCTCACCATTACTACCACATCACAATTACCATCGCCACATTAGTCCACAATTACTACTGCACCACAATTACCATTACGATATCAGTCCACAATTTACTTACTCCTCCCTCCACCAGCAAAATTAATACCACCACATAAATACTAATAAGTATTAGAAATTGGAGTTTCTACCATTTACATATGTGCAATCACCAAAAACAACCAAATAACCGGCTTTAAAATAATTACAAAACAGCATTAAAAAATTAAAAATAATAGCAATTTTACCTACCATAGCCTTACACAGACCCCATCATATGTATATACAAGTGTGTGAGAAAAAATTATTCAGCAAACAAAATAGACGGAGTGTGCATTGACACTGCAACTGACAAAAGATATTCACTACACAATCCAACATTGAATACAGCGACCAAATGTGTATGTATGTATGCAACGATGCATGGATGTGCATATATGCCCAGTCCCACACTGTTCACATGTTTATGTTTGTGTGAGCTCCAATGAGTGAGTGTGCGTGTATGTATGTCTGTGTACGTCAATGAGTGAACGTGTATGTATGTTTGCGTAAGCATGTGTGGTGTTTCGATGACAATTTTTCCTCCCACTATTATAAAACCACCAATATACGCAACCATATATAAATCCAATTTTTAAAAATTAATCAGTTTGTCTGATTTTTAAAAATTAATCAGTTTGTCAAATAGCATGAAATGCAGGGTCACAAACTCACATCGATCCAACTAAATATATATATATATATATATATGAATGAAGGATAGCACCTTTTCTAGTGAGAATAGTACCATCTGAATGTTTGATGGTATAGCTAAGATTTCTTGGTTTAGTCTTCGAAACAGCATAATATAACCTGTTAGGTGTTTGTATATATATATATATATATATATATATATATACACACACACAGGTCAGTACTGATAAACCACGGTAGTTAGGGTCCAAAACTTCCATCTGTGGTTTAGATCAAAAGTGAGCTGCAATGTCAGGATTGTCAGCTTAGACCACCAAAACAAAGCTTGTCAAGTCCATGGAGTTATCTGTGAAAATGGGTAACACAGTGGCTAAGCATGCAAAATGTGTATTCAATACTAAGAATTGAATATCGCCAGTTATGAAAAACATTTATTAAAGCTATCCTTTAATTTCACATAAAAATCTGCACCAGTTTGAATAAATTTGAAAGACAACGACCTAAAATGATTCCAATTATAAAGTGCTATGTCAATAGATCCATCTTCGACGACAGCAAAAGATGGTGGAAATCTTCTACACATGAGATTTTAACAAGAAAAAAAATAAAATTAATTTTTTTATAGTTATTAAGATTTTGAATAAAAACATTATAATACATTGTATTATAATGTATTAATAAAAATAATATAACAATACAATGTAGTAACATCTAATGTACAAGCACTGGTTTCTAGGCAGGTTTCTATGCAATGTGATGATATGATACAATACAAACTCGATTTAATGAATTTGTCAAAATAAAAGATTATACAGAAAAAAAATCAGACTTTAAAAAGTCTCACAATCAAGTTTGAATTTGTTTCAAATTTGGATCCACTGATGATTATGATTGTAATGTGAACATGACAAAAGTTTTTGGTCCATCATGCATGTGCGGCTTAGGCAATATTGTGGTTTATTGGTGCGCAGCTTAATGGCACTGACCTGTATGTATATGTATGTAGTGGACAGAGTGATTTCTGGAAGGTCTGTCTACAAAACTCTGGTTGAGATGCTGAAGACAGCATTAATCAGCTAAATGACAAACTTTATATTTGTAATTACAGCATTGCATCAACAAAAGAATTCCTCTTTATCTTAAAAGCAAAAAATCCCACAGGTAGGACCCTAGCTTCATTTGATGCTGAAAATCTTTTTACCAACATCCCAGTTAAAGAAACAATCAACGTAATTAGTGACTGCATCTACAAACACCTGTCAATCCCTCCCACCAAAATTTGACCAGCAACTCTTCAGAAGCTACTCATCACCAGCCCCATTCTACAATCATAATAGTAACACCTATGTTCAAACTAATGGTATCAGCATGAAAAGCAATTAGGTCCTGCTTTCTCTAATTTTTACATGTTCCATATTGAAAAGAAGGTTTTTAAATCAACTGACAAACCACAAATTTACACAAGATAACATTTTTGTTTTGATAAAAATTAAAGATTAAATTATAAATCTAAAATCAACTTTTGACAAAAAACTCCATGCTAAAATTTACATACAAACTCGTGGTTAATAACAAAATCCCATTCCTTGATGTCAATATAGAATTAAAATTCAAAGTATTTACCACCTACCCATATAAAAGACCTACTAGTTCAAACTCTTGTCTTCTAAACTCTGATAGCCAATGACCAGAAAGGTATAAAATAGCAGTGATAAAAAAACTTCCTAAACAGAACACACCAAAATTCCTCTGCTTTTTATTCACAAAACATTATTCCATGCCTGCTCAACTGAAGTCCCCTATTATGACCATAACAGCAAAATTTATTCAAATTAATGGAGTATGGGAAATCCTTTTGGTCTGTGCTGTAGAGGATATTTTTATTTTAGCTGAGAACAAAAACAAAATTGATAATCTCAGAGCTACATTCAGAAAAAATTCCAAACTCAACTTGAACTATGAACTTAGCTCAAAAAATAAACTCTCATTCTTGGATGTTCTTGTGGAGGCTAGTAATAAAAACCCACAAGCAAAAATTCTTGCCACCTTAATTTTACTAGTCAATGTCCTCTCAGATATAAAATAGGTGTTATTAAAAATTTCCTTATGAGAGTGAATGAGAATTCATCCTTAATAACTTAATAATGTGAAACAAATGTGCTTATTAATAACAATTTTCCAAATCATCTTATAGAATACCATATTAGACTTTTTATTTCTAAGGTAACCAATAACAACACTGAACATACAAAAATAAAAACAATAACATTAACATTTTCTACAAAAATCAAATACATAGTATCTATAAGCAAGATGAATCATCACTTAGAAATATCAGAAAGAAATACACAACTCCAGTCAACAAAAGCAAGAAAATTAATTATCTATTATATAAAAATTTAAAACTGCTAACCTCATTGTCAAAAATAATAATTCACCTACAAGATCCAAATTACAGAGAACCAATATTATTTATGAATTCATATGTCCCTTAAGGAACTGTGTTTCTGATCAAACTAAATTCATGAATAATTATATTGGACATACCACTACGTTCCTATCAAGAAGACTCACATTACACCTTTCTGACCAGAGATCAATTAGGTCTCATTTAAATACACATGGAGACCTACCAAACTCTATCCATAACATACTCATTGATAATACAAATATAATAGGCTCATCCACATGTAAAGAAGGCTAAAAATAATGGAAGCATTATTAGTAAAAAAGGAAAAGACAAAACTCAATAATATCTATTATGAACATTGCCACAATGTGCTGACTGTGTTTCGGAAATAAAACATTTCTATAATTTAGATATATATACATAAAACAATCCAAATATTCAGTTAGAAGTAAAATAAAGTTCATCTTTGATAATGGTGAAAACATTAGAATTCCTTCTACTATACACAATTACAAATACACGTTACCACTTGATGCCTGCTCAGACATATCAGAATTTTTACAAACTTATATACATATAGAATTATCAATGGTTTTAATACATGTGATATGGGACTGACCAGTGAGAATTGACCAAAAAAAAAACTGAAAAATACCAAAGTTTTGTCTTTAAGTCTCTTTTTCTCTCAATCTCTGATGAAGCTTTAATAAAAGTGAAACATGTTAAATTGATAAACATTTCCTATTTGTTCTTTATCTTATCCTGTCAGATTCTATCCACATTTGATCCCAACTCATATATATATATATATATATATATATATATATATATATACATGGAAGCCTTTTTTATATTACCAGAAGAGTACATGATATAGTGGTGTAATTTCTGGTGGAACAGGTAAACTAGTAAGTATTATATTATATAACATGAATACTGATCAATGACTTGAAAATTAAAAAAAAACAATGACACCCACATAAATTACTGCTAACCCATTATTATTTCTTAATGTTGCCAACTGAGATGTAAAAAAAAGAAATGACACCTGTGTTAAACTAAATTCCAGAATACATGAAAGATAGGATGACAACCAATTTTTCATTTAACACTAAAGATAAGATTAGATTTTATAAACACACTTAGGTACTGTTAAGTAATACAAGTGAGTGCTAAAAATCCCTTAACCAAGAAACACTTAAAAAATAATTCTCATATTTGGTCAGATTTTCAGAAATGCATCTTGGCTCAGGTCCAAATTTACGAACACTCCTTTGTACACAATAAATATTCTGACTGGTTTCTGCTACAAGTAATCATTTTTTTTCTTTCAGCACAGAGACAAAATCACAAAATAAATTGGATTTTTCTTCATGTGAATCAACTTTTGAGGATTACCATTTGAAAATCCAGTTTGCGCATTGACCTCTAGAAAATGTTCCTTTGGTTTTGATTTGACAATTATGGTCCCCATAAATGTGGCTGAAAATTCATGGTTCTGGTCTGAAAAGTAATAGGTGCCAGGCTCAGTAAATTTATGAGCCATTAAGCCTTGGATACTGTAAAAAAGAAACAAAAGAATAATGGAATATACTGATATAATTAATATTGCAAAATATCATACAATGGGAATTTTTATTTTATAGCATTTTCGAAATGAAATACATGCAACTGGTACAGAGAACAAAAATAAAATTAGAATTAGAATAAAAGTAAATGGAGCCATGATAGTTGATGCAGTTATATGGTAAAGGGAAAATAGCAAAATAAGGAAAATTGTCACCTGAAGTAAAAATATTCAGCAATGTTTTTGGTTGAAGGATTTAGTTAAGAACTCTTTATCAGAAAATATTAATTTATCTCATCAACAGCATTTTCAATTCATAGCCTGAAATTGCAGGTAGTTTTATGAAAATACATTTTAATACCTTCATAATCATTTGAGCATTTAAATGTCTGGTGGTAAAAATAAAAACCAGATGAAAAGATCCTGATGCTGATTGAATAAACTTTTATTTGGTTAAAGAATCACTTAGTTGGATGTACCATACCACCAAACTCACTATTTCATTATTAGTTATGACTTTTTAAACATATGTTATGGAATCCAAGATAGAATAAAATAGACAAAGACAAAAAATACTCACCTCGGTACTAACCAAGCAAAACCATTTTCCACTGGCTGCAAAAAAATAATGGATTGAAGTATGATGACATTAATTCAATTTTTTAATGCATCTCATTTTAAATAAATTTTAAAAAGCTATTTACAGTCTCACTTATCTTTTCAAGGAAACAAGAAAGCAAGCAGAAAAAAACTATTAATGAAAAGCAATTTTAAAAATTATCCACATTTACAAAAATGTCTTGTTTTTCAAAAGCATTAAACAAAATAATCTGAGTGTTAAAAAGAATTTTATATTCATTTTCTAAAAGGATAGCATCTGTAAAAAAATTAACATGGGTAATATTGTTAGTGTAATGTAATTTTTTAACAACTTTTTTGTCTTAGAAAAAATGATCTGTAATTTTGACATTTATTTACTATAACTTTGCAAAAATATCTGTGGATCTTAACTTGATGAGTGAAACAATTTATCTGTAAAATTTGTCATTAGAACTTTTATCTATTCATCACTTATATATATATATATATATATATATATATATATATATATATATATATATATATATATATATATATATATATATATATATATATATATATATATATATAGGAGGCACGGTGGAGTAATGGATATCGGCTTGGATTGAGGAATCGGAGAGCCGAGTTCGAATTCCAGTCGAATCCATTACATTCACTTACGTGCTAATACCCTTGGGAAAGGTATGAATCCTCTTCTTCTCCCTCCAGCTATGGGTAAAATAGCAGGACAGACTGGGTTCTATAGCCTTGGATGGCAACTGGTCTAGGAGAAGGACAACTCTGAATTCAAAACCTGTGGAGGGTCGTTTGGGAACCTTGTGGCATTCAGTGCACCAGGTCTCTGTATTCGTCCCTCCAAAAAGTGTGGATGGTCCTGCACGAGGCCTTCACCACTATAATCAAATCTCATGTGCCGGTGTCGGGCTGTCGGTTTCCTGGAAACTGATCTGCTTGACCCTCATACGTTGAATCTCGACGGGAGAGTCGATCATATATATATATATATATATATATATATATATATATATATATATATAAACCAAGACAGATACAAATTGATTTTGCATACAGTGGCTGAAATATTCAGTAAAGCAAGTTCACAAATTAGTGATTCTATCTTTTTTCTGCTTTTTACATGAATTCAAGTAATCTACCTTTTATGCAAATACAGGTAATCTGCTTTTTATATGAATACATGTCATCTGCCTTTTATATGAATACAGGTAATCTAGTCCTTCCTTTCTGAAGCAATAGGAGAAAATACTTGCTATATCCTTTGCCAATAATGACAGATGCCAACAAACATACATTTTCTTAGAAATTCTATGTTTATTTTTACAAACAAGTGAATATTTTATAAGATTTAATAGATTAAAGTCTTATTTTATTCTTTGTTTAGAAATCAACTAATAAATTTTGATTTAAAAGTTGAATATTCCTTGATTATATATTGTGATTTATTTTCCATAGTACTTCTCTTTCATATAAATCTAAGAATTTTCCCCTTCATCTTGCATTTTGTATCATCATGTTTCTCACCTCAAATGGATCATCTGGGGAACTTTTCAAATCAGGAGGTTTGATCTGATAAATGGCATGACATCGTTTGCACTGGAATATAAAACAAATTTAACCACTACAGAAATTTCTATTTCATCTTCAAATCTTATTTTGACTTCATAATAATCATTTAATTCTAATGATCCCTACAGGATTTACTTTGTATTTTTCTGTATTAGCAATGTATCTTTATATACTGAGAGATTTATAACAAACTGAACCATCCTTTTACTGCATCTTATAGACAACAGTCTTTTAGTGAAATATGTGTGTATGTTGTTCTCTATTGCCAGCATAAAATTTTATTTCTATGTTTTTTGGAATATCTTCTACTTTGTTATTGTTTCTAATTCCAGTTTCTCATTCATTCTTAGCTAAACATGCAAAATTTTAGTGAAAAAAAAAATTGCCCTGAATTATGAAATTTATTTTAATAGATATTATGACAAACATTTGTGGCAATAAAAAAAATATGACACTAAAAATATTTTTCTGAGATTAATGGAAAATATAAAGTTTTCTACAGAGAACTTACCATTGATCGGTTCCACTGCCACCAAACTGTTTCACCTTCTTCAATTAAAAGAATCATTGGCTGAAAAGCCTCATCTAGAACTTCAATTTTATGTTCCCTTTAAAAGCAAATATTAAATATGTCAGAGGTTTAAACCGATGTTTTCTTAAATAGAAATAAGAAACAAGACTTTGGCACTGAATAATGAATCAGGCTATACTTTAAAACAGGATTAAGATTTAAGTTATGAGTTCACAATTAGAAAATAAAAATTAAGATGTTCTAAAGACTAATGGAGCTGATTCAGATATTCTTAAGGCAAAAACCAGTTTCCCTAAATGTAGAATAAAAGATTGATTTTTTTTATTATAAATACATGGCAAATAATCTCCATTAGAAATATTGATCATCAGATCATGGAATTAATATCGTAAATATAAGACAAATAATCAGAATTGTTTCTTCAGTTAGGTACAAATATTTTGAATAGAAAAAATGGTTATATCAAATAAGTCAAAATAACAGACTGAAATATTCTTAAGATTTAAAATTCTCAAATAAGTCAAAGATTTATTTCAAAATTTCATTAATACTAAAAGTAGACTGACAAGGATTTACTAGACATCCAGAAATAACATTGTATAAATATACAAATATGGCACAATGCCAACAACAGGGATGAAGAGGTCTGGTCATCAATGTCTTATATTTTAATTTAACTAGTTATAATTACTGACCCAATAACACCAATCAAGTCCCAAACACCAAAACTTCATATTTACACTTATCAGTCATGCTACAGACACCATAACACCACAAATTCTGTATGAATTCCTAGCTAATCCCATATGTACTTTTTTTTATAAAAAGGATAAAAATACAACAACATTAAACATTTCTACAATGAATATTTACAGTGATTAAAATATATTTACAAAACTAAACAAAAAGATTGTTAGTAATAGAAGTGCTACTGTCACAGTACTAATTGTAGTAAAAAATAATGGTTAACTGGTTAAAAGTATGCAGGACTGAATAAGGATTAAATCACTTACACTGACACATCAAAACAATAAAAAAGAAACATTATTAAGAAGAGAAAAAAACAAAAGGACAGGAATTAAGAAAACAGAAGATAATGGTTGCTATTGCATTTATATTTTTGAAGAACAAAGTTGACTGGAAAGTAAGACGCCAGAAGAGAACGAGAAGTTCTATTAGTATAGAACTCACGGTTACATTTAAATTTTCAACAATAAAATGGTGAGAGCTTTCTGCAAATCTAGTACTGTACTTAAATTCATAAAGTCTAGATACCATAGAGGAAAGGTCATCAGAACAATTACCATGAAAAAATATATAGGAAAGCCACAGGGAAGCTATGTTATAGTGGTAAGAAAGTGGCTGAAACCAAGATACCAGGTCAGGACCAATAATATTGCAAATTCTTTGTATTTTATCAAGAATCACTAAACACATAGCAGAAGCACCAGACCAGATGTGGCAGAAATATTTAATGCATGGATAAATGGTAGACTTATAAATATGTAAGATAGATTCAAGTGAGAAAAATTGTCAAGCACAACTGTGAACCAACTTTCCTAGGAAACCTAACAATTGATTCAATATACTCTTTCTACTTCATGTCAGCAAAAAATGTTAGCCAGAGAAGTCACAAATTTTGTTTTTCTGGAGGTTAGCATCAGCCATGCTGATGGAAAGCAAAAAGAGCTCTCAGATGATTAAAAGAAAGCCTTTTCATTTTGGAAGTATTAAAATTAACAAGCCATTCCTTTCCTGAGTTAACAGATTGTAGGTCATTTTTTAGATCAGCTGCCAATTTGACCATAGCAAACAGATCAGACTCAATATTAAAACAGGTGTAAATAGTTGTCATCAGCATAGATACCGAGTTGAGAACTGGTAACATCTGGAAGTTTACTGTTAGAAATTAGGAACAATGTAGGTTTAAGGATAGTGAAGATCAGCATTTATGCAAAAAGATCTAGAAGAATGACTGGTCAAGATAACTTTCATTTCACAATTTGATAGGACTGAATCAGTTCAAAAATTTGTCCAGATATACCATAACCTTTCAACTTGTGAAGAAGACTAGTATGCTAAACCCTGTCAAATACTTTGGAGATATCTAAAGCAACAGTCCAAGCTTCATCATTCTTGTATAAAGCTTTATAAAACTATTTCAGCAATAATAGTTAATACATTAGCAGTTGACCTAAAGAAGTGAAAGCCATATTGCTTATCTGAAAGGAG
This sequence comes from Acanthosepion lycidas, assembly GCA_963932145.1. NCBI lineage: Eukaryota > Metazoa > Mollusca > Cephalopoda > Sepiida > Sepiidae > Acanthosepion > Acanthosepion lycidas. The sequence continues at coordinate 67,404,010 of OZ010597.1, read as the reverse complement.
ACTCTGCAAGGTGAGATGATTAACCAATTTAGAGTTGATTAAAGTTTCTAGTACTTGGTCAAAAACAGGTAAACGGCTAACAGGCCAATAGAAGGATCAAACAGTTTACCATTGTTCTTAAAAACTGGAACTATAGAAGAGGATTTCAAACAAACAGGAAAGCAAGAAGCAGCAAGATATTTATTATAGAGTTTAGAAAGAACAGGAGTCAGTTTGGGAGCACATTTGTTAAGTACTACAGCAGGGATACCATCAAATCCACATGCTTTGTAGAGATCAGGTTTAGAGATGATGCCAGAAACTATGGCTGGAGTTATATGCATATCACTCAATAGAGAATCCGTTCTAAGTGAAAAGTCAGGCAAAGATACTCCAGATGAGTCAAGAGTAGAATTTGAAAAGAATTTATGAGTAAAACATTGTGCTTTATCAGCAGATGTTAACACCTCAAATTCAGTGAATATGTGAGGAATAGAAGACTTACTTTTATTTAATATACTATTACAGAGCTACTAGTAATCATGAGAACAAAACTTCTTAGAGGCTATACGGTGCCTCATTCTATCAGTAAACAAAGACTCTACAAGGACATGTTTAAAATTATTAGAAACATACACAAACAGGTGTCTGTTATGATCAGAACTATCATGCTGGTATAGAAAAAGTGATTGTTGTAGGCTCTAGTGGCTGAACAGGTAGGTGTGAACAAAGGAGAGGATTGTAGTTTACCCTGGTATTTCCTGCTTTAAGCCAAGAAGAAGCCTCAGTCACACAATTCTCAATTGGAAGGTTATGAATATCAATCCATCTTGAAGAAAGTCATAAAATGAATCCCAATCAGTATACTAGTAACAGAAAGAAGTTTTGTGAATAAGAGGTTCTTAACTCTCAAAAGAAGTATCAGACACTACAATGTGATCCAAAATTGCCAAGAGGACAGAGCTTGACAAGAGCCAAGAGAGGAGTTAATGAACAAATAAAGTAAAAAAAAAGTATGTTGATCTGAATTATTAGTAAAATGAGTAGAGAAATCTACTATTTGCCGAAAGACTGAACAGTGGAAAAATTGGAAGTCTGAATACTGGCAACATCAACAATATTACATTTATTTTTACTCCTTTCAGGTAAATATTTTTCAGGCAACAATAGGTTTTAGTTTTAGAATGTTTATATCTAATACAAAACTGATAGTTACCACAGCATTTCTCTACTTCCAGCAAAAATTCTTTATCAACCATTTTTTAAGCACCATTTCTCAACAAGCAAATCAGCCTCCCATTCAAAGCATGAGCAAATTGCCAGCAGACTTTCATGGCTTTTCTTCCTTTTTCTTCTTTGCTCAACAATGTCAAGTTTTCTAAAGGTTCATAAATACACTGGAATCACATAATTTTCATTTGAATAGAAGTCTAATTTGAAAACTTTTCCATCAAATATCATCTTGTGATTTTTTCTGTCCATCAACATCCCAAGATTTGTCATTGTAAGTCTGCTAATCAGTAATAGAATATTACTATTAACTACATCTACAATAATTTTTGACTTTCTTCCACAAATTGTTACAAGAATGATTAATTCTTTTTGCTTTTTGTTTTCCATCACCAAATCTGTAATGTCTTTCACAAATTTATTCACAGAAAGAAGAGCTTAATCCATGCACATCCAGTTAGAGTCTTTATACAAGCACAATCAAGAATGCTCCTGGCTAATGATTCAATTAGAATGATTTCTTGTTCTCTGCTTGCTGAGCCTGCAGTGTGCAGGAGATGAATTGCCATCTTAGCATCCTCAATCTGCCTGTGTGAACAATCAAATGCAAAATGCTTTGTGAGGGTCACATTCATGACATTATACAACAACCTCATCAGAATTTACTGGGTTTCCTCTACTTTGTTGATAAGTTGATATTTTACAACAGCAAGAAGTAGATAGAAAGGAAAAATGGAACAAGAGCTTCACAACACAACAAGTTTATTCATCAACTGATTATATATCAGAAATAAAGGAAGTGGAGTATTAAATTATCTTTACTATTTGATTGAATCCTTTGTAATTTGAAGTATCCCTTTGTAGTAGCCATTTGACTGATCCTTGATTAAATCCATGATGATTGACTATTGTGACTGCAACATCTTGTGTATAAGCACTCTTCCTTCATTGGCAATGGTCCAACATGCTCATCTTCTTCCCTCCCATGAAACTCATTGAATACCCTATGTAACTTACTTTTCATTTCATTGAATTTCAAGGATGCAATCATTCATAATCATCAGATAAATTAGCAGCTGCTAACAAAATGTATATCAAATCACAATCTTCAAATGATAACTTGTACTTTTTTCACTTCTTTGTATCTGTTGTTAAATTCAGTCAAGAACTTTGGGAAAAATTTGCCCAGTTTCTCTACAAAACCGCATGAAACTTCACAACACAGAATGCATGAGTACTTTTCATCTTTTAAGTAAGTAGCATCTATGACAGAAATCACCTTTTTTAAATCCATCATCTGTTGCTAATTCTCTCAGATCAACAAACAGCTTTTCTGGTATCTCCATATAAGCTTAAATAAATTGTAAAATAATGTTTAGATTTTTTCATCCTTTGTAAACAATTGTCAATCTTCTACATCTGCTTTCTAGTCTGTAAATGAAAGAGCATGGTCATATTTAAGTCATGGTGGTTTTGCTTCAGTGAAGCCATCACTAGTTATATATATATATATATATATATATATGTTCAGAAAAATACAGAAATGATGGGGAAGGAATGATGCTGGTCTGCACTATCCTAACTTTATAGCCATATTCACTAAATCAAATGTCAATGTTTCTTTCAACATATGTCCCATTTATATGAATACTTTCATACAACAATCACCAAAACATATTCTCAATGAAATTCTAATATCCTTTATTTACAAATCATATTTACAATTTAAATAGAAAGGGGACGAATAAAAAATACAATTATTTTAAAAAAGACTCAATTTGAAAATGAAAATTATTTATGGCGCATATATGAAGAAATACATTAATATGGGACCCTCCCCACAATATAAATTCTGGCAGAAAAAAACAAGTTAACTAGGCAAAAAGTGAGGAACATGTGAAAAGATAAAATAAAGCAAAATAAAAAACAAAATTAAATGTTCACACAACTCCAGGAAACTCTGCTTTCTGTCAGCTAATAAGGAACAGGGTGGAGAGTGAAAAACTGAAATGAGGAGGATTGAAAAAACAAAAAGAGACTAATGACCATTTATCCCTAGCTAAAGTAATCATTTCAGGAAGCTAAAACAAATACAATCCTAATCTAACTCGGCTGGGCAGACATTTTTCTCAATAGGATAAGTCCTTCAACAAGTCAACTTAAGATGCCAGACATGCAGCATTCATCCACCTTTCACTAAAGTCATCTAAAGAGAGCATTTCCCTCTTCACTCTTATCTTGACCTTCAAGAAAACAACTAGATGATGGGAAGAAAGAAACAACTCTTTGTGGACTTCTTTCATTTGCATTGCCCATACCACTGTAGTGCCTTAATAAACATAGTATCAGCAACAGCCCTAAATAAACATGGTATCAGCAGCAGCTCTGTGGGTACAAAAACACGCGAACTCTTAAGTAGCTCTCTCTTCCTGTTTTTCCTCCTTTCAACGTATGTGCCATCAACTTTTCACAAAAAGGGCTGTGGATGCTTCACACACAAACACACTTACACAGGTAAGTCACACTCAAACATATTCATTAACAATTTTCATTGTGTATTCAATTTATTTCTAGGAAAAAAAACTCTTAAACTTTCTTTTTTTTTATTTTGTTTAATAAATGTTACCTTGCATTGCAAATCAATCAGCCTGTTATTTTGTGCATGTACATTTTCATCACCATTATTTCATGTAAAATATTCTCATAGAAACCTTACATTAATTATAGTAGCCAAACCACCATGCACATCACAGCTAGCAAACACAGAAACATATACTGTTTCTTCTTGTCTAGAGATGAGTTCATATTGCTATAAATGGAACAAGCTTCAAAGACAAAGAATTATCCATGCAACATGTGAATCATGTAGCCCTCAATAAGTTCACACAACAAATTGTACAACTACACAGTGAGAGAAGGTATATGATAGACTCCTCCATTTCAGTGCAACATGCATTCTGGCAAAATTACCAATCCTTTTGCAAAAGAAATTTTGCTGAACCAAAGTGCATTCCAAATTTCCAACCAGTGACGATGCCCCATCATTATTGAGGCTTTCAGCCATTGTCACCAAAGACCACAAAAATGATAGTCCTTGTGATGTGATCTATATCCCCAATTAAGGGATCTGTTCTGAAGACATATTCAGGAGAACTATGCTAATATGCAAAGTATATTAAAGATTGAAGAAGTCAGGCAGTCCACTGCCTGGTTCTGCTTGTCGACCTCTCCACCTCTGGGCAGAGATGAACCTAGACAAGGCTATGCTGAAGGGCAGAGTCTCGTCTGGGGAGGTAGCTACTTAACCCCATGTATACAGGGTCTATAGGGAATTTTTTTAACAATCCTATAGGCTCAGAAAGATTCAAGTTAAACCAGCCTTGTGCCACATACCATTTAGTGGGGAGCTTGGGTAAATACTGAGTATATTAAAGCTTACTTACTGATAAGCGATACATATTGTCTTGAACAATTCTAGAGTCCTCTCTTGTCTGACTGAGCATCTCAATTAGATCATCATGAACACCTCCCCTCCACTAATACATAATATAATGCCCTTTTCAACAAGGATCAGGTGTCAGAGAATCCAGCCTATACCTGGGAAAAATCTCTCAATGAGTATTGGCATTCACATTAGAAGGAGCACTCATTTCAGAGAAAATATGAGTGCATACTTCTCAAAGCTGGAAACGTTTTCTTGGTATTTTTCTTCTAGAAGTTACTATTTTCATCATCTTTACATATCTGATCAAAGAATTGCAACTACAAAGTATTCTGATGTCTCAACATTCAGCATTCTAAGGCTTCCCATGGAAGAATGGAGGTAGCAGACCTCACAACACATAATAGGAGCTCTATAACTTCATAGGAGTTGAAACAGGAGAGTGGTAGTACAGAAAGGTGGTAAATGATGAAATGGTTGATGTACATGGCACACATATCAGCCATCCTATTTAAGATTAAGCCACAGATAAACTGCAATTTTGACCTCTTCCAATATTTTCAAACATTTCTTCTCCAGCTGAAGGTTGATCTTAGCATTGTTTGTTACACATGTCGGCTCATCGTCAGCATAGGTGGTGTACTTTGTTCAAGTGGTAGCACCAGGTAAGGTAATCATGCATGGGACCAGATTCCACTATCAATCTTCATAAGAATAGATCTAAGCAACATGAAATGCTTCAATGCCCTGTTCATTTTCACCAGAACTCTCAGGTGGTGTGTGGTGATTGAATACATGAGGTGAATCCAAGTTTGAAATATGGCTTGAATCCAGCCATAGACAAGACAATCTACAAATTGATAAGCATAGCTTTATTGTCAACTTTCTCTATAATCATGAAAACCAACTGAAGTGGAGTTTTTGATGAGGAAAAAGAGTCATATGTCAATTCTGATCCAACTTAGCTAATTTTATCTTCAGACGTGTCTCTGGTTCATTTCCTGCTTTCTGCCTTTTTCGGTTTCATTTTTTTTTTTTTTTTAGTTTCTTTTTCTTTTTCAGAACACTTGGAAAAGGGATTTTACTATCCTACCAATTTTACTATCATTCATAAGAGGCAGGAAAGAAAGTAAACAGTAGACAACTTTACCTTTTGTTTTTTTAATAGGTTACTGAAATTCTTTTCTTTTCTGCTTGTGCAAGAAAAACTGTTAGTATTAATTGAGCAATAAATTCAATGTTAGCTTAGATGTGGCACAAGGCAACAAGTATAGAGCTCCTAGTGGGGATCAAACTCTCTACTTAATTGTAATTGATCTAACTTGTGACCAATTAGACCATTCTGAAGTAACTGACAATTTAAATTAACTACCTTTGGAGAATTTCATGATCGTTTATTGAGTGCCATATGCTGACCCTATTCCAATCAATATGTGGTACATGTATATCTAACAATAACAAACACATTAGTAAATGCATTGATTTCTAGTTTCTGGTAAACTGGAGGTTATGAGTTCAATCTTTTACCTGGGTAGTACATATATAACAATTCTAAATGATTAAATATCAGAAATAAACAAAAGATAATATTTGTGTTTCATAAATAATAAAGAAATAGCTTTAAAAAGGAATAAAATATAAATCACACAGAGAAACAGAAGAAAATAATTACAGAGTGGTTAAGGGGAAGCCAAAAACTGGAGTCTTGTTTATGGCGATAAACTACATCCGGCAGAAAAAACCTTTGATTGAGAGATTGGAGGTTTTGAGGAACATGGAAACACCACTTAATTGCTGATGTCCCCAGGTGCACCTTGACCCAAGGTAGTAGAACCTGTTTTGATTTTTGTTTGGTGGTTCATGTAGTATAAAAATACATTATGGTAAAAATACCAGCAATATATTTATAAAAAAAATGACTAGGTGTAATATATTTTTATAGCAAAATAGCAATCAATACAGTGCTAAAGTATAAAAACCATTTTTATAGTAAAATTACCAATACATTTATCATCTACAAACTATATATGTAAGAAACAAAGTTTCCCTGAAAGTATAAAATTATGTAAAAAAACATCTGTAGTTGAAGCTGTTATGATCCAGAATGATAATGATATTTCATCATTCTAAAAATAACCTTTCCACCAGTGATGATAGAATGAAATAAAGATAAAAAATTTCATCATCCTAAAACAACCTTGCCACTAGTGATAAAAGATGAGAAAGGTATTTCATCATTCTAAAATCTGATTATAAAGGTGAGGAGTCAGTACAGTAGAGTAGCAGTAGTAAAAAAGAACACAACACAATGTATCACCATCACTCCTGAAAATTGAAAGATGACAATCTCAAACACTATCCTTAACAACAAAATTTTAGCACACACAATACCAATATTATAATTAATATCACGAAAAGAAAAATACACATTCTTGTTATTAATTTCATCACATGTCTTAAAGTTTTGTTATTGTTGTACATTTTATGCATTTTATTTTCAGTACATAAAAAAGTAAAAAGATTCTTCTATCAACTAATACTACTACAAATACATATAACAATGGAGTAACTTATATTATACATACCAAACATTCAACCCCATTACAAAGCCATAAAATTGTGTACAAAATACTTAGATTTTGGCAGGAAATACCCCAGATATGTTGATAGGATGCAAAAAAAGAAAATCAATCAAAAACTTTATAAGAATAACAATTAGATCCTCAGTTACCAGATATGTCACCCAATAATGCCATTGTATATAAAATGTAGCACCTGACATGGAGTTCTGGTTAGTTATTTGGTGTTTAATAAAATGTTAAAAACTTAAAATTAAACCAGCATCTGTGGTTTTTAGTGCTATATTACAGTTTCGTTAGTAAGGATATAACAAAAATAGTGAATAAAATCTAAATTCTCCATTCTCTTTCAGACTTGCAGAAGCTGATCAAATAAAGATAAGTAAATATGTTGTCTATAATTTTGGGAAGAGACATGAACATTTCAAATTTTATTCTGACAATTGAACTCTGTTTTCTTCATGTTGTGACCAAAAATTGTCTTAACTTTTTATCAATAGCATAATCCATAAGAAAAATAAGGAAAAAAACATGTATTTATTTCTAAAGAAACTAAAACAGGCAAAATGAATACAAAGAGTGGGGAGGGTGTTGGTCTTCACCTAACTCTGACTTAGCTAATCACTTTCACTGATCCATTCAAGCAACATTATTCTATTTATTATAGCATCCCACTTATACTGGATACCATTTTTAGATCACAAGCACCACAGCTTCTTTCATGAGAAAGCCTGTAAAGTACAGAGAAAGATAGAAAAGAAAAAGAAAATCCCATAAAATTATTTACAAATTGCTCCTCATTGTTTCCACCTGAACAAATAGCAGAAAACAATTGGTCAAAAGTTTAGAGTATAAAAGAAATATATGTATAAGTAAGTAAATAAATTCAAATAAGAATAAATAACTGCCCCATTGTGAGAAAACAGTGGGTGAATAGAAGGGAGTTTTTGTGCTAAAACAAGTTTTGCAAAAACCTTTTCTTTTTATTCCTACCTTTTAAACAATTGTGTTCATTATTTTTCTTTGCTCACCTGCACGTTTCTGTCACAATAACTGCACAATAGTGAAACTTGTTGAGCACACAACTTTCTGTGCGGAAATAGTAAATCCCTGGACGTCTGAAAAAGTTAAAAAAAGATGTTTTTATCATTCTTGTACCATACCTAAAGATTCAATTTAATCTAGGTCAGCCTTCAAGATAAATCCTCATTAATTTATGAATAGTTGAAGACAATGTCCTAAAAAGATGAAAGAGTGTGTTTAGCACATAAGGTAAAGTACTAACTTAACACTAAATGCAAGAAAATGTCAATGATTATTTTTTACTGACCTGAATTGCTGCCTGTGAGTTCCTTTCAAAGTTCCTACTGTTGGTCTGATATTTTAAAAATAGAAGAAAATATTAGAAGAAATACTTTTCTTCAGACAATCTTCAAACAGTATAGACATCTACATAATCAAATAGACAGTGTGCGATAGATATGTTGTCATTGAAGTTATGCAAAAATGAAAACAACACTGACATCTCATTTTAACAGATATATTTACCAAAATTACACAAATATATCTTAAAATACTACAGAGTAAATTTATTCAATAAAATCACCATTGGCTTCAACCACAGCTTCCAGATAACTTTGGAATCTCCTGTAACCCTTCTGGACAGTTTTGTTGTTTAAGTTGGTGAATGCAGCCATAATCCTTGCCTTCAGTTCATCTTTGGTGTTACAAGGAGTTTTTTTTTTTGTCTCTCGCTCAACTGTGCCCCACACGATAATCAAAGGGGTTGCAGTCTGGGGAGTTAGGTGGCCAGATGTAAGGGGTGATGTGGTCACAGAAATTGTCTGATAGCTATGACTGGGTTCTCCTGCTTGGGTGTCATGGTGCAGAGTCCTGTTACTGAACATAGGGTCTTCCAACAGCCACCCTCTTGACCCAGAGCAGCACTATCTCATCAAGGCACTTGATGTAGGCCTCTGTGTTGAGTCTGGCCCTGTGGTAAGATGAATGGAGGCATAACGTCACCATCACTAGTGATCACTCCAAACACTTTCCTATTCACCATTAGACTTATCCAACTCTTTCCAAATCCTCTGCACTGCAGATTGATACCCAAACACTCTGAAATGTTCATATTAGAGTTTCCAGCACAAATGCCAAGCAGTACAGCATGCTGTTTCCAGATTTCTGGCAGAGTGAATTGCATCATGGAGCTCTTTTTCTCACAGATGATGCCTATATGACCCTGCCATACTGTGCAGTTGACAAAATCAAAAACAACGTGCATGTGTGAAATTAAAAATATAAAATGGCAATGATTTACCCATTGTACCCTGTATAATTTAAAATATTTGTTTAAATATTCTGAACATAACTAACACTGCACAGTTGTCATCTAAATTACATGTGTAACATTGTATAAAAAAATATAACTTAAGCTGCATCCTCTTGAGCATTTTATCATGACAAAAATCCAATGAAGATGATAACTCATTACAGTGATCTTATATAGTTTCTGAATGAAGACTATATAAAGAAAACTACATTAGAATTTCTTTTTAAATATCTCATTTAAATGGCTGATTCTAATAAAGAAAATAATTATCAAACACAATGAGGACTTAAAAGATTAATATAGATTACTTACTCAGGACTCTTGACCAAAAATCTAGCATGTCTTTGACAAAAAACCATCTCTTGGACTGTATGACGTATAGTATTTCCATCCCACTTCCAAATAATAGAGTGACCTTTTGTGATATAGATGACTTCTGGTTGGAATCCTGCATTCGTGATATGGGCCTCTAGATCAATTCGCTCATGCACATTAATAGTGAGAATAGGACCTTGGACATTAAGTCTGTTGGTAAACAAGAAAAGAATATAACCATTTGGAAATGAAAGCTTAAAATATAAACTTTATTTTATATAATAATTTCTCCATAATGAGTATATAGTTCCAGGTATATTTTAAGTGGGTTCTCACAGTCTCTTTAATTCTATATACAATTTTAAATTATTTTAGATATCCCTGATTTTGACAAAACAGAAGGTATTATATGTTGCCAAAGATAATCTACAATTGCATGTATTTTTATCAGTTCATTTGCAAAGTTTAGATAACTAAGAGATATGAATTTTCCTCTCTGAGGATTTATTAAATCTGTTTTGTAAAAGTAATTTTGAATTGGAAATTTATTACAAAGGTGTTTTCTTTTCTTTCTTTTTATTGTCATTCCTTTGAGGCTGCCAAGGGCACCTATGTTGTGTACCAGCAGCTTAAAGAGGAAGAAAAAAACAACTTTACCAAGATAAAACAGGCTCTTTATATGGCCTTTGGAACAGACCATTCATAAGGAAGTGGAACCAATGGTATCAGCAGAAGCAAGAATGGATGTTAGCAGTATCCCAACCAGAGAGACATACACTAAATGATTCCTCCGTCATTGGTGATCACGATAAACCCGTATATTATAAATATGGTGATCCAAATCACTTTGCAATGGAGTGCTAGAATTGAAGTGCTGTGGTGAGCACAGAGACAGCTAAGGTACTACCACTGTAATAAGCTGGATTATATGACATAGAATTGTTTGGGAAATGGATCCAGGTGACCTTGTCCCCTGTAAGACAGTAAACATACCATTACCTGTAGTCAGCATCAAAGTAGATGGTGTACAGTATTCAGCACACATTGATACTGGATGTTCCCAGCCAATAATTAGTGTACATTGCTGTTGATTGTGGAGGAGGCAATGTGTAGATGTTATAACAATTGGCATGTGTCCTGAGAATGCTGTTGAGCTGGAGTTGTTACAATTCACACATAGCAAGTTAACCATGCTGAAGTTGGCATTCTGGGTTGTGTCCAAGCCAGCGATTAAGGCAGTAGTCAGAGAATATAGAGAGTGCCAGTCCACTGACCCATCACCAGCATGATGACCAAGTTAGACGTTAGTGATGTGTTGACCTGGGTTGGGATAGCCATCACTCATCATGATGATAAACATTACCTGATGCTGATTGACTGTGGATCCACTCAATTCACAATCAGTTGACAACTGCATCAATAAGATTCAGCCAGTATCATCATAATTTAAAGGCCCTTATTTTTTGAATGGGCGACCTCTTGCTGAACTTCTCACTGACAATGACATTGCTTTCCGTAGTAAACCATTCAAGGAGTTTTTTAGATGGTTGGGTAATCCATGTCCATTTCCACTGCACACACATCCCCTCCGGAAATGGGATAGTCGAATGTTGTCATCAAAGCATAAAACAAATTGCTGCAAGGAAATAATGCTCAGTGATGGAAACCATATATTGGCACAACATTACACCCAAAGATGACATGTTACCTTTCCCGATGCCAAAAAATGGGATTTACTGTTATAGGGTCCAGTCACTAGGTATTGATAAAACACCCAGCAAGAACATGGATGATTTATATATGGGTCAAGGTGGGTAAAACCCCTTCAAAACTGATCCACAACTCAATATCAAGTAGGATTAGAAGCCCGTATGCAATTTGTGTTGATAGGATTCTGTACCATGTGAGCAATCTGTGTCCCTTTGTCAGTTCAAATACATCAACAAGTGATGTAGGCAGTGAGTCCTTTAATAATGAGGAATTCGTCAAAATAAGAGATGCCTTGAGTATGTGCTTGGAAGAAAATAATGCTCAGCATAATGAAAATATGTCTGATGTCCTTTGGGAGGCGATTCATCGGGTGAGGAGATGGTAGTTATTCCTTGGAGAAGAAGCATAAGGCTTAAGAGATCCACCCCAAGAGGTTAGGAGAGAGTGTGGCAAAAGAGAAAGTCATTTACCGAGAAAAAGGGCATGTGTTCTGTACGATATGTAGAAGACAAAAATAGAAACAAGTCAGTTGCAGCAGTGGCCTTAAATGTTTCTTGGCTATGCTAATATTGTTTGTCCTCTCCAACCATTGACCAATGAAAAAATTGTTCCATTGATAAAATCAGTTGGTGTTCTCAAATTATAAGAGTTGTTTTTATTTTGCTACCTCGTCCATCAGCTTGTGTGTAACTGTCGGCTTGTACTCTGAATTTCTGACCATTCTGAGTATTGGGATTCTTGACATTGGATCTGTGATTTGTGATTTTGACATTCTTTCTGTCCCTGGATAATTGAGTTTGGACTTGCAATTTGTTTATTTCATTGTGGAATTGAACTGCTATATCAATTTTTGAACTGTTACAGCCAAGGAAAAGTAGCATAGACAAAAAAAGCTGTGTTAACCTCATTGAAATATGTCTAGAAAAATATCTCCTCTTTATTCTTTGTGTTGAGAGACATGATATTTTGAAAACAAAACAGCATGTGTTTTTTTTTTAAAAATCAGTATCACCCCATGCAAGGCAATAAAGCCACTAAGATAAGGGGTTATTACAAGGTGTGGAAGAATTAGGAACAGAAATATTAATAACGAGCAGGAAGGGAAAACTGATCAGGAGGACAGTAGATAGTGATTGACATTGCATTTAAATTTTTGCAGATTAAAGTTGGCTGAAAATGATGGAACTGGAAGGGAGCTTCACAAGGGAGAATTGTGAAAAAAGAAACTGTTTAGCATAGAATTTACAGCTACATCTAGCAAAATCAACTGTAAATTGATGAGATCTCAATGCCATTCTAGTACTGCACTTAAATTAAAAAAGTCTAGGTATCATAGCAAAGAGCTTATCCAAGCAATAAACATGAAAATATTTATAGAAAATATTTATAATACCAGTACAAAAAGTAAAAACCTCAGATATATGTAGCTGCTCTCCTCCATGAGAATTCCATCTTTCTCTCAGCCCAAATATTAGGTTGGTGCAAAAATAATGTCGGTTTTTGACGTTAAAAATACATCAAAAACCGACATTATTTTTGCACCAACCTAATATAATAGGATTCTATTATTTTTTTTTTTTTTTCTTGTCATACTTAATCTAGCCTTCTATTGATCAGAGTTCATGATGAGAAGACAGTCTCCAGCATTATCATTCCAACCAATGCTTTATCCTATAACATTAAGCCATCTTTATCCTCATAGTTTTAAGCTGGGGAGCACTCTTTATTTTTTAAGAATATTGAATTTACAGAAAATCAACAAATTTTTAATTTTTATAAAAAAAAAATTCTACATTACAAATAAATATTGGGCTTAGTAAATCATTTTAGTATAGAAGGAAATTTTGCATTCCAGATGAAATCAAAAAATATAAAAGATACCTACAGCATAAATTTATATTCTGCTCTCATACTGAAAAGTTGCCTGCTGCTTCGTTCTTGTGGCACCATGAAACTATAGCCACCTCGAACAGGAATTGGCATTTCTCCATCATGAACAACCTGGTATTTCAGATCAGAAATATAAATTTTAAAATAATGTGTGTAGATGAATTCATAGGATATGAAACCAATTTTCTGTAAATGCTTTTATTTTGGACTTCTATCTAAAACCAGCATATTATGCAATACTTTCATATAATAATATTTTTAGAATATAAAAATACCAATAGTGATGATCACGTCTGAGTGATGTCACTGGCAGACTGGCTAGAGTGTCAGCCTGCTCAATGGTAAGTTGAACCCTGATGTTGTGGGCCTCCTTATCAAAAAAAAAATCCAATAAAAAACAAACAGACAACTGTTTTAATAATGAAAAGGAAGAAGAATTTTATAATGTTATCTGCACACTCTCGGTTACTCAAGTCCAATGTGAGAAGACATTTTCAAAGCTAAATATCATAAAGACAAAGGTAACAAATTCACTATCTGAAGAGAATTTGGAATTATACATGTTTGAAAAGGAACTTTTAGATGAATTGTATGCAGAAACAATTATTGGCAGATTCAAACAATCATCTAATGAATGCAAATGATTGCTCTTAATATAGTGGGCTGCAAGTATTGTATCATTGTGCTTTTGAACTACCTGTTGATGTGTAAATTGTGCACTAATCTATTTAAAATAATAAGAAATTATTTAAAATTAAAAAACAATAAATTATTCAATAATAACAATCTATATTTACATTTGGTATCTACTGCTAGTAAATATTACAGTACATGCACACTGTAATTACTAAGAAATACATATTTTTCCACAAATATTTTAATTGTGCCTTTTTTCCATATGTATTTCTTGAAAATTTTATTTTAGGCTAGTTATCATGGAGAGGCTTATTACTCAAAAAACATAGATTATCATTGTTCCCCAAAGATAAGAAATGTCGAGCTTGGTTAGTTACTCAGATAGAGGAATACTAGGTATTGTAAGTGAACTCCTATGATCCAAAAAATATTTTGACATTAAATAACTCACAAAGAGTTGATAAACCATTAAAAAAAAAAAAATTAAAATCAATACCCCCCCATCCCACCTGAAAATCATTTACATTCATTCTCCATGAAAATGATGTAAACTAATTTCAGCATACAAATTCTTACTTACAACCCCCACCCAAATTCTTACTTACAACCCCCACCCCCTATTCTTACTTACAACCCCCACCCAAATTCTTACTTACAACCCCCACCCCCTATTCTTACTTACAACCCCCACCCAAATTCTTACTTACAACCCCCACCCCCTATTCTTACTTACAACCCCCACCCAAATTCTTACTTACAACCCCCACCCAAATTCTTACTTACAACCCCCACCCCCTATTCTTACTTACAACCCCCACCCCCTATTCTTACTTACAACCCCCACCCCCTATTCTTACTTACAACCCCCTCTGGTGATCAGCCTGATGTTTTCACATAACTCTTGTAATAACATGTTTACAGAGTTCTCAGCTTTTTGTCAATATTTACTTCTCCCAGCATCTATTATAATAGAATACTGTGGTAAGTACTGATTTATATTGGGCTAATGAGCAAATTTAAAGAAACATTTCTGCAAAACCAAGAATGTCTTATATTTAGGAAATTATAGTAAAAATTATAATACTCACTTGATAAAAACTTAGTTTCTCATTATATTCTTCCCACAAGAAGGTGACAGTCTAAAAAGAAAAATTTAAATCTAATTATTTTATTTTTATAAATGTGATTGTAAAGAAACTAAATTCATAGATAATATTTACCAAAATATAAGTGGAAAGAAAACAATTGATCATGCCTTTATCTATTTGAACTTTTTGTTTTGTGATAGAAAGAATTAGAGAGATTTTTCTATTTGTATTCAAAGTCTTTCACAAATGGTGTTAGCTATCACATAAAATTAATAAAAAAAAAAAGAAAGAAGAATTATTCATGTTTTACAAGCATCTTTCAAAATAATCTATTTTTCTAAACAATGTAAGAAATAAAAAATGTTATACACTGCTTCAATTAGATCTCTTTCTGATTCACACTCTATGCTGGTTGGATGTTGTGAGCACCAAGAAACCAAAATACAAAATAAAAAAGCCATTTTCTGTACAGGGCCTCCGAGCATCATAATCAATTTCCTAACCAACAACAACTAAAGAACCACACATGAACAATTTGTGCCAAATTCCAGAAAACTATGTATATATTCCAATTTTTAATGAATACATGCTATTGAAAATTTAATCCTTGTTTGTTCCTTTCCTTTGCAACCAAACACTCATTATAACAAAAATAACAATTATATAGGCCTGAAAATTGTGTCTTTAAAACAGATTAAGATATGATTTGATACGTTATGGGAAATGTATTTAAAGACTAAAATAATTCAAGAGAATATTTTGTTTTGAAAAAATTTATTTATGTTGAGTTAAATGAAAAACGTGTGCAAATGCTGAGATTAAAAACCACTTACCTGCCCCTCCATGATAGATATATTCTCAGGCTCAAATCCATCTAAGGAAATTTTGACACATGGTGGTTCTATTCCTTCTGAAATTAAAAAATATATCTGGAGTATGTTAAGAGAGAAAATGTAACATTGAATTTTAATTACAATTTGTGTATGTTTTGTATTTTTATTGGCAGAAATCAAAGCCATATTTTTTATATCGACATAACCTCCAGTAGCTAGGTATAAAGTAGGTTGTCAAAGATTAAAAAACATATTGAAAGGATATAAACAGTTTAGTTGATGGACAGAAATAATAACTGATTGATAACTGTATAATGGTATATATTTAAACAGCAATTTCACATTTAAATTTATTTTGTTGAATGTAACAGATCAAAATTTTGTATGAATGCTACATTTTCTTCTGGTCTTGAGCAATTTACCAAAGGTCATAATCAAAATAATATAGTAATTCTATTCTATTCTAACCATGAATTTTACAGCATCATATCAACCTCCCCAATCCCATTTAAATCAGTCCAAACACAAAATGGTAAAAGAATCTACCAAAATTACTTACCCTTTAAGAGATGTACTGTATGATGTTTGAAAAATCATGTAAGAAAATCATACTCACTTATATATAAATCATATTTATGAATGGGATATGATTTTATTATTTTATTAGAAGTTCATTTAGAATAGTGATCCTCTTAAGTGTGCCACAAAATTCATGTATATATGTGTCTGTGGTAGTATTAATGGTACAATGTTAATATTTGAATAAATGAATAAGTATTAAACTTTTTTATCAAATAATTCTTTTCACTATTCTTCAATTATGTTATTTCAAATACTTTGCTTTAATATTCAAAATCCCTTCATAAATGTTCCTTCTAATACTGGACTTCACTTCTGTGACAAAAAAGAAATGGTCACCATTTCTAGTGATCGAGGGCTCAAAATAAAAAATTCAACAGTAGCTATTGATACATTTTTTTATATCAATACAAAAGGAATATCCCACATTAACTAAAATGGCTTTATCAGTTTTATTGCAATTTTCTGCTTCTTAATTATGTGAATTAGGCTTCTCAACCCTAAATAACATCAAAAATAAGAAGCAAGAAAGACTATGATCAACTGAAAAAATGAGGGTCTGCTTATCACACATTTGACCAAACATTGAAGAAATTACAAAAAATACCAAACTAAATGAGCTGCACAAATAGTTGAATAGAAACATTGAAATAAAATAAGTTTATATTTGTGTGTATATTTTTTTTAAATCTATGGTTTTATTTCATAACATTTAAATGTATACCCTTTAAAAATTATGCTTCTAGGTGTGCCATTGCTTAAAAAAAGTTCAGAAACACTTTCAGAATTAATAAATTAAATTTAATGTTATAACAGAAGTAGCAGGCTGAATGCAAAGATAGAAAACCTATTCCTTTCTTTCAATACTGGATTTCATATAAATCATGAATTTTATTTTTTTTAAAGTTTTCATGATAGCAGCTGACAAAAACCTATGTCACACTCTGCTTCAAAGTAGATCACTTTCTGATTCACTCTACATGTCAGCAGGATGTGAATGCTAAGAAAGCAAAACCAAAAATAAAAAGTCATCCTCTTTGCAGGTACTCCAAACATCACATCTGATGCACAAAACATATCCCTCAAAAAATATAAAATACAACATAAAAGAAGCCAATCAAAAATGTTGCAACCAAAGAAAAAACATGAAAAAAAAGATGACCTCTGAAGCCACCACATTTGTTTTTAAGAAAGCTGGTCATAAACAACTGAGACAGAATTGTAATGAATGTGCCAGCTGTCAATACCCGGCAAGCTCTCAGCATCACTGTCCATGACCTAGGTCAACCAACCTGACAAATGCATCAGTTCTAGACCCTACCAACTCTACTCTTCCTCTAAGTCACTTCCCTTGCCCACAAAGAGATACTCCGCTCACATCCTATGTATTGATAATACAAAGTCATTGTTAGTTTGTGGCCAAAGGATGAATTAGCATTAAAATATGGAAAACAATTTTTTGTTTAATAATCACTTGCTAAAAGTATTTTTAAGAGTTAGTTTCATTTTTTGTCTTATTTTTATCCAAGAGGTAAAAAATTAGTTCAATATAATATCTGACTTGTACAGATTAATTTTGTCAAGAAAAAACTTCAGACTTAATTACTAATGTTAGAGACAATCAATTAGTTATAAAGACAATTCTCAATTAATAATACAATTACTTTATGCATTAATCAGAGAATTGATTTTTCATATCCATTTGGGTTTCTGAATAAGTCATAACAAAATCCTATTGAAGTAGAAAGAATAAAAATGCAATGAACAGAAAACAGTGAAGTAGCAGTGAACTCATTATTAAAGATTAATAAGAAACAAGAATATTTGCGTGAAACATGAACAGACTGTAACCAAAGTGAACCTTAACAATAAACAAGAACCAACAAGAAAACCAGGTTATTAACAGAAGTTGAGGAAAACAAAATTAAAAAAAAAACAGGATATATTTATATAGTGAATTAATGAATTCTTTTAAAGGTTTCAATGACAAATATTTTTGCATTAGCAACTTCAAAGTTAAATGTGAATATGTAATATTATATGTATAAAAAATAGGTAAGTATAAACAGATAAATATTTAGATTATAGTTTTGTTTTATTTTTCATCCATTTATAGCATAAATTTTGTTGGTGATATCAATATATTCATTTCCAGTAATCCAGTTATGATATCCAAAGTTAAGAGAGATGAACAGATGCATTTGGTAGTATTGAGGAAAACAGAAGTGAAAAATGGAATTCAAATTCTCATGCCTTTTAAACAAGCATGAATCCAATCTTCCTTGATCTATAAGCTATTAAATCTAAAAGAACCAATTAATTGACACTTTATCACTAAAAATTCAATCCTTTAACATCGACAATCATCCATTCTACTTCAATGATCTTATTTTTAATTTTTAAAAACATGTAATGTTTCTTTTGACTTCATAGAGGAAGCATAACTAAAACATTAACCTGAAAACTCTAGTCATGTTCTTAAATAGTCTTGTCAGATTAAAGCTTTCATATGGATGTCAAACATGGCACCAAACCTGTTCAGAAATATCTAAACTGTCAGCTGTATACAGCCGCTTTCTAACATCATTGGTTAGAAATGGCTTCAAGTGAGTGACACCTGAGTGACCACACTTCTTTGAAAATTGTGGAATGGTGCTACAGGATCACAAACAAAGAACTCTACCAGATAACAGAAACTGCATCATTTGAGGACTATTAACAACAGCAGTGACAACTAAAATGGATATCACATGTAACTCAAAAACAAAATAATGACATAAAATACTTTTACCATACTTTTTCAAATAAAAGGTTAGTAAAGGAGACTGAGCTTGAAAAACCTATTTTCCTGAAAAATTGTTTTAAGAGAAAGATTTTATAAATTTCAACTGACAGTAGTGCTAGCTGCTCAGTCAATGAATGCCAAATGTTTCCTTATAAGGAAACAGTTAATATTAGCATTGCAGTTTAGAAAGATTGTTGAACAAGACTTCAGTCACCCTTCATTAATCTTTAAAATATTGAATAAACTATTTTAGATGAATGGTATTTGATTGTTTTCACTGATTTTATACCACTCCATTGCATTGGCTTCATTTTTTTTCTACTTGTACTCCTCCCATTTTTTTTACATTTGTTTTTTCAATGATAATCTCCTTAAGACTCATAAGTTCACTTATAATTTCAAATTTTAAATGTTGATATGTTTCTTAAGGAAAATAAATTTGTTTATAATCTTCCTTATTAAGCAACATATGTTTTTCATTAATAACATCCTCCATCACATAAATACAAGTCTTATAGACATTTAATACAAATAAACAACAAAAATAAAAGTCTTAGTAATCTTAATTATAATAAAATATTCCAAATACTTAACATAAAATAATTAAGTATAGATTTATAGAGTGTAAATCAAACGGTCAAAAAGTGATCTTACAATATAAAATATATATAATATTATAATATATTGGGTAGGAACAAAAGATTTTTAACAGGTAGTTTTTGAACACACTATTGTTTCCCACATTACAAATTTATAACATACATATTCTGAAAAGTGACATTTCAACATATCTTTCTGTATGATTTTTGTATAGATTGTGAATTTTAAATGTTTTCACCGTAAAAGTGAAAATAGAGGTGATACATTTTCATTATTTGATGCTTTTTATTACTAGAAAGGTAAAAAAAAAACTGTACAAACAGCAAAAAAAAAAAAAGTATGTGTCATTTATTAAGATGGTGCTATAGCTGAGAGTATCGATTATAAGTAGTTCCAGAGGTCCAGAAATGGAAATTTTGATTTGGAAGACTGAGAATGTTCCAGTAGGCCCACAGTTGTTGATGACTGTTATGGTCCAGTTCCTTGTACCATGGTGATAGTCCAAGGTAGAACCAATAAGAAGAACTCATACACAGGTATGGAATAACACAGATATATTACAAACAGGAATATATACAGAGAAGTAGAAGTGTTAGTATGAACAATCAGGTTTAGTAGAGAGAACAATGTAGTCTCGACCAGTATCACTATTCCAATGTCTTGCAGTAATTGCCTGAATGCGACTCTGTTTCGGACTGCCTCTGACTCGACTTGAACTACTGACTCCACTGACGATATTCAGTCACCCACCCACGAGGGTGTCATGTGGCAAAAGGCCTTTTTAACGTGGGCACTCCGAGCCCGTGGGCACTCCGAGCCCGTGCGCACACCGAGCCCCTGGGCATTCCGAGCCCGGGCGCTCGGCCAAAAATATGCCCATTGAACCCGTATAAATGGGTTCAGTGCCGGTCTACCTCCCCGAAGGAGACTCCGCCCTTCACCGTAGCCTCCTTCAGGTTCCTCCTGTTCGTAGGATGAGAGTATAACCGTGCAGTCGCTCAGAAAGTACTGGGACGACTGACTATATTCAGTCACCTCCCACGAGGGTGTCATGTGGGACAAGGCCTTTTTAACGTGGGCACTCCTAGCCTGTGGGCTCGGCCAAAAATATGCCCATTGAACCCGTATAAACGGGTTCAGGGCTGGTCTACCTCCCCGAAGGAGACTCCACCCTTCGGCGTAGCCTCCTTCGGGTTCCTCCCGATCGTAGGATGAGAGTATAACCGAGCAGTCGCTCAGAAAGTACTGGGTCGACTGACGATATTCAGTCACCCCCCCCCCCCACGAAGGTGTCATGTGGCACAAGGACTTTTTAACGTGGGCATTCCGAGCCCATGGGCTCGGCCAAAAAATAGCCCATTGAACCCGCATAAACGGGTTCAAGGCCGGTCTACCTCCCCAAAGGAGACTCCGCCCTTCAGCGTAGCCTCCTTCGGGTTCCTCCCGTCCGTAGGATGAGAGTATAACCGTGCAGTTGCTCAGAAAGTACTCGGTCGACTGACTCTTTGCCTACTCCTGAGGCGCAGTATTTATTAAGTATGGAATAGTCCATTATTATTATTATGGGTAAGATCCCATAAAAATGACCAAATTGAAATGCTATTTAAAAATAGTCATTGTCACATGGTATTACTGGTGATACTACACTTGTCTTATATGAGTGTATTTGAAAACAACTGGATATATGAATTGTTACAATGTTTAGGTGCCTCACAATTTAACAAAATAAATTTAATGGGGCACATTTCCATCTGCAATTGTCTGGTCAAAAACAACTAAAATGACCCATTTTTGGAAAGAAGAATTACAGGTAATGAAAAATGGATTATTTGCAACAATGTACAGCAAAAAGGTCCAGGAAAAATGAAAAGCTACTCTGCATATGAAGAAGGTGATGCTGTATATAAATAAATAGTTTTTGAAATTCACTTAAAAAACATTACAAACTTATTCTGAACCAATAGAAGAAGAAAATAAAAATGAAGGTAACATTAAAAATAAACTTTCCAGGCTGTAAAATATTTATTTATATAATGTTAAATTCACATTGTGTCTAAGAAAAATTCTGATTCTTTCATTCTAGAAAATTAAATGCAATTAATTTGGTATAGTCTTATACCAGTGTTTCTCAACCTTTTTAAGCAACAGCACACTTAGCAAAATTTTTAAAGGGTATACAATTTAAATGTTATGAAATAAAACCATAGTTTTAAAAAAAAATACACACACAAATATGAACTTATTTCATTTAAATAACATAATTGAAGAATAACAAAAAGAATTATTTGAAAAAAAGTTTAATATTTATTCATTTATTCAAATACTAATGCTGTACAATTACTACTTCCACACAAACATATACATATACCGTGATAATATTACCTGGCACACTAGTGTGCTATGGCACGATGGTTGATAATAACTGCCTTATACCAACTGAAGTAAAATGATTTACTGAACATTGGTCACTGTATGTCTGTCATACTATTTTTAAAGAGTAGATCAAATTTAGGAAAACAATATATTAAAAACTAAAATAAACAATATAAAAATGTAAAAAATTTTAGGAAACATTTAAGAAAATAATCCAGATTCATTGTAGGAATTAGCGCAGAGTTTTTTTAATTTTATTTTTTCATATATTATCTATAGAGAAACAAAATATAATTTGAAGAATGTGTAATTCTGTTTCTTTCATTTTTTTGTTCTGCAAACAGAACAAAAAATGGGAAGAGAGTTATGATGAGAACATCAACCAGGACAAAAGTAACAAAAAGCAAGCAAGATGCAATTGAAAAAAGTAATAGCCAAAATTCATAAATACTCCATCTTTGAATTCATATACTTTTCATTACTCCCATGAAATGCATACTTAATGAATAAATTTTTAGAGGATATTTTCAATCAAATTGCATTTCTAATATAAGATGGTAGTTCTAACAATATATTTTTCTTGAATTGCAAAACTTTTATGAGAAAAGGACATTAATTCTGCTTTACCAATAAATCTGTTGGAATTAAATGGCCAAGTTTCACTGTCACGTTTCTTTGGTGGGGAAACAGCACTTTTGAAAAGGTTCCTGCTCAAATAAGTGCCATCTTGCACCGGAAGGGAGAGTTCAGACATCTTTGACCCTGAAACAACAGAACTCTCATCATCAGTGTCACTTGTTTTGCTGGAGGAGGAATCTGAAAAAATAAAACATTCAAAAAGATAATTACATCAAAGCAGTTAAAATTAAATTTTCAGTGGAGACTAAGAATCTCCTTTAGCATTTTGTATGCAAATATAAATTAGTATAATTATTATAAAACTTAATTTATTCACTTATTCTAACAATTAGTGTTTGAAAGTTTTTTGAGAAGCATCTATTTAGAAGCTTTCATATGAAGAGAGTCTGTTTTATTGGAACTCACTTAACTAGAAGAACTATTTTAAAAATGCCAAAAACACCTTTGTATTTAAATGGACTAAACAAAAACATCACTTTATTTATTGTTCCTTTCAAAAAGTCAAATGAAGACTGCACTCTGGAGTCTGAAATTGAACAATCATTGTGCAGGCGTGTTGCGGGGAGTAATGCAGCCAGACCAGATACCACTGTCTGATTATATTCTCAATAACCTTTTCTACCATATATCAACATTTCCCTCCATTCTACACAACAATCATATATATATAACACACACACACACACACACACACACACACAGAGTTCAAAAATTCAAAGCGACCCCAGAATTAGCATGAGATGAACTTGACAGAAAAGTGAAAAAAAAAAATGTAAAAGTGCTCTTAGAGTCATTGAAAAAACAATATTGTTACTAAACTTATACTTTGAGAAACTTTTGCAATGAATAACAAAAATTTGTGCTGCAGTAATCAAGGCTAAAGGAGGATATTTTGACGAGAGCAAAATTTAATCATAAAATACTTTTTTCTTTTTGCCATAATAAAATTCCTAATAAAAAAACATGTCTCACTTATTTTTTAACCATGTATAATAATTTTCTCTTATTTAAAATACAAAACAACTACTTTTGGGGCCAATTTAAAAAATTAACACGGTTATCCTCAAATGTTTGAACTGTAATGTAATGTATGAACTCCAATAAATTTCAGAGACAGATGCGACTTATGCTTAAAAGAAAAAATCCTCATAATAAAACATAAAGATCCGGATTTATTACTAAACAAACATAATGAACTAATTTTTAAATGCCGACATAAGAACAACCTAAATCTAACTAAATATATTTAGGAATAACTATATAGGAAGACTAATATTACATGATCTTGGTTTTTTGTTTTTGGAAATGTTGCTATGCACACATAAGTGCGAACACATAACTGTATGTATATAACTATGTAATTGAACTTGAACATTGATACGTCTTTTGATATGTATATGCATTTATATGAAAAGATAGTCATGCATGTGTTACTTTTGTGTATTGTGGGCACATTTTTGGAGTGGGTGGGTATGGTTATGGATATGTATGTATATATAGTTGTATGTATATAGGTGAGCTGTTTTTTGTTTTTTTTATATATGTAGTTATATGTATATATGGGTGTATAAATATGTGTATTTGTGGGTACATGTATATGTGTGGATGTGTATGTATACAATTTTTTATAATTTCTATATATGTATGTGTGAGTTTTGGTGTGTATATATAGATGGGTACATGTATGTCGTTCCATAGATAGTGTATGTATGTATGTATGTATGTATGTATGTATAAATATAAGTAGTTGTGAGTTCATATATATAATATGATAAAATATAGATATAATAAGGTAATTAAGTATGGATTTTGATATGTTTTTTGCATGCACGCACATGTGGGTGTATATATGTATATGTATATTTGTGTGTATGTATATATGTGTGTATATGTGTATGTGTATATGTGTATATGTATATATATATGTGTGTGTATATATGTGGGTATATGTAAATGTGTATGTATGTATGTATGTGTGTATATCTACATGTGTATGTGTGTATGTATGAGTATATACATATATATATATATGTGTGTGTGTGTATGTGTATATGTGAATATATGTATATATATGGATATGTGTGTATGTGTACAGATATGTGTGTAGATGTATATTCATGGATACATAGAATTTTATAAAAGAAGGACTTACAGTCCTGTTATTAGTGTTTTATCTCATTTTTTCATTTAATATTCTCCAATTGGAAGTGTGAGGTTAAAATTCTTTATAATATGGAGGAAAATTTTTTAAATTGATAATTTAATTTAAATTGAAAGATATTACCCTTTAATAATCATTATTGATGATAAAATATTTAAATTGGAAAAATTTTTGATATTTAGGTAGATGTTAATACATGAAGTTACCTGTGTATTTCGGCACATGGGTACCTGTATGAGTGATTGAACATGTAAAGGAACGTGTGTATATGTGATATTTGCATGGGTGTGTATACAGTATATGACAGAGCAAGATCTTTAATATTACCTTCAAATATTACCCCATATTAACTTAACTAAAATTTAAGTAAAAGAGATTACATATCTAGAAACAGTCATGAGTTAAATTCATCAACAAAATTCATAGAGATGTCAACTTAATAATCAATAATATAATTTTTTAAAGAGATTAAAAAAAAGATTACTAGAAGTAAACTTATATTTTAAAATAAAATTTTATTCTTTTAATGTACTTTCTATGAATATTTTTCTAATCGACTATTTCATAGAAAATCCCCAAAATTTAAAAAAATTTAAATCACTAACAAACATCAAATTAAATTATTTGTAGACAGTCTAGAGACATTCAAATTTATATCAAACATTATAATCTTTATGAACCCCCAAAATAACACTTTCAAAGTAAAGCAAAATAACAGCGTCTGTTTCTAGCCTTTTTTTACAAAGAAAATTAGTGACACCTTCTCTCATAACTTCCTTCTCTCTTTTTTACTCTATGAGTTTTTTCTTCTCTACCCCTTCGATATCAATATATAACTTCCGTTAAGTTAACCGTTTAAATGTGTCAATATCTGCTAACTCACTCATGTCGTCTCTCTCCCACCTCACTTCCTCACTTCGTTAATTTGCATATGTTTAATACGGCCCGTCAAAAATGTGAAATTTTCTTTTCATTTTTTGTTTGGAAGTAAAGTCTGATGATCCGCAGTCCTTTAAAAGGGCTGTGGTGAAATAATTTATTACATGGAACCTTAAAGTGGTCTGTTTTTATTTAAAATATATATATATATATATATATATATATATATATATATATACACACACACACACACACACACACATGTGTGTGTGTATGTGTTTCATTGAATAATATAGACATATTATGTCTATTTATTTTTATAATAATCTTTACTACTTCTCTAATTGGCTTCTTGATGTTAAGTTGAAATTCATCAATGAAGATGCCATATTTTTTGTTAACTCAAGTACTTTTGATCTCCTTCAAGATCATCCTCGGGTTAACTGCAAAGACAAACTTAATGTAACTGATTGTTGTGATGGTGATTTTTGTAAACATATGTGAATACACTCTGTAATAATTATTTTAAAATTAACCCTTGTAGCTATGGTGCTCTTATGTAAACAAGCATCCACAATGTAAGGGAGATAATCAGAGATGGTAAAAATGCAAATGGCATGAAATGTTGGTCAAATACATTTTAAAACATTGTTATAGTACTCATAATAAATTTTGTTCAGTGTTGGTTGGTTGCTTTTGATACAGAGGGCCTTGAGAATTTGAAGATTTTGCTTATTATTTTCATGGTGTAGTATACTGGTGTTGTCAGCAAGTATTTTCCTGTATTGTGAAAGTGGACAGAAATGTGCTTTTTTTTAATATTGTGTGATAGAACTTGTATCCAAAAAATGGAATGTAAGACATTTTGATAATGTTGTGATCATCAATCTAACACATGTACTTACTTTTTTGTCAGAGATACAATCTCCAAAAGGACATTTAAACTGATATACAATGTTGGTCTTTTCCAAAACACCAGTTAACGGAAAACAGTTATTGTATATGAATAAGTTGATTGAGTTAAATTTAGTATAGTGTTTAATTAGTTTTATTTTTTTTACTGGGATCAGTGGGGAATATATTAGTACTTATGAGATTTTTAGGATTTTTTCATCTTGTTTATAGTTAGTATGGCTCAGTTATTACTCACCCTGTTTTCACTGAGTTCAAGTACATACTACCCAGCCCAGTGATTAAGCTCACAATTACTATGCCACTAACAAAGATGAGGCCAAGAGTACAGTTTCCTGGGGACTTAGCAATCAATGCAAACATCAGCCAGGGGTTGCTTCTCAAACCTCTTTTTATTTTACTTAAATGATCAGCCAAAGATTATACTCCGATCATTTGTAAATATCTATATTGATGATATAGGTGCACCTCCCAAATTTTAGATGATCAGAGATTAGCAGCTGATCTCTCCTCTGACCTAGTTCTAACATCTTAGTGGGGGGTAAAACTGGCTGCTTGCATTTTTCCCACCATGCATCATGTATATATGAACTCATCACACTATAATGAATTATTAATTTAGCAAAGTTTAAATTCTGCTTTAAACGTGCCAATTAAAATGTAATGCTGGACATTAGTATGTTTTTATTCAAATAATCAGCTGAGATTATTTTTCCAGATGATGATGAAAATATAGATGCTATTGATAAATTTAAATATTTTAAGTGATATAAAATATTCCAAATCAAAAGTGGGCCCTCCTGATAAACCAAAAAATAAAAAAAATATATTACACACACACATATACATACATACACACACATATATATCTCTATCTATAAAAGGCATGTGTGTGTAATGAATGCACGGCCGCAATTTTCGACGGATTTGCACCAAAATTTATATGCACATGTTCCAAGTTAGCAGGAAGGCCAAGACCGATGTTGCATTTCCCAACTCCCATTGATAGTGGAAATAATAAATTTTTCATGCTTCTACGGCAGTTTTCATGTAGTTTGTGGCCATTTTCTACTGGCCAGAGTGAGAGCCTATATCTGGCTGCCACGAATAGGCAGGAAGATTCTATTGACCAGTATGAGAGCCAACAGCTGATTGACATGAATATTAACTAGCATGCTACCATGCAAAAAAAATCGATAGCTGCAAGTGGGAAAAATTTAAATCTGCATGGCACTTTACTCCAATTGGCTCATTCACTTGCTTAAACCCAACATTGATTCTGATTCCGCAGAACTGGGTCAGGTGTGAAAAAGTATTTGCTGTTAACATTCTTTTTTCATTCGGTTTTTCCAATTACAAGTCCTTTTTTAAAGCTGATCATTTTGTGTTCATTTTGTTTAGTTCTTTTTTCGTAAAAGTTTTAATGTTTAGTATAGAACTTAGAAAAAATTCGCAGTGTGAGATAGGCAAGAAGTAAGGCATGTAGCAAGGCAAGGAAGGGCAAAAATATTTTAAGTCAAGTGATAGCGATTGCTGTATGAGTCATACGATTTTTGAATCAAGCACAGGCAACTCCAAGCCATGCTACTAGTATATATATATATATATATATATATATATATATATATATATATATATATATATATATATATACTATCACCAACTTTCAATTGAAAATAATTTATCTAAAGACAATAAAAAATTTTCACAACTACATCTAAAATAAGTGACATAATAAAAAAAAAATGTCACTTGACATTGCTGGTACACATCTATAAAAATTAAATTCTGTACATTTTAGCAGCAACTGTTGTTGCAAACAAGTCATATAAAAATAAAACATTTCATGTTTATTAAATTTATTAATTTTTTTCTAAAATGCAAATCACTTTTGACAAATGTGGCTGTTGTAGGGTTAAAAAATATCTGAAATTTGTTATCTTCAAGAGTGTGAAAAATTAAAGAGAAGGAAAGAAAATCAAGTATATTTTAAGTATTAATTTATTTTTTGAACACATCATTATATTTTGTTTGAAATTCAAATCCAATACAACAAAATGCAGAAAGTAATGTCAGCAATTTGTAATGGCTACATCAGAAACATGTAAAGACATGCAACTTTTTTTTAATACTTGCCTTCAGGAATATGGTGTTTGAGATTATAGTTATTCTTATTAATGGATGGTTGCTTTTGTTGAATGTAAATAGCTTCAATAATCTTTAGTCTTTTCTGGCTATTGGATTATTTTATTATTGTTAGGAAGCAGCTGACTAATGTTATTGATGCTTGTTAATGAGTTTTGTGTAACCTATATAAGACATTTTGTTTATTATTCACAGAGATGCCTCTCTAATTGGATAAGTAAATTAATAAACAATAGCCTTGAGCAGTTGGTGAGATGAGAAATATTATTCTTGATAATTCAGTTATTGGTTTTAAATTTTAATAATAAATGATAAATTTCAAATACGTATTTTATCAACAGGTTTAATATGTCAGTTTTATTGAAATTTAATGCTTTTTGTAGTTGGGCTGCATTTGATTTTTGTAAAATATGTTAATGGTGTTGCTGTTAATCTTATCTCGAGAACTTTGGTTTATATTAGAATTATTGTTGTATAGGTGAAGTCGACAATATAATTAAGGAAGCTGTCGTTAATAAATGTTTGTCTTATGTTACTCAATATATTAAGAAAAATTGTTTTAGATAAGAAAATTAATTTAGCTTTTTAGATTAAATTGTTAATGATGGTAATTTATATCTTTCATGATATTTACTTTCGTAGTTTAAGAGGAAAGAATTAGAAATGGGTGTCTTTTTATATAGTGATGTAGTAAACTTATGACTCTTATAATCAATAAGTACATTGAAAAGGAATTTCATTGTTCAAAGAAGGATAGCCTTTGCCAAAACCCAAAGGATTCACTTGCACAAAGCCGTTTTTAATGATTGAACTGAGAAAGTGGTTGTATGCAGTTGACAATTTAGATATACCTGAACAGTTTTGGTGTCATGTATGACATCCATATGAAAATTCTGGATCTGACAAGGCTATTTAAGAAGATGACTCAAGTTTGCGGGTTGTTGTTTTGGTTTTGTAGTAATTTGCAGTGTTGAGCAAAACTACATCTGACGTAACCTATGTCGAATTTTCTTTTCTCCTATACTAAATTTCTTATAACCGATCCATACAGTGAGGTATTTGAAGGGTTTCAAATTTGATGGAAAGTCAACCTAACTCAGAATCAATGAATTAATTTTATCAATCCTCTGATGATACGATCACTGTAACATATACAGGGGAAAAATACAAAAACACACACAACCCACACAATCTCGCATAGATACATGCAATATTTACCTCATTCTAATACTGATTTCTAAGACATCCACAGAGTTCTATATTGACACTAAAAACATACATACTTTCTCCATAATTACATACTCCTGGACTCTCTCTCTCTCTCTTGTATGAACCAGAACATTTACATTTGAACCTAAAAATTATCAGTACTTGTGCGTGTGTGTGTGTGTTATATAAGAATTTAGTCTGTATCTATTAACTGTGCATTTTCTTTCAATCCTTACACAAGGCCATATAGATCTATGGTGGGAACAGATTTAAGGTAACCATCACCACCCACTATAATGTCATTAAGATCTGCATGATCATCTAATTTAAATTCACAATGTTTTGGCAGCAATTCTTGTAAACAAGTCTTATTAAAATGAATAAACATTTTATGTCTATTAAATTAATCAATCTTTTTTTTTCTAAAATGCAAATCACTTTTCAGATTAGAAATTTTGCTTGAATAAAATTTATTTTTATTTTTCAGTTTTTAAAATTTATATCCATCAACTATAACCTTGGTACATGTCTGAGAAAAGCTTTGTTAACTGAAGTACAAACCAGTTTCCCTTCCTAAACCAAGAATTAATCTGTTAATTTAGCAACTTGATGATTGTAGCATTGATTCTTACCGAGCTCTTCTAATATTTAATTATTATCATATTGTCCAGATGAAGATTGTCACACTGTCAGAATAAAACAGACAATATCAAACTTTTATTGGAATATTTTTAACAATTTTTGAACTCATTGAATAAACTATTAGTGAATTCATTTTATCTTCAAAAATTTAAATGCAACGTCAATCATCATCATCTATCTTCTTGAATCCCATTCATCTTTTGTCCTTTCCTCAATCTTCCCTATACTCAGTCTTTTCTCTCACTTTCATTCTCTGTAACCACCTGTATACTAGTGGCATTCTCGCCTTGCTTGGGGTAGAATTTAAAAAATAAAAAATTCATAAACTTAAAAATCATGCTTTGATACAGTTTTATTATCAAAATTCTGTTTCATTAACAAAAAAATACAAACTAAAATATGAACAAAATTTAAAGATACTGAAAAATGGATGTGATAAAATAGTAAATAGAATCACTGCTGGTTTCTGTAATTCCACTAAATAAAAGAAAGCTATTTTAACTGTAATTGAATTCTGTTTAGCAGTCCTGCTTATAGTTACATGCTGAAAAGGGTTAAGGAACATTCAAGAAGATCTGTTACATGTAGTAAATGAGTGAAGCATGTTTTTACAAGTACTTTAATTATGTTTGCATGCAAAATATTAAAATTTTAATATTAAAAATGTAAATACTTGATTCTTAAGAGTTAATCATAATCCTCACAATGAAGATAATCCTTTTTTTTTTTTAACATCCAACAGTTATCAGATCCTGTTTCAAAAGTCAATATTTTTCTATTTATAGACAAACTTTTTTTCTTCCCATGGTTTTATTATGAGCTGTTGATTTTAGTCAAGAGAATTAATAATCCAACAAGAAAATAAAAAATAAAAAAATAAAATATATTTTGAAGAAAATCCTATTACTTGGGGAGCAATTCAGATTATTTGTCTGTACAAGTATATGTGTATAGTTGAGACTAAGGTAACCTAAAAAGACATTGATATTCATTATACACAGGACTACTTGCAATGCCATGATTCAAGGCATTTTCTTGTGTACATTAATAAAATTTGATTCTGATATGACAACTTCATACGTTCAAATTTCCTAGACAAAGCATTGTTAATTATTTATTTTAAGAATTTTTTCATCTTGTATTGTTTTTTACTGCAAATATCCTTATTCAAAATGTATATAAAAAAAGTTTCTTTAATGTTCATTTAAATTATCTGTATTTCTTAACTTTTTTGCTTTATATAAAATTAGTTTTGCTTTTGCACATTTATGCTGGGAAAAATACAAACACTGAATCTAGACAATTCTAATTTTCTTGGAGTAACTCTTTAATAAGGATCTACTTTCACTTAAAAAAAAGGGAAAATTCAGAATAAAAAATGGAATAAATAAATGACAAAAAATGAACATCTAGAAATTGAAAACCAAAAGAAAAATTCATAAAAGCAAAAAATGAAAATAAATTTTAAAAGAAAATAGAAAAACATTAACAAAAGTTGGAGAATAACAATAGAAAAAACAGTAAAATATAGAAAAATGAATGAAGACATAAGAAAAAGAATTAAGGAGAAAATTGTGAAAAATCCAATGGCATTTTATGTCTAATTATATGTTTATATCTGTCATCTATCTATATATATAAAACTGACTGTGTGTGTGTTCGCAAACTACTCGAGAACCATAAGGCACATTTCCACCAAATTTGGAACATAGATTGTACTTGATACTGGGTGTGTCTGGGCAAAAAAATTAGTCATTTTTCAAAAATCAATAACCGGTAATCGATGAATATAATGTTTAAATAGGAATTTCCATTAGTTTGGTTGTTTTTAAACTTTCAGGCTTGATGTCTAAACTCTAAGGCCAATTTTAATGAAACTTGATAAATGTATGCAACTTACTGTCATGCTTATTATACGCTATATTGATTTTTGTTTCTCTCAACACTGGAACCCCCCAGGGTGCCCCAAAGGGACCCCAAAAAATTCAAATTGTTTTGATTTTGATGAAATTTTGCATGTTTGTTACACTCTTACAATGAGATAGAAATCGGTTGTCAGATTTTTAAAAATGCATGAGGGGGCCCCCAGGATAACCCTTCTTGATCCCTCAATTGCTTTTCAAGTGTATTTTGTAGCAGCATTCCCCAATTTCAATGAAAATTTCAGTACATATTGAGATTATATCGAGTAACTGAAGTAGTCACTTGGATTTCACTGAAAATCAACACTGGGACCCCCACGAGTTAGGGGATCAGCAGGGAACCCCAAAATTTTCATTAAGTCGATTAAATAGAAAATTTAAAAAAGATGTGCTTTATTGTTTCAATTACTATTAGTCTTAAACCTGTCCTTTGGCTTGAAATTTGGGACCCCTAGGGTGAACCAAAGGGACCCCCAAATTTTCAAATTGCTTCGATTTCAACGGAATTTTACATGCATGTTACAATCTTAAAATGAATCAAAAACGATTATCAGATTTTGAAAACTACATAAGGGGCTCCCAAGATGACGCATGAACACCTTGCTGCCCCATTAGTCTTTCAGTTGTAGTGGTTAGCAGCATTCCGATGAAAATTTGCACATAATTTGTGTTTAGATCCACCAAATCAAAATCAAAACTGACTCCCCATACATTATGAAAAATATCAGTTTTTCCCATGGATTTTCCATTTTGGTACTGAAATAGTTTAGTTTGCATTAACTTGATGGCAAAAATTATATCCTTCCTTAAGAAAAAAAGAATAAGTGCGCACTGATGAGAGAAGTGCACATAGGTATAAGACACGTGTGCGAGATCGATTGAGATGTGTAGTGTGTACAATTAATTTTGCTCCATGTGCAATGATCAACTGAGTTATGTAGTACATACTATCGATTTTGCTTCATGTGTAGTGTTCATTAGTGCTATGTGATGAAATAAATGCAAAAAATCTCATTCGCATCAAAGTTGTCATCCAATAAAAAGGTAGGCTGCCTTCATGCATGTATATTTTGAATTTTTGATACTTTAAATTTAAATTTGTGAAAATCATATTATTAAAAAAGTTTAAGTGTAAATGCCAATTTTAAATTATGTATTTATCATCTCCTTATCAGTGATAAATAATGCTTACTAACTCATATATTTGGAAACTTGAACCCTAAAATTTTGACAGTTTTATTCTGAAAAATGCACTTATAATAATGTAAAGACCCTCTTTCGAGTCATTTATAATTATGCTAAACTTAGTGTCTATGTTTTAACGTTCATAGTGAGTAGGTTTCTAGCTGCATGTTAATTTTTATTTTTATCATTAGAACATTTTTTTTGGTAGTCTATTTTTAGATAAATCCTAACTTTACGAGCTTGCATATAATTGTTTACCACGTTCACGAGGTCCCCCTTATAAACTTGCATTTAATTTATTGTGGCTATATTTCCATTAATGGGTATAATATTCTTGCTTTTTAATTGATTACTTCATTGTTATTCAAAAAGCTTAGCCAAACTCCTCCAACTACAGCCTGACTGTAATGCCAAGAAAGCAAAATCCTTCACTTGGACATGCTACTACTACAGCCAAACGCATGAAAGCATGGAGAAGAAATGCTTCGCAACAAGAAACTCAAATTAGACTGACACAAAATGCTATTCGTACAGCTAATGCAAGGTCAGCAGAAACTAATGAGCAATGATTAACTAGACGAGGAATGAATGCTGCCAGAACTGCTGCTGTTGAAACTGAGGGGCAAAGAACAATTCTATACAGTTTTTGTGAACATTGGTTTTCAGCCTTGGCACGGATGCTAGGAGAAGTTTTAGTTGAATTTCTTCTCCTTCCAATGCATGTTGTTCATTCGATGTAGTTTGAGCAAAAGCTGTCAACAAAGCATTTCTCTTCAACAATTTTCAAAGATCGATTGCGATTAATGTACTCTTCATTTACTGACAAAATTTTTTTTATCTTCTGTGCTTCTGTAAAAAACAACTTTCTCCTGTTATAAATGTTTTTACACTTCATGTCATTATAATTTTCCACCATATAGATAAGAGGCACTAAAGAAAAATCTTGTTTATTTTAACTTTACAGAGTGGATGAGGTTTGTGATCTTTTTTTGAATAAACCCAGGCAATGCCCGGTAATGCTGCTAGTTATTTATATTTTTTATAGATTAAAATTTCCAAATGGAAAAACATTTCTAAATTATTCATTACAGTAAAACATCACCTGATATCTTATAAAAATATGTGTGAAAAAAGACCTACTGCACCTTTCAATTACCTATAGCAAATAGATTACCATTTCAACTAATGAGGTGTTCAGATAGAACTTTTTTGATAAGACTTATTGAGGTGATACATTGTCAGGTTCAGGGTAATTAAAAACAAAAAATGAAAAAATGCTTGAGAAATGAATGCTGTCTCATAATTATTTTCAATCAATTAGAAGGACAGAATTTGAAACCTGAGAGTTTTGAAAAGTACTTTATTGAGCCAGCTGGAATAAATAATAGGGAAATTGTTAGCTAGTTTAGTGACTATAATGATTTGGTTCAATTTATGAGAGTTTTGGGTCAGAAGAACAAGTAACCTTTGAAACAAACTGCAAAAAGACACTGATACCTCATAACCTTCAAAAGACCTCTGGGCCCACACACAAAAACTTAAAAAATTATAATTTATTTAATTATGATTCATCAAGCTAGTACCTACTTCTGAAAGTTTTCCAAACAACAATCATTCTACAACTCCTTCCTTTCAACAAACAGATGTTCCTGCTACTGTGTTGTCCTATCAACCCCCAAACAGCTCAACAAAATTTGAAATTTGCTAACACTTTGCACTCTCTACCAAAGATAACTTCAGCTACAACTTTTAACCAGTGATAAATATTTTTCTACCTGGCTTAATTTCTTTCTTTAGGAGATCAAAGGAATATTTTCAGTAATCTTTTAATCTTATTTTTCATATCAAATAAACAATTTTTTCCTGTTTCAATTTCAAACTGACTTAGTCCTTTTTCTCATGTGATTGTTAATTTTCTTTTTTGCATCTGGAATATTTCCTCAATTTTTGAGAGATGTGTTCTGCTTGTTGCTA
The DNA here is from genome assembly GCA_963932145.1 of Acanthosepion lycidas. NCBI lineage: Eukaryota > Metazoa > Mollusca > Cephalopoda > Sepiida > Sepiidae > Acanthosepion > Acanthosepion lycidas. The sequence continues at coordinate 67,367,968 of OZ010597.1, read as the reverse complement.
ATTTTTTTATTCTTTCAACCTTTGAAAGAAATCTAAAATCACAATAATATACAGAATATGAATTATTAGATAGCTGTAAGGTGGAAAACCCATTTTTTTTCAATATCTATGATATATCTTTGTTTCAGATGAAAACACTATATGTTACACTAAAAAAGATAAAACTCATTCAATGGACATTTTTGCAGTCAATGATATGAATATTATTGGATGGCTATAAACCTAAGAGAACTACCATCAACAGCAGGAGAAACACCCACACTGTTCACAGTTACCACTAACATTGAGAATAACAAGAGAATTTCATTTGTAGCCTCATTTATAACAGTAAATTCTAGTTTCAATGTAGCATGGCCAAAATAGATATATTATTGTCGCACAAACTTATTTGATGAGAGAATCTATCAAAATTGCAACAGATTATTTAATTTTCAGTCTCAAGTTATTTCATTCATTACTGAAGATTCTAGAATGATAACAAAAAATGTTCAAATTAGATATTTTTTAAATATTTTTAGTATTAAGGGTGGTTTAGTTACTAAAATCATGTCCATGTGTGTTATCAAATGTCCAAAACAACAAAGGCAATGACAAAGTCTGTATCACAAATCTAATCTCACAAATCCAAAAGCTAAGAAATAGTATAGTCAAAAATTGGAATCACAAGTCTGTCAAAGATCCAAAAGGCAAAAAATATTAAAAAAAAATAGAAGAAAGATCCAAATACAGTGAACTCACTCACGAACAACAAAAATATACTTCCCTTTTGACTTTTGTTGAGTTAAATTTTGCAATTGATCATGATAGTCAGGGAGGATAAAAAAAATTGTCATATGTGAGGTATACTTAAGGGAGTAATTATCAAAAATTTATTTATTTTTGTTTCTTCCTTTTCTTTGGCAAATCATGCACAGAGCAAAAATTTCTGAGTCAGGTGATTTTGCCTGTTCACTACACGCCGCCATCACATAGGAGACAACTAAGGACAGGCCTCTTAAGTCTTGTACTTCTTCTCAGTAATTGTTCATTAGTCTCTGCTCCAGATGAGTCATCTCACAAGTTGCCAGGTGCATCTTTACAGGTTCAGAGTTGCTTGCTTCCGAGGCATATATAAGGCACCTCCAATGTCATCCCTTTTCTGATAATGACATGTATAGAATGACAAAGGGGTGCCAGTCCTTTACATGGTGCAGGATCCTATCAATGAGAATTAAGTGTAAGCTACTGATCCTAATGAGAAATCCTACTTAATAGAACATCGGTTTTGTCAGGATTTTACCCATACACAGTTCTTTAAGTTGTACATCAGTTGTTCGCACACTTGTACTCACAGAGGTGTTGTGACAATGCTTTGTACATAGACTCATTAGCAGTAAATCGCACTGGCAGGTGCAGTAGAGGCTGATAAATCCTCTTTTGGTGTGACATTGTGCCAATATACAGTCTCCGTTATCAAGCATTGCTTTCATGTAGCAATTCATTTGATGCTACAATGAAATTGTTCAACTATTCCATTGCCAGAGGGAATGTATGTATACTCTTCCAAAATCTCTTTAAACAGTTTACTGTTGAATGTGGTGTCATTATCAGTGAGTATTTAAGCATGAGAGACCCTGTTCCAAAAAATAGGGCTTTTAAATTGTGATCATGCTGACTCCTGCCAATGCAGTTGTCACCAACCGGTGATTCAAGTGCAACCACAGTCTATTAGAGTCAGGTAATGCCTGTCATCATAATGAGTAATGTCCATCTCCACCCAAGTCCATACATCACCAACATCCAATTTTTCTCTTGCCCGTTGTGCCGGTGATGAGTCAATTGACAGACATTCTTGACTACTGCTTTCAAAACTGCAGGATTGATCTGCCTTGCAAAGTACATGGTCCGTCTGATGCCAAGGTGTCCACTTTGACAAGGTACAGACTGTATCTGGTCAGAGCCACACTTACTGATGTTGCACAGATACATTTCACAGGTTCTCTCTTTCCTTATTGTATCAAGCCATCTGTGACACTCACCAGCTTGTCTGCTTGATTAGGGTTAGATTTGACCAATATTATACTCACAGATAAGTTATACTTATTGACTAACTTTTCTAATGAGCTGAGACGTGTCCAAATGAGCATCTCTGTTGAAGCCTTTGTGTGTATCTTAGCCTTTTATGAGAGAAAGTCAGATTTATACCCTATGAGCACATGCAGATTGTGTTCAATCTATTGAATCTATTCAATAGATTCAACACAATCTATTCATATTATTTGTAGATAGGCTTTCCAAAGATCAAGCACAGAGACATTGGGATTTTCCTCCTCCACCATTCTTTAAATTTTTCTGCTCAAGCATCGGTGTGAGCAATGTATGCATCAACATGTCCATTTAGTTCCTAGTAATTCAACACAATGCAACCCATTTCTTTGTTCTTTTGTACCACTACCATTTATGAGATTAAGTCTCTTGGGGGATCGAGTTTTCCTCGAGGAAAAGTATCAGCTATCCATTTTCCATCCATGTCTGTATTTCATATTGATATTCACTCTTGGTCTGCTTAGGCACTGGTGGTTGTCCATCCAACCAATTCCATGGTGCAGTTCAAATCCTGGTGTGTTGGTTGAACTCTGCACTAAAGTCGTAAATCCAAAAGGCATGAAATAGTATAATCAAAAATTAGAATCAGGTCTGAGACACAACAAAATAAAAATTCAACTTATAGATCCTAATACAGCAACCCCACTCTCATTCAGTAACAACAAAAGTACACTGTTCCTTGTCAAGAAAAGCAATGGCTTTTGAGGAAGTAAATTTTGCAATTAGCTGCAATAGTTGGAGAGAGTTATAAGCAGATGGACCGATCAGCTTAAGGCCAGCACTAAATGTATAAGAACTAATGAAGACTGACCTCTGGTCAAAAAGTAAAGTATAGACAACAAGAAATCCATTGCTTTCTTTCAGGAATATTTAAAAAGCAGTACTTTGCCAGTTTTTTTTTTCTTAGGATAAATAAACATGTAATTTTTTTTGGTGAATAAGACGTATAATGTCTCTCCAATGTAAGCAAGCATCATTATATAAAATATTAACATAAATTCAATAATCAAAATTGAATGCGACGCCATTAAAATATCTTCATAAGAGAAGTCAGTGATTTTTTTCAAAATTTTGTTAGATAATTTCAATGTTTCATATTTTGGATAAATATATTTTGGAGTTTTATATACCTTTTGGGCAGACATATATGTATATCTATATAAATCTTATTTATATACAATATATATATATATATATATATATATTATAAGAACTTAACTTTACACCAGTTTAGATGTCTTTCCAAATGGTCAAGAAAGAAATGCATAATAGGAAACTAAATGTTAATTATGCATATATGCTAACCATTGTCAAGCCTGACAAAGAGTGTGACAACTTTTTACAGATATTACAGGTGGGTGATAGTTATGGGAGAGTAGTGTTCCCAAGTAAGTATATAAGTCCATTATAATGAAAATAACTTTTGCCATGTGGTTTATACATTACATAATCTGAATACACAAGCTATATTTGCAATGGATTCTTTTAACTCACTTTAAATAACAAATGGTTTCATTTCTTTTATAACCTGGGCACACACATGCTCAAATTAAAAAAAATAAATACATTTTTAAAAATCAAAACTATTTTAGCTACCGAGATATTATTACATCTCTTCAATCTTGGAATATAAAAACATCATTTAAAAAAATATAAGAAACTGGAAAATTTTTTGTGACATGTTTCAAAAAAGATCATACAACTTTGGTCACAAAATGCTATTTCACAAATATGCAATAATATTCATTAAAGTTCAATACTAATGAATGCATACCTTTATCTGTAAAAAGGTTAGTCTGACTGAATTCACATCCAGGAATGTGAAGTTACTTGTCTGATAAATACAAGAAATACTTCATTCAATGTGACAGACTTAGACTAAAACTTGTTGTGATGAAAACCACATTCTTGTTTTATGTACAATGTCAGTTCTTCAAAGACTGGCATTATCTTAACCACTATTTGGTTAAATAGTTGATGATCTGACTGAAAATAAGAGAAATGAGCAAAAATACCTGGCTCATCATCTTTAATTATGCAAATATATCACAATATATCAATATCAGAATTCTAGAATTACTATTATTCTCATGTTGGCGATGTAGGTCTGCAAGGGTAGATAAGATTAAGAATATATTTCATAATTCCCACTTGTCAATATTCAAGCCAGGTATCTGAATTACAAAGCAAATCTGAATTTTCAAGGCAAAGTGAAGCAAACTTTCATCACTTAACATTTAACAATAAGAAAATTTATTGGCGGATTGCACAACTTCCTCTCCAAAAATTCATTTTATTTTTTTTTAAATTGTATTTTACCATGATTTTGACGAAACTAAAAACTTAGTAAAATACAAAAAAAAAAAAAAAATTACCGTATGTGTGTGTGTACGCTAAATAAGTCATATGGAGCAAAAAATAAACCTCTTTGAAAGATTTTCTTTAAATGCCTGGTTAGTTTCTTTTTTTTTTTTTTTTTTTTAAGAAGCAGATGCCAACCAGGTATATGAAAGTTTTAGGTACCAATGGGTTATGTCAACTACGTAAGCATGCATGTTTTACTTACCTTGAAATTCAGGTGATACTGCTGTCGGCGTTCTTACTTTTTCATTTTCCATGATTTTTAACGCAGAGTAAAAAGGAAAACAATTTCCCAATTTCTGCTTTTATTTTTTTTAAATATTTTCGTTTTTTTTAACCTACCCCGCTTTTTTCTAATTTTTTTTAAATTGTATTATTTAAAAAAAAAAAAAATTCAGTTCTTTTGTTGTCCGCTCGTCGCGTTCGTCAAACAAATTTAATTCTCCAAAAAAAGAATCATGATTCCGATTTGTTGACGATCCACACAACAGAAGAATTATGATTTCTATTTCTACAACGAAAGAACACAAATGTAGAATTACTACAATTACAATACATCGATATATCAACGTAACAGCTATTCTTTCGATATTGTTTTACAAGAAATTGTTATGGACTTTCTTTTCCTTTTTCCTCCCCTTATAGACCTTGCTGGAGACAAAGTAGTAAAAAAACTATATAAAGGTGAGGTGATCAAGAGACAAAATGATTTTTAGGTTTGTGTAGTAAGTTTGTTAGTTACTAGGGGGAGGCTCGGGTAGTGGAAGTTTGTTGTTGGGGTAGCAGAGATAGAGAGAAAAAAACAAAACAAATGTTAGGAAAAGCTTTAAAAATCGGAAAAAGAGAGGAGAGTAAATTTAGAATAAACTTTAATAATTAAAGTTTATCCTAAATTTACTTTCCTCTCTTTTTCGGATTTTTTTCTACCTAACAAAATTTTTAATTTAGGTAGAAAAAAAAAAAAAACGAAGTTGGGAACACTTGGTCTTGGATGAAACAGAAAGAAAGAGACGAGGGAGAAAAAAATAGAGAAATAGAAGTTAAAAGAGAAAGATAGAGAAAGAAAGGTGTGAAAATGCAGAGAAAAAAGAGAAACAAGAAAGAAAATAGAAACAGGTTTAAAAGGTGGAGGAATAGTAATATTTAAAAAAGAAAATAAACAGTCGACACTGACAACTCAACAACAGTAAGGAGTGAAATATCACAAAGAGAGCTAAAGTAAGAAAAGGAGTGATTCGACAGAAGAAAAAGAATGAAGATTAAAAAATGAAGAAGAGAAATGAAGAAAGAAAAGAAAGCGAGAAAGTAAGAATAAAACTAAGAGAGAAGAAAAGAAACTTATGAAAATGAAAGAAAGGTGAGTGGGCAAACGAAAAAAGAGGAAAGTAATTTGTTAGAAAATTAGTGGTGAGTGAGATCTACTATGTGACTATTTGTACACAAATAGCAGAAATGAATATAGAGGTAATTAGGATGTAGTAGGAAAAAAGAAACGAAAAATTACATAGTCGAATGACTATTTAAAAAAGAGAAAGATCGAAACAAATCAATTCATTCAGAGGGTGGTGGAATGTGATCATGTTGTTGGGTGAAGAAGGTTTCTAACAGTAACACTTCATTGGCAGTAGCCATGGAGTTTTCTGCTTTATAAACAATACACAAGAACTGCCAAGGTTACACAACTTACACCTTAACTCTTAAAAATCCTTGCATCCAAAAAATTATTGATTTATTTTTTCTTTGTTCAGAAGGATCGAGACCACAATATATTTTATTAATCATTTTTAAACTTTTCTTCTAGTATTCAATAAGAATTAAAAAAAAATAATTGACAGTACTTATTGACGGAAAATTAAATCATTTTAATTTAACTAACTTTAGTAGTTTATATTGCATTGAGAGAAGTAATGGGAGAAACCGAAACTTCAAAAACTTAGTTTTTTTTTTACTTTTTAGCGAGTCTTGCACAAAAGCGGACCACTTAATAATCATTACATTATCATTTTTATATTGGATTTTAAATTTTGAATACAATATAAACAAGTTAAGCCTTAACTTGTTTATATTGTATTCAAAATTAAGGTTATTCAAAAATCAAAATTAAAGTTATTAATTCGCTAGGGTTATGTAGAGAGTTCGAAACCTTCCACTTTGACAGAACCAAATACTGGCGAACCAGGATTGTGTTCCATGTCGTTTTTAAAATATTCCTATTTCATTAGGCGACGAAGAATTTTTTTTCAAACAACTTGCATGATTGGCAAACAATTTTTACATTTGTCAAGAAATGTGTTTTTTGTTTTTTTAGGGAAAAAATTTATTAGCAAGTTATTGCCCATAAAAAATACGATTTTTTTTTTTTATCTAACTAGGCCATTTGGTTCCATGAATTTTACTAAAATATATTGGTTCTGCTGCCTATCGGTATTTATTTGATCAGAGTATCTCAAACCTACACTGCTTGTTGACCTCTGCCTTCAGGCAAAGAACTCAGACGAGGCTGTGCCGAAAGGCAGACTCTCAACTGGGAAGCAGACAGCTACCCGACCCCGTTATTACGAGGTCTATGGCGAATTTTTTTTTTTTCACCAACTGTCGCAAAATCAAAAAAGATTTTATTCACATCATTTAACAGAAAATAGATTTGTATTGTTCCTAATAAAATACTTTATAAAAATGATTTTTATTTTTTACAATTAATTAGAAAAATATTTCAAATTTAAAACTTGTATTGTTCATTATAAATAATTTTTACAGTTGATTTCTATATTGTTCATATAAATGATTTTCTTAACTGTTGATTAGAAAAATATCTCAGCAAAAATAGATTTGTATTGTATTCTTCATTAAACTCTTCATGGAACTGATTCGCATGTTGTGACGCAGGCCCCTTAGAATTGATTCCGATCTTTCCCCCTCTACTCAGTACTTTAAAATTTCTTTATCTTCGTTGGAGATCAACATATTTTTTTCTCTTTGGGCGGTTTTCCAATTGAATTTCTAGCAAGTACTAGTCAGAGAATTTTCTTCTTTTTCATGTGTCTTTATAAGTTTCCAAGTAGATGGACGTTGGTATATTTAACAACGTGATAAAAAACTTGTTCGAGCCTTCACACAAGACAAGTTATATTGGCTTTTGAATTGTTATCCAATGTAGCTTGATGAGTGTTCCAAATCTGTGGCGGAAATTTTGCTGGAATGCACCGTAGGGTTAGACGGGGTATACTTGCCTGGGGGCTGAATCTTCTTTGGGCATATGTACTAGAGACATATTTTTGATCGAAATAATCTAGCATGGAACTGCCTGTTCGGGACATTTACCTCTGAACAGTTCCATTCCTGTTGGAGCGTCTCCTATTGGAAGGAAAGACAATCAATCTCTCCGTAGAATTATCTGAAGTCGTAATTTTCTTTGTAGAGATGTCAGACCTAGATTCTGTATTTTCCTCCAAGTGCTCTGTGTCAGGTGATAAAATCAGTCCTGCGTAACTGTGTGTGGTCCCAAAACGCAGTTGATGGCTTGCCAGTTCAAAATCAACACTGATTGTTGTTGTTGGGTTTGGATACAACCCAATCTCATGGTAGTGGTCAACAACCACTTGCAGCAGAATTTCGTAGATATCTTGAGATTTGTCCTGCAGTAAGGTGAAAAAACATCAGAAGCTGCAGTATTTGCAAGTTGTGCCCGTATTACGTATAGTTGTCTAAGTCCTAATGGCGCCATTGAGAAATTGCCATTCATCATCTATGTATGCATGATGCCAGTAGCCTGAGGAATTCCTTGGAACCGAAAGCAATGATTCGGTTGGGCCTATTGTCAAAAAAAAAAAAAAAAAAAAGAAATGGCTTCGGTTGAGTCCCCAAAGTACTTCTCCACTCCCCTCCAATTACTGGGTCTTTCAGTCTTTCTGGTATTGGTGGATAGTTTTTTCTTTGATTCCTCAAAGTTCTTTTAATAGTGTGGCGGCCTTCACCACATTTATTTAACTTAGATTAGGAAACCAAACTGACATGAAGAAAAAGTCCACGAAATCGACAACATGAAAATATACCGATTATAAAATTGTCGCATTATACAGTAGCCTTGATTTACTATCCAATGAATGCTTGTTGTTATATAATTTGAATTTGCATCAGTATGTATGTGCGTGATGATGATGCTCTTCACAGTAGTGTCCTCACTTGGTAGCTTCATTTGACAATCATTGAGATTATTGTTATAAATTTGTGACGGTAGTTCTTCTGAAATTGCTGATTTGGTTTTCATCTTTATTATGGCCTTTTTCGCTGAAATAGCAGCACCATCGGAAGTAGGATTGTGGTCGACTGTTAAAAATGGTTCTGTCACTTCAAGACTTGTAACAATTGCTCCTCTGCAATAATTGTCCCTCTTTAACACATATTGTATTATTTTTTGGATATGTTTTGTGTACTGTACATGTATCCTTCTCCAAGGCAATATAATGTCTTTCTTTTCCTCTGTAATACTTCCATATTGTAGAAATAATTCAATAAAAGGTTATAACAATAATAATAATTAATAATAAAAAAATAAACATTTACTTTCAGTTGAAACAAAGCTTGACAAACTTTATAAAATATTCCAAATAATTATGTTAAATAGTAATTGCAAATAGGTAGCTTCTTTGTTGTTATTATTCTCGGAATTTAACATTTTGCAAAACTTTACACAGCGAAAATAAATTTTGTGAATTGATACAATAATAATTTTTTTAAATTTTTGAACTAGGTACCTCCACTTTTTCGCGGGAAAACAGCATAGCGTAATGAAAAAGGCCACATTAATAACTTAATAAAAACAAAGTTTTATCGTCAAAATGTTTATGTTATTAATAAAATGAAAGACCAAAGTATTTTTTGATTATTTTTTAAAATTTGTTTAAAATTTAAACAATGAGTACACATCAGAAAGTGTGTAAATAAGAATGGAATCTATTTGTTCTGTAAACGTTTATTTTCTACTCACAATGAACAAGACCTGAAAGAGGTAGAGTAGTGTAGAGTAAAGAGTAGTGGTTTCCTTTGTATTTGAAAAAATCAGCACAGAGACACTGGAAAGGGTATTCCGGGCTCGTTGTAGGGACTGGTGGAGCGCTAGGATTAGATGTTGCGTTGCGATTGCATTGCAGGCAGCTAGCACGAAGTGCTGCAATAGCAGAAGTTATACCTGGCCAGAATACAGATGATTCTGCCCTAGCGATCATAGCGGTTACTCCTTGATGAGCTGAATGCAAGGCGCAAAGCACTTCGTCTCGCAGGGATGGTGGGATAACGATGCGGTCTTTATAAACTATGACGCCGTCTATAGTAGACAGATCATCGCGGAACTGAAAATACTCGCGAATGGAGTTTGGCATTTCATGCCAGATTCTATGAGCTCAGTCAATACTAGCATATCTTCGTCGCTGGCAGTGGCAGTGGCAGTGCGCACTCTGTCCCATGTGACTGACTTGAGGTTTAATACATTTAGTGATGTGGTAGCGGCTGCAATCACACACTCCTCGATATCACTGTCAGTGGTGTCGTACACCCTAAGGTCAGGCAGTGATTGGGTCGGGTGTCGGAAAGCGTCATAGTTCGAGGCAATCAATGCCAGGTCATCCGTCAAAATGAGTTTCACAGGTTCGCCTGTCGGATAGCGTGATAGGCAGTCGGGAAGTCTAAATTGCCTGTAAGTACTTCCTACATGGACGGACATCTGTATTTGTAATTTCGAATCCAGCGAGTTCAACTATAACCGCTCCGAATATAAACTTATCTGGGTTCAGCGTAATGTCATTTCTCCCACAGATATCCAGCTAATTTACGGTCTGAAAGAAACTATCATCCAGATTGTCGGCCCACAGTAGGGCATCATCAACACACTTCGTCTTGTTTGGTATGTCTGCGACAATCTCATCGTATCGCCGCGTGTATCCGTCGCCGGACGCAATATAGCCTTGTGGTGCCGTCCTGTAGCGATACCGACCACAAGGGGTAAGAAATGTAGTGAGATGGCGATCCTCCTCACATAGAGGTGCGCTATGATAACCATTCCAAGCATCAAGGACAGTTTTCTTTTTACCAGGGGCTACTGACCGTGCCTCGAGGAATGGCGATGGTGTGTGGTGCGTTTCACGAGTCGCGTGGAGATCGACGGTGCGTCTGGGTTGACCGTTTTTCTTTGCGCAGATCACCATCCTGTGACACCAGGTGACGGGTTCGCCAATGGGCATAGGCTTAATGACACCCAATTTCACATCACGATCAAGTCCCTTTTTGACGTCATCCCGCCAATGTATTGGAACCGGCACAGGTGTGTGATGCGCTACTGGTTCGGCGTCTGGATTCACCATCAGCTTCAGAGGTGGACGGTCCATCATGGGTAGGGTTTGGTGTTCACGCGTGTTGAATGTGCTGGCACCATAAAAACCGAGGAGGAACTGCTGCAGCTTTTCACGGTTCTCGTCTGTTGCTGCAAATGGCAGTGTTGTTGGCGCTGGTGGCGCTGGTGGCGGCGGTCGGCGTACTAGGCATCCACATGATGATTTATCTGTCCCATCTATACTGGCGACACTATAATTGTACGTAACATGCAGGATAGGGAAATCATTTGTTATAATGCCAAGATCTATGCAGGCTTCCCTACTCAAGAATAGTTTATCTGACGAGGGTGTAATATACGTCATTTGTCTCGTTTCAATCAGTTGCCCACGTGGACAGGCGTAACAGGATGGCTCCTAAGATTCTGATACTGCTATTCATTGCCGCGTGCATATGCATCGTCACTGGTATCAGGTCAGACTTTTAGGCCAGCCAGGCAGCTTTGGCAACCGTTGTCGGTCATGGCCGGCATACTAACGGCTGTAGAACGTGCCAGTAGTTCGATGCCTAGGGTTTTGTGATCTCCGGGTAGAGCCTCTACCGTCAGAATGATAAATCGCTGAGGTTTTGAGTTTCGCTTGATCCAAGTGTTAGATAGGCTGTCATATACATGGTGGTCTAGTGGTATGCTGACTTGTTGTCGACCACGATGGTTGCTATTTATATTGCAAACCTTACAGCAGGATGAGCCGTCTTTTGCGTTACAGAGAGAATTAAAAACGGCATTTCCTTTATTGAATCGCTCCGTCTGTGATGGTCTTCTGTCATTAGGCGTGTCTTTACTACGGCACATGGTTTCAAAGTGGTGGTCTCGGTGGCAGCGCTCACATTTGTGACCAAAGGCTGTGCACTGGTTTCTGCGGATGCGTGTGGCGCTTTTTATGCCATGGCCGCGCATGCCACAGTACGAGCATGGGCCCTGTTTATCCTCATCCAGTGGGTGCTTGGTTCTCTGATAAGATAAACGTGCAGCTTCCACTGAAAAGGTGTTTAGTAGTCTTGAGGCTGATCTTTTCCCAGCTCTTTCGCTTCAATGAACTGGAATACCTCCTCCAATGACACATCATGATTTTTATCTCCTAAGAGGTCTAATTGGATGTCGGGATCGGCAATTCCTCGACTTAATACGTCGCACACAATGGCATCGGTGTAATTCACGTTATTCTTGCAATTAGGTCACGTGGTGACGAACTTGCAGATATCTGCCTGTCGCACCGGTTCGTCTCGATCCTGTCGCATGTTGTGCAGTGTTACCTTTGCTACCATTGTGTTTTCCTCGCGAACAGCTAGTTTCCGAATGGCACACATGACTACATCTATGGTTTTGTCTGTAAGGTTGCCACCTTGTTACGGACTGGCGAATGTATTTTGAGGGATCAGAAGGATTTTTAGTGTTGGTGTTCTAAAAACATTCGTCCACAACAATTAAAGAAAAATATTAGAAACAAAACTGAACGGAATGATTTCAAAACGTAACAATTGAATTTTATTAAGTATTTGATATACATGCATGTGAACTGAAAGGTTTTGACAGAGTTATGTCTCTTAGTCTTGGAAATATTTGTACTTGAGCTCATAAAGAAAAAAGTAATTATTAAACTGTAGTTTAGAAGAATAAAGTTCCTTTAGCATGTTTGGAATTGTGAGTTGTAAGAGTAAACCTTCGTAAGAGTTCAGAAGAGATTTTAGAGTTCGTACTTGCGTGAATTGTTGTAAAGTTCTTTAACGTCTGACCGCAAAGGTTAAGACGGGAGTTCTTGAAGATTACATCTTGGCAGCAAGGAAAGAGACGCAAGAGAGAGTAAGAAGTTGAAGAGAGAGAATCACTCGTGTTTTTGTTTATATATGATCGGGTATCACATGACCGGCTCCGATGGAGAACGCGAAAAAAACAGATTTGTCGCGTGGAGGCGGTTTGATTGGCCGGAACTGACCAATCAGCGAGCTAGTTTGAAGTAGATTAACCAATGAATGCGTGTCATATATTCACTTACAGGGAATAGTTTATTTACCCACGCAGGGGTGACTGGCTGACGTGGAAGATTCCACAGCCTGATGTGCAAGTGAGATCTCTGCGCAGTGGTTCATCGCAGCACTCGAGAAGTTGAATCACCGCTTCACGCCCTGATACCTTTGTGGCTGCCACATAGTCGATCCAGTGAGATTGAAAGTAGGTCCAGTCCTCGCTAGAACCAGCGGCGGTTAGAGTTGGCCGTTTGACTTTCTCAACAGGGGTAGTCTGAGCAGAGGTACCAGTAGTGTGAACGGCACCATGGGTTGTTATGAGTGCGGCAACAATAGCTGCGTCGAGATCTGGTGTGGTGTAGTCGCAATTAGGGAAGGGGCGCTGTATTGCAGGCATGGCCATTCAACCTTGATGTTTTCTCCAGAGAAGTCTTGCTCATAAATGTTGTGGAGTTATTTCGCAGTGGAGGCTTGTATTTGTACTAAATCGGTCCTAAAATAGGTTTGACGTACAAAACGTTAGGAACTTGATATAATAGGTATTACGCAGAGTAATCTTGTTGTGGTCGCTGACTACTTTCGTATTCGACTAATTGTCGACTACTGTCGTCCGACATCGACGATATTTAGTCACTCCCTCCCCACGAGGGCATTATGTGGCACAAAGCCGGTTTAACGTGGATCTCCGAGCCCGTGGGCTCGGCCAAAAATATGCCCATTGAACCCGTATAAACGGGTTCAGGGTCGGTTTACCTCCCCGAAAGAGAATCCGCCCTTCGGCGTAGCCTCTTTCGGGTTCCTCCCCGCCTGAAGGCAGAGAGTTCAACCGATCAGCCGGTCGTCCGGCATCGACTGACCCTCGTTTCTCTTACTACCCCTACTTAGGTGGGAGAGTCTATAGGTGTGTTTCACCATAACAATAAATAAATAGGAATGGAATCTATTTGTTCTGTAAACGTTTATTGTCTACTGACAATGAACAAGACCTGAAAGTGGTAGAAACACAATAGTAAGAATTACATGAAACATAGTAATCCTCTGGTAAGAGAGAGACATAATAGTAAGAAGAATTACATGAAACATGGTAGGTAATCCTATAGTGTGGTGCCTAGCCTAATCAATAGAAATATGAAGAAATTAGAAAAGTAATTTTAGACGAGAGAGGGTGCTTGATTTGAAAATAACCACCGCTCGTAGGGTTAATTTATTATTTTCACTTTTTAGTTTTTATTTTACACCAATATTTAAAAAAAAAGGTAAAAAAAATCATTTAAAGAAAAAAAGGATACAACGATTTGTTTAAAAAAAATAAATAAACGTTTATTGTTTGTTTAGTTTAAAATAAAATAAATGAAAAAATGTTTGTTTACTACACTTGTGGTTATCTGAGCAGTAAATAAAAAATAATTAATAAATAAAATAAAAAACTGATGCCGTAAAAGCACAAGTCTCATCGTATAAAAAAGGTTGATTTTCTGCTTTTCAAAAACAAATGAAAATTAAACATTTTAAATCGATTTTCAAATTTCAAAACTAAAATCTCGATGTCTTGCTTCTATTCCCTCCGCCAAAATAGTAATTTCTCCTTTCCCAAATATTGATTTAAAAAGAAACTTACAAGAAAAGACACTTTTTAGTTTTTACAAGAAATTTGAATCCAGCTGATAAACTCTATATAAGTTTATAATTAATAATAACCATGTAATGGTCCAGTGGATAGATTGACCAATACTATTTTTATATTATTATTACTTTAATGTACCACAGGATTCAAGTAAACAACAAAACTCCAAATGTGAATTAACGAGTATATATTGAAAATAACATACAAGAACAAACATGCAATAAAATTGTATTCAATGTAAGGGAAAGAGGTTGTTCCCCTTTCTTTAATTGTATTTTGATTTGTAATTGATTGTTCGAAGAAAGTTCTCGTGAGAGAAAAATGTTCAGGAATCAATATTAGAAGACGAATAAAATGTGGGCGTGTAAACAAAGCAATCGCTACAACTAACAAAAAGATTATGATTGATTGATTAGTTTTTATTGTTTGGCGCTGTTGCTTTTTTTTTTTTTTTTTAAAAAAAAAAAGGGGGCTATTTCTCGTTTGGTTTTTTACTTTATTTAAAAAGTCTGGAGACCTGATCTATGAATCAGTATTTATTTATTTACCCAATCCTCTCCATGAGACGGGATGTTGCACAAGGCCGTTTTTTTTTATGTTGGGCGTTCCGAGCCCGTAGCCTCGGGCACAAATTCGCTGTAGACATCGTAATCGGTTTAACGGGGTCAGGTTGCTGTCTACCTCCTCAGACGAGAGTCTGCCCTTCAGCACAGCAGAGAGTTTGACAAGCAGTGTAGGTTTGGAATACTCTGATCTATCCTAATATCTCCTTACGGGATGTTACTCTAAAAGCGTTCAATCAGGCAAGGGAAGCCCTTGCCAATTTCGCCAAACTCACATACATCTCTGATGACAATTCAATCATTATTCATTACATTACAGACGCATTGGGAGATTTAGTAGGTGCTGTCCTACACCAGAAACAGCAAAATCTTGAGAAGCCACTGTCTTTCCTTTCAGTAAAGTTGAACTCTGCACAAAAAAAATATAGCACTTTCTCTCACAAGCTTCTCACAGTTTACCTGTTGATCAGGCATTTCCGATACCTCCTTTATTGTGTACACAGTATATTGACCATAAGACTGATTTATTCCCTTCATAAAGGCTGACATAATTAATCCACATGATATTCAACATTTAGATTATATCATGCAGTTCATATCCGATATTAGTTTATATAAAGGTGAATAACAACATTGTTGCTAACACTCTTTCGAGGTCAACTTTAAATGCAATCAACTCGCAACCTCTAAATTTCGATTATCTCGCCAATCAGCAACAGAAGTGGTATTGAAAGACACATCACTACACTTTGAGCAGCGACCCTAACTCCCTATACTGTGATGTCACCACAGGTCATCCCAGACCTTATGTTCCTTCGACAATGTGGAAGAGGATTTTCGACCACTTTCACTCCCTTTCGTAGAGCAAAACTCATTGGCAAAAGTTTCATCTGGCCAAAATTATCCATTGATATCAAACATTGGACACAGGCCTGCATCACCTGCCAGAGGGCCAAGATTCAACACCATACCAAGTCTCCCCCCCCCTGATACTTTACTACCCCATATTCATGTTGACCTTGTGGGGCCATTACCGGAGGTGAATGGCTATCAATACTTGTTGACCATAATCAATTGCTTTATGTGCTGACCAGTGACAGTACTTCTCAAGGTTACATCTGCAGAGATCATTTCTCATACAATTCTCCAGGAGCGGATATTGATCTTCGGATACCCATCCATAATAACAACTGATTGTGATCCTCAATTCCAATCTGTCCTGTTCTCAGAATTTGTGAACTTGCTCGGTGCAAAACATATTTTGACCACAGCATACCATCTGTATATCAATGGTCTGGTCGAAAGATTCCACAGGCAATTAAAAGCAGCACTTACGACGAGCAACAATTCGCAGAGATGGATTGACAATCTACCATTAATTCTGCTGTTGCTGAGAAATGTCATCAAGCAAGACATACAATGTACCACTTCTGAACTAGTATTCAGAGCTTCTCTCGTACTCCCAGGTCAATTTGTGGACATGGACAGTCCAGTGCAACCTAGCACATATTTTATACAGAACTTAAAACAGCAGTTGAGTCTCTCTTTTATACCAACACACGTACAGACAAAGGATGATTTCATGCTTAAAACATTGAAGGACTGTGAGTACATTTTCATACGTAAAGATGCAGTAAAAAAAACCTTGACACAAAAGTACTCCAAGGTTATCTCCCGTGCACAAAAATACTTTTCTGTGCTTGTTAACAACAAACCAGCTACAGTTTTGATCGACAGATTAAAACCTGCATGTGTTGACACCACTAATCATGCATTTTCTACTGATGACCAACCTTTTCCTCTACTCCAACTACACTTACTCAATCTACTTCCATCCCTGCAAATCTTAAAATCACATCTGGCAGGCATGTTCACTGGCCTGCAAAACTGATAACTCATTATACATAATGAAAAATCTTTTTCAATTTTTTTACAACCTGCAGAGGGGTATTGTAGAATCTTAATTCTACATATTTATCAATTACTAAAAATAGCTTGTTCTATTTCTGTGCAAAAAATGTATCACAGTGATGTTTTGAACAGATCTAACTTTGCACATATTTTTTTAAGTATTCAAGTTATAAATGGTCAACAAACATACAAGTGGGTGTTGCTATCCACCCACACTCAAGTTTTCATCACATGATCAAGTTAAAATTTTTAGTGCCAATTTCTCTGGAGCCCACCCAAGTAAATAAATACAGAACACTAACTCACTTTGCCAGTGAGCATTGTGACTTCAAACTATTTGCTACATAAAGCTATGTCACTTCATCTGAAGTTTTCAAAGTTACTTACGAACATATAACAAACTTCCACAAATTTCAGTCACTCATCAATACATTCGCCCAGACGCTCATAATCATTCCTGCTAGTAAATAAACATTGCAATTTCATTCAAACAAAGCAAAGAACTTTTCAACAACAAAATCATCTTCCAAACTTTCATGAACATTCCATCTTCAAGTCTCATCAAGAGCAGTCAAAAGAAGACAACTTTATTCACACTAAATTTACATAAACTTAATGTGAATTTATTATTTGACACAAACTGTTAAATTTTCTTACCAACAGTTTACTACCTACATCCTACTTTGTGAAACTTTCATCACAAATTTTGCAACACTTAACCTCTCAGTTAAACTCACAAGCATCATTCGCACACACACACACATATATAGAGTTTAACATTAATCAAACTAACAAACAATACGAGATGCAAATGAAAAATCTACGCTTATTACAATACATATCATTGTAATCTTCATACAATATAAATGAAAATTGATTGTTATTTAATATAAATGCCTTTGTCTTTTCTCAGTATTGTTCTATGCTTTTCTGTTTATTTTCGTTGAAGTATTCAATGTGTTGAGGATACATGTCTTTGAATACGCAGCCCAGTCAATTTAAACCTGTTGTGGATGTGACATCCATAATAAGCAACTCAGGAATTTCAAACTCCACATGACAGTGACTCAGAAGGCCTTTTTTTTTACAAATTTCCAACATGCAGCTCTGCTGAGGTAGGTAGATTTTTGCCATCATTGAGGGAAGGACACCCAACTGCTGAACTTGTGGGGCCATGGGACACTTGTTCAAGGCATATCCTGTGAGGAATCTGGACACACAGTCCAAACCAGCAACATCAAAGGAAGTGGTGGGGGTCTGAGAAGACAAATAAGGGTCCTGATGGTTGGTAGGCAGTAGTGACGAAGGGAACAAAGGCTGCATCAACTACTCCCTCTCCTCAACAGAATGTCCCTGGCAAAAAGTTGTCATCCCCCCAAAAGAAGGAGGGGAAGAAGAAAAGAAAAGGAGAGCAACAGTGGGAGAAACACCACTACCACCACCAACAGGAACAGTTGTCAGCAGCAGCATGGACAGCATCAAAACCAACAGTCAGCAGAACAAGGTCTACTACTAGAGGTGATGGAAGAAATGACACCGCTGAGATCTACATCACTAAAGAGGAGAAGAGAGAACTGTAACGGGGTCAGATGTTGAGGTCATTAAAGTAATTACCCTGTTGTTATATGTATTTCTAGTAGTAGTTGATAGAGGAATCCTTTTACTTTTTTATACTGAAAATGAAATGAATAAAGACTTGTAACAATAACATAAACCACATTACTCAAGACACATGTTAACATTAATAACAAGAATTTATATTTTTATTTTTTGTGATGTGAATTACAAATATTGGTATGGCATGTGTTAAAAATGTTCTCAGTGTTACTGTCTCTTTTGTTTCTTTAAACGTTTGTACTTACATGTTTTTGCTTGCTCCGAGAATTTCGTTGGTGAGGATAATGTTTAAAATCATCAGTTTTTGATTTTCATGGAGGGTTTAGTATACATGTATGTTGGACCTTTTTACTACTGCTACTGTTGGGATTTGACTGGATTCTTTAGGCATCCACTCAAAGTGAAGATCAGGTGGGGATCCCACTCCTGGTTAAGCTAGTCTCATTTGTTCTCCTAGTTAATGTGAGTGAGTTCCCAGCCTTGTCTCAGCTTATCTCTTTTGTTATGTCCTTGTCAAGATTCCTGATCTTCCCAGTTTTTTATCCTGATTGGACCAGCCTTTTATATTTTGCCACTTCCAATTGAATTCCCTCCCTCCTCCCCATTACCAAGTGAGCTCCTTGATTCTGTTTATAGGCAGAATACAGCAGCCACTATTATTTTTGTGAGTTGAATGGGTCTATAACAACATCATTTTATTTCATTGAACTTTTTATTTTATTTTTTTTTATTTTGATTATTGAGTTCACCCCCTCCTATTTCATTTCATGTGGAAATTTTTATGCATATTTAAAAAAAAAAACCTACATATTCAGAAATTTTATCAGCATTGGGGTTTTATTAGGCCTCATGTGAAAATGTGGTATTATGTTACATGATGGGATTGGATAAAGAAGGATGAGTTCTTGTGTTGATTGTGCCAATTTTTTGTGGATGGGTTGTGAGTTGGAATAGCTAAGATTAGGATAGACAGTGTTAACCAGCCTTTCCCCACTTTCTTTTCAGCCTTGTGCCACAAATTCATGTGTTAAACATGCCATTTACCACCAAGATGTCTGTGATCAAAGTGTAGTATCTGTTCTAGCCACGGCTGACCCTCACCAGCAGCAGCAACAACAGCAATATGCAATAAATTGTCCTTTTTAAGGACAGTGCTCTTCATTGCATTACAAAACTATCCTTTTCAAGACAATATACTTCTCATATTCTATATGAATATGCAGAGATCTTTTGCCTGTGAACTGTCACCATATTTTGTTAATGTATTTTTCTTTAATGACAATAAACTTGGCAATATATTTTTTTACTAAAGTGTTCATTTTTTTTCATTGTTGCCTTCTGTCATTCAGTATTTGTTTGTGAGCTAATATACTACCCACAACTGATGTACATTTGCTCAAATTGAAAAATAACGTTTTTTTTTTTAACCTAACTATAATCAAATATTACAGCTTGCTGGTGAGTTGAAAATGTTCCATTAGTAATCTGCAATTAGAAAATTGTATTACAGTTGCATGAAACAAAAAATATAAATATATATCAAAACAAAATATAAATATAAAAACAGAAAATATAAATGCAAAGTGTTTCAAAAAATTTAAGATGTAACTACATTGTCAAGGCAAATGAAACTAAACAGGCTTATTTTTTTTAGCAAAATAAGATTTATACAACAATTTGAATGAGAAATTCAAAGTTATGTGTATTTCATGAGTGATTTCACAAGTCAGTACTCGTGATATGGGACACGTTAAATTGTTAGTCCAGAGCTCCTGCCAGACATGCTGCAACATGTCTTGGATAACGGTCTCTAGTATGGCAGTGATTCTCAGCTTGAGTTCCTCTAGACTTGTAGTGGGGTGGGGTGGGGGGTGAGGGACATAGACCTGTCCCTTCGCATAGCCCCCAGAGGAAGACAAAGTCTCAAGGTCAGGTGAATGTGACGTCCAGTTCAACAGTACATTGTCTTCATCACCAATACACCTGATCCATCTCCAATGCACAGAAAGCTTCCACAAAAATATTTCCCGAGGTTGCTCAACCATCATTTCTGATACTGGTGTTCGCCCAGATCCTTTTTGTCCTGCACAGGCAGCCTTCATCTTTTTGTGCCATGTCAAAATTTGCATCACAGTTGGTGCATATTTATTGAATCTGCACAGTCTTTTTCGACTGTGTTAAAGCAGAGACTCTAACAAACAAAATGCCTTTTCTTTTCCAGTGAATGGCATCTCTATACCTAAAAAAAGGATCATAAAACATTAAACATAGAATTTAAAGTTAAAATTTGATCATTTGAACAAGAATTGGTCAAGTTATTAGTTTACAAAATATCAATTTTTCTGAAACACCTGTATATATAAAAATTTTAAAATATATTTTTTTTTATAGCAGAAGTATTATTTTAATTTTATTTTTTATTTGATGAAGCATCATCAACCATTATTATTATTTGACTTGCATTTACTTTCATCCTATTTTTAAAATAAACTGCAAATGTTAAATACTGGGAATATCAGGTGCTTGGATGTGTGGGTGACGCAATCAATAATAGCTCAGAATTGTTAATCAGAAAGCCAACTTGTGTTTGCTATATTCACTTCTGTGCAAATAGCCTTGCAGAAGTATGATTCTACCTCTTTTCCCCCCAGCTATGGGTTAATTCGTAAGAGATATATCAATAAACCATTATCTCCCCCACCCAAAAAATTCTTATAATCTAAAAATATTTTCTAACTTTAAATAACCTGCAAAGGGTTGATAAGCCATAGAAAATGAATAAAAAAAATCAAAAGTTAAATACATACATTAAGAAAAAAAAGGGAAACTATCAGCAGCAAGTCCAAAATTGTAGCGTGTAAAATATTGCAAAAGATTTCAGTAAAAGTAAAAAACATGGTTCATAATTTTAAATGCTTCAAAAAATATTAAATGCAAGAGAATAGAAGTAAATTTTATTATAAAAATTATTAAATGTTACTTTTACTGCAGATTGAACCCAGTTCCTGTTCAACCTATGATCTATGAAATTGTTGGGATGTCATAGAATTTTTCAAAACAGTGGAAATTATTTGGTAGTGCTTATTTCCTCTGCAAAACAATAAAATTCGTATCATCTGAAAGTAAAAGAAATCATTTAAGAAGTCAGTAGAAAAGAAATTCACTTTTTATAAAAATCTGACATTTTTTAAAAGTATTACAGAAAGAACAACACTTTTATAAAGAACACTTTATATTATTATAATTGTAAAGAATACTATATTATCAAAATTATATATCCTAGTGAAATATTTTGTCTAAATTATTTTTATACAAAACCTTATCTGATGACCAATTTTTTCACCTTATTTTAGCTTGTTTCAAAAAATGCTTATTTAAAAAAATGAGGAACTGTTTAATGATATTAATGTTTAATAATTGTAAATAAACTTATCTTTTGCAAAAAATGTTCTCATTTTTATATTATCTAAATATATACTTACATTTGTTTGTATATATAAGTTTTCAAAGTAGAGAACACAAGATTTTGGAATTAGTATCAATCCAAGAGGAGTGCAAGCATCATTTTGTAATTGTTTCTGATGTTCCAAGATGAAGTATTTTCCTTATTCTTTATATTGTCTTTATATTTGTTGTTTTTAGAAAAATATGATTTCTTTGTTGGTCTTTTTTAAAAGTATGTTGCATCCAATCTTTAGAAATCTTGAGATTAATTTTATTTTATTTTTTTCATTTCCTCAACTAGATCTATACAGACCAACAGAAAACTGAACATGTGAAAACATATTGACCAAAATGTATTAAAAAATAATCTGAAAAATATGAAGCATTTTGGTTTTAACATTCAAACAATTCTTGCACTTGGCACAATATATACTTTTGTAAGAAATCTACATCTTGACTATATATTTATATATAGCACATTTGTATGAATTTTAATCCTGCTAATTATAATTTGATTAAGAGAGATTTCTAATGTACATATTTGACGTTGAAGTTTCAATAATAATAAATAATAGTGTAGGACAATATCAGGCAACATTAGGCTATTTTTTATCATTAATAATTGTTTTTTGAAAATGAAAACATATTTAACCATAAAGCTAAAAAAATATATGTAACAAGAAAACAATTATTTATCTATTGGCTGTACTTGCACATGTGATAAACAAATAATTCACACTTTTTCTAAACTGAATGCAGTGTATATAGAATGAATTTTTTGGCAAAGGTTTTGGTTAAAATTGTATTAAGTCACCAGATTTGTTATGTGTTATGGAGTGGTTTCACAGTGGAGGCTTGTATTTGTACTAAGTCAGTCCTAAAGTAGGTTCGACGTACAAAACGTTAGGGACTTGATATAATAGGTAATGACGCAGAGAAATCTAGTTGTGGTCGCTGATACTTTAGTATCCGACTAACAGTCGCCCCGCATCGACTGACTGACTGACTGACTGACTGACCCACTAAGCGACTCCTACTACTCCTAATTATTATAGGTGGGAGAGTCTATTAACTATAGAATAGGTGTGTTCCACTATAACATCCCCCCCGCTAAAACTTTACTCCGTAGGAGTAAACAGTTTTATTTATTTTTCATTTTTTACAGGAAATAGGAAGAAAAAACAAAAAAAACTGTTTTTTTTTTTAGCAACATCGTAGTGTATCTCCTACGTTTTTGATCCACTTTTAAATGATCAGTTGCCTTTCTTTTTTCTTCTGGATCAGCATACCTCAGGTAAAATTGTTGCAGGGGTTGTTAGATCAAACGTATCAAAAAAATCACCTCCATCGGCACTTCCGCAGGACCGCTGTCAAACACATCTGAAAAACGTCGTCTGATCTGGTTACTGCACGTGAATTTTTCGCCTCTCACCAAATACATCATATTGCCAATCTGCTTTTCTATTTTTTGGTACCTCCATAGTGTTACCAGAAACAACCTTCCGCTTTGAGCTTCTTAAGGATGGAGTCACAGTTTCTGTAGGTCCTTCTTGTGGTTCTATTTGTTCAGCCTCTAACTTCTTTTGATCTTGTGCTTCTTAACGTTTTCAGTGGTGACTTCAGTTGACTTAAATCATTTAATAATACTGCATGTCCTTGGCTGTGGGTAACTTGCTCCCCAGTTTTTCTCGGTGTCATCTTCATCTTTACTTTCTGGAGCTTGTTTTTCACATATATCGTTGGTGTTACCCATTCACTATACTCAACTTTTTCAAATACACCAGTTTTCTCTAATCTGTCCAATTCTTTATCTATTTGTTCAATTGAAGCAAACAGCACATTCCTTTTCTTTTTGGATACTGCCTGAGCATTTTCTTTTGGCTGGAATTTTGTCTCCATCTTGGTACACGTTCCCAAACCTAGAGAAAAAACAGTAGGAAATGTTTCCTTAAGTTTCCTTACTAATTTTTTGGCTTCTGAGTTTAAACTTTCAACCTTGTAACAGAAAGAATTTATTGGTAGATCCCATAATTGAAATTCTGTTATCCAATTCGTACCAAGTAAGTTCGTGGTATTTTCTATGACAAATAGTTTAGCTTTTCGCATTTTTTTTTTATTTAACGTGACGTTTGTAACAAATTCTCCAATAAATTGTATTTTTTCTCCCGTCACTGACCTCCCGATTTTCTTTGTCTTCATTAAAATTGATTTCCCCAACTTCTTCCACGTATGCAAATTTATGATAGATTGGTTGGAACCAGTGTCGAGTTGCATTTTTATTTTTTTATTACTTATTTCGACGGTAACAAATTTTCTGGTTATTCCATTGTTCACCTCGTCGGACTTTAATTTTCTTATTTTATTGTCTTTATTTTTTGACCTGCAGTGCGAGCTTTTATGCCCCACTCTTTTACAGTTGAAACATTTTTTATTCCTAAAATTGCAATATCTGTACCAGTGAAGTTCACCGCAAGCAAAACATGGCTTCGGGAGTTTTTGTTTATTTTTCTCTGGTATTTCACTTTTTGTTTGATAATACGCAATTTTAGAATTCTTTTTGGTAGACCGACTTTCTTTTTTGTAGCGTATTTTCCTTACATACGAAATGCCAGACTGTTCTATCTTTTTCGAATCTTTCTTTACACTAACATATCTTGTGCAGTCTTCTGCCAACTTCTGTATCAAAATCCTTGGTTCGTTTTCTAATTTTGACAGCACTAATTTTCTCAACTCTGCATCTCTTTCCGATACCAGCTCTTGAACAAACACTAAGCGCTTAAAATTGTCAGTGCTTAACTCTGCTAGCTTGAATTCTTGACAATGCTTATTCACATTGGCTGTGTACATTATATAGTCTTGTTCGTCATCTTTCATCAGATTCAAACATTTCCACCTCTTGTGAAACAAAGATGTCTTTTTACTAAATAATTCACTTCATATATTTACCGCCTCGGTAAATGTCAACTCCTAGTTTTTTTCGGTAAAATTTAGTTTACCAATTTGTTATGCTCAGCAGTTCCTAACTTGCTTAAAAAAAGCCTAACGTTCTTTCCTTCAGACCACAAGTGGCAGTCCTCGTTATACACGTCTGTATATTTTTTATAATACTATAGTTATTTTTTATAATACTATAGTTATCTAAGTTATCTCTTCATCTGGACTGTACGTGAATATTTCAATTGAATTCCATATTGTATTCTCTGGGAAAGAATCATTTTGTAGATTTTTCTCTTTCCTCTTCTCAGTTATTTCCAGAATTTTGTTTTGAAACTCCTTATGCATCTGTTCCATTTCTCATTGAAACTGCATTTGTCTATTAAAAGTTTCTTCCTGTAGTTGCATCTGGAATGGCTTCTGTTACTCTAATATTGTTATCTGTTGTTCCGTCTGGAACTTCAAAAATTCCTGGAATATATTTTTGCATTCCTCCATTTTCGCAAAAATTTACACAATGCTTAAATATTGTAGAGGGCGGTCCTACGAATTTGCAATTCATGACCTATTTGAGCAAGCTATCTTATCGAGAAGAAAAAAAATTCTTTTCTCAGTTGAGAATACGACTGATTTTTTTCGTCACTAAGTTGACGTCTTGTCTTTTGAAAAACTTTGCCAAGTTTTTTTTTTTTCAATGTCATCCGAGATTTTGTCACCAAAATAATTGTTGCGAGCAAATTTTTTCTTTTTCCTCTGTATGAGTACAAATTTCATCACCAAATGTGGTGAGCAAATTTTTTTTCTTCCACCGTATGAATCCGAATCCCTTCGCCAAATTTGTTATGGCGGGTGAATTTTTTTTTTTCCTCCATATAAGTACGAATTCCTGGTCGCCAAATTTGTTATGTGGCAAACGATTTTTTTTTCTCTTCCATCGTATGAATCCGAATATCTCGTCGCCATGTGTGTTATGGCGAACGAAAAGTTTTTCTTCCTCCGTATGAGTTCGAATCCTCGTCGCCAAGTGTGTTATGTAGTGGTTTCACAGTGGAGGCTTGTATTTGTACTAAGTCGGTCCTAAAATAGGTTCGGCGTACAAAACGTTAGGAACTTGATATAATAGGTAATGACGCAGAGAAATCTAGTTGTGGTCGCTGATACTTTAGCATCCGACTAACGGTCGTCCGGCATCAACTGACTGACCGACCCACTGAGCGACTCCTACTTATTATAGGTGGGAGAGTCTATTAACAATAGAATAGGGGTGTTCCACTATAACATTATGTAAGATGAAATTGCAGATTTTTTATGGTTTGTTAAATCTTTTAATGAAGCCCACTTTCTGGTCAGCCTTTAGATTCATTTTTAAATATATCTTCATTATGTTTGTGTCAAGTCTTGAAAGTTACTCCACGTTCAGGCTTATATTTAAATCCAGTAATCAAACATGTAATCATATCAGCATGTCTTACTCTTGTTTACTGTTTGCACATCAATCATTTTCTGCAGCTAACAATTATTTTGAATTTTTCGATTTTTTAATTTCTGAATTCAATGTTTGATTTTTTTTTTTTTATCTACAGCTTAATTTCTGTTCAAACACTATCATTGTCAAGTGTTTTTGATTAAGTTAAAATCCTCATCTCTAAAATGTCTATTTTGTAATTACATATATAGTTAGTTTTTGCAAAAGTGTCAAAAACTTCCAAATCATGTTGGCAATGCTGTGGATGATATTGTTAAATTTTGTCCTTTAGAAATCATATATTACAAATCCATAAACAAGTTTTCTAAACTTAAAATGAGAACAGAAAAAATGAATTCCCAAAAGAAATTCTTTGTCACTCAGTAAAAAAAGATGTAATTTTTTTTCACATTGAAAATCTGTAAATGTAAACAGGAACAACATTCCTGTTAGTCTAAATTTTCAGTTTTAGAAAAAAAAAGGTAGAAAAAGGATTTTATAAGCAAAGACACTGAAAATATATACATAAGATTAGAAATAAAAGAAATATGAGCAAGCCATTGTTTTGACTGGGGAGTCAAGCCTTTAAGTCAGTGTAGACACAAATAAGGATTTGCACTCTAAAATGAGTTTGTGAAAGTTGGCACAGAATATTTTTTTTATATTCAAGATGAAAGAATACTTAGTGAACATTGTTTTGGAAGCTTTATTTTTCTTTAAATACAAGTACAAATATATCCTTCTTGTGAAACTGAGTTTGTAGCTTGTGGTATGTTGGAACAGAGAGAAACACCTCCACTTCTTTGTAGCAGGCAGTCATCCTGCTTAGTTCTTTGGTAGTTAGAGTGGAGTGGACTAGCCTGTCCTACTTTCTGGAAAAAGAGTACAGGGGACTGATATCTAGACTTTATTTTGCCTGGGTTTATATTATGATTGGGAGTTGAAGTGAGTATTATAGGATTATCCTCCACTTTGGTGCTGGGTTTTTGATCTTTTGTTTTTCTTATCAAAATCAGAAACAAAATCAGCTGATTGAAATCCTTAAGAATGCTGATGTTAATGATGTGTTAAGAAGATAAGTAAGTGATACTTTTCAGGGGATTTAAGAAATATTTTTATTTTATTTATTTATTAAACTTTGCATACTACTACAACAGTCTCTGCCCAAAACAGCCAAATTGGGAAAATAGAAGTCATCATTATCTTTTTTCCAATTATTCTGCTTGATTTGGATTAATTTGCCTCATTATTACCTTCAAATACTTTACTGTCTGTGCTTTTATTGTTA
This sequence comes from Acanthosepion lycidas, assembly GCA_963932145.1. Lineage (NCBI taxonomy): Eukaryota > Metazoa > Mollusca > Cephalopoda > Sepiida > Sepiidae > Acanthosepion > Acanthosepion lycidas. Next base: position 67,340,327 of record OZ010597.1, on the reverse strand, counting down.
GAATTATCCTCCTCTGGATTTTGATTATCAGTTTTATGCATAGTTGGGTCTTTTAAGATTGGTTCAATTTATAATTTTAATCTGTCAACTGATACTTGTGTATGTGTGACATTGTTCATATTAATAAGAATATGTTTTGATGATATTGTAAGAACTCTATAGGACTCTCTATAAGGTGCTTCTAATGATTTCCTAATCCAATCTATTCTAAGGCACATTTTGTCACAGGGCATTAGTGTTAGGAATAAAAGTTCTAGCACTGGTATGATGACCTTCATCAAAATTATGCAAATCAAATTGTAATATAGTTTCACATAATTTGCCAACAAAAGTATTACTAACTATTGGTACTGGATTGGTCAATCAACAGTTTTCGAATTAGTACTGAAAAACCAGTTACTTCATTAAAGGATAAGAAATTGAATTCATTAAGTGAATTGCATATGTCATGAAGATTAATTGGTATTTCTTTATTGGTATTCGTTACAAATCTTTGTGAATTTCATGTAGCCACTAATGGCAAAGAAGCAAAACTCAGACTGTTGACAAACTATATTTCACAATGAGACCCATTGTCAAAAATCCTTCACCCCTCCCTGCTTGTGAAAATTATATGAACTTGTAGTAGGCTAAGTTTAATAAATAGAATGAAATAAAAATATTTTGAAATCCCCTGAAAAATATCAACTACTTATTTCCTTAACACTTAATTAACATCTTAAGTCAATCTGCTAAGTTCATTTCTGAAAACAGATACTTGGTTAAATGAAACAAAAAATCAAAGACCCAGTACCAAAATGAAGAACAATCCCACATGCACTCACTACACCCCAGACACATAAACTCAGGAAAAATAGAGCCTAAACATTAATCCAACCTACCTTTTTCAATACATATACTTGACCCTCATGTTTATTTCAATTGCAAGCTAATTGTCTCTTGAGTCTCCAAATGATTCTTTCGACTTTTATTATTGCATTCTGTTAGCTATCACTTTTTCCTTTATCCCTCTCCTTCTTCTCAGGACTGTAATATATTAGACAATATATGGCTCTCCCTCTACATTCTTCTGCAAGCATTTTTGTGTTTGGTGATTTTAATGCTTATCATGTTGATTGTCTCAAGCATTCTAATGTCACTAATATTGCTGCTATTCAGACTTTCAATTTTTCTGTTGCTCAGTCTCTTAGTCAAATAATGGATTTCCCTACTTGTTTCCCTAATAAATCTGATCAACATATTTCTTTACATGATTTGTTCCTTACCTCTTTTTCTAGCTCTTGTCAAGCATAACAACTCTGTCCTCTTAGCAATTCAGATCATGCAATAGTGTCTCTTATTTCTTTTAAATCTTCTATTAGAAATGAACTGCCTATTCACAAGAGTTCTTTCTGTTACTTGTATACAGACTAGGATTCATTTCATGACTTTCTTCAAGACACTCCTTGGATTATAATTCTTCCTATCTTCCAATTGAAAATTGTGCTACAGGGGGTTCTTCTTGGGTTAAAGGCAGCAACAATGCTTTTGTACCTTCTTGAAAATATCAGGTGAAACCACAATATTTTCTTTGGTTCACACTGGCCTGTTCAGCCACTATAGCCTACAGGAATCACTTTCTCCAGATATTCCAGCATGATAGTTCTGATCACAACAGATGCTTCTTTGTATCTACTCATAATAATTGTAAACATGTCCTCAAAGAGGCTAAGTCTTTGCTGATAGAATGAGGCACTGTATAGCCTCTAACAAGATTTGCTCTCATGACTATATAATAGTGTCTTAAATAAGAGTAAGTTTTCTATCCCTCCTCTCTCAATTTGAGGTGCTAACATTTTCTACTGATAAAGCAGAATGTTTTATTTGTAAATTCTCTTCAAACTCTATAACTAAAATGGGTAGTACATGTAATTAGAAGAAAAAATGATATAAACATTTTGAAGTGAGCACTGACAGAGAGTTAATCCAATAGCTCAGACTGTTAGCACCTCCCCAGGCAAATGACTTTTTAAGATTGCACAAATTTGTGTGTGTTTTAAGAAGTTCCTGCTACAATCCCAAGCCTACCCCTAATTGGCTGAAACAGTCGTATTTAAATTAAACCAACCTAAAATTTATTATGAGATGGTCTCGGGTTCAATTCCTGATAATTCACAAGTTAACAAACATTATATTAACTTACCACACTAGCAAAAACAAAAGGTTTTGAAGGAAACTTCTGTCAATACTAGAAAGAAAATAATGTCTAATTTCCTAAAAAAGAATTGTTTCAAGAAAAAGATTTTATAAATAACAACCTACAGTAATGCTCAGTTGATGACTGCTGAATGTTTTCTGTATGGAAACAGCTAATTTCACCATTCATTATCCATTGTGGAAATAGGATATTTTGGTGCTTGTATTACCCATATCTCTTCAAGCTGACCTTGCTATTTTTACTCATGGGTTTATTCTTTGTCTACATGTTCTATAAAAATTCATATGAAAAAATTAAGACCTTCTGTCAATTTCCACTACCTAGAGCAAAGACATTTTCAACTAATGACTTTTTGATAAGCCTTGCATTTTAGCTTGATTGAGGCAACAAAATGTCTGCTTCAGAGTAATAAAAAAAAACAAAAAATGTATTGGGGAAAAAATGCTAGAGAAAAGTACTTCTCAAGATTATTTTCAACCAATCAGGACACTTTTGAAAAATGATTTAATGATCTGGAAAAAATAGGGATGCTGTCATCTGGCTCAGTCTAGTCTTCACAATTTGGTTCATGTGAAACTGAGTGATTGATTTGTTTTGTTTAATGGCATGTCAACTCCTTATGGATCATTTAATGCCATAATTTAATTTTCTTGGGAGCTTTGAAGTAATAAAAGTATATGTTATTCTGCTTTCACAATTGAATACATGGTAGATGATACTCAGCTTATGTACATATACATGTTTGTTGGTTGGCTGATTTAGTTTCACAGCATATCAACTTCTATGAGTTATTTAATGCTTAAATCTAAATATTTTGTTCATAATTTTATACTTTCAGAGTAAAAGATATGTTTTTTAGATATATAATTTGCAGATCATAAAATGTAATGTTGGTCATTTTGCTATAAAAATGTATCGTTGGTCAATTTTACTATAAAAATAGCTTTTGGGGCCCTAGTAGGTGCTACCACCCTGGGTCAGGGTGGACCTGGAATCAACAGCACTTAAGAGGTGGTTCCATGTGCTTTAAAACCCCCAATTTCCTGATCAGAAGCCTTCCTGTTTGATATAGCTTATCATACCCAGAATTAGGTTCATGTGAGATTTGTTAAGGAGAGATGTGGGTTAGAAAAGAGAAAAGAAGGCACTAGATTCTGAGCTACTCTGTGACCTGTAAGAAACTTTGAGACAATATACAAAACTTAAAAACTGATAATTTTGAACATATTTGTGTGAAACAAAATCACAATCAACCCAAGCTTTCCTTTTAATAATATGAAGATAACTCACTCTCTTCAATTATAATTTGACAATATAATACCTGTTTTTGAACATTTTCTATGGACAAGAATCCTTCTATTCAACAAATATAGGCTCTCATTACTGTGTTGATCTATCAACTTCAACAAAATCTGATATTTCATGAACTTCACTGACACTTTACACTATCTACCAAGGATTTTATAACTTCTGTTACTACATTATGTCCTCACTGTCTTATGATAATTTTTTTCTCTACCTAGCTTAATTTTTTTAGATATTCAAAAGGATATTTTGAGCAACATCCTACACATATCTTCATTTTTACATTAATTATTCTGCATAAACAATTTCTTTCTGCTTTAATTTAAACTGAACAGAAGTCATTTTTTACTGTGCATTTAAAGAAGTGTTGACATTTTTTGTATATAGGAAAAATTCCTATTATTCTTTCAGATGTCAAATGAAAGGACAAATTGTTCCTCCTCTGTTAGTTGACTGTTGACTTTCCTATTTGATCTGGAGACAACTACAGAAGAGTTAAATATATTTTCTAGTGGACTCACACATTTTATTGGGTATTCTTTTTTAGCTTTTTTATTACATTTTCTATATATAACAAACAATGTGGATAATCTTAGTCACATTTATGCTCTAACATTGTTTAAATGTTTTCACGCAAATCTTTTTGTGTATCACTTTTCTATTTTGTAGTGAAAGTTTTTGTGTACATATGTTTACATACTTATGCAAATTCTTTACATTCACTGTATTTACATGTATTGTGCTTTTCTCATTTTTGAAAAATGTCTTTATATTTTTCATAGCTTTGACACAATTTTTTTCAATATGGTTGTCACCTGTAACAGCATTTTCATATATTTTAGCTATTTTCAACCAAACTTTGTGCCTAAGAACATGATTGGCATGAAGATTATTTTTAGCTTGCCTCCTGTTCTACATGGTGATTGTCTATTTTACCAAGCCAGGCGTTCTATCTTTCTCAACTTGATGTCCTTTTCTGTAACCTTCTTGCCACTTCTCCTACATACTGTCATTACTGAAAATACTATCACAGTATATTTCTTGCTGAAACAACAATTTGTCTCCCATTTATCAACTATGCTGCTGCTGTTGTTCAGTCTGTCAGGAATGCAACCCCTGTTGTTTAAAAATACACACTGAAATATATTTCTTTTAATTAGCAGTGTTTTGTAAAATGAAAGGCATTACTTCTCAACATAAAGTTTCCATTTCACCACCAGATGTAATTTGTAATGTTCAAGATATATTTCATGCCCTCAGCAATTGCACCCTATTAAAAAAAATTTTGAGAATAACTAATTGTAAGAACTTCAACTTCCCACAGGAAGAGTTTGCTTCAGCTTTTGAACAATGAAGTTATACGCACTAGCACACATTCATAAGTTTTGAGTAGACTCAACATTTAGATTCAGATAGCAATGATGAGGATATAGAATGCTTACTATATTTTTATAAGACTGTCTTCACCACCTTTAATGATAATAAACCTACTGAAAAGTTGGCTGAAATTGCAGACAATATTGATGACCTCATGTCCTCTAAGACATTATTTGTGGCAAATGTTAGTGGTTCAAAATCTGACCCAGTTACTAAATTACTAGGTCAGAATCAGTGGGAAGTTCACCTTTAACAAACTTCAGTAAGAGGCTGAATCAACTTTCTTTTTTTGGCAGAAATTCAGTATAAATCAATGGAGAAGGAGAAGTATCCCATGTGTCTGAAGCACGTAAAATATGGTGCTACGGCTAACTTGTGCAAGCCAAATTAAATTAAAGAAAAGAATAAGCAGGCAACTGGAGGCAACATAGTGTATTAGGGATGGAGAAGCCTATCGCTTGTTAATCATATTGGAATGGGGCAACTGGTATCCATTTTCTGGCAGATAGTGGCACCCAGGTGTTTATTATTCCTACTACTGCAACAACCTACTGCAACTATCATGTCTCAGTGAATGTTTGATATTTAACCATGATCAAAAAAATCATGACATGATTTGAATTTGATTTATGATGAATTGGCAAAATAAAGAGAATTGGAAGACAAGGATGCATTTTCTCAATGGATTTATTTGACATATACAACAAGGATTTTATTATCAGTGGACAAAATCTTAATAACATAAGATAGACAGGTGATTCTATATTGATGTCAGACTTAGAAGGTTAATTGAAAAAAACTCTTAGACAAGGTAGTAAAGGAATGCAAGAAAAGACTAATAACAATAATAAACTACAAAAAGACACAAATGTATGATTATCAAGAAGAGAGACAGCCCAGGTGAACTGGGGATGTCAAAATGAAGCAGATACAGAAATTTAACAAACATTAGAAAATGTGACAGAAATCTGATGGTGCATTAGTATCAGGAAAGGTGCCTTACAGAAAGTAAGCAAGTATTAAGATATAGGAAAAACATATTTGAAACAGAAAAGAGTGATGAACTGCTACGTCATATTTATCCTCCTATATGGTAGTGTGAATGCTGGACATTTCCTTACAGATGAAAAAGACTCAAAGCAAAAGAGATGTCATTCAAGAGGAAGGTGCTGAGAATCACACACACACGCACAAGTAACAAGGAAATTTTAAGAAAAATAAGTACAAGGACACTTATAATCACAATCAGAAAGAGACAGGTTAAATTTCTAGGACACAGAGTTAGGAAAGAGGGTACGGAGAAATTAACACTGAAAGGGCATAATGAAGGCAGGAGAGGTAGAGAGAAATGACTAACCTACTTAATGAGTTTGTATGAGTAGAAACAAAGGATAGTAAAGAGGAAATTGTGTAGATCCATAATTGCCTATGTCCAAACGGGACATAACACATAAAAGAATATATACAAGACAGTTTTGAGAAAGTAAAGTTTACATTAATTGAATTGTTTGTCTTTGTGATAATGAAGTTCTCAGTAAATGTTAAAAAATAGATATGCTTGTTGTTGTTTACATGAGGGCATTTGTTTGTGTGTGGGTAAGTTATAGTTGTGTGGTACCATTGAGGTAAATGAAACAAGATGATAAGGTGAGTGTAGAGACTATGGTAGTTAGGAGGTTATCAGTTATGGATGTATTGTTTATTTTACAACATCTGTTACCATAATATATTAGCCATGTGCAATGATTAAAAGATAATGTACAATGTGTTGAAAAATTCAAAATGAATCTTTATATACACAATGTAATACTGAAGGATAAGTTGGAAGTTGAAGTTTCAAAATTTCAAGTGTAAAAGTCCTGGCACATACAACGAATAGACAGAAAGAGTAAATATGTATCCAACTGTAATAACTACCACTTAACCATGTGGCAAAGGAAGGTATGTTTGCTTTCAATATAGCAAGGATGATCTTGTTGTAAGTTTGGTAGCTAGTCATGAAAATGCCATTTTGCCTTTTAGTATGTTACAATGATCACAACATCAGAGAATGGACAAAATTAATTTACTGACACTGGTTTTGGTTTATTTTCCATCTGTTTTCATACACCTCTATAGATTCACTTTGAAAAGATTGCTCGCTTTTCATTGGGTTGTGAAAGTTTTCTGACTGGTTGATCAAACTATTTCTAAAGATGGTGAAATTTTAATCTACTTGTCATTTATTTCTTTACTTATATCTTGGTTGTGAAAGCTTTCTGATTCGTTGGTCAAACTATGACTTTGTTTGCCTGCTGATTTTTATTATCCATCTATTTTTAAAGATGGTGAAATTTTGGTCTTCTTATTATTTTTTTTATTTCTCTATCACCACACACTTTCCACTCTAGAGAATGGAGCTTTATAAAATTACTTATATTGTGTGTGTGTTTTATACATCAGTTTTAATAATAAAAATACGCATTTTCTTTTTTCCGTTTTATTGTTCTTCTGAATTTAGATTTGGCTGTAGTATTTTTGCCTGTATTAACTCTTTTGGAATTTGGCTGGGAGATGTTTGATTATGGTTGAGATTTGATAAAATCTTTAGCAGTTTTAATTTCTGAAATTAATGTGGGTTTTTGTCTTACAATTGAGATGGTATTAGTCACCTCATCAGAAATTTTTATGGTGAAGTATTTCTGATTACAGTGTTATAACTCAAATGGATCTGTGTGTATTGCTTGCAGAGGTTTCCAAACTCTGTCTATTCATGATCAAATATATATAGTGAGATGCTTAACTAATTCAGAGTTAATTAGAGCCTCTAGTAGTTTGCAAAAAAGAGGTAGAAGGCTAATAGGCTGATAGAAAAATCAGATGGTATGTCTGAGTTCTTAAATACTGGAACTACAGAAGTGGATTTCCAAGAAGCAAGAATCAGCAAGGCATTTAGTGTAGAGTTCAGAAAGAACAGGAGCCAGTTTGAGAGTACATTTCTTAAAGAATATTGCAGGGACACCATCAAGTTCACATGCTTTGGGGAGATCCTGTTTAGAGATGATAGAGATGGTTGGTGTTATATGCATATGACTCAATAAAGACTTTATTCTAAGTGGAAAGTCAGGCAATGATACTCCAGATGAGTCAAGAGTAGAATTTGAAGACAATTTACAGGCAAAAAAATTTGCTTCATTAGTAGAAAATATTAATACCTCAAACTGAGTGAAGAGAGGAGAAATGGAAGTCTTATTTAATACACTATTACGGAGCCACCAACAGTCATGTGAACTAAACTTGTTAGATGTTATAAGGTGCCTCATTCTATCATCAAACAAAGAATAAGCCTTTTTGGTGACACATCTTTACTAAAATGTATTAACTTTCTCAATATCATACATTTGTCCATTTCTACAAACTTTTCAAATTATAAAACTATTTATTATAAAGAGATACAGCTAGAAAAATCAACTTACACATACATTTAAACTACAAAAGCTTTATTGTAAAAATATAAATAAATTGTAATTTTAAATTTTATCACAATTATTGGAAGTTTATTAATTGTGACACTGATTAATTATCAATGCTGCTATAGATTTTTTGGCACATGCTTTCAAGTAGAAGACAAGAAAATTGCAAATGTCTATTAACAATAAGCACACCCTGTGAATCGTTTATACCAATTAGCTGCAGTTTGCTGTGTAACTTCAATATTCCAGCAGATGATGGATGTCATGTTTTTGTAGTTGCTTATTTACATGCCATCATAATCAGGAGGAAACTGTTGAAGAGCATGACAAACAAGTGGAGAAGTCTGTAAATGATTAAAACAAAATTGGATTTAACATGAAAAAATGCATGTTCATTATAACAATAATGTGGAATTATAGACAAAAATGGATGTTCAAAAAAAAAAGCAATAAAGCATATCTCCACAAACATTGCAATGCCAAAGCATTTTCTAGAAATCATTATATATTATAACCTGTATATGCCTAAAATATATGATTTACATATGGCATTTAATTTGTTACCGAAAAGCAAATGGAAGTCTTTAATAGTATTAAACATCAAATTTCTGAATTATATTTTAAACTTTATTTTAGAAGTAATAGTTTGTGATAATTGTTAATATGGTGTCAGCAGTGTGATCTTGCATAAATTTAAAAATAAAACAAAAATACATGTAGCATATTCTTTAAGAATGATAGAACAGAGGTGCTGAAAATTTTTGGCCTGATTAAAAAAGACATTGATATTTTATCATTTGATTAGATTTGTGTAAGTAGTTCAGACCAAGAACTTTTCAGCACCCCTTCATACTAATACTACTATTGAAGAAAAAACAACAGTTAAATGGAAAAGAAGGTTTGTAATACTGATCAGATCTAATTTCAAATTACAGTACCTATGCTCTATAAAAATGGAATATGAGTAACTTCAGAAGGACTCTAGTCAGTTTAAGGTAGAGCACAATTTTAGGAGTCAAAATGAAGTCATTGTGACACAGTGGAGTACTGAGGTTATGGTTCAAGTAAGCAGAATTTATTAGAGTACCACAGGTACAGTAGGGTTCATGTGGAGTCCTGTTCATACCAAAAAGGGTTCGGTACAGCCATTCCCACAATATATCACTTGGAAACTAGAGAACAAAGATCATCATCATCATCATCATCATCATCATCATCATCATCATTATATTATTATAATAATAATAATAATAATAATGATAGATAGATAGAGAGATAGATAGATAGCATTGGTATGTAAACTTCATCATGATCAAGCATTTCAGGTTGTATTTGTGTATCTATTACCACACCTACTAATTAAATATGTATAAACCTAGATAAGATTGTACATTTCAGGTGGAAACTATGTATAAGTAACAATTCTGGAAACAAGTAGGCCAAAATCATACTATTTGTCCATTGTCATATGATGTGACTTTCATACTCAAATTTCTACACAGAATAAAAAACTTATTTTTTTTCTTCAAAGGCATTGTCCAATATTATTGGAAAATGTCTTATCATAAAGATTATTATATATGATATTTGTTACAAGCACAATCAGTCACCATGACTTGAAACATCACAAAAGAAATGAATATTTTAAAGTGTTTGTTTAGTACATAGACTTGATTGTGAGGTCAATAGTGAGGCTTGTTTGACTGACCTACAAGCTATCATCACTCTTCAGCATGTATGCCTGATTTCAAAACTTTGTATCTCAAAAAACAGTCAAGATGTTGAAGTTATTTTTTCCTGTAATTTAGGGACACTTATGTTACAGCTCAGAAAACTTTGAAAGAAGTAAAACTGTATATCAACATCTTAAAACTGAATACAATCATTTGCAAAAATTTCTTGAAAAGCTTCAGATAAATAAAATATTATTATTACAAAATATTCTTCCAAGAAGAAAATGTGTCCAGTTTACAGGAAAATGTGTTTCTGTCTGAATTTCTGTGACAAATGTATTATAATTCATCAATCTCTTCAGGCTATGGTTCTTATATAGTTTACAATATTTAGTCATTGAGCCACCAGGCTTTCTTCAAATGTCTATCTTGATAAAAGATATCAATTAGTTAATTCTTGTGATAATACATTTTGTTTATTCTACTGAACCAGAAATTGAACTCCCTAATGATTTTATATATATTATGCAATAGGAAAATCAAGTATTAACATTTCGAGGCCTATTCTTTTCTTGTCAGAAGTTTTCATTTGTTGCTTAATGTTATGCTAAGTCGACTGAGCGCATTTTCACCACTAGGCATGTGTGCTGATTCTTTCATTCATCGTATCTTCCAGGGTTGCTTTCTATTAATCTAACTTTATTTTACGTGGGTGGATGACTAACTCCTTTTCCTCTATTTGCATAATCAACTATGCCTAATTTCATTTTCTCTCCTAACATTATAGTTTTTCAAATGTTTCATTATGAAAAACCGACCAAAGATACAACAACTAAGATAGGGATATTAGTTCAAATAGATTAATATGTAAGAAATGTTGATAGTCAATTAGTCATACCTTTTTCTACCACAGAGTTACAAGTACTTCACAGATTACTTGAATTCAAGGTTTTTGTTTCCATTGGAAAATAATTTTTCCATAATACTAATAAAAATAATAATTTCCATCTTTATAAAATACTATTTATCAGTGAAAGTGGATTTTCAATTACAATACAATATGATTGCAATCATCATTATTAATTAGTTATCTATTTATTCCATATTCATATTATTAACCATACCTGTTTCAGAAAGTTTAGTTGAACTCACCAAATCAAACTTTTCAATTAGTAAGTGTTTGATTAAATCAAAAATCAGTGTCTTGATTTTGGGAACTACAAATAAGAAAATGAGGAAAAACAAAATACAGTTGTTCTTCCTAATAAAAAAAATATCACAGTCATCATTAATTAATTTACTTTCTATTTATTCACTTTTTTATATAAATAGTAATTATGAAAAATATTTACTTTTATTATTTTGATTACTAAAATTTGTCAAGGACATTCTTCTTTTAAAATCATTAATGAATAAAATTTAAGCTATGTAATGAACTTTTGAAAATATTTAAATGCCTTTTTAATAATTAAAAAATGATCAAATGACAATAGATCCTGAGTTTTATTACTTTTTTAAAGATTACTTAGAAATATATTAAAAACTGAAAGTTTATAAAAATTTGATTTCCTACCAAATCCAAGTTCTTGTGTCAGACACAACAAACATAGCTAGTAGGAATTAGTAAATCATAATAGATGCAGATCACAAATAAATCTCAACCACTTCCTAAAATTTTAAAAGGAAAACATATTTCTTATAAAAAAAAGTACAAAGTTTGCACAAAAATTTCGTTTTGTGAGTCTATTAAGGCAGGACAACAATTTCTGATAAAAGGATTACCATCGAAAAATGGAAAAGACAAGAATTTTGTAAAAGACAAAAAAAGAAAATACAAAGGTAGAAAAACAAAGGTGCAATCACCTTTGAGAAAAATGAAAACACCTACTTGCCCCACAAGCATCTCTGGGACATATATATAAAAGTCCCTTTTAAATTCACATTTGTGCTTGTTCATCTTAGAATTCTTTTTGTTCTTTTTTTGTCCAATTGCAGGAGAATTTTCACTTGAATTTCACAATTCTTTACTCTCTCTCTGTCTGTCTGTCTGTCTCTCTCTCTCTCTCTCTCTCTGTGGCTGGCTAGCTGGTAACTAGTCTTTTCTTTATGTAAAATGGCTTCTGCTCCTTGATGTTGATTTGCCTTGTCCTCTTGTTGTCAAATAGTCTCCCTCTCGCCCAGTAACCTGAGCTCTATTTATTCAGAACTTTAGGTTCACAAAGCCTCCATTTGAGTTCTTACTAGGTCTTACTATATGAAAAACTAATTTTCCATAAGCTAGAAATAGATCCTTTGCAATTTTGGTGGATTTTAACTGCTCAACTGAAAAAAATACACAAGTGTAACAATTTTTTACACAAACCATCTGGCCTTCATAAAAATACACTTCTATCAAAAGAATATGTACTAAAAAAACAACCTAGATGATTAAACATTTATTCAATATTTTTAAAATAGTAAAAATAAATTTTTTATAAATTCTAAACAAAAAAAGAAAAAAAGATGCATGATTTCAGAAGTAATCAATATTAAACAATTGATTGAGACATTTATTCATACCATTGTCTAATAAACAGGATTCAATAATTAGATCTCCTAAAGGAAATAGTTTCTCATATCACCACTTCAAAACTGATTGAACTCTCTGGGTGAATTTATCCATAGATACAAACCAGTTAGTATTTTTTTATAATACTAGATACAAATGACATTAAATTAAAAAACAAAATAAAGTTATTCACTAGATTTTAAAACGCTTTTTCCTATAATTCTTATACATCGCAGTAAATCATTTTTATCGTTTATTTTAAAGGAATAAAAAATAAATAAATATTTCTTTTAGTTTTGTGAGAATAATTAGCATTAAAATGTCACAGTTAATTCCCTTGCACCATGCTGCAAAAGAGTTCAAAATATATCATGTCCGGATTAAATACCTTTTCCTGTCTATTCTTTCAGTCTTTCGTTTTATGCTTAGCTTGTACAACTAGTACTTTTATTCATAAATAAACCATAATGTACAAATATATTTGTATACGGAAAATATTGCATTATTTGTATTATTCGTACTGATATTTTATTTTTTTAATTTAGCAATGTGAACAAATATAGCTTTTGACTAGAAAAAAATTATGTAAAACGGCAGAAAATTTGTAAGAAAATTGGCAAAAGAGCAAATTTATGTGATCTCAAATTAATATTTTTAAAGCAAAACATTTTTAGAAGTAGAAAATTTGATTCCACAATTACTACATCGTTTATCGGTCAAGTTGAGTCAAGTGTAGTAAAATCTGACACAAGGCTAAGAATATAATAGCAGAGAAACACTGAGGATCAAACTCAGGTCAAATTCAAAAATCTGGTCCACAAAACAAATCCCCACAATAAAATACAATCGCCAATCACAAATATTCCAGCTGGAAAAAGATGACACTAGAGACCAATATCATACTATTTGTCGTTGCCGTGCTGAGAGACATGAAAACAAGAAGAGTTAATACCAAAAGAACCCTTTGGAAAAATTGAATATTAAATTCACATATAAACAGCTTGAATTGCATGTTGAGTGGTTTGAACAATGGGAAAAAAGACCCAGACTTGTGGGTTGATGTTTGATTGACACACAGCTGCAAAGCAAAAATTTCATTTTCACTAAACAACAGATGTGAAGTTGATTCAAACAGGGGTGGATGTGGAAAGGCCACCCACGCCCACTGAAAAGGTTGGTGAAAGATATTGAGATGAGGGAATTGGGAAGAGGGAATTCCCCAAAGTTATGATGTAAACCAGAGAGGATTCACCGAAATGTCCCTACCTCACCATACCCACATACTAGTTTTTGGCAATGTCCATAAATATGAATGTGCAAAGAGAATTCACCAGAGAGAGATGGGTCGGAGAGAGATGGGTCAAAGAGAGATGGGTCAGAGACAAGACAGAAGAGAGGCCATGTTATTGCCTGCCGAAGAGAAGCTCCGACTTCAGCCTTGTGCTGAACTTTACCAAAGCAGCAAACCAGATTTGTGCCAGGTCGACAATAGTATCACTTCTGATTTAGATGCAGGTTGGGCTGATAAGTAATTGCTTGTGAACAATTGATATAAACCAATTATTGTATGAAGACTGTTATAAAACCAGTATTTACTTTTGTTCAATTTATTTGAGTGTTATTTTTTGTCCTGTATGTCATCACCCAGCTTGGAGCAGCCCAACACGAAAATACCTGTGACAATTCAATCTTGGCTACCTTATGATTTAAAAGTCTCAATGTGGGATAGAGTAGCTCTGGATTGAAGCAGTCACTTCAGTGACCAGCCATGGTGTTGGAAGTCTTGGATGTCCGACTGGGGTGTGTGCATATTTACACCTCCAACTTTGCTTAAAAGAGCCTCTTGTAACAACAGACACTGTTGTGGGTTGAAAAGGCCACCTGCCGACATGCAGGTGTGCTATCACCATCACTGCCATGATCACTTCTCTTGTAACAACTGTGACCTTGCACAAGATTCACTGATCTCACCTGACTCTTGACATGCAGGATACGGCCGACAGACCAGGCTCCCAACACCAACACCGTGATTTTTAACACTTCAATGTCTTCACTATCCAGCTCAAGGCCTCCCTTGTCACTACAAGAGAAACCCCACCAACAACACTACACTTGACTTCACTAATCTGCTCCAGACCCATCCTCTGACACCAAACATGATCTAACCAACAAATCAGTCAACTCCCAGATTTGCTGATGACACTAATACACCTAATCACTTTCCTTACCAACAGCAACTGAAGAACCATATATGAACAATTTTGCTATCTTTCAAACAACTATGTATATATTCCAAAATCTGATGTACATGCTGTTGAAATTTTAATCCTTGTATGAGAGCCTTTTTTGGCATATTTGTACATGCATGAAGTAAAGAAATTTGCAAGACTATATGAAATTGTTTTTGGACCAATGAAAACCCTGCTTTCACAGAAATTAGCCGGTTAGCCAAGAAGAAGAAGGAAAGAAAGCAAGTTTATACAAAATTATTTTTTATACAAAATGAGGAGAAAGATGAAATTAAAGGGTAGCTGAAGTCATGTGAAGTTCCTTGCAACCAGTGTTGAAGTACTAGCCAGTATAAAATTACTTGCCAATTATATTATTGATCTCTAGCCAGCATGGGGCATTCAAAGAATTTTTTCTCAAAGAAAGCTAAGTATTTCAAATTATCTTTCTTTGTCTTTTTTTGAATCTATGCAACTGTATATTCCTTCAGGGAACAACAAACTCTCTTACTTTTGTCTTAAACATATTGAATATTATTTTATGTCAGATCATTTCCTCTTCATGACAATTTGTTAAAACTATGGTCTTTAAGAATTTTGATTTATTTTTCTGAAATGAGCCACTGACACTACTTCAAGCATGTAAAATCATAAATTCCTTATCTAGTTTTGTTAATATTACTTGTGTGTTTTCGCATCATTATCAGTCTTCATTAATCTTTTTGGCATGGGTAACTCAACTGTTCTTTTTAAACCCTAAGCCCCACACCAACATGCACACACACACACACACGCATATAATGTGTATATTAGAGCCTTTTTTTTCTTGTGGGGTGCACCATTTTTCCTGATATTGGGATGCCTGGTCAGTTTGATTACACATGCATTTATACACACACTTGCACACACACACACACATACATATATATATATATATATATACATTGGGGTCTGTAGGTTTTTAAATCAGACAACTCCAAGTAGGTCTTTGTCCTTCTCTCCAACAGCTTGTATATTGCATTGTCTTATTGTCTTTGTGATGATCGGTGATATAATGTATGACCCTGGTCTTAGGCTTACTGTTGAGAACTGCATGATTAGCACACTTTCAATGCATTTCCTTCTCAGCAAATTTTGTTCTCTCCTGGGTAGACTGGCATTTTTTTAATTTTCTAATATCAAAACTGTGGTCAGGTGGATTACAGTGAACCACCATTGTGTTTAGATTGTTATGCAGAATATCTCTACAGTGTTCATATAATCTTTTTTGAGGTTTCTGGATGGTTCACCAATATGCATCAATGGGCATTTCATACCTTCCTGCCTCTGTTCTGCTGTTGTTACTATCTTGTTTGATGCTAACTATATCTCTTACAACTTTTTTTCATTGGTGAATCTTATAGAGTTGGTAGGTAGGATTGTGTATTTGATTTTGTTATGTTTTTCAGGATTACTATTATTTGGGGATTTTTAGAATTTTTATTCTGCAGATTTTGTAGGGCTTTTGCTAAAGAGGTTGGTTTACTTTGTCATGCCAGTAAATTTTTCTCATCAGAATCCCTTGCACATTTATAATTTATCCATGGATTGAATATTGCTGATATATATATGGTCTTGTGCTCCAGCTATATATCTCGAGATTCTCAACAAAATTTATAGAAGGGTCTGTATCTCAATCTGTCACTTTCCCACCACTGTGATATGGCTTCCTTCCATCTTTTCTATAAATATTTTCATGTCAGTTGTTCTAATGAGGTCTCCTTGAATTTTAAGTATACTACAAGATTGGCATCTAGGTCTCATCATTTTATAGTTGAATTAACTGGATGTAACTGTAAGTTCTATTCTAATAGTTTTTTTCTTGCACTTCTCAACTATGGAGATCTCTTCCAATTTCTTGCTTCCCTGTCACCTACCATCTTCAAAAATTTAAATGCAATATCAATCACCATCTTCTCTTATCCTAAGTCCTGTACTTTTATTGTCCTTTCTTACTAAATTTTTCTCATTCTCTTCCACTCCCAGTAACCACATATATTAGTAATATTATTGTCTTGCTTGGGGTGAAATGATAAAAAAGTGTTAGGCACACAAAGGGAAATTTTGTGTAAGCTTGTTTTGTAAATTTTGTATTCTGTGATATTATTACTTTTTATTTCATTTAATAAATATTTCTTTCAAATTTAACACTGGCATAAGATTTTTGTGTTTTTTACATTTGCAACTTTAAAATACTAGGTTAAGAGATCTGAGGTTTTCTCTTCTTTCTCTTCCAAAAAATCTTTTTATTAATTAGAAAAGCTTTTAATTGCTTTAATATTTTACACTATTCCTAAGAATTTCTTTTCAATGAATAATGAATTTTTAGAAGAATTGTTTTCATTTTTAAAAATTTTAATTAAAATAATTTACCAATTTTAAAATCTTTAATCTGTATTAATTTGTAGTGTTTGTTGTTATTAAATTAAAATTGTATTTACTAATCATAAATGGAAAAGCTCACTACAATTCAACAACCCCCAATATCTTAAAAAAAAAATTGATTTTATTTTATATGTGCATAAATGTGTCAATTTTTGTAGATACGGACATCCATACACATTATCGGAAAATAAGACATTATTGGACAATAAATTTAAAATTTGTTAATTTTCTAACATTTTCTCAGTGAGCATCTTCATAAGTTAGACTATAAAGCCAAAGTACTTAAAATTCACTAAAACTTTAGAATGATTAAAATATTTACAATTTTAAAGATAACTGCATAGTTGAAAAAATTATATAAAAAAGGAGTTCATGTATTCATGTAATTTTTTTTCTAAATTATATCCTCATCATCAAGTTTCGCAAACATCAAGCTGTTAATAAATCCTTCAACACATCAAAAAACTCCCACTCCTTCTTAAAAAAGAGGCTTTTTTCCCTGCAATATTTTAAAATATATTGTTTGAATTTTGATTAATTAAATTTTAGAAAATGTTTCAGAAAACTATATTTTATTTTTGAAAGATTTTTTTTAATAAAGAGAAGTAGTTTGTGATGATAGATTTGTCAATATGGATGAATTCATTGATTTTATTGAAGTAGGAAAAAGATTCCAATCAGTTTAAATTCTGTCTGAAATAGAGCAAAGTATTTTGCTTATTGGAAATATTAAATTTAATCTATTTACTTGGAATTAAAACTAAAATAAAAGCTTCAGGGAATAGTTTTCATTTTTCAAAATATATAAAATAAGGTATCACTTTTTTGGAGGTACTTACATAAAATAAATCTTTACATTCATTGAAATCAGTAAATCATTTATCATTACTAACCAAAAAATCCTTTTCGATCACCATTCGAACACGTTATGGAAGAGAGGAAGGAATTAATTTTGTTTGTCAAATTTTCGAGATTATGAGACAATGTAGAAAGGGAGATAACTCTTAAAAAAATATTTCATTCGTGGTGACGGAAATAAGTTTTAAAAGATAGCAAAAAACATTCTGAATATAATTTATTAAAATTTGTAAACATTTCGTTTGATAGATTAAAACGTTTACAGTTGATGTTTGTATTCTGTATTCTTTAAATTCACGCACACTCTTATATTTTTTTATATTTACTAGTCAACATCCAATTAATATTTTTTCAAACTGAAGATATAATTTCTAAGTACTAATTTATTGACATTTTTACTCAAATCATCAAAGGTAAATATCTGTATGTTTTCGTGTGTGTATGTACGTGTGTGTGAAAATTTTAGAGGGTTGGTAGAGTTTATCTTATGACAACATTGTTTCCTACCATATGGCCTTGCCTTGTATAAGGGTTGAAAGAAAATGTAGAGTTAATACAGAATAATTTTTATATAACACAATATATATACAGAAGGATAGGGGTTTAATTAGAGCCATGATTCTAATCAAGGCATGCCAGTACACTCAATGAATACAAGATTCATTTCTTTGGGGTGTGAGGAAGGGGTCAAGAAATTTGGTTGCAACAACCTTTATAACCTGTCTACTCCTACATATGTACAATGGTTGAAAAATGTAATTATTTCAATTACTTAGTAACATTTCTGGTAAATACATTATTTTTTCACAGGGCATACTGAAAATGTCCAAGAAAAGGTAATGAAATGATGATTTTTGGTTCACTCGGACAACCAAAAGAGATGGAACAGAAAGTCTCAACATATTTTATGCTCAGTGGTATTTTCACCTGCAAACTTGAAGCTGTCTAAACTTGATGAATATTTTAAAAGAGTACATGGTGGCATAGCACCTGCAAAGGACACTCAAGATGAAGAAGGTACTTTTGATCATCAAAGAACTCTACCAAAGTTTGCATTTACATTAATTGGAAAGCCTCCCCTTAAAGCATCCTATAAAGTTATCTATTAACCTTTATCACACTGTATATTATTTAATTTACTGTACAAAAAGTTTGTCCTGCTACTGAAGGTGACTCTTACCACTGAATTTAAATTTGTTTGAATTTCATAATTGTATTTTCATATCCTGATATGGCAACAGAAAACAACTTTGAGTGAAATAACCAGTAAGGATACTGCAATTGAGAGGGTCTTGAAAAAGAATGCAATGGAAAGTAATATTAATATTGCAAAGTTCTAAAGATTAAATGGCTAAAAAGAAAACACCATATACAATTAGAAGCAATTATTGAAGCCTTGTACTCTAGAAGTTGTCAAGATCATTCTGAGGAAAGCGGCATAAAAGATGATAGCACAGTTCCATTGTCTAATGATGTCATCAAGGACAGAATTGTTGATATGAGCCATGATATTTTGGAGTGATATCAGTGATATCAAGGTGAGTCCCGTGAAAATATCATTGCAACTGGATGAATCCATGGACATTGCCCATTGTAACCAAGTAATTACTGTTGTCTGATATGTCAAGAATGGAGAAGCCTTAGAATACATTTTATTTTGTGAATCACCTAAGAACACCATAAAAAATGTATTTCACCTCATAAAACAGAATTTCTTGGAATATGGATTGAATATGAATGTCATTGGCTCCATCCATATTGATGGGGCTTCTTCTATGCTCAGAAATTGGTCTGAATTCACAGCCTTACTAAAAAAGGAAGATCCTGAGGCTCATTGTTACACATTGCTTGCTTTAGTGGCATGCATTAGCAGCAAAAAGTTTACCAAAAATTTGCAAGGGGTTTTGTCAGCCTGTGTAAACATTGTTAATTCAATCAAATGATATTCCCTGGACTCTCAATTATTTCAAGCATTTTGTGAAAATATTGATTCCGATTTCTCTATACCATACTGAGGTAAAATGGCTGTTCTATGGACATGTCTTGCAATGCATATTTAATCTTCATGTTGAGTTAAAGACTTTCTTTTTTTTTTTAGAAGGATAAAAACTTGATCTCTCTTCTGCATTTGAATTTTCCAAACTTCTACAAATGTTAGCTTACTTGACGGGCATTTTTTTCTCTTTAAAATAAATGAACATTTCCCTTCAAGGAAGTAATACAAACAATGTTATTGTTCAAGAAAAGTTGGCCATTTATAAATTAAAAATTCCTACTGTGGATGAATAATATTGAGAAAAGAAATTTGGTCTCTGATTTCCATCTTTGAAGGAAGTTGTTGAAACAGACTAGCTTCTGATCTCAGCTGTTGCTACCACAATACAGGCATATCTTCAAATGCTGTTCAATGCTTTTGATGGGTATTGCTCTGCAGGAAATTTCAAACCCCGTGACCACTGGATAAGTCATCCCTTTCTATTTCAAGTATTTGTCATGCCTGATGATGATCCTTTGAAAGAAGGGATTATTGTCATCCAGCACAAATGATGTTGCAAAAATGGCTTTTGAAATGATTACATTGGAGAATTTTGGTGCATCACAAATAGCAACATTCCCAAAATACATTTACATATTCACATGGAGTCATTATTTGTGGTTCATAAAGTGAAAAAGATTTGTCTTCTTTTCATAATCATGAATAAAGTCAATATGAATTTTACAAGCAAAAAATTTTGTAAAATATTGTGGTAATATTTTGAACATTTCTCTCTTTTTTTTGGTTTGTGCCAATATATGCAACATACACCAGTTAATGATAGACACACAAAACTTTTCCTTTCAAAGTTTTTGGCTTTTTAATAAACACACAACATTGAAGTTATAATGTTGTATACTTAAAACTTTGAAATATAAAGTGTAAATTTTCCTTGCCTTTCTCTCATCATGTCAAAAGTAAATGTTAAAATACAAAAGTTGAATAGAAAATAATGGCAAGTGAAAAGAAAGATGCTTAATTTTTGTAAGAAATATGGTTTTTTACTGATGTTAAAAATTAACCTTTAGCACTTTACATTATTAATATTACTTCCCTTTCCACTGCATTCTTTTTCAAGATGTCTCAATTTCATTAACCTTATTATTAATTTCACTCAAAGGTGTTTTCTGTTGCCATAGCAGAATATGATAACACAACTATGAAATTCAAATTAAGGGTCAACTTCAGTGGTAGGATAAACTTTTTCCACATTAAATGAAGTCATATACAGAGTGATAAGATCAGTCTGCTTTTTCATCAATCTTATGAAAATTGTAAGTAAATAAATCAGAGCCTAAAAGTTTAAGTAAAAATATTTTTGTGTAATTTATGAATTGTATAGTGTTCTTTTTCTAAACCATATAGCATAGGAAATAAATTAGTGAATTGTAACTGCAACAATACTTTCTTATAATACTGAATTAATGGCATAGTAGGTAATTGTTCTTGCCAGTTTTTAGCAATTTGTTTTGCAACTGAATGTTTTGTATGTAACTTCCTAGTTTGTTTTGCTAAAAGGATCTGAATGAAAAACAAACGAGGTAAAAAGGGTAAATTTTAAATATTGAGACAATGGATACTCATTATTTCTCACTTGGATAATGTGTGTGTGGGTGCTTGTAAATGAAAAAAGAAATTAAATGTATATATGAAATATATTAGAAAATAAAAAAGTGGTTACAAATGTGCAAGTGCCACCTGTTCAATGTGAATACCTGTGTCAATTTATATTTATATGTATGCCTATACTTACCAGGAAATTAAATATGTTTGCAAAAATATTTCTATTTTAAATATGACTGTAATTTTAATAATTGTAATATTACTGTAATTATTTTTTTATATTCTATATGTAGAATTGTAAATGAAATAAAAAAGTGGTATAATTTATCTTCAAGATGTCTCTTGCAAACAATCCCTACAAAATATTTTGTTTTTTTCTGAAAGTAATATCAAAACAAATTAGCATTTTTAAGGTTAAGCTTAGAAAATCCTTTGCTAATATGAAAACATTTATCTTAAACCAATTATCAATCATTAACACAAATGATGAAGTAATGAAAACAATAAACAATGACCAATTTTTAGATTGACACTTAAATAAATATTAAATATGAAAATCATCATTGATTATAAAAAGACAAGAAATGAGAATTTTCACTGGATTTTGACCTTTTGGAGTGAAAAACTGAAATATGCTATAAATAACTTTTAGCTACAAAAATATTTTCATTTTCTAGTAACACCTGAATGTGCAATTGTGCCTACAGAATAAGTAGAGGGCAAAATAAATATTCTTGTACTTACATACTGTTGTCAAAATTAGAGCTGACTGCTTAATTTTAAATTATCAAAGGCAAATATGACTATTTTTTTCTGAAAAATAAAAAAGTTTATTGTGTGGAATAAGTAAGTATTAAATTATATTTATAAACAAACATACCAAATAACTAAAGTAGTACAACAGTAAAGTTTCTATTATTATTTATTAATGTTTGTCTTATGTTAGCTAATCTGCATATTGTTTATGTGAAATGAAACTATGTTGTGAATACAATAGAGTCAATGTCTTCATTTTACATCACTTACTTTGACACTATCTGCATATGACATCATAAATATCTGAGATACATTGTCCACTTTTTACTCCCAACCCTTTCCTCATTGCACATGCTTCTTATTAGTCAACCTTTCAATTCATACTTTATTATACTCTATCACCTTCCCTTTTTTTCTCCCTCTCTGTGAGAGAAATTGAGAAAGTTAAACAAAAAACTGACAACAATTACATGTGATTTTGCATGCAACTAATCAAAATGATTTCTTCCCCAACTCTTCCATTAACTTTTAAGTCACTTTTCCATCCTCCTCTCATTTCCCACACTCTGTCTCTCTATCTTTAAAGTTTCTTGTATTCCTATAATCTTTTTCTCTACTGCTGCCCATCCTTTTATTCTCTCTCTATTTCTTTTTTTTTTTTTTCCTTCTGTCATAGTCTCTTAGTCAACGTGGCTCCAATGATAAATAACAATACACAGCCTATTTTTACGTCTGGTTGAGCATGGGAAAATAAAATCAATAAAAAATTGAATTATCTTAAAGACAATATGACCTTAAAAAAAATATGTTAGCACAAACAATTTTCTAGATTTATTATTTTTTTTTTTTTAAACTTTTCTCCTCAGTCAAGACAAGGAAATCATTTTTCTTTAGGATTTACACTTTAATTTACCTAAGTTAATAAATATTAGGTTGGTGCAAAAATGTCGTTTTCTCACATATGTTACTTTTATATATGATTTCTGAATTAATTCATTGATATATATAGCCATGTTATATATAATTTTGAAGCGCGTTTTTCGCTCTATCGAATCGTGCTATTCGTTACGGTTCTCAATCTCTTCATTCATTTTTTTGCAGGCTTTTCGACAGCATGGACACAATTCAAATCCGCACGATTTTCTTGTTCCAGTTCAAATTAGGCCGAAAAGCTGCCGAGACAGCTCGTGATATCAATGATGCGTTTGGCCCAGGAACCACTAACGAACGTGTGGCACAACGGTGGTTTAAGAAATTTCGCAATGGTGACGAAAGCCTCGAAGATAAAGACGGTCGCGGCCGGCCGACTGCGGTTGATTTGAAAGCCTTAATTGAAGCCGATCCTCGCAAAACCACACGAGAAGTTGCTGTTGAACTCGAGGTCGACCACTCAACAGTCGTTCGCCATTTAAAGCAAATAGGGAAGTCAAAAAAGTTGGATAAATGGGTGCCACATGAATTGAACGATAATCAAAAAAATCGTCGTTTTGAGGTGTCTTCTACGCTCCTTCTGCGCAACAAAAACGACCCATTTCTCGAGCGAATTGTGACGTGTGATGAGAAGTGGATCCTCTACGACAACCGGCGACGTTCAGCACAGTGGTTGGATGCCGGAGAAGCTCCACAACACTTCCCGAAGCCGAAATTGCACCAAAAAAAAAAAGGTTATTGTGACTGTTTGGTGGTCTGCGGCCGGTCTCATCCATCACAGCTTCTTGAATCCGGGCGAAACGATTACGGCGGAGAAGTACTGCCGACAAATTGACGAAATGCACAAGAAGCTCCAACGTATGTGCCCGAGATTGGTCAATATGAAGGGACTAATTCTCCTCCATGACAACGCTCGCCCGCATGTTGCTCAACTGACCCTGCAGAAGCTGAACGAATTGGGCTACGAGACTCTGCCTCATCCGCCATATTCACCGGACCTCTCGCCCACCGATTATCACTTTTTCAAGCATCTCGACAACTTACTGCGCGAAAAATGCTTCAAAAGCCGAGATGATGCCGAATCGGCCTTCAATGACTTCATCGCTTCCAGAACTCCGGATTTCTATGCTAATGGGATAAATAAACTTGTTTCTCGTTGGCAAAAATGTGTCGATTCTAATGGTTCTTATTTCGATTAATAAAGTTTATTATGAAAGGAGTTATGATCTTTTGAAGTTGAACGTCAAAAAACGATATTATTTTTGCACCAACCTAATATCTTAAAAATTGTTTTATAAAAACCTACATATTAAAAAGAAATCTCAACACACACACACACACTAGATTCAAGCAAAAGTTTATGGTGTTTGAACACATGATTTGTATTCATCTGTGAATGAAATTTGACATATTTTGAAAGATGACATTTCCATCTGCAATTCTCTAATTTAGTGCAATGCAAATGACCCATTTTTTAAAAGAACGATCTCAGACAATGAAAAATGGATTGTTTACAACACTAGGGAGCAAAAAAGGTCATGGGAAAAAGGAAATGAGCCACCATCCAAAGAAGTTGATACTGAATATCTAGTAGGATTGGAAGGAGATTCCACAAAACCAGGTGTTGAATTCAGAGAAGTACTGTTCCTAATTGAACCAGTTAAAGGCAGCAATTGATGAAAAGTGTCTGGAATTGACTAACTGGAAGTGTGTCTTCTTCCATCAAGACAACACCAGACCTCACATTTCATTGCAGACCTGTAGAAGGTTGGTTCAACATGATTAGTATGTCTTACTACAACCACCATATTTACTTGACCTTGCACCACTTATTTTGATCCCTATAAAATACTAAAAACTGGAAGCCTATAAATCCCTTAGACTAGTTCAACACCCAACTTTCAGAATCATGAAGCTGCCTCAAAGATGGTCAAATGTAATGAAAAATAATGGCATATATGTGGTTGAATAACTCTGCATACAGATATCTAAATATTCTCTTGAATTAATTTAAAAATGGCATGTATTTTTGTTCCAACACCAACGCACATATTGTTTTTTTATATGACAGCACAGTTTTCTCTTCCTATAGTCCACAAAAATCACTTTTTCCTGCTTACCAGCATGATAGTTTCAATCACAACAGATGTCTCTTTGGATCTGCTTGTAATAATTGTAAACGTGTGTTCAAAGAGTCTAAGTTTTAGTTTACTGACAGAATGAGGTACTGCATAGCCTCTAACAAGTTTGGTTCTCATGACTACTGGTGGCTCTGTAATAGTGTGTTAAATAAGAGTAAGTCTTCTATCTCTTCTCACTTCATTCAAATTGAGATCTTATCATCTGTTGAGAAAGCAGAATGTTTTGCTCGTAAATTCTCTCCAAATTCTACTCTGCGAGAGAATACATGTTGGCGGATAAGGTATCTTTGCCTGCCTTTCCACTTAGAACTGAGTCTTTACTGTCTAATATGCATATAACTCCATCTCTGGTTTCTGCTATCATCTCTAAACTGGATTCTTACAAGCAGTGTTGTTTGACTATTTCTGCATTCAGAACTGTTTACAAATGCTGCAAGACAGTTCTGGAAAATGAAAAGTGTAGTAATGCACAAACAGCCCAGGCCAACATTGAAATCAAACAAATTGCATCCTGGGAGTTCTGGAAGATCACTGACCAAATTATGAATAGAGGAAAAGCAGTTGTGCTCACTATTATAAATGGTCCCAAGGTCATATCTTCCTTGACAGATAAGGCAAAGCTCTTCACATCAATCTTTGTCTCTAGCTATGGAATCACTGGAGATGCCCTTAATAATAAAGTCCTTCCTAACAGGTAGGTCACTGATGATAATTGTTAACAGCCAGTTCTCTGGGGCCCTAGCAATGAACACAGGCATTCCTCATGGCTCAATTCTTGGACCAATTCTCTTTTTAATTTATATAACTGATCTGCCTAATAGTATACTTTGGTATTTGTGAATATCTATGCTGATGATACCATGATATATGGATGCACCTGCCAAACTCATGATGACCAGAGATTGGTAGCTGATCTCTAACCCAATCGAACTCAATTTTCCCCAACATCTCAGTTGGAGAAAATTAAATATCTCAAAAACCAAACTAGTATTCCATCATCGCCATTCAGACCAGTCTTGATGAATCAATGTTCCCTCACCATTGGGTCTCAAACTCAAAACAGACCCAACCCAGATCAACCCTAAAATGGAGTACTACTGTCATATTTGTCAGGAGCTTCCCAATCTTCACTTTCCAGTCTCGATAGAGTCCAATAGTGTCTCTTGTGGGTGACAAATTTCCACCATGCAACCCCTCTCACAGACAAGATGTAACAAGCCTCTCACTGCTCTATCCATGGCAAGTGCTCAGATGAACTACATTCCTTAGTTCCACAAGTTCTAACCTTCATGACTAGAACCTTCCAAACCACACACATTGTAGTGAACCAACCTCATTCTCTCCATATTCCATTTGTGATATGTAAGTTCCACTCAAGTAGCTTCTTCCCGCGAACCACTGCTCTGTGGAAGCAACTCACAAGAGGATGTTTTCCTGATCACTATAATCTTAACCTGTCAAGTCTAGGGTTAATCATTATCTTCCCAACTATCCACATAATATGTGCCTCTTACTTTGTAACCCTCTACCTCGATTTAAATATTTATATATTTAAAACAAAGCATCAGATGCAATAAGGAAATATTAGCCAAAGAAGATCGTCAAAAATGGAAGATTTTGCTGTACATGAAAAGCACCAGGTGCTGAATGGTTTTTAGACGAGTAACATGTTGGGGAAAAGGTGAAGTTCTCTTCGGAATACACCCCTCGTTATGTTAGCCAGTCTGTGGGCATTAATGAATGAAGTAACATCAGGCTTGTTTTTCTTTCTTTCTTCTTCCGTCTGCCTGTCTCTGTTTAAGAGCATTCCTTAACTGCCTCTGACATTACATCACGTTTGCTTTCAGTTTCAATGAAAATATACACAAAATATGAAAGATGAATGGGCTCAGTCGAATCTGAATATCATTTTAATCCTGTTATATTTGTCTGAGACAAAGTCACAAAAGGATATTTATTTTATTTCTTCACACCATTTTCACATATAATTTCAATTGTGCTTAGTGGATAAAACTTCATACAGAAAATGCAGTATTTGTATGAGGGATTAGTGTATAGTAGGCACTGCCAAAATGAAAGCAAATAAAAGAAATCACTACTCCCCACCCACTTAAAAAAAATTTCCCAAATCAGGAAATTACACAAATTTAAATGATTTTTTAGCTTTAATTAATTAATTAATTAATTAATTGTATACTGAATAGTTTATTTTATTAGAAAACTTTGTAGAAATTAAATATTTTTGAAGGCAGTCAGTCACCACCACCATTTCGATATATTGTGAATACCATTAGAATTGATAGAGTGACAAATAATTTGTATAGTTTTAAGTTTATAAAGAAAAGTCCGTAAAGATAATTTCAGTAAAAGAAATTGCAATATCAAGGAAAAGTCATGAAATCTTACAAAATAATGTTTTATTTGAGTGTTGGTGTTTGCATTATTTGATAAAACATTTTCTTCCAGATTTGTCGGGTTCGTTAACCCATTCTAGTTTTTAGGGGATGCTTTCCGGACTATAAATACTTGGCGATATTTTTCTCTCTTCTTACCTTATCCGCCAACATGTAACCTCTCGCAGAGAATGCACTCCCTTTTTTGGGAAACGCATTAACATGCATACACACACACATGTACGTACAGATATTCACTCACGACACATACTTTGGGACCAAAAAGGTTTTTTTCACATTCTTTTGTTACACACATTATTGTCTTTGTCGCTTGTATACCTTTGTTGTTAATATATTATCATATATATTGGTTCTTGTTTTTTCTTTACATTTTTTTTACGTGGACTTACATCACAAGTTGTTGTGGGTATTTCAGGAGACAGTGTGTTTTACTCCCAATTTCAAACACCGATGTTACTAACGCCCGAAATAATTTGGGAAGCACATACACCGGCTCTCAACAGATTTGACAGGGAAAATATACAATGAAAAATTATCTTGTAATTTTTGAAAAATTATCTTGTAATTTTTGAAAAATTATCTTGTAATTTTTGAAAAATTATCTTGTAATTTTTGAAAAATTATCTTGTAATTTTTGAAAAATTATCTTGTAATTTTTGAAAAATTATCTTGTAATTTTTGAAAAATTATCTTGTAATTTTTGAAAAATTATCTTGTAATTTTTGAAAAATTATCTTGTAATTTTTGAAAAATTATCTTGTAATTTTTGAAAAATTATCTTGTAATTTTTGAAAAATTATCTTGTAATTTTTGAAAAATTATCTTGTAATTTTTGAAAAATTATCTTGTAATTTTTCAGTGCAATTTTGAAATTCTTTCGGTTGCTGATGTCAAGTTTGTTTTTGTTTTTTTTTTTGTTTTTTTTTTTTGTTTTTTTTTAAGAAGTGAAGATATGTTTGAAAACTGTAAAGTTTGATATCATTTTCGCATCAGAATATTTTTAAAAGTAATTTTTATTTTATTTATTATTTTCATAGTTGTTATATTATTTTTTTGTATGGAAGATCAAATGAGAATATGTCCAGAATCACCTTCCTCTCAGGAAATTACAATTTAAGCTTTATCACACCCATACCACCGCTTTTTAGCACTTCCTTTAGTTTAATGCATTTTAAAATCAGAATTATAAAAAAGAAAAAGCCTCGCTGGATAAAATCAAATATTTTATATCATCAAACAGACAAGAAAATAATTTTAAAAAAGCAAAATTATTTAAACTCAAAGTTATCCTTTAACAATTTTTTAATATCTTTTTTATGCTTCTAATAGTATATAAAAACAATTCTAAGTTTCATAAAAACGTATGGAATAAAAAATATATATTCCTAAACTGTTGGTTATATAAGGTTAAAGATAATTTATTATTAAACATAAACAATACCAATTTCTTAATTATTGCATTGCTGGTATTCCGTATTTCTTTAACTTTTTCGCGCGATTTTTAAAATGGCAGCAGATATCTACTGTTGTTGCCCTGTGACCTTTATGACAGTTCACACGCTGTTGTGCGTAAATAAACGTTATTGTCTTAAGCAAAAAGTAAGCATTGCGTTTACAAAATCCATTTAATCCTTATATTTACTAATTTACCATAAAACACATCTCTAAGACAAATATTGGATTTTTAAATTTGTAGTTTATGTTTTTCGTCCATAATGAACCTGAGAATGTTTAAAAAATGTAAACTTTACGAAAATGTATTTTTCTTTTCATATGGATTAGCTAGCCCACTATTTTTCAAATAAAACTAAAATTTTACTAAAAGAGGTGTTTAAAATTATTTAAAGTGAGTTTTTCGGGATTTTTAGCTAAAATTTTGGCGGTACCTAATATAGGGGATTTATTTTGGTTTACTGAGAAAATGAACGATGTTTGAACGCTATTGATTGACAAAGTGTGTGACAATTAAGCGAAAATTTCTAGCGTTTCGCGACATTTTTTTTTAATGGAGAATTCATGCGTAAGTATTGATTTTGTTGTTTCTTTTAATAAAACTTTTACAAATATAGGCGATTTAACAATCCATTTTATGAACATTTTCAATTTATGCAGCTAACTAACAAGACATAAGAAAATTTTATTGTCCTAAAAAGAAAGAAATCCAACGTAAAATTTCCACTTACAATATCAATATTTTAAGTGTAATAATTTTAGGAAACAAAAAATGAATCGGCATTATTTTTGTACTCACTTCCATTAAATAAGGACATTCAATAAGCATTCATCGTTTCCTAAGCCTTTACTTGTGTCGGTAGACTCCACGTCACCTTTCAAAAATGTTCAAGTTTCAAATTTCGAACTTCTGAATAGTTGAAAATATAATAATCCTAAGGGAGGTCTTGTTGGGGAGACGGGTGATACTTGTTGAAACCTTGGTGATGTTGAGAGATTATTGAACGCAGAAGGTGACATGTTGGTTTTCTAAGGGAATAGTTGTGATTACTCATTATTCTGGGTGCTGTCCGAAATAAAACACTCTTTTAACCCAACGTACATAGAAACAGACAAGTACGCAAAGGTGAAGCAATGTATTTAAACAAATGAAATCTAAATGAAACTGAAGATAAAAAGTTATTTAACAACAGATAACAATTTATTTGCATTTGTTTTATATATCGTGTGGTGGTGAATATAAGACCCTTGAAAAGAAGCTTAAGTTCACATACACATCTGAGATGTTTTCAAATACACTCTTGAAAGAGAAACTTTAACATACATAGATTTAAATATGTTTAATAAAGAAACCCTTTGAAATGGGAACGTTCAATGACAGACATTGAGGTGTGTTTAATAAAGTCCATAAGAAATGGAAAGTTGATCGGCCAACATTGAGGTGTGTTTATAATAAAACCCCTTGAAAAGGGTGGAAAGCTTGTACTTTGGTTTCGTTGTAGAATCTACATCAGAAAAGCGGGAAATGTTGTTTCAGTTGATTAATAATTTAATAATTGATAATTTTGATTAATAATCCGTTTGATTTGACAACGCGGAATTCATGCTTCAGCTGCTTTTTCTTTGGTGTATTGTATTTATTGATTCCCTTAAGCAGGTGCTAGCTCACACAAAAGTCACTCAAAAATGCGAGGGGAGCGATTAATAATTTCCATTATGTTTCGAATATTTTTATTAGGTTGGTGCAAAAATAATGACGTAATAATGTCGTTTTTTGACGTATTTTTTAACGTCAAAAAACGACATTATTACGTCATTATTTTTGCATCAACCTAATAAAACGCCACCGGAAGTACCACTCGGGGCCTAGGCGCAAATAACCGATTTTGGTCATTTGAGTCCTGATTATTGAGACGGCAATTTCTGGTCGATCCGACAGACTCTTCTCAATCTGTTTATATATATATATATATATATATATATATATATATAACATGAATCATTCATGAAAAAAAGTAGATTAGTAAATTTAATGATATAAATGGTGAAAAACATCTTAGCAAACAGATTTATTATAGTTACATTAACCTACGAACCACTCAATGAATCTTATGATCCTTGTTTTTAATAACTTCAAGTTGTATAAGGTCTTTTAAAAAATATATATTTCGATTCGCATTTAATCTTTCGTGTCCAGCTACTACCTGGATTTACTAAAAAACAAATTAATTTCCATACCTGAGGATGGTTGTATGTACAGCTGAAAGTACTAGCAGAATAAAAAAAGACCTTATACAACTACAAGAGAAGGTTTTGAAAATCTTGCAAAGGATGTTTACTGGTACGGGTACTAGGGAGGGTGGCAGGCATTCTCCCGGTGTAACTGCACATCATCTTACTGTTGCAAGAAAGGCAGCAGAATGAGTTGAACAATATTCTGAATGTACGTGGTGCTGTGCCACGTACCTTATGGCTCCCACATCATGATACAAAGATTCTGGGACTATGTTTCTTAGATAATAGCTCACCATATCTTTGTCGTATACGCAAACGAACATAACTTACATGATGACAGAACCTGCTCTCGTCAATGAACAGTAACGGACGCCATCCGATCCCCCAGATGACTTTCATGTTACCACTGAAAACATACTCGATGGAGCTACGGTGCAAGTAGGAGTTTGGCTAGAGGTACGCGTTCCCATTTCTTGATGCAAATAAACGATTCCCAACCACATGTATTTACATTCCTAGGCCCACCTTTTTTCTGATCAGTATCTTCCACTGCTGCTATTAAAATGCGTCGAATTTGGTGAGCGTCCTAGTCTACGGGTGTAGCAATTCTCATTTGACACTCTTTCCAAGATCGAAGCACCACTGATGTGTCGTCCAGCAT
Source organism: Acanthosepion lycidas (assembly GCA_963932145.1). Lineage (NCBI taxonomy): Eukaryota > Metazoa > Mollusca > Cephalopoda > Sepiida > Sepiidae > Acanthosepion > Acanthosepion lycidas. Next base: position 67,308,078 of record OZ010597.1, on the reverse strand, counting down.
GCATAGAAATTTTCCGTAATTGCCACACAGCCTTTCAAACGGTCACAATCCGACCTTCTCACACGGCTCTCATTGAATAAAAGCGGCATATATGCGTTTCTGTGGCATGGTACCTGATTGCACTGGGTTCTTTCATCACATTGAAACTTACGACAGCTCAGTTACGACATCAAAGAATGGTTGAAGACCTTAAAGATCTTATCGGAACATCAACTATCCCCGACATGCATATATTGTACCTGAGTCAAATCAGCATCGTCCTTCAGGGTGTTGCAATTTTATTTTCCGTCAATTGTCTAACATTTATCTATTTGTGCACTTGTAGTTGTAATCAATTTGTTGACGTGATTCATTATCTGTCGAATATGTAGTCAACCTTCATGTGTTTGGATGTATCAATAACTCGCATTGAATATGGCTTCTAGAGATCCGTATTTTTGTTTTTTAAGCGTTTCACCCCAAGGAAGCCTAGAAGCCACTAGGACGCAAGGGGTTACAGAAGATTTGGAGCAAGATCAGATAGGAGTGATAGAGGAAAGGATGAGGAGAAGGATAGTGGATAGATCAAGGCAACTGGTGATGTCGATTGACATTACATTTGAATAGCTGGAGATTATAGCTCTCAGAAACTGGAATAGGGAAGAGAGTTCCACAGGCGAGAGGTGCGAGACATGAAGCTACTGGAGTAGAAGAGACGGCTACATTTAGGAATTTCGACAGTGAAAGGGTGAGAGCGGGATGCCAGCCTCGTAGGGCGCTTGAACTCATGAAGTCTGGGAACCAGTGAATGCAGCTCCTCGGAGCAATTGCCTTGAAAGTATTTGTAAAAAAGACAGAGAGAGGCGACGGCGCGTCTGTGAGAGAGTGACTGTAGACGATATGCCAGAACAGGGCCAATTATATTGCATATCTGCCTCTGGAGCCTATCAAGAACCCCGAGGCAAACAGAAGGGGCTCCAGACCATATATGGCAGCAATACTCCATGCAAGGGCGAATTGTTGATTTGTAGATCTGGAGGATCGATTCCCGGGAGAAAATTTCCCTGGCGCGGCACAGGGAGCTAACTTTCCTTGCGGTGGACGAAGCAATTGACTCAATGTATTTGTTCCATCTCAGGTCAGCAGTCAACGTGAGACCGAGCAGCCGCAGAGAGGTGCTCTCGAGAAGTTGAGCTTCAGACATTCTAATGGAGGGCAGGGAAGGATCTCTGTGGTGATTAATAGAGAGCAGTTTTGTTTTTGAGGCATTAAAGTTGACCAGCCAATTCCTGCCCCAGTTCGCAACCGATTGAAGGTCCTTTTCGAGACGCACGGCCAGGCGTATATCGCAAGCTAACATTCACTGGACAATATCTGAATTTTAATTTCCGTAACCCATACAGTGTCGAGATAGGAATCGTCTACTGTCTACAAGGGTCGGAAACATATTGCTATGTGCCAACTTAAGGTTTTAAAATCATTCAGTGCGTCAACAGCATTCGTATTTTTATACAAGTCAAAGTTAATATACCTGTTCTACAATATATTTTATATAGTAATATATATATATACTTTAGTATATATTAAAATTGAAACAACTAAATGCGTCGTCCTGGGTATGACGGTAAACTACATCCACGTCCTGGGTATGACGGTAAACTACATCCGCGTCCTGGGTATGGCGATAAACTGCATCCAACAGCAAGATCTCAGATAATGTTTTCAGAAAAATAATGTTGCCAGCTCTAAGTTTTTGAAACAATAATGTTGTCAGCTCTAAGTTTTTGAAACAATAATGTTGCCAGCTCTAAGGTTTTTTTTGTAGAAAAGGAATAATGTTGCCAGCTATTTTTTGAAACAATGTTGCCAGATATACGTTTTTTTTTGAAACAATGTTGCCAGCTATATGTTTTTTTTTTGAAACAATGTTGCCAGCTATACGTTTTTTTTTAAACAATAATGTTGCCAGCTATACGTTTTTTTTTGAAACAATAATGTTGCCAGCTATACGTTTTTTTGAAACAATAATGTTGCCAGCTATACGTTTTTTTTTTAACAATGTTGCCAGCTATACGTTTTTTTTTTAACAATAATGTTGCCAGCTAAACGTTTTTTTGTTTTTTTTGAAACAATAATGTTGCCAGCTATACGTTTTTTATTCTATTCAAAATAGGCATTTAAAATTCATATAAACTGGATTTGGCATTAAATAACCCACAGTGGTTGATATGCCATAAAACCCAAACAAACAAACAAACAAACTAAATGCGTTGTAGCAGTTATTGGTTCGGACTTTGTGATGTCATTTGCGGCTGCGTTCTATTGGAAATTGCTTTACGTGCCACGTGTGACAAGCGTAACGTAGGTTGCCGACCCCTGGTCTACAACATCGAGCCAAACTTAAGTGGCGGCCGAGACGCTTACTAATAGCAATGTTCAGCTTTACAAACATCCATCAAGGTAACAACTAGCCTGCAAGCGTTCACGAGCAGGAACAGAAAAGTCAAGGACAACAAAAAATCTGCCATAGTCTATCTACCTACATAAGTAGGGTACATCTGAATAATTTTAAAAAAATCTGCAGTCCATTAGGATGGCATTCAAAAGCAGTTCAACTCTTCCGGGGTATCTCCCCTGAACCGCCCTCCTCTTCGACAGAGATCAGTATGTATTTTATCCGATGTAGTCGTGGCAAGGAATACCAGGACGAGATTAACCGCCTTATAAAGATAAGAATGGAAAAAAAAACTTGAAAGGCAGTAATGTGGATGGAAACATTGAAATAGCTGGTCATATATGGAGAGAAAAAGGGTGATATTTCACCCCTGGGCCTGTTTCGCTTTTATATTTCTTGCCACAGCTGCTAAGCCGGCCAAGCATAGACATGAATACATTATGGGAACATGTAATACAGAGTGCTAGAGAAAAACAATAACAACAAATTGTAATATGAGCTTTGGTAAAATATGTTACTGAGATATTAGGTTCATAAGCCGCAAAATTCATACACTGATGAACACATGGTCCAGTGGATAAAATTGTTGGTTGAAGTAATCCAGTGACTGGCTCCAAAGAGTTGTGAGTTCAATACCTGGCCAAAAAACTAGGAGTTGAATTACTAAAGACAAGGCACATGGAACTAAGGGAATTAGAACAATACTAACAACAAATCTACTCCGATCTACACCTGTGAAATCAAAAGTTCATTTCAAAATACAAAGGTTACTGAGTACAACAAATATCTGAAGATAGTTGGAGTTTACAGCGACCGAAACGTTATGACAACCAATATGAGCTTGCTGATTCAAACAGAAAGATACACACTAGTAATAATAATTCAATCATTTAGGTGCCATGCGTTATACACGCTTAGGCGATCATGTATCTTTCGATACATGACTGACGAGGCAATTTTTTCCCGCAGTAGGTTACCATTTCTTTCTGCGGTAGACCAGTTGCCAGCCAAGGCTATAGAATCCGGTCTGTGCTGCTATTTACCCATAGCTATGGGTGGCAGGATTCATACCTTTCCCAAGGGCATTAGCACGTAAGTGAATGCAATGGATTCGACTGGAATTCGAACTCGACACTCCGATTCCTCAATCCAACTAAAAAATTAGGACATTAATCATTTTTATCTGATTTTGTTTTATGTGAGCGGGATATTAATCATCAGTATCGGTATTGTCTGCTCTTCATTATTCGTTAGATCAGAAAAATAAAAAAAAATGACAAAAATCAAAAGAGAGAAAAAGATGACGAAACTAAAGCAAAATTATGAAAGAGAAGAAAAACGAACACGAGTGAGAGAGAGAGAAAAAGAGAGAGAGAGAGTGCGTGTGTGTGTGTGTGTGTGTGTGTGAGAGAGAGAGAGAGAGAGAGAGATTATGTCATGTATTTTTTTAATCGGTATTACCTCATGCAGGCAATAAAGCATCTAAGAATTAGGAACACAAACATTAATAATGAGCGGGAAGAATAAAGAGTAATTAGGAGGATAGTAGATAGCGATTGACATTGCATTTACATTTTTGAATATCAACGCTGGCTGGAAAGCATGGAACCGGAAGGGAGTTCCACAAGCGAGAAGTGCGAGAAAAGAAACTGTTAGCATAGAATTTACGGTTACATCTAGCCAACTCATTTATAAATTGATATGATCTCGACGCCAGTCTATTACTGCGCTTTAAATTAAAAAAATCTAGATACCATAGCGAAGAGATCATCCGGACAATTACAATGAAAGTATTTATAGAAAAGACACAGAGAGGATAACCTTACGGCGGTGGGAAAGTCTCACAAGTATATTTGAAATTCTATAGGATGATTTAAAAAATCTAAATAAAATATTTACGACTATGTAAGATGATATCTACTAGAACAACTTTTCATTATAAGTGTGTACGTGTACTTACTGTAGGAATTATTTATATGCTTTTTATTTTTTTATAAATAATAAACATTGTCCTTAAATGAAATAAAATCTCTGATTTTACAGGATTTTCCCCCAGTTCTCACTATTTCGAATTACGATTGGAAAACGGAATTTTAAGTCTATGCATTAACAACCACAGTTTTGAAATCGGTGTCAAAAATAATCTAATAGTGTGTATTAATGGTTACACTCATTAATATAAAAATCCAACAATATTAAATAATTAAATATTGTGAAGTGTTCCATGTGTAAGAAATTCGGTCGTCCAGGCACTTTTTTATATTGAAAATCCAAACGTCCGAATTCCAAACACTAAATAACATATAAAAAGGAAACTTGGGTATGTCTGTCAATAAAGCATTTGTATTTACAAACATATGTACATGAATTCAAGAGTCAAAAAGGAATAAAGTTGAGTTTTTAAAAAATGGTTCAGAGTAATAAAAAAACTGGTTTGAGAAAAGACCTCAATTTCAACACCGAGCTAACTGATAACTGACATCCATTAAACATGCAACTAGAACAGTCTACCCCAGTGAGCGAAATAAAGGGTTCCAAACACCTGAAGAAACGTTGTAATAAATCTTGCGACAAAGATGAGGACAATAGTCTGAATAATGTAAATAGTGTACATAATGCCTCATCTCAGGAATATAGACAGATTTATATATAGACCTTTTCCACCTTGCAACTTTTATAATTTCCCGTAGTATGAGTCATACTTTGTTTTGTCTTCCCTTATTTTCTGAGCATATCTAACCGTAGCCTCACTCTTGGGGCTGGGACTATAAGTGCCATTCATTTTGGAGGCTTCAGGGGACTGAGATCCCGCAGGTTGGAGCTTCTCTTTCGCCCGTGTTACGATTATCTGTTTCCCTTGGCTTTTCTCCTTATCCACTCTAGTGACAGATGAAGTTGTCTCAGAGATGTAAGCCCCAGAAGGGACCCAACCGGTTTATTTTGGTCACTGGTCCCAGCCGCAGGCGTTGCGGTACAAGAGGTTTTAGTTCTCTGATTGGTCAAATATTTCACATGATGATGTTAATTTATAACTAATAGATACTTTGATTTTAAACGGTGTGTGTTGTATTGTGGAACCTTTTTATTACGTTTGTAAATATTGTTTATTATTGGGTAGAAAATAAAGTTTGGGTGTGCTTTAATATGGTATGTATGTGGGTATGTAACAGTGTTGGAAATAGAGTTTATGTCCTATAAATACGCAAAATATATTAGAAATTAAGAGTCAGAGCGACTTTTCTTAATTTTTATTTCTTAGTTATTTAATGTTTGTTTCTCAGTTATTTAATCTTTCTTTCTTAACCCGGCAGCACAACTGATACCACCATCTTGAACACATAGACAAATCATCTGTGGCAACTTGTGCTAAATAAAATTAAGGACCTCCAGAGAAATGTGATACCTAAGGTTTAAAATGAATTTTAAAAATGAAAAATCTTTCTTGAAGCTTTTATTTTAGTTTTAATTTCAAGCTAATAATTAATACTTTGCTGTCTTTTAAACTGACAGGAAGGAGTTGTTTTTTATCACTAAAAATCGCTGATTTTGCGCCATTTTAGGCATCAGCACTCTTTATAATTACTTTTATTTAAAAAATCTTTCAAAAATAAAATATACTTTTCTGAAACTTTATTTGATGAATATCAGCTGAATTAAAATTTAATTAATCTGATTTTAAACAAATATTACTTTTAGTTTAAAATATCGCAGAAATGCATTTTTTGACACGAAGGTAGGTGTTTATTTAAGGTGTTGACAGCTTGAATGACAGCCAGAAGTTTACCTAATTTTTTCTACTAGGGTCATATCTGTAAAAATCACTGAGCAATATAACGTGAGCGCCTTTTTTATATAATTTTTTAACTACCAAGTAATCTTAAAAATTTAGGAAAATATTTTCCGTAATCTAATGTTTTATTGAATTTTTAGTACTTTGGCTTTAAATTTACGATTATTTTCTGATAATGCCATGTATGGACGTTCGTATTTACAAAAATCGGGACGTTTATACACACAGAAAAATTCAAAATTCTTTTCAAAATATTGGTGTCACTGAATTGTTGTAAGCTTTTCTATTTACAAAATATATTAAACATAATTTTTATAAAATATATTAAATATAGTTTTTATTCAATAACAATATCATCTAACTGGAACAAAATTATTATAATTAAAATTTTAAAAATAAAAGCAAAAAAATTTATTATTCTTCAATTTTTTTCTTAAAACAACAGTGTCCATAATATATCTTATTCATAAAAGAAATTAAAAGCTTTTCTAATTAAATGTTTTATTGCGTTTTTTATTTTATGACTCAGAGATTTTCAGTAACTGGGGAATCTGTTTCACAAAAAAAAAAAATGATGATTTAAATTCTCCAAGGATTTCTGTGCATAACTGATACAAACATTAAACGGTACAAAATTTAATTTCTCGAAATTTCATAAAATTAAATGTGTGGATAGCAGATGTAAAAAAATGTTTTTACCAAGATTTTCTAAAAGACAAACATTTCTAAAATAATTTCTTTCATTTGTGAATAACTCCTGAAAGTTTCATTAAAATCCGACAATTATTTGATTTTTGCAAGAATTTCCAAATCAATGCGTTTTCATTGCAAAAAAGAAGCTAAAGTTTCGTATACTAATATTTGGTCCCCTCCACTGACAAGAAAAACATTTTTAGCCTAAATTTCGAACGTTCTAAAAAGGATAAACAGTTTATTAGGTTTGGGGTATTTTTCATTATGGTATGCTCTTTTTAGCGAATCTGTGGAGGTACCTATTTAAAATATAAACGTGTTTTAGTCTTTGCTTGTTGAAAGTCGTTTTTTTGTTCGTTTGTTTGTTTTTTGCTATTTTATCTACTCTTTCAGTCCCTTGATTGCGAAGTCAACGCACTCGCCGATGCTGACGACTCTCCTTCCTACACCTTTTCTTTTAACATATAATATCTCAGATATTATACATCAACATAATAATAATATATTTATGTAGTAAGTTCCCATTAAGAAGTGCATGTTTCATTAAATATGACTTCCCCGTGCTTGGATATGTTACTCTCTTCACATTCTCTGAAGAGGTAGAGAAGCTTTCCAGAGGTCGTAATTATTCTTGTACATTGTACAAGTTATCAGACGCTTTTAGTTCCATCATTCGAATTGTTCATTTTATCTTTCAACTAATATAATTTATGACATTATTCAACATGAAATTTCCAATCACAAATTTCCGAAAGAGACTGAAAAAAAATCCTTATTTAATCAAAATAACATCACCGAACTTCCATGCATTTATTCCACTTTGATAGCAAACCTTAATGCATCTTCTCAAGTATTCTCCAATGTAGGAAATTGGTCCCGGCTTTCTACATGAAAGGGTTATGGTTAAATGCGACAGAATTAATATAATGCCTTGAAAGATTAGAACAGACAATTCTCACTTTTAGGCGGAAGAATAAAGACTCAAATTCCTGCTCAGAGTGTAACAATAAAAGAAGAAAATGTTTATTTACATACACAAAAAAGGATAAGAGATATACAAATATGCCAGAAAGGGAGAAGAAAATTCCTTTAACTTAATGGAAGAAAAAATGTTCATATAAAGGCTTGCTCAAAATATTTCTCTGGGCGCCTAAAAGTTCTTTAAGCGAGTAAATTGTTCTTAAGGAGTTTCTTCAGGGCTTTTGTTGAGGAAGAAACTGCCGAAGGATCCGAATTTTGTAGTTGAATGAGTTCGTAGGCCGACTTCAGGAATTTCTTGGTGCAAGGAAACAGATCTCAATTAGTTTTTAGTAGAGGGCCGACGTTCTGTCTTTAGAGCCCAGCAGGTAGATCACTTTCTTGAAATTGGTTCCGAAGATGACTGGTGTTCTATCACCGACCTGATGTTATCACAGACGGTATCAAATATTCACTAACAAAGAGGCGCATATTCTCCGTATTTATGGTGATTAGGAGGCTCAGAAATATCGGGAACTTTTCCCTCCAAAATTACAATACAATTTCCTGGCACTCTCATTCGTCAGAAAATATATTCTTATCTCTGATAAGAATCAAGGTTTTGGGACCTGCTTTTTGGAAGCAAGGACCCAAGTTGTGAGCGTTACCCCCAGACTTTATGGCACCATGGTCAGGGTAATGGTGGTCAAATTCTTTTTAATATTTTCCAGCTCTCTCGTTCGTCAGAAAATATATTCTTATCTCTGATAAGGATCAAAGCTTTCGGAGCAGGATTTGAAAGCATTGAAAACAGTCGGGGCAAGGATCAGAAAAGAGGCTAGAATGTGAACTTGTAAAACATTGTAGTAGTGGCTATCAAATTAAATTCGAATTCCATAGTAAAGTTCATTAAGTTTTTCGATGATGATTAGTGAAGATTTTGTCTGTAAGGAAATGCTTTAGATAATAGGAAAAATGGTAACTACAGAAGAGTCTGGGTGAATAAACAAGATTCAATAAAGATCCTCTCTTCAAATGATTCAACATTTTAACGTAATTTCCAACTTAGCGTATTTTCTTATGTATGGTACGACTTGAGTATATAATATGACCCCGTGTTTCAGAAAATAAAAACAGGGTTTAAATTGCAACTTTGATTATAATACAACCCCATAGTAGTCATCCACTATGAAGCGAGTGTCGCGGTCGCCATTAGCCGCTCCTTAGAAAGGCGGCCTTGACCTTCACAACTCCTGATCTCGCAGATTTAAGTCAAGCAACACGCGAGAAACCAGACGACTAGTCCAATATCGTTGATGCCAAACCGTACCTCGTGAGCATCGGATTATGCAGCGCTTTCTCAAACATCGGCCAACAATTGATATTAATTTAATATCTACCGTTTTCTACTCCCTCTAGCCGAGGAGTACTTGAATAAATCGCTCCAAATATCATTAGCCCCTTTTTTTCGTCCAAATCCAAGCTGCTCGGCCCGGGGGCCTGGATCAAAGTGTAGTACGCTGCCTTTGTGAGCTTCCTGTGCTTTGTCGAGAGTGTTACTCTTCGGCGCGATCCCGTCTCCGCGGTCGATCCACCCTGGAAGACGTATCACCTCTCTGACCGGCTTCGCCAATTGATACACTTTGGCGCGATCCCGTTTCCGCGGTCGATCCGCCCTGTGAAGTCTATCACTATTCTGCCTTGGCCCTGTTTAGGGACTCCGTCTTCGCCAAGTGATACACTTTGGCGCGATCCCGTTTCCGCGGTCGATCCGACCTGTGAAGTCTATCACTGTTCTGACTTGGCCCTGTTTAGGGACTCAGTCTTCGCCAAGGGATACACTTTGGCGCGATCCCGTTTCCGCGGTCGATCCGCCCAGTAAAGTAGTATCACTGTTCTGACTTGGCCCTGTTTAGGGACACCGATCAACCTGCTGCTGTTCCCGTCTATTCTCCCATTCGGCAGTCGACCAGCTACATCCGTTTCGCCGATCAACTCTATATTCGTTTTACCGATACGACCGAAAGCAGCTACCCTTAAACAAAACCAGTCATACCGGACCCGACACCGACATGAACACATTTCTTCAGAGTACACTCTTGTACAATTGGCATTAATAAAATCGACATTATTGTTTCATAAACCTTTGCCTTTGTCCCCTCATTGTCTTGGCTGTTCACACGTTTCTTCATAAAGCTTGCGGGGGCGACATCCTTATCGGCCCTGCAACACGAGAAACAAATATTATGGACATATCAAATACCTTTTTTTTGTAAACAGTTATTATCAACACCTGCTTACTTTGTGTTTTATCATCTATTGTGCTAACCGAGTGTATTTGAAATCTTGCTGTTTCAAATAAGAGTTTATTTTTAAGCTGAGTAAACATTTCCGAAAATGTGTACTTGTTTATAATATAACTCCCGCCTTTTTTTCAAATTTTCTCGTAAGAAATACGGTAAGACTGGCGTTATCTTTCAGTCAAATGACGCTACACATCAAATTAGCTGTTGTTTGTTTAAGTTTTGAATGACTTTTTCAAGCTTGCCTACATGTAACATGGTAGGTGGTAACTCACTCGTATAGGTTTAGTAGACCCTCAAGGAGGCTTGACAGTGAATGATGAATGAAAAAAGGTTCGATTTTATGATACAGGATTAGGGAAAACGTGCGAAACAGCTTGATTGCGTTTAATGATTATTGAAATTAAATATAAAAAACTAATTAAGAAAGTTAACTAATTTCAAGAAATTCTTGAAGAATCAAACCAGAATATTAGATATAAATTAGTAACTTAGTATGACTGGCTCTGTACCCACCCCCTACACTTGCTAAGTTGGGTGAAAACGGTGCAAATAATACAATACTTCATGGGTTGACATCAAATATAATTTGTTAGAACCCTTGAGATTACCTTGCTTACCTCAAATAATATCTATTGGATTGGTGTCGTTTCTTTGGCAGAATAAGTAAGGAGAAAAAAGGCTTCTAAAACATAAATAATAATAAAAAATTCGTTGAAAGTTAATGAGTTATGTGACGTATTTACTTACCGAAAGTCATATATAAGTGGTCTTATAAGAAGAAAAGTTTCGATTAGTTGGTTATCAGAATTCAGTCAAATGGTTGGTTAGCCATGTGTTTTCGGAGCAAAAGAGACCATTAGAAACGTAAATAAATGTTCAGATCGTACCAATACAGCATTAGTGACAAGTTGGTGCTTGGTTTCCATATATATGTACGTGCGAGTGATGTTCGATTAAGGTTACTAGGTAGAATAGACAAACTATTACTTTCCGCTTTCAAGCATTAGATTTTGGGGAAAGGTGGAAACACCTAGATAATCAACAGCCAAATAAAACTACATTTTTGTAAAAATCAGTTTAAGATTTTCAATCTTCTTTGTCATATTCCAGGACATTGATTAATGTTGGATATCTATCATATTTAGCTGTCTGTCAACGTTTGTGACGTTTCAATCCTGAGCTTGGGATTTCTTCAGATTTTCTAAACATAACATGGGTAGAAGCGTCACTTTTTCAAAATGTTGCGGAAACATCGACTGGAACACGAACTCATCCGTTACATTTGGTTGGGATGAACGTGATCATCCCAGCCATAGTCTTACATATATATTTCTGTTGATAAATGTTTTGACTATTTCGAAGGAAGACATGATACATCTGACCACTACTATTTCAGTTAATGCATATCAACACCTTTTAGGAATTATGAGATTTCAGTTCTTAACTACCACACTTGATCCGTCTTGATAAGCAAAGAGGCCAACTCGGCCCTCACTACGGTTGCTTCTCCATAATTCCCTGATTTGACTGTCACATTTAATCTAGATTCGAAAGCTTGAACACCCTAACAACACTACGGCGACTCTTTAACCGGAATCAAGGACGGTGTTCCAATCACCCGCTAAAACTACTCGACGAGATGTTGTCAAAAACGGCTCGAACTGCCGAAATAAGCCCACCCGCTCCGGTTTGTCGTTGGGCGCATTAACCCTAATACAACGAAGAGTCTTACCTTTTATGGTAACTTCTATGATGCGAAGCGTGCTCGCCAGCTCTGCGAACACAATGTCACACGACCGTCAAGGATCTGCTCCCTAGCCAAGAAACTACCCTAGAGCGGCTATCAAAAAAAAGTCGAGTAAAGGCGAGAGCCCTTCGACAGAATATCCTTATAGTCGCTGGCAATTAGATGGGTCTCCTGCAATCAACAAACATTCACTCTGAGACGTTTAAGGTCACGAACGAGTCTCACCCTTCGAGACCCGACCTTAGGCTTTGGACATTCAAACTGGCCAGCTAAAGAGCCATTGTGAATAACATACTTTAGGTGTGAGCCTCCTCCTTAAACTTTGTTGGGGTGATGACACCAACTGACTCTTCCATCAACCTAATGCCCATCTCAATCCTGAACGAACCGTCCTGGGATTGGCTTTTCTTCTTATCCACACTTGTGACAGGTGAATGTGTCTCAGAGATGTGAGCCCCAGAAGGGACCCAACCGGGTTGTTTTTGTCACCAGTCACAGCCGTGGCTCCAGAGGTATTTTGGTCGGTCGGGGACAGACCAGTGCATTTCTACTATGGACTGGAAGCGGCGTTGGTGTCCTGTCCGTCACAATGACGGGATACTTCCATCCACCTATATCTAGGCTGTTGGGAGTAGAGGCGAGGGCTTGACAATCCGACATCACCTCAAACTCCGACTCACCACACTTACCAGATGGCCTTACTGCATGATACACGTCCAAGTTCTCACCCCAAAAATAGAGAAAAAGAAAACGAGGAAAAACAGGAATTCAAAAACAATAATAAAGTATAACAGAAAGCAATGAAAAAAAAAAGAATCAGAATAGACGAAACAAAAGTAATGCAAATAAATGAAAATGCTGTAACAAACATTAGTCAAAAAGAAAAATCAAAAACTTATCGTCAATAAAACTATTACTAACAAATATCTGTAGTGACAAAAACCAAAAAGACAATCATAGAATTGTTATACCCCGTTGCAGACAGATCTTTTTTTGATTCGTTCTGCATTCTAGCCGGATGTGAACGCCACGAAGGCATAGAACAAAACAAAAGTCGTTTTTTGCGCATTAAGCTCCACGCATCATGTCCAGTCTTCGAAGCGAGCTCTGGCAGTAGCAAATCGCGAACGTTCCCTACGGAAAAATAAGATGCCAGACTCGCTTAAAAGCAGGTATCTGAGAACGACGAGATTAGTTACGGCCCAGTAAGTTTGTCACTCAGTCACTACTGCTGCTGCTACCACCACCATCACCGCTGCCGTGACCCTCACAGCCGCCTCTCAACGACCGTTACCACTCCCAGGCTTGACTAAGCAATTCGACGATCCAGCTTTGTGTTGTTAGATCTCGACCTCGGCAATCACTAGCCACGAGCGGCCGACTATCCAGCTTCGACACCACCCAGTCTTCATTGTCGACGACACTGTCACCTCGGCAAAATACCGACAGGATAACATCTCAACTTTGACTCTTAACGCTCGCATCCTACGCGTCGGCAAAGTCAGATTCGTGACTTCTTCGTGTGACCTCACAACAAACCCACGCAAGATTTATGTCAACTCCCGGCGCTACCCTTACATCTGACCTTCATCCTGACGACTGACCACTTAAACGGACATTCCACCCATCCTTCAACATCTCTGTACGACATGCCAACAATAAACGTTGTTCAACTCCAATCTTTGTTATTCCTTTCTCTCGCTACCAAAAGCTTACTATAACAGAAATGATTCCCAAAACACCCACCTCCCAAATTTGTAGATAAATCTCACAGATACATGCTACGATTTCTTCCTAATCAATAAAAATGGGCCATTTCTTGGTATTTTTGCTCTTTCTTGTCTTGAAGTCAGAACGCTATAACCACTTGACTTCCCTTTCTCCTTTGCGCATGAATATAATTCTTACTTCTTGCCTTATTACTGTTGATTCGCCTTATTTTGCCTTGCATATATATATACTTTTTCTTCCTTTTCTTATTGTTTATTGAGAATTTCGTCAATTCCCTTCGTCGAAAGTTTTGCCAATTACACAACGATGGCCAATTACTTTGTGGAATACCACAGAATTTCCACCTCCTTTGCGACGCGCGCGCGAGTCTTCATCCCTTCCTCTCACTTTCAGCTAATAATAGCAGTAAACGTTTTCGCCAGTAAGCGAGCTGACTGCTGCTGATATTTAACAGAATTTGAATTTTTTCCCGCGCGTTTTTCTTCGAACAACCAGTTGCTCCTCGAATTCTCAAGCTATGAAGACAACTCATTTATTCCGTGCTCTTAACCCATAAACGAGCCGGAATATCTTAAACCTTCAACATGTTGTGTGTTCAATACTTTTCTTCGAACAACCAGTTCGAACCTTCCTCCGCTTTTAAACTAGAGAGCGTTGAGCCCCGCTAGAAAATGTAGAGACAGTAACACTGTCGTTATCATACATTTTTTCCCAAGACTAACTTTTCGTCTTGAAGCGAACAACTTTCGAACTTTCCTCTACTCACTACCAGAGTTCTACAACACGGTCGCCTCACGCCTTTCCAAGACTAATTCCTCGTCTTGATGCGAGTAGAGACAGATACACTGTCGTTATCATACATTTTTTCCCAAGACTAACCTTTCGTCTTGAAGCGAACAATTTTCGAGCTTTCCTCTACTCACTACCAGAACTCTACAATACGGTCGTCTCACACCTTTTCCGATGACTAATTTCTTGTCCGGAGGCGAACCTCTTGTTCGAGCCTGCCTTCGTACATAACCAGGGAACTTGAAACCTGCGACCACGAAGAATGAGAACTTCTCATATTTCTTTGAACTCTAACCATTATGAGCCAGTACCTTAAAAATATCACATTACACACACCTTACACTAATTCGCAGTGAGTATTTTGTATTCCTTGTTGCATTCACGTTCATTGATTCAAGCAGACATCCTTCCAGAACTTTCCTACTGCTGAACTTTTTGTCACTGCCTTATCGTTCCTTTTGCAAGTTTCAGTAATTCTACCGAGACTCACGAGACTAAATACTTGTTAATCATAAATAATAAATTTTATATTTGTGTGTTTTATCAGACTTGCTTCAGTCATTCCTCTTGTCTACCCTTTTTCTCATTTTTGTGCACGTGATAAGCGATCTTATTCCTCTTTCCTCACCTAGGAAATTGGGATATTTCGAAAGAAAAGATCACGCTATATATGTTTGTATATTTTTCTTTTTTTTTACTTTGTCTGTGGGTCCGGTAGTTGTGTGTAGTGTCTGGCACAAGGCCATCTTTTCGTAGGCCGGCACTGCATCGATACAGGACCCGCAACAACTTCACATAAAATTTAATTTTTATGACATTTTTCAGGCAATTATAGGTCTTGCTGCTAATGAATTTGACATTTTATTCTTGTTTGAGTTCAAAACAAGACCTGAAGAGAACTGAAGTTAAGAAAAATAAATATATACACATTAATAATTGGTTCATGCCCATGAAATAAATACGATTTTTAATGAATGAAAGCAAATGAAGAATAGAAAAAGGGAATTGTAATGTTATAAAATTGAATTGTACTACTTTTGACTCAACTATAATTTAAGCAGATGTCGAAAGGCAAGAATGCCTCTCGTGATATTCTGGCGAAAGACTAAAAATGTAAGTCACCTCGCCAGTTGGTGCCAATCTCTCAGAACGATAGCACATCTATTTCCAGACCGCCATTTTCCCTCGCATTTTATGATTAATACTACATCGCTGACGAAGCAAACTCTTAAGTAATATTTTAATTCACTTCTCTTTTTCGCAACTGTTAATGTATATGTAGTTCGCTGTTTGAACAAACTATCGTTGCATTCACTTTCTATAAATAAAGTACTTCCTATCAAACATACGTACATGTTCTTTTATACTTCACTAATGTACTCTAAGTGTTAGTGTTACTGTTGTCATATCGCAGGTGTGGTAACGCTCGGTTAACTTTATCTCCACCAACCACTCCAATGAGAATAATGAAAGAAAAATGTTTGAAATGTTAATGAAAGAATTAAGAAATCAATGATTAATGAACAGGAATGATTACTAAATAACACTTTATAAAATGCTTTGAAACGGAAGATATACTGATGTCAAAACGAAAGGGGGGAAATATGAAGCGTCATTCAGTCATATTAAGTGCGTGAATTAAGTTACTAATGTCGCTAACTTATCAGCTGACTGAAGTAAAGTTTCATCGTTAAAGAATCTCCCGTGTGGTGCGAGTAAACTAAGTACATGTGTAGAATAATGTAAATTGTTGGTCGAACAAATCATCACCTCGCCATGACTGGTGAAGGTTGTAGAAGAAGAAGAAAAGAATGAAGAAGGAGGTCCACTTTATATCGCTGACTTTTTCCTCTTTACTCCCCCCCAACTTTATTCGACTGTTATTAACTCCTTTTATAGACTCTGCTTATTTACACTAAACGATTGTGTAACGATAGCTGTACACTCCTACCTGTTCCTTGTTCTTCTTTCAATGTTTGACTCCAATCCGAAGACAAGGAGCGTTTAAAATATAACAGAATTCAATTTCCCACATTTTAAAATGTTTATCATTTAAAATAAACTCTAAAATCCTCATACCACTAGGATGGATTTCCTGACGTCGTCTGTTTTTTAAAACTATGAATGAATAACCCAACAGAAATTAGTTAACAATTCGAGAGAATGAGAAATGTTATGGATCATGAAGTATTTTTTTTCTTTTTTTAATTATTTGTTACTTTGGGAAAATTACTTGATTATGATTTTAGTCGATAAACTAGCGTTTAAACAATTCATATAGTAATTTTATTTGAATTAGCAAATGGTTAATACAAATATTTAAATAGAAGTACCCGTGAAAATTTCAGGCATTCCTTATTTGAGTTTTCTGATTAATCTTAATTCTTAAGTTAATAACTGAATAGGCTCATGGCGCGTTCAACGACAATAAAATATCTGTAGAAATTCCCCTACCGCATCGTTAAATATTTGAGCTTAACAACTTTAACAAAATATCACCATAACGATCATAAATATGAATGCTAGTTATTTAAAGTAGGAGGATGTAAAGTGAAAAGATTTGAAATTGATAACTTTCCTATTTCATTGAAACAGACGTTAAATACTATCTTCCCTTCTTTCTTTCTTTCTTTCTTTCACTGAAACCAATTAGCGTCTCTGATATGTCTTTTCCATATTTCCACATGATCAAAACAGAACAGTGCATTATTTATGAGATATTGGCAGAATATCTTAAAAACTTCTAACTTTTTCTTTTCTCATTTAAACCAAGTAGCGTCTCTGATATGTTTTTCTGGCTTTCCTCGTGATCAAAACGGAATATTCCATTATTTATAAGGCAAAGCGTAACGTACATGCTAACCAATGAAGGAGGTGACACTCAGAATAATAAGATAATACGTACTTGAGAATTATTAACAATTTTTAAAATTAGGTCTTAGAATTAATATATCAACTAGTTCATACTGATATTTAGTACTAAGTTGAAAAATACGAGTATAGGAAGCTCAAACTGAATGTCCAACTCTCGCAATAGTCTGTGAATCTAAACACTGTTCTATGGCGGGCGTCGAAACCATTATTATTAAAATGCGCCACAATAGTTTAGCTACTTTCTCACATAATTAGTCAAAAATTTTAACTGAATGATCTTTTCCCGTAATCCATGAATCACCTCAGCAACGTCCGTGTTGAATCCTTACATAAAAAGAGTATAGTATGTCATAAATCATTAGATGATAGATATTTTGTTAATAGGCAACTAATTGGCGAGAAGTTATGTACATATTACATATCTATTCACGGTAGCCATTTTAATATAAGTACTTCCGCAGATGGTGGTATGGGAAAGTGGGATCGGCGAGCCGAGTTCAAGTTTGGGTCTTGTCTGTTACGTTCATTTTCGCATTAATGCCCTTGGTAAATTTCTACTCTTCTCCCCAACCCAACTATTGTTTAAATAGCAGAGTAGACTAGCATTGGGTGGCAACCAGTCTAAGAGAAAGTCTACTCTGAATTCAAAACTGTGGAGAAGGAAATCACGAAAATTCACACATGATAAGGAAAACGAATATCTGTAGAACCATGATTGTCTATATCCCGAAAGGACATTAAAGGCAAATTCCATATCTACACTTTCATAACTCATTACATAAAATGGAGGCTGATGTATGAAGAGTTAAATCTTCAGTACACATAATCTATGAAAACTGGCGTGAATCGAATGTAATATTTTTTGATAAGAACAATTATGTAAAGAAACAACTATAAAGATAACATTTATCCGTTGAGTTAATTATTTTCCCAATGTAACGTCAAATATTGGTGCAGTTATTAAGATTCGACATTATTTTACTTAACATCTTCCAACCGCTGTTATTTATAAATTCATGTCATGTTCCTAACAATTTTCTAAAAGTTACAGCTGTCTTACTGTTTTTATTTTTATTCATATTTAGTTAATTTCTATTACTTTCGTGTGCATTTTACACGATACAAATAGCGAGAAATGTTCTTGCTAAAAGGGGTCTGGCGTATCTGATAAATGACACCCATTATGCTAACCAACCACAAATTTTTGTTATAAATTGTGTATAAATGCAAGAAGAAAAGTTCATCTTAAAATCCAAAAATATATCAAGTGAAATTTTTCATCCTAACACACACACACTCTCTCACTCTCTCTCTCTCTCTCTCTCTCTCTATCTATCTATCTATCTATCTATCTATCTATCTATCTCTGACTGACTGGAATGTAAAGTTAAGACTGGACAATCCACTTTTTTATCATTTCGCTATTTATGTCTTTATAATGTTTTATTTATAATTCTATTCACCATTTCATCATATCGTTCATACCTTTTATCTATAAATATAATAAAATCATTTTATCTCTGTTATATCCTAACAATTGTAAAAATCAAAACCTGTATATTTGACAATTCAGTTAACTCGTTCCCAGTCTTTCAGCCATAGTTAACTGTGGCTCATAACTCACAAAGATCTGAAATAATATTTAATGTATCAATCCTACTGTAGGGATGCAAAAGGCTATTATTTTCCTTTGGTGGAAATGAAGTCACGAGGGTTACATGACGGCCGATTAGTGACGTCAGTTCACAGACTGATGAAAGCGGTCAGTCGTTTAGTTAACCTCATGGAGTCAAGCGTTTGCTTTTTAGCACGGGTCAAGATTAAATCTGCTTGCTCGAGCCAGCTGTTATGGGACAGAACACGAGCTCATAGCGCCGTTTTACTGTTGAGAAATATATCCTCATCAGAAACATAGAAAATAAATCCGGTCCATTTTCTTGTTGGGAAATATGTCCTCGCAAGAGACATAGAAGATAAATCCGACCCGCTCAAATTCCCTTTGGGAAAAATATGGTTTCTCCAGAAACATAGATAAATCCTTCGGCACCTCGAATTCCCGTTGGGAATTATTACAGATAAGACCCTGTATTTAACACTTATTATCGTATACACTTTTTATGGTTTCTCTGTGTAGGACAAGTGTAAGTATTTGTATATAATTTTGTGTGCGACTTAGCAGAGTTAAAATTTCTTTGAGAACAAATAATGTTTGTCATTACTTTTCTTTCATTTATTCTGTTCCAGCAGTACATTAAGGTGTTACTATATCATGCATATAATGGGGAAATGCAAATAGGAAATATTACTTTCTTGTATAAAATCCTCATTACTACTCATTAAACAAATTAAATGTTAGATTTAAAAAAAAAAAACCGCTGTCTTATCCAACATTGCTGGGGTACTTGTATCTCTTCTTGTATAACTGCTATTGTTAATGCAACACTTCAGTCCATCCATTCCTAAGCCCTCATCAGGTGTAATTCGTTGGAACGAATTTTGCTTTGTTCTCACGGATTACACTTGATGAAAGCTCACAAATGGATAGGCCGCATTAGCTACACAAAAAAATAGATCGGCTGCATTAGCTATACAAATTGAATATCTTTTAATTATTTATCTCGAAGTTATAAATAATAATAATAGTAATAATAATAATTGAAAATGAATGCCAAATAATAAATGTGGCCATACCCGCTGACTGTAGCAACAAAGAAAATAGAAAAGATCAATAACTACTCTGACCTGAAGGTTGAGACTGCCAGATTGGGGAAATACCAGCTCATTACAGTAGTGGTTGAGGCACCTGGTTCCAAACCATTGAAGTTTAAAGAATATGTCGACCAATTTGGTGTAAAATATACTTTGCGAACACTACAAACTTAGTCTTACTGGATACATACTTTGAAAAATATTGTGTGCCTGAGGTCTTTCTTGTGACATGATAATCAGTATCTTCCCTGGTAGTGAAGACATCGACGCAAGAACAATATCATGATACATTCAGATAATAATAATAATAATAATAATAATAATAATAATATTCAGTCACTAAGATTTTGCCCTGTTTAATCATGGACAGAACATGAATGATCATAAATCACCGGTACTACTCGTGTGGGAAATTTTCCCGGGCTTTCCCACATGAAAGGGTTAAGGTTAAATGTGACAACAACGGCTTGAAAGATTAGAGCGGATAATTCTCTCTTTTAGGCTGAATAGTAAAAACTCAAAATCCTGCTAATAGAAGAAGAAAATGTTTATTTACATACACAAAAAAAAAGTAAAAGAAGATACACAAATACGAGAAAATTCCTTTAACTTAAAGGAAGAAAATGTTCATGTAAAGGCTTGCTCAAAATATATCTCTGAGCGCCTAAAAGTTCTTTAAGCGAGTAAATTGTTCTTAAGGGGTTAACACTTATATAGATTACTTCAGAGCTCTTGTTGAGGAGGAAACTGTCGGAAGATCCAAATTTTGTAGTTGAGTGAGTTCGTAGGCCGACTTCAGGAATTTCTTGGTGCAAGGAAACAGATCTCAATTAGTTTTTAGTAGAGGGCCGACGTTCTGTCTTTAGAGCCCAGCAGGTAGATCACTTTCTTGAAATTGGTTCCGAAGATGACTTGTGTTCTATCGCCGACCTGATGTTATCACAGGTGGTGTCAAGTCAAGTACTCACTGCCAAAGAGGCGTATATTCTTCGTATTTATGGAGATTAGGAGGCTCAGAGATATCGGTAACTTTTCCCTCCAAAAATGCTATACACTTTCCCGGCTTTCTCATTCGTCAGAAAATATATCATCTCTGATATGAATCAAAGATTTGGGGGCTGCTTTTTGGAAGCAACGGTCTGACGAATTGTGACGGTTACCACCCAACTTTATGGCACCATGGTCAGGGAAAGGATGTTCAGATTAATTTTTAAATATTCCAGCTTTCTCGTTTGTCAGAAAATATATTTTTATCTCTGATAAGGATCAAAGCTTTTTGAGTCAGATTTGAAAAGCTGGGGCAAGATCAGAAAAGAGGCTAGAACGTGAACTTGTAAAACATTGTAGTAGTGGTTCTCAAACTAGATTCTAATATTTGATCCAGCAGTTATGGATTAACTTTTTTTATTTTCTTGAGATTTTTCGGGCTTTGCTAATTTCTGAAATACAAACTTAAACACAGACAGAAATAAAATTCTTTTGAAGGTTTGATAGTAATGTTTTCAAGATAAATTTATTAACAAATCAATCAGGATTATACTAAAGATTGCAAGCGTCAGTGTTACCATCAAACTACTAAGCTAATTCCCTGCTTACGTTTCTCACATAAAACTTAATTGTACTTTTGTTATGCCTCACCTTGTTTTGTCTGTTTTGTTTTTTACTTTTTTAAAAAGAATCTTCAGACGTAAAATAGAAGGCCTTGGACTAATTCTCATCCTCCTGACTGAAGCATGCGTGCTGTTGTCATAGAAAGGGAACAACAGTTGTTTGCAATCGGCAACTGTCTTCTCAATAAACAGGATGTCAACTAACTTATTCAGTCGACAGTTGCTGACCAAACCCACCTAAACACATCGGCGTATAGCCAAAATACTTCTCAGAGAAGAATACAAAAATGCTTATGATTAAATACTGAAGCGTATTTGGCGCCATATTTATCCTATTCTTTCCAATCGGCGTGGTGATCCTTGGCAAACAGAGAATTGAAACTCAACATGTCTTTCACTCTAAGCACAAGTTTAGAAGAATTTTCTTATAAACATTATTCAGAAAGGAAAAAAAAAACTCTTCGCGACAGGGCTTAAATGTCTGCCTTTGTTTTAAAATCCGACTTTACATGTCCTTAGGTAAGTGTGTAAAAACGGGATATAATCTACAGACCAGTTCCACGTTGCATTTACCTAACAATGCAGTAGTACATTTATACAAACGTGAATTATTAGAAAGGCATATCGAAAAATGACATTATGTATTGTTAATCCTTCAACAAGAATATACATAGAACATAGCCTTTCCTAGATTCGATTCATATTATAGTTGCAGTTATAGCTCTAACAAAGCTGAAATGTTATCGGCCTGACTCAATTCCAAAATAAAAATTCTAAGATTTTTTTTAAATACTAATTTGAAGAAATAGGCCGGTCAAGAGCTTTTCAGTACATATTCAGTAATAGTGCTAATTAAATATTTACTGATTTAAATAACTAATCTTTTAATAAGCACATTCGATTTTCCAAATATCCACTGACGAATGAAATCACAATAATAGTTAACAAACTATGATATTTTTTGCTCTTGTTACTTTATAAAGCATGTTAAACAAATGTGAAAGTAGCAAGTGAGTACAGATCTGTTGCGGGCCGGTGCATGGGGTTCCCAACTTGTTTCGGGCGTTAGTAACGTCAGTGTTTGAAACTGGGAATAACACGCTGTCTCCTGAAATACCCACTACAAATATGGTGGACTCGGCATATGAATCCACGTAAAGAAATGTAAACAACAAGAACCGATATATATATACAAACAAATGATAATGTATTAACAACAAAGGTATACAAGCGACAAAGACATGTGTGTAACAAAAGAATGTGAACATTTTTTTGGTCCAAAGTATGAGTAGTAAGTGAATGTGCGTACATACGTGTGTGTGTATGTATTGTTCATGCGTTTCCCGAATGGAACGCGTTCTCCGCGATAGGTTACATGATTACGAATAAGCGGATAAGGTGAGAAGAAAACAAGAAAAATATCGCAGAATATTTATAGTCTTGAGAGCGTCCCCTAGTAACGGTTTCGAAAATTAGGAGGGGTTAACCCAATAGATCCAAATCTAACAAAAGACACTCAATAATTCGTATTTTTGCTCTGAATTGTACTAGGTTGGCCAGAAAGTCCCGACTCACTTAGGAAGCGGAAAGAAAACAACAGATCTTGATCTCTGTCTGGTGGAATTTCCAAGGAGTACTGCATTTCGATATTGTTCCACACGGTCGCACCATCAATGCTAAACTGTATTGCCAGCAGCTAGACCATGTGTACCACAAACTAAAGAAAGGGGGATCCTGTTTTGGTCAATCGAGATCGGGATTTGTTACAGCAAGACAATGTGACTCCACGCACTACCAGGTTGACTTAGGAGAAGTTCAAACAGATGGACGGTTTTGAAATTGTTCCATATCTACCATTCAGTCCCGATGATGCTCTGAGTGACTATGGTCTATTCCGCTCAATGTCACACTTCCTCCGCGACCAGCGATTTAACACTTTTGAAGTGAAGGAAGCTTGTCTACAGTTTTTTTTTTATTCAAAGCCAGCGAACTGGGTATCTGAGACAGATTCGGATGCTGGCTGATCGTCGAGAATGGTGGACTTTATTTTGAAGAATAAATGTTGATGTTGCTCCATAAAATTTTGTTGTTTTCTTTCCGCTTCCTAAGTGAGTCAGGACTTTCTGGCCAACCTAATATATCACTTGCATATAAATGATGTTAAACATCTGTAAAATTCACTGGTGCTACCACCGACATTTTTAAGTTCAACACAACAAAACAAGCTTATATCATATTCGATAACACGTGTTTAATATCTATATTTCACCTTTTTTCAGAAGTTGAAACTGCTAAATGTGAAAAACAAAAATTATGTGGAATTAATTTCAATTTTAATATAACCATCTTGAGGTAACCTCTTGATGTTTTTTCGAATAAATTAACTTTAGAAAATAGAATATAGGGTGAATGTACCAATAGTCGCATTGTTCATGTTTGACCTAACAACTACAAATTAGGAATATAAAGCAAACAAAGAATTTATGTTAGCATCCTGACTTTCTGTTGCGAACCTCAGCGACATGTGACTTTCACGTCTGTTCCTATTAAATTTAATACCTAATCAGTATCGACAAAAGGTTTTTTAAAAAATCAACCGATAAAAAAAGCAATGATAAAAAGCAGTAATTACAAAATCTCACCTTAAAGAATACATCTTAGTTATATCAGTTTTTGAACCAAATGACATTGAAATACAGACTGAAAGTTTAATCATGGCAATTATGATTTTTTTTTATTGAGAAATGGATGGCGTTTTTATTTTGAACAAGAAGCGCTCGCAAAAAGAGATACTAAATAAGAATGAATTGCACCAGTATGCAACACTCAAGCCACAGGTTTCTAAACTACTACTAGTAAGATAAGACTATTCTTCATTCACTACCATTATGGCCGAATATACCAGTTCAAACCTAAAGGTATTATTTAAGACCCTCGAAAAGTAGTGGAGCGACAAGACAAGCGGTAATTTCTTTCTTGGAAAATTCTCCCCACGCCAATGACAATTGATGTGACAGCGGTCGTTCAAATAGTACCAAATTACACACATTGAAGAAAGAAATGTGTCTTTTGTCTTTGTTATAAACAGAAAAACAAAGTCGATAATTCGACGAAAGTCAATGTTTAAAAAAAACTGACTGGATTGGGTATAAAAATCTAACAAATTGTCAAAGATATAAATTTTCCTGTCTGGAATATATTGTTGCTGGCCAAAGGAAATTGATAGTCTTAAGTGATCACCTATCAACAGCTCACCAGAGTCGGAATCACTCGAAAATTCCGGCCGTCCAATCCGACCGAACACACTCATTGAAAAGGCGGAACTGACAAAACGCAATGTATCGATGGCTCCCACTTTCGTACTTGACGAATATATTAGTCTCTTTGTTGACAATCATTTACAATAACTGTTTGGGGCAATCCTCAAAACTTCACTAAGAGTACAATGAATCTGCTACGCCAAAGCAAGTATGATGGACATTGTTACATTAAGGTCAACTAGTGTCGTTAGTACAGCCCAACAATTATACTTTCCTCATACCTTGACAAGTAAGCCTAGAGTTGCTGATTTTTAAATTATTAAAACAATTTATTCATGTAGTTAAAATATCTACTTCGTTATGTTGTAAATATCAAGTAATATAGTTACTGAGAAATTCAAGGGCACAAACCACATTCTCGTACACCAGTCCTTAAAATAGCCACGTTTCGTTGATAGTGCATGAATCTGTCTGGGAGGAATGTTAGACAATTTCAGACGTCCATAAACCTTCTTGAAATCATATAAAATAAATCCGTTTCCATTGGTCAATTTGTACTTTAAAAGGAGCATAGATATGTTGGCTTAAAAGACTCGACAAAATTAATGAATAAAATAGGATAAATGTTGTTCATATTTTTTATGTGCTTATATAATAACCTGCTAGATCGAGCTGAAAATATAATCTGGCATAATATCTCCAGAAAAGAGAAACGCGAAGAGACTGTATAAGAACGTGGTGTTTTTGGTTAATAGTTAATCTGAACCCGGATGATGAAGAGAGGATTAATCATTTTCAGCCTTTAACTATATTAAAGACAGAGCTGACACTGTTGACTAAGTGTGGCAAAGGGGAAAATCACCTACCTCGAAAAAAAAGTTAATGTCCTGTGCATGATTTATTATATACGATTTTGTTTTGTTGCTCAAGGCCGACGGGTAGGTGGGGAACAGTTGGTTCACACTGTCAAATCCTACTCGAAGCTAATCCAACCCATTCACTCTAACAATTTTTACAATCACCACAAGTACCCATTCTTCTCCATCCATATACCCAATACCACATATTCGCAGGAATCCTAAAAAAACACCCATGATTTTTAAAAAATGTTCCATATGTACAAATGTATTTTTCTTTTTTATAATTTTAATATAAAAAAATATGTAAAAATTAACACATGAAATGAGGGGGAGGGGATGAACCCAATAATCAGAATAAAAGCAAACACAACAATGAAATGAAAGACCAATTCCGCGTAAGGTCGGACTGCACGCCCCGTTCCTCAGCCGGCACAGGAGAGGCTTCAGCGGCAAAGCATAAAGTGGGGGCGACAGCGGACAACCCTGACGAACCGACAGTGACAGCGTAAAAGCCCTTTCCCGTACACCTGTACCAGCACATTGGGAGAGTGATACCGCAGGCTAATCCACTTGCAAAAGCGTTGGAATCCGGCGACCTGCAGGGGGGGGGCGCCAGGTATTTATGGTCTAATCTGTCGAATCCCCTGAACTGATCCAAATGTATCAGTGTGACTTCTTTGTCGTCCTCTATGCTCTCTATGTTTGAGTGGATCAGATGCATATTGCTCTGAATTGTTCGACCCTTCACAGCACAAGTTTGCTCCAATCCCAACAGAATCTCGGCAACTGACTACAGACGCGCCGTCAGGATCTCAGCCAAAATATTTAATTGTGTTAAAGGTCTGTAAACGTCTAATTCCTTCCCACCATGCTTGTTCTTTCTTAACAGCGTGACGGGCTCCTGCCGGAACGAATCGGTACAAACATGCGAAAATCCTTGCCATTGCCGACACTCTTTAATGCCACGCAGACGTCGCCCTCTGTGATCTCACCCGCACAGCCAGTCGCTTGAGTCGAAAGCCGAGGAAAGTCAGCTAAATAAATCTAAAACTCTTGCTCACAGAGACCAGGCTGCTTGATAAAACATTTCTGGAAATATTGCCGAAAAGCCTCCCACATGTCGTCGGTCGACCAGGCAGCATCTATCCTTTGTGTTGACAAATGTGTGAATATAAGGATAGACGTATTTCCTCCTTGCGCAAGTCTGCGCTTATATTCTCAGGTTTCGTTAGACATTTTAGTTAATCTAGCCCTAAATAACTGACCTTGATAATGATCGTTAGCCGTATGCTCTACAGACCGCCTAGTTAGACTATTCTTTAACCATCTTAACATTATCTGAGCCGAGTTGTTGATTATATTCGGCACTACAAGTCCGGTAGTGGGGTTTCCTTCTTTCCACCACGACGAAGATCCGCCTCCCACAGCACAGCAGCGTGTAGGGGATGTCAAGAAAGTTCTTTCAGGTCACCCTCACCTGGAGTTCAAAATCTCCCGTGGCGATGTCCGCCTTGCTGGTTATTGGTGAAACATTCCCAACTGGTCTATATTGGGAAAAGTAAGCCCCCAAATTGTCGAAGGTGGTATCAATGGGTACACTGTGGGGCGTATTTTTTGTCTTCCAAATACCCATGTATTCCGTCTGCATCCTCATCGATTTTATGAGGATGCTCGCAGCCAACTTCTCGGCTGCCTCCTTGTCGCCTAGCATGATGTCCCACATGGCGTTGATTCACTTCGCCAAAACCTTGGTAGCTATGTTGAGGCTATTTAAGGCCTCCTCCATGGTCTCCGTGCTAACTCTGATCAACTCCTTAGTCTTGACGTCAGTTGTTAGCAGGGAGATTGTGATGAAGACACTGTCAGGAGCTCATTACCGGAAATAAATTCCCGGTAATGCTCCGCATTCTTTTTCTCCGGCCTTGATAAGCCCCAAGATGTGTGGTTTTTTGAGGCCCGCCATCTTGGTAGAGTACACCACTCAGCACAATCAACGAAAAAAAGTTCACAAAAATTGAAATAAAACAGTGGTCACAAAAGAAACATGATTTAAGAAAAATAACACTCACTTTTTAAACACAATCACGACACAAATCCAAGTCGGTCAATTAGTAATTCTAGAGGAAAGCCTCCTGAATTCAAACAAGGTATCTCCGTGTCTTGTGCACGGTTTGCCAAAGAAAACGAAAAATAAATCCTAGATAATTACTGCCTTAAGTATAGCTCACATATGGTAATTTATTTTACCCTCCCCAACTATCGCGATCAGTCGCAAAATTTACCTCCTCGATAAAAGCCGTTGATTTGCTTGACGAGGACAAGTGGATGTTTTCTCGTTCGTGAGCGTGAGTGATTTCACTGTATTAAGATCTGTACATTGGATTTTACACAGTTTCTCTCTTTTTTTTTTACCTCTTGATTTTTTTTATTATACTATTTCTTGATTTTTGGATTTGTGAGACTGGATTTGCGATACGGTCTTTTTCACTGACCTTGTTGTTTTGGACATTTGTTAACAGACTCAGGCAATTACGGCGCAACTTTTTTTTTCTTTTTCTTTTTGTTGTTACTTTGCCTCTGTTAAATGGCAGACATACAGTTCAATGTCAGGTTAACTTCTGAATTCACCGGTAACAGAACTGGCCAGCCTGTGCTTTAATAAATTGAGAATGTAGAGCTCGTTTGTGAACTATGCGAAATCAAAATAATTGAACGAGTTCTTACACTGCACCTGAGAAGAGGAACCCTTGCAGTGTATCGTCAATTTAGCAAGGAGCAAAAGTGCAAAACGCTTATATTGAGCAGGTCAAGCATATCTTGTTAACTGTGTTCGTGATAGAACCATTCGTGGCCGTTGATCAAATCATGGCACGACATTTGCGCCCTAGAACTGGAGAAGTTGTCTGTATTAATAGGAAAATAGCCAGAACGACGTATGGTGTGTGCATTCGTGTTTGGAGCCACGCCAGGCGAACACTTCGGGCATCATCCAGAATGCACGACATGACCTTCAGTCAACTATTAACAAGTGCCCAAGCCATTATGACAGATGAAAAAGAATCCGAGAAGACAGTCGCTGCAGCCACTCAACCAGCAGAAACCCACGATAATCCACCCCAACTATTAATCGTTGTGGCAATATAACTTGCTATAATCGTCCTGGGCCAAATCATTTTGCCAAAGTATCAGTATCGACGTGAAGAGACGCGAGGCGGTTCTACGCAAATGTCACGCACGGATATTCGGTGCTTTTGATGCCACGAAGTAGGACACACGGCACTTAAGTGCCCGGGAAACGGGATGGGGGACACGATGTCAGTCCTAGCCCCACTCCCCCGAAAGTTACGAAAGAAGCGCTCCCTGTAATTAACATACGCGTTGATGAGATAAAATGCACCGAGTGAATACGGGGTGCTCTCGATCACTTACTAATATATCGTTCTGTCGGCCATGGAGCAGACAAGAAATGAATGTGCTGACGGCCGACGAAAAGCTTCTCAGAAGCTGATGACTTGCACAGGTGACAGTAACGCAGTCAATGATTTGGTCGTAGAGAGCGAATTTTGGGGGTCGTCCTACTTCTCAGAATGGGCGTTATCAAGAAGCTAGAGGGAGTTCGCATCATTGAATTGGGTGAAGCCAAGTTTTCTAATCCATCCATTTGTTCAGTCATAAATATCAACAAGTCCGACTTTACTGTACAGTTCGACCAATACACCAGGATTTGAACTGCATCATAGAAGTGGTCGGATAGACACCCACCAGAGTAACTAAAAAATGGGTATCCGAGTAGCCTGTGTCTAAGCAGGTCAAGAGCGAATACCAGTGCTAACTAATAGCTTGAAAATGAGTGGCTGATACCTTACCCTGATGGTCCCGCTATAGGCATAATAGACTTAATGGCATTAGTTACCGGGAATAAAACGGACATGTCGATTCATACACCGATCATGTCGATATAAGAGCGGAAAAACTGAAAGATCTCCGTGCTCGATCTTCGGAAACTCCATCTGCAAAAACATGTGCACCGATTGCTATGACGGCAGCAAAATGTGTGAGGCAACATTTTGCTAACTTAGGCCTAACGTGCAAAGACTCTGAACAATTGGATGCTCGAATACTCGGCTTGCAAGTCTGGGTGGAGCAAGACATCCTTTATTGGAAGCGTGGGAGTTAAATACTAAGAGGACCTGAAATTGTTACATGCAGAAATGTATTTTCACTATGCGTAAAATTGATAGGATAGTTTCCTGTCTATATATATTTAGGCTCAGGGCGTGTTTATGCATATATATAGTGCTGTTTTTATAGGCGAGTTATTTGTTAATAAAAATTGCTGTTTTGTTTACTTTTTTTAAATAAAAACACCTGATAATTATGCACCAAGCCAATACACACACACACACACACACACACACACACACACATATATATATATATATATATATATATATATATATATATATATATATATATAAAGGTATATATGCACGGTACTGTCAGAGAGTCGGCGACAAAACTGGCTACCCCACTCCCAGTTATTGCGAGTTAGGCAGGTTGTTAGCAACACTGCAGGATGAAAAACAAAACCAAGCAAAGGGCAGAAAAACCCAGGACGATTGACCCGTCAGCTTACTAGATGTGGTGTCTCAATAAATCACCGTGGAGAAGGCAACGGGAAACCACTCCACTATAAATCCTAAGATATATCATGGCATTTATCAAGCAAAATAGGAAAGCTAATAGCGTGAAGAGGATTGTGTCTAATGGAATTAACTCCTCGCTCGGTAAGGAGGGTCATGCGCAACAGGTGTCTCCTGGCCGTTATACAGCAACTGCTAACATAAACGGCGTAAAGGGGACCAAATTCCTTGGAATTGATCCCTCAAGCAGTAAGGAGCGACAGGTTTCACCTGAGCGTCATCTAGTGGCTGTTCAATTCAAACAAAACTAATTCTCGGGACATGGAATGTTTGAACATTAAACCAATGTAGCCAGTTGGAAAATATACAGGAAATGAACAGGTTGAATGTCAACATATTAAGCGTATGTGAAACGAGGCGGCCAAACAATAGAGATTTTGTCACTGACACACACAGGATTGAGGAAGAGAGACAAAATGAAAGAGAAGTTGGATTGATACTAGACCAAGACATGAAGAAACGTGTTCTGGGATACTGCCAGTTATCTGAAAGAATCCTCGTCGTTAAACTGAAAAGAAATCAACATATCCATCATAATTCTTTATGCACCGACAGCACAAGGTAAATCGAAAAGTTTTACTCTACGTTAGACAACGCTGAGGTTCAATGTAAATCACTAGAAATTATAATTGTCATGGGAAACCTGAATGCCAAAGTAATCAATGAAAGGGAGTTTGAAATAGTTGGCAAATCCGGATTCGGAGCTCGCAATGAACACGAAGAAAAATGGGTCCAATGTTGATCGGGTAGTAGTCAACACTGGACTTCCAGAACACCTAAAAGCAATATGGACATAGAGAAGCCCAGGAGGAGAAACGAAAAACCAAATCCGCTACATAACTATCAACAAAAAAATCAGGAAAACCTATCCAAGTTCCGACTGTGGAAGCGATCACCTCCCAGTTATATGTAGACTTCGAGTGAAACTACGGAAATTAAAGAAATAAATGCAGCACCCAAATTCCATTAGGACAGACTCTTGAATGACTTGAATTTGAAGGAGAAATATATGGACAGCATGAAAAGCATATATACGAGGGACAAAAGAAAAAACTTGACGCGGGACATACTAGGAAAAGCCTTACTGACACCAGCAAACGAGATCACTGAAAGGAAAATAATCGAAGAAGAAAAAATGAATGGATGACAGATGAGATATTCGACATGATGGAAAGGAAACAAAAAACAAGGCCAAGACACAGGACAGAATATACAAATGCAGAAGAACGTGTATCTGTACTTCATAGATTACGCATTTGATAAAGACATTTGATAAGGTACGCCACAAAGATCTGTTGAAACTGCTCATCAGCCTGGACATATTTAGGAAGGACATTAGAATGACCAAGAACCTATACTGACAGCAAACCACCTTCATACGGATAGAAAATGAATCATGCAGATATATAAAATAGAAAGGGGTGTAAGACAAGTATGTGTCTTCTCGCCGGACTTATTCAGCCTATACAGCGATGCAGCTCTGAGAGAATTAGATATATTACCAGAATTCAGTAATGGTGGCCACAATCTTAACAACATATGATATGCAGATGAAACAGCGCTGATAGAAGACACGGAAAGGAAACTAGGAAAGCGAGAAGAAATAATGCACGGTTGTTAGTAAAAGGATGAGCCCGAAAAGCAAATTACAAATCCGGTGTACCAAAATCAACCACGCACAAAAATTTGAATATCTGGGATGTGTTCTAACAGAGAACGGAAAATGTGACACTGCAATCCAAAGACGTATTGGGATAGCCAAAGATGCATTCCAAAAGCTAAGCAGTGTATTGAAAGAGAAAAACTTCGTTAGAAACAAAAGAAAAGAGTACTGGACTGTTATGTGATATCTGTCCTACTGTGTGGTAGTGAATACTGGACAATTTCCTCAAAAATGAAGAAGAGACTTGAAGCAGCATAAATGTGATTCTACAGAAATATACTGAGGATACCATGGATCGAACACGTGAGTGACGACAAGGTTTTAGAGAAAATGAAGACAAAAAACATATACTTAACATCAGGAAGATACAGTTGAGATTTTTGGGGTACATAATGAGGAAGGAGGAAAATCTGGTACTCACAGTACAGATTGACAGCAAGAGGGACAGAGGAAAACAACGAATAACAGACATGAAGAAATTGAGAAAATGGATGGTGGAACAGTGTTTAGAAATAAAGAAAAGACAGAATTTATTTACAGCTGCAAGGGACAGGAAATTGTGGAGAGCCATGATCGCCTAAGGTCTGAGGGGACATGGTACATAAAGAAGAAGAATAATGTTTCTCTTCCCGCGGTTAAATACATGAATGGCATTAGGACGTTACATGTCGATATTATTATTATTATTATTTCTTTTTCTTCCACGGATTTCTGCTGACCTAAGGTCAGAAATGGCTTCATGACAATTTCACTGATCATTTTTGTAAAAGAAAAAACTCCCCAAATCCCAAGATCACACACAATTTACATAGATAAAACTCTTCGTAATGCGTGAGCTGTACTTGTGAGTACATTTTTAGTATTTCTTTAAGGCACAGACTACCAGGAATCCGTTCAATGGTTCTGTCGAAATCTTTTGCAATTAATCCGAGGGGTCTGGACACAACTGGAATTCTTGATGTCATATTTTTTTAGTTTTACACCTCAAGATCCTTGTATTTTGATAGACTTTTAAAGATTTTCAAAGGTACATTACAATATGAAGGGACTGCCATATTAATAAGAAAGTACATTCTGTTCCTGTGGTTTTTGATCATGGTGTCTGGGCGATTAGCTTTGATTGTTCTGCCTGTGTGTCCCATAAAATTGTTACAGACCCTATCTCTGTAACCGGGGCGGGGTGATGTTCATTCCAGTTTCTTAAAATTTCCTTCCCGTAAAAATTGCATATTTCCAGTGCAGATATTGACCCACTCTATCATGCCGAGTTTTATATTCTAACACTGTGCAATATGATACAAGATTGTCAATTGTTTCTGGATATTTATCACAGAATCTGCATTTGGGGTCAACACAATTTTTCAGTATGTGTGCTTGGTAATTTCTAGTTAACAAGCATTGGTCCTGTGCAGCAAGAATAAAACCTTTGATTTCAGTTTTTAACCTTGCACTACGTAACCACTGATGGGTACGTGGTTTGTCTACATCAGCTTGTTTGGTATGGGCAGAGTATTAACCATGAAGAAGCTTATCTTGCCATCGTTTCTGAATTTGGTACACTGCATTTGCTTTTTTTCTTTTAGTTCTTTGCCGTTCCAGTCAGTTATTTTGGTTTATTTGCACTTCTTCACCGACTTGAAATCCCCTTTTGAATTTGTTGGCTTTCTTTATTACTGAATAAAGTTTCTTATTACTTTCACATTCTTTGACACAGATCATCATTCAATCTTCTATAATTTCCACGTATCTTTAAAGACCGATTGTTGTGGCGTTGTAAGACAATTCTACTTGAACTAATCCTCTGTTTCCTTCGGATCTGGACACATATAAACATTAGCCTTAGGGTGATGCATGAGGTGACAAATGAGAAGCTTTCTCGTTTTGACATCCATTCGCTTAATTTCAAGAAAGTTTCTTTACGTTTGACGTGTGAAAGAATGAGGATCGCTCAAAAAGTTCAAAACTTCACCCAGGAGTTGGAGAAACAAGACAGTTTTTCACTATTTTTCAATATACTCCCCCTTGACAACAGTGCACTTGGTCCAACAGTGCTTAAGCATTGAATCCTATCACAGTAGAAGATGGCGTCCTGGTCCTCCCAAAACTCCTCAATGGCACATATGACGTCATCATTGTTTCCAAAATGGCGACCAAGCAGGTGGGATTTGAGTTTAGGAAAATGGAAGAAGTTAGATGGAGCTAAATTTGCTGAGTAAGGGGGCGGGGTAGCAATTCAAAGCTACAATTGGCTGCTTCAGCTACTGCAACCTGAACAGTGTGAACAGGCCCGCCCTCAGCTTTCATTTGCGTTTCGAGTTGATTGCTTAATTCACTTGTCTTAATTCTGATGCATAGCCCTGTCCATTAATAGTTTTTCCTTTTTCCAGGTAGTCTATCATGATTACGCCTTCAGAATAAAATAAAATTAGAGGCTATCTCTTTGCCAACTGACGCTGCTTGCTTGAACTTCTTCGGAAGTGGAGAACTAGAGTACTTCCACTCTTTGCTTTCAATCTTTGATTCAGGTTCTAAGTGGTGGACACAGCTTTCATCTTGAGTTACTAAACTGTGGTGGAAACTCTCAGGGTCAGCCCAGAAACGAGTCAGAATTGTCCTGGAAATGTCAACCCTTTTCAGCTTCTGATCTGGTTTCAGAATTTTTGATACCCATCTTGCAGACAGCCTGCTTATTCCCAAGATCTCAGTTAAAACAGTATTGATTGAACCAAAACTAATGTCTATGGACTTAGCTATCTTACGGGACATCAACTTGTTAATCAGTGGTTGAGGTTTTTGGATGACTTGACTGATGGTCATCTTTGTGCTGGCCCTGCACCGCTTGAATTCTGTAACTCACTTCTTCACAGTTACATAAGAAGGGAAACCTCAGCAAGTCTCTGTACCATGTCCGCATGGATTTCCTTGGGTGTAATATATTTCTTTTGCAATACTTCATAACTGTTCGGGCCTCTGTTTTGTCAATTTTTAGATTCGTCGCACACCTTTTATATGGACCTCACCTGCACATGAAATAAGAGAGAAATCTGAATTAGTTTTTCTAGTTTTATAAGAAGCGGTAGTCTGTTGAATATGTTCAGATATGGCTCTATCTGGGTGAGGCTTAGAACTTTTTGAACGATCCTCGTAGTTTACTATCTAAACAATCTTCAGAAGGCAGTTCATTGTTACAAAAAGTGGCTACTATAATAAAGAACTCGTTATTCCTCATGTGACACTATTTATTACTGGTAAATAATAATAAGTTTCTTGGGGACAGAAGGAATGATATTCTGACTGATCACTGGTCAATAATAAAAAGGCTGAACGACATACCAATAAATTCCCGCGGGAAGGATTGAAGATTTTTATTTCTCAAAAATCCTAAATTTCAAGAACCATACGGCTAGCTAAAAACAATACTCAATTTTACGACGGGCCCATATGGTAGATATTCTGACATTTGATGGATGACCATCAGCTAAAAGTGCTGATCATGAAATCAAGTGGAGAGAATCGGACAAGATTTAAAATCATAATTCGAAGATAAAGATTTTCTTGGAAAATGTCATTGACGAAACCCGAAAGGAAAAAGCCATCTGGTTTGAGTTTCAGTTTAGGACAAGGAAAACATAAAACTGATATGTGAAATTTTTCTGCATAGGCGTCAAATTTGAAATTATAATTCTTTTTGATTAACGAACTTGGAAATTAAGCCTCACCTGCCAGTCAGGAACCATTGGTCGGAGGGTGACCGAGGTAGCAGGCGTAAATGAGACACCGAGGAACGTGGAGGAGTTATCCACGCCCACTGAGAAGTGTTAGTGGGAGATGCTAATAAGAGAAGGAAGAAGTTATGGTGCGGATTAATGCCTGCGACCGTCACCCGAGGAAAATTGGAAAGAAATTCATTTTTCAGAACCCAGACAGCAGAAAGGGTTTTTTTTTTTGTTGAAATTTATGGAAATACCGAATTCCCCAAGTGCGTCATGCCCCCACACCGGTTTTAAGCGAACGTCAATAAATACGAATGTCTCGAAGCGAGGAAGTCAGATCGTTCCAGCCACTGGACGAGAGATACCCCACGTAATTGCCAACAAGAACTTCAGAACATCAGCCTTGTGTCAAACTTCACCAAGTCAGCAAAGTATCACGTCTCACTTAAGAAGCAGGTTGGGTCGATAATCGTCTACGCACGAACTGCTAGACTTTGACAACAAACTAACCAGCTGTTGTATGAAGGACCTTATGTAAAAATAGTATTTTTTTATTTTATTCAAGTGTTATTTTCTTTCTTTGCGTCTTCATTCCGCTTGGGCCAGCTCAATACGAAGATAACTGACGACGATTTGATCTTGGTCGACCAATGAAACCAAATCACAACGTGGGATAAGGCAAGGCCTGGATCAAAATGATCACCTATTCGATCAACCGCGGGTATTGGGTTTTCGGACGACCAGGGACGGACTTGAGGGTGACAGTCATATTTTACGAAATATCTTTGAAAGATAACTCAAGGAAGTCAATATTTTAAAAATATTCCTTTTTTATTCTTTACTCAAACGCATTACACAATTTGTTTTATATATTTGCAAAGTACTTTGTGAAAATACAAAGATCAAAAAAGGCGTGACGGATACTGAAGTTGTTCAAAGTGAACATTCAGCTGCACGAACAATGTTTTTTGGCTTTGTTTTTTGAAAGCAGAAATATCGATTAAAAAATAAAAGTAATAATGTTTATTTATGAACATTATTCAATAATCTCCATCCGCTTAGTCCTTCAGATTGCGCGTCCATAATATTTCAGCAAGTCATTTTTCTGAGGTGGAATTGCAAATCTCAAAACGACTATAACAAAAATGCTGAACATGAAATAACCAAATTTAGACAAAAAAAGTTTTACAGTGATAAAAAAATTTCAAAATTTTTTTTATATTTTGACATGAATTACCGTCTGTTTATTTCAGTGTATGCTTCTGTGACGTCATATTTTCAAAGAGGATTCATACACCATTGACAGTTTAACATCCTGTATAGTATGTTTTCCGTCTGACCAAATTGCTAAAGAAACTTGAACAAGCAGGAATGTTAATTTTAGTTGAGAGAATACAATAAAACACTAGATTCAAATGATTAGCAGTCATGGATAACAATTTACCAAACTATTCTAATAATACGAATGTTTACGAAAATATAAACAAAGAAATATGCTCTTATTTACATGCAGACTATCGTCCTCAACTTTGTTGTTGTTATCACAACTTTTCAATTGTTGTGACCTTCGGCTTTCATCAGGTGTATGACGATCCCAGTAACATAGAGGAAATTCCGAATTGGATCCTTTATTCAATCTTCGTGGGTAGGATGTCCTTGTTTCACTACTCATGCCTAGGAATATCTCATTTAGTTCTTAGCCTAGGTGACAGTAATTGGGAGTTCAATCTCTGAACCGGGTTGTGTATATTTGAACCTGTCGGAGTTAGCTCCTCCTTTAGTTCCTTAACCCTTCAACAGGGGTCTCTCTCCCCTGTCTATAAATACTCACTGACCCTTCGCCTCTTCCTCTCTTTTTCCCTTAGGCCTTTGGGCCGCCATCTTGAGGTAAATCTCTCTTTTTCCTCAAGCCTTCGGCCTTATACCAACTCGCAGATGTGAACGCTCATAGATACAGTGTTTCCTAAATGCTGGGAACACGCTAAGAACAATACACGTAGGTACGAACACTCACCACAACACACACACATAATATTCACCACACGCACTCTGTCCATGTAACTTGTAACCTTTCTTGTTATTAATACATATATTTGTTTACATATATTTATCGGTCGTGTGTTTGTTTTTCCTTGTCTTCTTTGGACTTAATTAAAGTCCAACTTTCTCATGTAGTTGGACCGGCTAGCAGGAAAATTTAACCCACATGTGTTCTTCTACTTCTACTCAACATCGCCGACACAGTCCGCTACAAACCCAGTGGGAAAAGGGTAGACAAGTACTGAGTAGCACTAAAAATATAAGAACGAGACGAGATATCACTAGACATGGGCAGTGAAACTAGAACAACCTACTATAAAGGGTCCATTTCGGAATTTCCTCTAGCTTACTCGGATAGACATGCACCCGATGAAGGCCACGACAGCGGAAACGTTGTGAGGTAAGATGAAGACAATATCCCACGTGTAAACAGTGTAAATAATGATAACTCCTCGTCCCAGAAATTCAGAGAAATATACACTTGTTTATTAATATCAAACCCCACTCACTAAATAACAAATTTTGCAGTTAATTAGAATCGTCTTTTTTGTATCTTCGTAGCTTTTACTTTTCACACATTTCTATTTCTTGCCTCTCTGAAGAAAAAAAAACAGTTGCAAACTTTATTAAAAATTAAAAACAACTTTTGTCTTCTTTATTTTATAGGATACAATTCACGATGCCTTGGGATCCTCTATGGCATTTTCTTTCGCCTGATTCTCGGTTCCTTTTGCTTAAATAAACTTTAAAATTCAATCCGTTATCATGAAAACATAGAACTACCACTGATTCTTCGGCAATACTGGTATTCATTTATTAATATTAAAAAAAAAACAAAAATCCTATTTTCAATATAATGGGCTCTTTATTTATGGCTTCACCTGTCACGGTGCATGGATAAGTAATATTTGGGATGTTTTCACTGCTATTTCTGTCTTCTCTCACGACTAACAAACCAGATCTCACATTTAGCCAACGAGAACACCAACTACTCCTCTGTCCATCTCTAACTGCAACTGTCTCTACACCGCGGCTGTGACTACTACTTTCACATACTGCCTCGTAACTCGCATCTCCACATTTCCGATCGATGACTCGTCACCCAATAACGGCCATCTTCTTTCTCAGATTCCTCCGATCACTCGCTCACTTCTCATTCAAGAATTTAGGCCTGACTATATAGGCCTATATCCGGAATTCCTTATCTTCCAGCTGAGTGGCACTTGATCCCGTAAGTTTTTTTTATTTATTTTATTTCCTTTCCTCCTACTTGTGGACAGCGAGTAGTTGCTTGAAAGACGTCAGTTGTAGATTTTACTGTCTACGCAGTCGTAAAAAACTACCGGTGCTTCAGACAATGATATAATCATTTACTCCACTTTACTATGTGGATGTCCCGATCACTCATTGTCTCGCAAGTGAAGAGGCTAGTTTTAAAATGACTACCCTGTTCTTCACAGTATCCCTTCATGGCATAGACATTTTTTACCCATTGCTCATATTTTCAATCACAATAATGTCACATATTTACGTGGATACCTAAACAATCTTCATATGACAGAATCATACAAATTGAATAATTTATGCGTAAATTAACGATGGTGGGAAGGGGAGGGGTGCTCAAAATGAAATAAAGTCTGTGAAAGATTAGGATTGAAACCTCTTTTCCCACCTATCGATAGTAATAGTAGTAAGCATCTGTTTATCGCGCCAGGCAGCGGAGGTTTAAAATCGGGTTTTCCTCCCCCTAGATAGACTGCATTCCTGGACTGTCCAAAGCAGCTGGTCATGATGCGCCAGTTGTTCCGTTACGTCCATTCTCAAACTTGGAGCTGAACTTAGTTATCAGAGCTATTTGAGATGTATGCCACGATATGGCATTCTGAAATTAAGAAAATTTGGCGCGTTTTTTAGAAGATTCAAAAAATTAATGGATTTTGAGTTTAACTTATTATTATTATTATTTTAAGTTATTTATGTACTGTTTATTATTGCTTTCAATTTTTTCCAGTTATCAGATTTTTCTGTATTAGTATTTGTTTTTGTACAACTAACCTGAAGATCGTTTGTCTTATTTTTATTTTCTGGTTACCTGAATTTATATTTATCAACTTTGCATTTTCTAATCTCGTTCATTTTCTAGCAATAGACAAAAAATTATCTTCCCTTGACCCAAACAAAAATAACAGTAAAAATTAATTATAAATATTCACGAGAATTAAAAACTGTCACATGAGCTGACGAGAGCCGCACGAGACCTCGTTAGGCGGGGAGATCAATCACTCTCTTTATTTCCTGGGAGTCACGGTAATGCAGGCTCGTGACAAATCGAACAGATAAGTACAAAAATTCATATTGTTTTTTTGGTAAATAGTCTTTTGAAAGTAGATACATGCTAACTTTGTATTAAGAATTTCAAATATAAAAAATATATACATATGCAAATGTCTTTATACGAAAACTTTTGCGTTTTATTTGAACTTCCATATATTTATGTTGCCCTATGTTCATTCACTTTGTTAATGGGGTCGATTTTTCATATCTGCATACAACTATTTTTTATCAATTGATAGGTTAATTGTTAATACTGTCAAAATAAATTATTTTATTGTATGTTATAAATAGTTATAAATCGAGTATTTTAGGCTTAAATCCCGATTTATATTTTGATCATTTCTTTCTGCTATATTTTTCTAAAATTCCTAAACTTCTATATTTGTGTTTGGTTATGTACGACTATTTCCTAATTTGTCTTGCTTTCTAGTGTTTTTGTTTACCTAACGTTTTATATATATTTAAAAAAAAACGTTAATTTTTTTTTTTTTTTTGTGGGGAGGGAGCTTCTGAAACACGTAATGTATATAATGTTTATATACGTACATAATGTATGTTCCAAAAGTTGTCATAGCCGAGTGTAATAGA
Source organism: Acanthosepion lycidas (assembly GCA_963932145.1). Lineage (NCBI taxonomy): Eukaryota > Metazoa > Mollusca > Cephalopoda > Sepiida > Sepiidae > Acanthosepion > Acanthosepion lycidas. The sequence continues at coordinate 67,267,277 of OZ010597.1, read as the reverse complement.
GGTGACAAGCTTCCACTGTCTATAAAATGCTATCATAGGTTAGAGAGTCTGTTTTCAGACAGACTATAAGTTATATGCGTGTGTGTGTGTGTGTGTGTGTGTGTTTTTGTGCTTGTCTCTTACTAAAACAAGTAGGTAGAAGCTTATTCAAAGAACGGGAGGGAAGATCAGACACTAATGTGATGCCACTAATGCCCTATTATTACATAAGAAAATGCAATTTTTATGGTTGTACACGAACATAAAGGAAAAATTAGAATTAAAATTAAAAACTGAAACAAAAATACATCATCATCATCATCTTCAAGATCAAATTGTTTAGGATCAAACTTACAATTTCCGTCGGATTATATTTATGTCCAATGGTGTAAAGAAAAAATAAAATAAGAATAAAACCTGTTCGAGCGAAATTAGAATTTTAAATCAGTCCCAAAATAGAAGTTTTTAATAAAAGAAAATTCGCAATAGTGTCTATAAAAAACTAGATGAAGTCACACATACAAAATTTAGAGTTAATAATATTACTGTTACCGAAGAAATCAATGCAAGGTGAAATATTATTTTCGGCCAAGCATAAGTTCAATAAAATTAGCAAAAGTTTAATAAGAATTACGAAAATTTATAATTTCCGTTGTCTAAGTTTTTTGGCGTAATGTCACAATAACATAGTAACCTGTAATGTCTGAGAAGAAAAACTTTAAAATCTGTATAAATGAAGATTTGACAAAATGAACAAATTAGACAGATTGGAATTATAGTGGACGCAGTATTAAACATATTCTGTTTATCAATTTCTGATAAAATGAAAACCTTCTTATTTCAAAATTATTAATAAAGTATGATACCCTTACTGAGTGTATACCAACTTATATTAGGTTGGTGCAAAAATAATGTCGGTTTTTGACGTGTTTTTTAACGTCAAAATCCGATATTATTTTTGCACCAACCTAATAGTAAAATTTAATGAACATAATTTACAGAGAACGATAAAAATTACACAGCATTTAAAACATATACCAAATTATGAATGTTCAATTTTTAAGATTTTAAGTGTGTATAGTTAAGTGATTAGAAATGTTATACTCTCTAAGTAACACGCATTCAAATAAAGCTGATAAATATTCGCGCGCATTTTGTGTCTACTACAACGTCCGTGCACCAGGTACCAATAAAAAGGCAACATATCAGTCAGTTCGTGTGATTAAAAATCTGGGTCGAAGTATTAAGATATACAGGGTGTTTCAAAAAGAATACTCCAAAATCATCACGTGATGTGTCAAAAACGAAAAAAATTACAAACCTCTAGCATGAATACCTGTGTTGTATATACATTCAAGTTTCATTTCATGTTTTATAAGTGCTCAATATGGCCACCACCGACAGGGCGGACAACATCAAGCCAATATGAGAATTCCTCCCAAATGCACCTCAGCATGTCATGGTCCACCGTGTTGATTGCAGCTGTTATTCGATCGTTCAAGTCATCGATACTTGCTGGAAGTGCTGGAACATAAACTTGGTCTTTAACATACCCCCCCACAAGAAAAAGTCACACACAGTGAGGTCTGGGGATCTGGCAGGCCAACCACAAAGAGCAAGGTCTTTAGCACCTCTCCTCCCAATTCATCGCTGAGGCACGTTTTCATTCAGATAAGCTCTAACCCCGAGATGCCAATGGGGTGGTGCTCCATCTTGCTGAAAAATGAAGTCATTCGAATCTGCTTGCAGTAAAGTGAATAGCCAGTTTTGAAGCATTTCGAGATAGGTTTGTCCCGTAACGGTGTTTCCTTAAAAAAAAAGGGGGACCATAAACCTTGTATTGAGACACAGCACAGAAGACGTTCACTTTAGGGGAATCTCTTTCATGCTCAACAGTTTCATGTGGGTGCTCTGTTCCCCAAAAGCGCACATTGTGACGATTGACTGTGCCTCTCAAATGGAAATTCGCTTCGTCACTAAAAACTAAACGTGAAAAGAGAGTTTCATCACCTTCCTCAATCTCCAGCATTGACTCACAGAATGTCCTCCGCATCACCTTGTCATCATTAGTAAGTGCCTGGACGAGGCTTAGTTTGTATGGTTTCATGTGTAATCGTCTCTTTAACACACGCCAGACAGTGGTATGAGGGATGGCAATCTGAAGACTTGCTCGACGTACGGACTTACGTGGGCTGCTCTCAAATGCATCATGAATCCTCTCCACTTGCTCCTCTGTAACACGTGGTCTTCCAGGACTCTTTCCTTTGCACAGGCAACCACTCTCTTTAAACTGTCTAACCCACCGTCGAATGCTCTCACGATGGGGCGGATCAATGCCGAATTCTGTTCTGAAATCACGCTGCACCGTGACAATGGCGTTTGTTTTCGCGAACTCAAGCATGCAAAACGCCTTCTGCTGAAGAGTCGCCATTTTGATTGATCTTCCCACAATTCAGCTGCACCGGAAGTTATACTAACGAAAGCGATGAAGCTGACACCCAATCAAACTTTGATAAGTACTCTATCAAATAACCACTGATTCAGCCCACTACAATGCTACAGACCTGAAAAAACAGCGTAATGATTTTGGCGTATTCTTTTTGAAACACCCTGTATTTCTGTGTTTAGTTTGCTGCCGTGCGAAAAATCTCTTACGGGCAAAAAGTTGTAAAACACCTCAACAATCTCTACGATATAAAAATGTTGGACTTACACTTAATTTGCTTTCTTCTTTTCCTTTGTGGACGAGTTGAATGTTTTACAAGGCCAAATTTTCACCATCACAGCCTTCCGCAAACTAGCGAGACTCTTGGGGCGAAGTCACCTACTCGGCACTGATGCATTCTTCGTGTGGCTGTGGCGTTAACTTCGTTGCCTTGTCATTAATTTTGGTGAAATTAAATTTTTATATTGTTTCGCGCGCACTCACGATCACCCCACCCAACACACACATATGAGAGAGAGAGAGCTTTCGGTGATTTTTATATGTATATTCATTATTTAAATGTAATTTATTTAGAATACCTGTGTAAAAATGTATATGGAATCATGACATTAATTGTAGTAATTGTTTTAAAAATGTCATTTTTTTTATTTGAAAACTAAAATCAATGTAGTAGAACGCAGTAAGTCATATCATTTATTATTGAAGTTATTTACATTCATTAAAAGAAACCATCCATTAATAAAAATTTAAATAACTATAGTCTAAGATCTCGTATTCTCGTGAATGCATGAAAAAAATGACACATTGCCGGTACATGTTGACGACATGACTTATCGCGTTCTACTGCATTGGATTTAGCTTTCAATCATTTAAATGTAATTATATGTGCGTGTTGAAAAGTTTCCTGCGCATTATTTTTGTCAATAATACGTGATGCTGGATGAAATTGCACACACAGACAAAAGATAAAAAATATTCAGTATTTCTAAAGATTTATCTTTTATTGTTGTTAAAATAAAAAGATTTTGCAAAAAGATTTTTTGTTATTTGTGATTTTAGATGGAAACTGTTTTAAAATATCAGTGTTTACATTTTTGTCAGCAAGTCTGTTGTACATAACTGTAACAAAAGAATGTTCCGACAATGAAGAAGTGGCTACCAAAAGAACACGATTCAATAAAAATTGCTAATTTAATGATTTCCCATAAAAAGTAGGCTCGCTAATTTTGCTACAAAAATAAGATACTGACATTTTTCTCGCATTAGTTCGATCTTCGTAGGCAATTAACTTTTTACCTGACTTTAAAATCAGTTTTCTTCTTACAGAGTGAACAGGGTTAACTAGTGTCAGCAATAATATATTCAAAATAAAAACTCAGATATTTTGCTATATAATTTTCTACAACAATATATTTTCATTTACTCTCTTTCGTGTCAGTTTCTTCCATGTTCTGCTTCCGAAAGCTTTTGAAATACCTAACAATAAACAAAAAACAATTCTTGAAAACTGGCTAAAATAAAGAGACTCCAAGTAAAATTGTTTTGAATAGTAGTTGAATATAACTATATCACAGAAAATATTTTATCAGCTTGATTTACCACGACTGATCGACAGGACTATAGTTGCTGGTTTAAAGAATTGTCGCTATTGGCCAATTCCTCTAGTGGTGGTAAAATGTTGTCTTGGGTTGGCTGCTAAATTGTTTCGTCCATTCTCTTGACAACCCTTCGGGTTAGCTAGCTCGCTGTCTTGAACTCTCTCGTGGAACTGCGCCTTTAGCTGCACGTGTAGCAAATATGAGAATTTTATCCTTTTTGCCATCTATGATTTATGTCCAACATATTTATTTGGAAATCGATTCTTCGCTTGACCGATAAACCGGCTTTTACTAGTAGACAATATATATTCGTGACTGTCCCAATTCTACGGTTGACCTCATTAATGGATAGTATTTGAGGTAAATATTCTAATTTTGGGGATTTTACGGCTAGTTTTATCTAACGGTGAGCCATTTGGCAAATATGATCTTATCATTTTCCCAGCTCACTCAAGTCGGCGTAAGAGTTGATTTATATTCAATTTATCCGGTTAACTGCGACTTTGGATTTCGGCCCAACCTACTCCTTTTACTAGATCAGTTTATCGGAAGCAATTAATCTTCTTTATTACTTCTTAATTCTTCTATACGTACGAAATAAAAACTAACCAGTCTCTTTCCACGACGAGAAAAGAGTATTTCTACTCTAAACGGTAGGTTATCCCACTTGGCTTCGCTAAAAACGTCCGTTAAACATTCTTTCACACACACACACACATTCTTAATACCATAGTTTTTAATATATTTTCCTTTACTTTCAATTGTATACACATTTATGTATATTCTTTGTGTTAATAACAGGAATTGTTTTTTATTCCATGTGATTTATAAAAAAAAATGTTTTTTTTAACCAGACTCACATAAGTCTGCTAAATATTGTTAAATGTTTACTGAAAAAAGTTCACACCTCACAACGAAAATGGTAATTCCCGCAATACGATGGCGACAGTTGTCAAGTGGTCCCTGTCATACACTTACACAATATCATAGACTAAATAGGCACAAGCAACAGCGACGGGACAATTTCGTACAATATTTTAAAATCAGTCTTTTTTGCTTGAGTATATGAAAAGTAAAAGCTCTGATTAAAACCAGAAAGAGGTACTTAGATTTCAATGACAGCCTATGTATTTTACAAAATTAGACCATGATATTGGCATCAAACATTTGACTGTAGACTTATGAATGAACTTGAATCATCTCATAGGACATTGGTTCCCAAACAGTGCAGCGGGGCCTCATAGGTGTGGCGGAAAGGGATAGCATGTGAGGCAGAATGATTGAAAGACAATCAAAGGATTAGAAACAGTTTCGAAAAATTCATATACCAAAAATAAATATGATTTCAAAATTTAAAATATTATTATGGATTACTTGTAATTGCATGCATGAGTCCCAGTATAAATAGTTATAAATAATTATTTGACCTATTTTATAATTGTGATATTTTTGCATTATATCAAGTCTTAAGAATATAGTAACTAGGCTCCGCAAATTAGAGGAGAGAGTTATCAATGATAATGTTCTGACTTCGAATCCTCAGTTATCTCCCTTTAACTCTCTCTACGTAGGGTTGCTTGCGCCTTTTCTTTGGTGAAGCGCGAGCAAATTTTTCTCCCCAAAATGCGGTCCACAGAAAGAAAAGTTTGGTAACCACTGACCTAGGAGATATCAGGCATAGTAATTTGCATCAAATGTGATCCTTTACCAGGATTCGAATACAAACTGGTAGTGTGTAATTTATATATCAGTTGTTTTTATTGCACGAGACAATCAGCAAAGAAAATGAGACATATTATTATTATTATTATTATTATTTTTTTTTTTTTTTTCGTGTTCTATGAACTTGACCTGAAACTGTTTACATGATTGAGATTCTAAAGTACATTTACATGTATAATTTGAGATTCGTTTTCTTCTTCATTCTTGTTAGTTTAGGGATGGACACCCTAAGCATAAAACTATCACAACAAAACACCAAAACGTTTGGGATTTTTTTTGTTTTGTTTTTTTACTCCGGGTACTTGAAACGGTGACTGCAAGTGAGCAACATACAATTAAATCAGTTGGTATGCGCCTAAGGTTGGTGCAGCGTTTGTTCAAAGTAAAATGAAGCGGGATAAGGTGCGAGAGTTTTCGTACATGTCACAGATTACGAAGAAGCTAGCAGACCTGCTATATGCATTACTCATACATAGGTGCAATGGTGAGAGTAATCTTTAAATGTGAGAAAATAATTTCTATCGAATATAATATCATATTCGATAGAAATAATTGATTAATTGATGCGCGGGTGAGGCTAGTTTTTTGGGTTTTTTTTAATACATTAATATGAGGATGTATTTTGATGTTTCTTCATTGAAATACAAATCTTGAAGTGGATCGTACCGAGAACTTTTCAGCACCCCTCATATTGTATTACTTTTTTTCCACTTTAGCCTACCATTGTTCAGGCAAATACAAACTCCCATCCTTCCAGAGGAAAAACTGCTACACGTATTTTGAGCATTATAGGAAAGAGAATTTTGTTTTATGAGAATTCTGTAAAAAAAAAAAAATAAATAAATAATACTGAAGGATACGTATTTTATTGAATGCTATTTGATGCTTAATTATAGGCAATTTGAGTATGCTGAATACGAATTTCAACTTGGTTTGGCTCTATCAGGTCCTGATTCTTGTCAACAACCTATGTGTTATTTTCCAGATTAAGACCAAAAAATGATGCCAGGTGTTAATTTTTTTTCAAGTTTCATGAATACAAGCAGTTCAAACTACAGTAAAAAATTACATTATAACGATAGAAATTACTTAAAATAAAAACAAAAATGAAGCTTTCATTGTGGAAAAAACAATATAAAACAAAAGGGACAGGGTTGTTTTTGCATTTGAACTTTTTAGTGCTTGATAACATATTGCTTGATTGTTCTGACAATTTGAAAAAGTTTTTAAAGCCCTTAAGTCATATATAAATTTAAGAAAATCTGAAACAAACACAAAAATTGGTTTAAATAGGAACTTATGAAATAAGAAATTACAATTTATGAAATTAAACTAGAAACACGGATGAGTGGGTACAATATAAATTACGTCTAATTAAATCAACTATTAATTCACGATAACGAAATTATTCACTAAATCATATGCCAACTCAAAATTATGTTAAATGTCCGAACGTAATTAACTGACTGATTGAACTGGCTGATTAACTCAGGAAACGAGTCACTTATATATTTTAGTTATCCCTTTAGAATATTCTACAGAAAATATTAACTCTCGAAAAAAATTCTAGAATTCTATATTTTTTTAACTTAATTTACTAATATTAAAATGGGTTAAAAATGACAAAATTAAAAATATTTTTAGGCCATTACATATAAAAGTATACATAATACAACAATAGCATAACAATAGGTACAAATACCTAGCTGCATAATGTGTATTCTGCAAAAAGACTTAGCAAGTATTGAGGATATGACGAAAATGGAAGGTGTTGAGCAAAATCAGGACATGACAGAGCAAAACCGAGTAAAAATTCAAGCCCAGTGCACCTAAATTACATAGAACTGTCAAATTTAATTCAATAGACAAAAAAATTGAACTTTTGAAGATGAGAGAAAGGATGTAAATATTCCATCAGAAGAACGCTTGATCAGGTTTCTATTGTGACCAGATACGTGATATAGCGTTTTTCTCACGGAATATTATACCCTTTTTTCTTAACTAGTTCCGGCAGCTTTTTATAAACTAATGCCTTCAATTGGGACCAGTACCTACTTAAACAATTGTTTCGTTCCTTCGAAAGGGGCTGATAGTAGAGAACTTTTTTTAATTCTTAACTTATACAGAGTACCATTTTCTTTGGGTAAAGAACAGTCTTTAATACAATTAGTGATAGTTCATTTCGCTTGCCCTACAATCTCATGCCTTTCACGTTACTGTAAAGCATCAACTTTTCACTGCTTGTCGAAATTTGATTTTAAAAATACATTTCGTTATGTCTAAGTATTGAATTGCACATAGCAATAGTCCGTTGAGATGTTTGCTTTTATTTGTTCTTCTTTTTTAACTTATGCAACCAACATAGGCAAAACCGGTCGAAATGATTTTTAGCACTTGATTTGGATACGATCTCTCGGACTGATTATTCTAATTTGATCGCCATCAACGTGTACTGAGCTAACCGACCATAGAGTATTATGCAACAAGAAATCTCTGGCATGAATCTTTGCAAA